>JAQOWZ010000005.1:23750000-25000000 GCA_035578165.1 Stenolophus ochropezus | reverse complement strand
TTTCAGTGTCAGTCCCCGTCGTAAATATTGAGTAATTATTTACATTTATTCGCCGTGTCAGCTCCAGGCTGATCCCATGCCAAAAGGCCGGATTATTCTACCGGCGATTCATACATTATTTACTTTATGCTTATCTATAATTATATTAATATTATACCGCAACACACGCACACTAACGTAGAATTAATTTCTGCATTCGATGTCAATTTCAATATTACACTCTACCTGTAATTTCTCCCGACATACTAGATCTCGCTAAGCTGAATTTGTTACGGGATTCTTAGCACCATTATTATATTATTATTCATAATACCCGAATTTACCACCAAATTATATTCATTTCCATATCGCTAAACATCAACCCTAACTATTGCCATAGATAAATTTCATCTCTAACACAACATAACCTCAACTATCTAAACCTAAACTAATTCCTAATTTTTCTTTTCCGCATATACATCATCTCAAAAAGAAAATAAATCTGGCTAAAATTCAACATTACTGACAATTACATAGAAAACAAATCTTTAATATATAAAACCTACGGAATACCAACTCTGAGGAAAAACGAAACCAGAACCGAAAACCGCACCGATATTTGACTTTTTATGAAACGCAGCCGAAAGCTGAAACTTGTTTTTTATTTCTTCAAATTTGGAAACCGAAAATCGATACGAAAAATATATTTATTCTGTAACCGAAAACAATCGAACCGAAAAAATATCAGTATTAAAGTTATTATAAATAAATTTTGTACTACACTGAAAATATCAACCATAATTTTTATTTATTTGTATAAAATTCTAGTGTAATTCTCTCAGTTGGATCGGACAATCGTCACAATCTTAGATCACAACTTAAAATTAAAATTACTTTATTTTTTCTTAAGACAACCGAAAAAAACGAAACTGTAATGAAACAGAAACCGAAAAGCAAATTTTTCTATTTGCTATAATAAAAAAGTTAAGGGATGGTTCTTATATTGAGATAGCTAGTAAAATTCTCAGCAAAAAGAAACAATCGTTATTATTTTATTAATTCATAGTTTTGGTTGTAGTTTTTCTAGGATAAAATCATTGGTTAATAATTTGTAATATTCTTTGTTCGTTATTAACAAGTATTAATGAGGATTGAATAATGAAAGGTAAGTATACGCTAGCAAATTGTAACAATTTCGCGGGATTTTTTTGCAGTGGTAATATTTGTGATGTCATTTAAGTGTGATGTATTATGAATAGAGCACATGTCACAGTTTCTTATTGACAGCGAGGGGGAGGCTAATAAATAATTCTAATACATGTGTGCAATTCAGTTGCAGTAGCAGTTGCATCGCATGGAATTTCCATAATGCATGCAACGTCAATACGCTCCGTCTCTCTGCAATTGTTTTAAGAAGTGGCCGTCCATAGCGCACTATGATATATCGATTGCAATGCAATTAATCAAGAATGTAAATTTGAGTAATGTATAATTACATTCTGTTTAGATTATTGTGTATGTTAATTCCTGCGCGAATATATTATCACGAATTTTCATATCGGGATGTCTGTTTGTCAAATAAATACTATCTCCACGAAGAATTACCAGCTAATCATGGGGTTATTATATGGAAAAATGGCCCTGTTTATTCTCACTTCCTTCACAAATCAAATACGGCTACGCCCTGCTACTATATCTGATTTTATCGGACACTTATTTTAACACCTGTACCTGTACCACCGCTGAAAAAATACTAACTCCAATGTATACTGAACACACTTATAAAACCCTAAATATAATTTTTATTCTTCAACTTGCATAACGAAAAAAAAACTGATGTGGACACTCATTTCTTCACTTAAACTTATTTCGGTTGAAACTGAGATCATTCTACGGCTAATAATTTTTTAACTTCCATTAGTTTCATATTTTCAAACTTTGCTTCGAATCGGATTATCTTTTGAAAATTTTGTTTATTTTAAATGCGTTTAATTTAATAGACGTACAAGGAAGCTATGTCGTGTCCACATTAGACTTTTAGTTTTGTAGCAATGATCGATCTCATTTCATATTATCGCTGTTTTGGTATTTATGTTTATGTATAAGACATTGTTCAAAGATAGCTTTTCAGCTAGACAATACGTAATCACACGGTTATTAGTACTGACTTTTAATATCGCGGAATTTTAAATTTAATTCTGGAACAATAGTTTGATATATAGTGTCTCATACAATGTCAAACGTTTGATATGGATCTGGGAAAATATGATGGCAGTGTCCTATTCTAATCTGTCTCATGTAAGATCGGTATCTTAGGTTAAGTTCCCTATACACTCCGCACTTCCGTTTCGTTGTTATGACATAGTGCTGACTTCCGGAGTCGTTTTAACACCTCGTCTCACACCCATATTCTAAATAGTTATGTAAATACGTATGATGGATAGGACCATACGTTGATAACATCTACACAACCAAAAGAAAGAATAAGTGAATATTTTTAAATTAACAACCTTGCAAAGGATTATTTAATAGAGGTTATTACTTAGTTTACTTTAAATAAACGCAAAAGGAAAAAAAACTATTAAAATGTCAATACTGGTCAACGTTCCAGTTGTTATACTTTGGCAATATATCACAAGAAAAAGAAATAATAAGAATTGGGACTGGAGTTACTATGTACTGTGCCTGTACTCTGAAGTAAATCTCTATTTTTATCTTAAAATGTGGTATTATTTTTTAGACATATTATCTATCGCATTTAATAAATTGAAATATAATATTTATTATGTACTATACATTTTCAGTTTATATATAATATTTATACAAAGTAAATTCAGTAGGAATTTTTTTAATACAGTCTAAGTTGGAATAATTTAGGACCACTGACTAAGCTACCCAACCCTCCATAAAAGGTTGTAAACCTTGCATAAGTCACTTCAAATGTCGCTTCAAACAACTATACGTATAAGTAGATAACATTTTTTAAATACATAAAGAAAAAGCTACGAAAACGTCAAAAATCGGAGGTTGTTCCGGTAGTTCTTTTTTGAAGATACATCACTGAATACTTGTGTTATATATCGGTAAAAACTAAAAGCAAAATGTGAAGAAGAGATATGCTAGAAGGGTAGAAGATTTTTGGATGATTGTTGTATTACTTTGTAGTATCCATACACGTCTGTGTGTAAATTAGTGTATGTCCCGTCTCTCCTTTTTCAATTTACTTTGAAAGAATCTGACGTACAATGCACGAACGCAGGCCGCATCTTTCATGTTTTGTGAGTCGCATGTAATATGAACATATAGGCGCCGCCAGAAACCCGAGCGACGCCTGCGACTCGTCTAAGCGATTTTTTAATCTTTGTAATTAAAATGTGCTTCCTTCCTCGCTAGCCTCAAAGACGCAGTCTGCTTTGCACACACATTTTTATACAAACAAAAATATTCATACTTGCTTGGCAGCTTTCGAAAACATTACAATACCATCCTTATTTAATTACACAATAGGTTGCTAAGTCACTAACTCGGACTCCTTCCAAAGTGCTCATTTTTAGGTATAACTTTTTTTGTTCCTAGGTGCAACAAGGTCTACGATACCTAAGGTACATAATTCGTGACAAATTTTACTTACAGTCTACATTTCAACTTAATAGTCTACATTTCAACTTAATGTCTCCTAGATTAATATGTATGTATACTTTTTATGTCATTGGTGGCACAACATTTCTAGGTGAAAGATGATCTCAAATACGATACCGTGTTCCAAATCTTTCGGATAAAGCGGTATTTTTATTTGAATATTGACGTCGTGGGATTTAAATCCCTGATCTTTCTAAGTGATCCTCAGGGTCTGAAATACAAGATACTTGTTTCACCACACGTTTTACTTGCATGTTAACGATGTATGTTATTAATCTAAGGTCCCTGTAAACTTAGTGTATTCCGAACCACTCTGATTAAGCTGATAACCTAGGATTTATAAAAGCAAAACTCAGTAATTAATTAAGTAACTTAGATAGAAGTGTTGTCTATCTAAAATTTTTTGCATCTATCCTCAAAAATTTAGTAGGTATTTGGATGACAGTTCGAGATCAAAATTCTTGTTTCACAAGTTTTACTTGCATGTTAACGATGTTTGTTTTTAGTTTACAGTCTTTGCAAAGTTATAGTGTATTCCGAACCATCCTTGGATTTATAAAAACAAAACTCAAGAATTCATGAACTTAGATAGATAGAAGTGTTGTCTTTCTAAAATATGTTGCATCTGTCCAAAAACATTTAATAGGTGGATGATCGTACGAATCAAAATTCTTTACCGTTCATTTCTCACATAAAATGGTTTCTCATAGAATGTCCTAAAGTTGATATCTAGTGTCTAGTAAATGTTCTGTACTGTATGAATATATAATTACCGATTTGTACGATTGATACATCCATGAATGTGTAGTAAAATGTGAGTGATTTTTGTACAAATTGAACCTGCGGTGAAAACCTCTACGGAGCAAACAGTCCGGACGATTCCGGGCATCTTCAAGGCGGTTAGACTTGTATGTAAATGAGACAGGAACTAATAAATTTTTGCTGGTGGCCTGGGCAGCGGCTACGGCCGATATATCGCAACTAATTAGCTGCTACATGTGTTCGTTTAACGCGGGAAGGTGTGAACGTGTGCCTCCGATGTCACGGTCTTGGGTTTAAATCACCGAGCCCCCAAAACTTGTGGGTTTTCGTCCTACTTCTTTCTTTCTTCTTTCTCAATGATCTTTTGCTGTTACACCACAGAGTAGTTACATACACAAGCGACACTCCGTGTCGGTACCTTTCATGTTAGACTATTCAGTTTTGTGACCTTCGAGCATTGTGTAGACCTTTAAATTTGTTGACTTCCCCTATCTCTTTCTAAGATGTGACGAAACTTTCCGATTTTAAACAATGAGCCCTTTAAATTTGTTGCCTTTCCCTATCTCTCTCTACTTTTCGTTTCTCTGTCTTACTGTCGCTTCCGTACAAACCTATTCTGTGGTTACACACTGTTCATTTGTTTCATATCTATTTCCAGATAATATCTTGCATTTCTTGGAAGGTGATGAATTCTCTTCTTTTTCAATGATCTCTTGCTGTTACACATCGAGATTTGGTTACACCGGGGTGTTTATTTTTGGTTACTGGGATTCGTACAACTACTGTTCATTTGTTTCGTAGTTATTTCCAGATAATATCTTGCATTTCTTGGAAGGTGATGAATTAGAGTGGGACATTAATTTGCCAACAATAGTAGCGTATAGTTACCATATATTAATTCTGGAAAAATGCAGTATGTCACACAATGGTTAGCAATCCCTTGGGTAGCCTTACATCGCTACCCCTGTTGCTAATTTCGCTCTCAAATTACAGGCTGTGCGCGTGCAGTTGTTCGCGTGATTTCAGATGTTTCAGGAAACAAAACACATGCACTTGCAACGTGAGGCAGAGCGAGAGGACGTGCGCGCCGCGGCGGGAGGAAGAGAGAGAGGGACTGAGCGTGAGCTTTTCATATTTGTTATTGTAAAAACTCCACCAGCGACTTCCTCCGACTTCAATGCTGATAGCAACGGAACGGACTTTTAAATAATTGTTATAGTGGCTAAATACGTTCATGCATCAGGATAAAATGCTATTTTCAGCGCCTGAGCTATTGATGCACACTACCTTACCACAAGGGAATGCAAGCTAAATAAATACGGGGATCACACACACACTCTTCTTTCAAGGAAACAAAAAGATTTACTTATTACCACACATTCACCATGTTTTCACACACATAGATTCTTCCACGACAATAGAAAGTTACACATGTAATCACATATCCTTTACCTTAACAAGTTTCAGTTTTTGATGCACCAGAATAAAGATTTAACGAATTCGAAGTCGATCGAATCCATGATCTTTTTAGGTAATGGTTAAAAAGTTATAAATGGTAAATGGTGACTAATTGTCATCGCTTAATTGTTTAAGTCGAATGACAGTTGATGTCAAGGTTTAATGTTGCTATCTAGTTAAACCATTTGTGGTATAAATATTAAATCTAGAAACTACTACGGTGTCATTTTTCTTTCTTATTTAGTGTCAAAAATCACTTATCTTTATAAATAACAAATTTTAAATATTGTTCATTATCAGCATATTTTTATAATTAACATTAACTAATACATATCGTGTTTTTTCCTCGCATAAGGCTTGTTAGGTTTTTGATTACAGACAATACCAAATTAGAGTAATGATCATTACACCTGTGTGTTAGGTTTGTTAAGTTCTTAAATGGAGATATGAACGAATTAGAAGATTTCGTCTGTAAGCACTAGAAGAAGAGGGTTGATGGGATCGAATGGGTTAATGTGTGTTAAGTTTTTGAATGAAGATATTGCCAAATAAGAGTAATGATCATTACACCCGTATGTTAGGTTTGTTAACTTCTTCAATGGAAATATCAAGAAATTAGAAGAGTTGAAAAGCACCATCGGAGTTGAAACTTGTAGGGATCGAACCGATGAGTAGTTGTTACCCCAAAGGATATGTTAAGTCTTGAGTAATTGTAAAATTTGAAATCAACGCATTCAGATGAATCAATAAACATTAAAAACAAAATTTGGAAAAAATGAAATATTTCGGGTTAAAAATAAGTTGAAAAGTACCATTGGAGTTGAGGGTTGTAGGGATCGAGTTGGTGAGTTGTTATTACTCCAGAGAATATGTTAAGTCTTGAGTAATTTCTTATTGAAATTAGAGTTGTGTAGAGACGTTTGTAGAGAGTGGGTGTAGCATATTAATGCAGTATAAGGCGTGTTAATTTCTTGCTCGTATCGACTTGTATGCAACGTGATTCATCCCATCCGTCGCTCGCATTCCAAGCGCTGCAAGATTTATATCTGTCCGTGTATTTTAAATTGAAAATTACTTTTCGCATGCATATACTATAAATATATATTCACGATGGTGTGTGAGCTAGCACTTGTGCGTCTCTGTCGCTCTCGCGCGCCGGCGTATCGCGCCGTCTCATTCTGTATTATTGAAAATATAAATAATGGTGTCTGCTTCAGTTGGCGTCATGCCGTTTCAATTATTTTTACGTGGCGCACTCCCCGTCTCCTCCTGGCTGCTCTGTCTGTCGAACGCGTAGCTGCTGCTGATTAATCGCACGTTTTGTTAATATCAAAGTGTGCGATGCTAAGCGATGGGATGGGATTTTTTGTTTGACGGCCACTGTTTCTGAATTCAATCACACTGTGGTTGACAGTTGCTGTCTGATGTTTTTGTTACATAGCCTACCTTGTTTTTGTTTTTTTATACATTGTTTTTTTACGCCCTATCTCCGACCGAATCGGACATTATATTCCCAGTTCACAATCGACGGGGGAATTAAATACTGCAACGCGAAACCTAAATTTTTATCCCATATTTTCTAACGGATACCCATCCCAATTCTAACTAAATTCATCACTGCTTTACTCCCTAACAGTTCACTGTACTTAATTAAAGATTTGATCTCGTTAAGATGCATTTTAAACCTAAAATTGAGTTTAAATACCCAAAATATTTCAAAAATACCTAATTTTGGGTCGAAAATTCTAATTTTAGAAAATAATTCGTATTAATAGATCTCGATAAATTGATTCCAAATTTTCAAACAGAATTTAAATATCTTGTTCCGTACCTGAGATATTTGTCTTCAAAGTTGAACCTCAAAAAAAGGTGTTTTTTGAGTTTATCCAAAAAATGAGGATAGATACAATCTCAACTACTTTACCATTCGATTCTACGGGAAAAGTTATATAAAGAAATGTTTTCACCACATATATGTTCTTTGGAACGATTCGGTGAAAAACGAGAAAAACGAAAAAAACCTAAATTTCAATTTTTCGCCTCGAAACTTTTTGTCTCCAAAATTTTTCATTTTTTTTTTAAGTAGACATCGATGCGCTGATTCCAAATTTTCAAACAGAATTCAATTATCTCTTCCCGTTCTCGAGATATTTGCGTTCAAAGTTAAATCTAAAAATCAGGTTTTTTAGGTATACCCCTTAAATGGTTAGGTTTATGGCTTCGGCGACCTCACCACTCCATTCAGCGGGCAAAATTATATAAGTGTACCAATTTTCAGATTTTTATCTCAATAGATAGAATTTCTAGAAGGAAAAAACTGAAAATGGCCAAAAATCGAAAAAAAATCTAAACCCCTTGCGATTTTTTCAGTTTTTCGCCATTTCGTTTTTTGCTAATAAAAATTGTATCTGCCGGAATAAAAATCTGAAAATTGGTATACTTATGTAATTTTGCCCGTAGAATTGATTGGTGAGGTCATCGAAGTCATAAACCTAACCCTTAAAGGGGTATACCTAAAAAACCTGTTTTTTTAGGTATTGCTAAAATTCAACTTTAAACACAAATATCTCGAGAATGGGAAGAGATAATTGAATTCTGTTTGAAAATTTGGAATCAGCGCATCTATATCTACTTAAGTTCGGAAAATGAAAAGTTTTGGAGAAAAATAGTTCATCGGAGAAATTTTGATATTTAGATTTTTTCGATTTTCTCATTTTTGACCTATTCGTTCCAAAGAAGGTATATACGGAGAAAACATTTCTTTATGTAACTTTTCCTGTAGAATCGACTGGTATAGTCGTTGAGATCGTATCTCTGCCAACTTTAAAGATATAGGCAAAAAACACAATTTTTTGAGATGCAACTTTCAGGACAAATATCTCAAGAACGAAAAAAGATAATTAAATTCTGCTTGAAAATTTGAAATCAACGCATTGAAATGTATCAATAAAAATTAAAAACAAAATTTGTAAAAAATGAAAAATTTCTGGTAAAAATAAGTTTTTCTCGAATAATTTTTGATTTCTCCTAAAAGTGAATAGAAGGGAGACATCAGCGACTGAAGATACTAATTCCTCTGATGTTATTGCATTAATAAACAAATTATTCGCACTATTAGAAGTCCATTTGGAAATTACATTACAAAAATGTATGCTACCTTTGTAGTTGTATATATCCCAAATATATTTATACTTGTTCAACTTAAGTGTCCAGTTCTAATAAGATCACCTTTCAATGTATCGTCTTTCCAAAAAAAATCAGTAACTTGTTTATTCCGGTGTTAAATAAAATATATTACAAATTGTTTAAGGTAAACAAAAGTGTCCACTTCACCTATCAATATGTCCTCTTTGGGAAAGACTTGTGAGTTTATTCCGTGGATCTTGAGTTGATTCGCGGGCGGGTTGACCGGCCGCGTGGCGTGCGGTTGAAAAGCGGAACGATTTTGGAAAATCGCGACTTGTTGCGCGTGGAACGTGGGACGCTCAAGTTTCAACCCCGGCTTATCTCCGCCGTGGGAAGGGGTGATTTGTGTGCTAGTGACAACTTACGTGCGAAGCCGAGCGAAAACGGACCAAAGAGGGAAGGATAATAGAGGTATCAAGACGGCTTCCCAACCACCCACCCAGAGAAGGGACAACCAAATGAAGATGTAACGGGATTCATTTGTAGGAAATAGTACACGGATAAAAAAGAGGATCACTTGGTTCGATTCCTAACGTTGGCAACTGTTAACCACATAAAAATACTGTGGTGTTTAAGTGAATCAGAACTACCAAAATGTAAGTAAATATTGTCATGGAATAGATAAAGTTCACTTTTCATTTTCACCTACGTCCAAAACTCTTTTAGGTTAGGTATTTTCCCACATTCTTGAGCTTGTAAAAGAGGTATTATTTTATTATACCTATTTCTGACGACTCTAAAAAGAGAACGAAAAAACTTTGGAATTTAGGTAAAAGATACATGATGTCAACTGAGATCAGGAAGCTGACTTCTGCAGCTTCATTAAGCTTTATAAAAACTCTGGATATACTAATTACAACTAAGTAAGGACATGTTTTTGAAGAAACACTCCAGGCCTGAGTCAAGCAAGAAAATTAATTTATCCAGGTATGACAAACGCCAAGGTGCTACTAGCTCTCCGCAAAAAGGACCTTAGAATAATGACTGGACTCTTCACTGGTCATTCTCCTTTAAAATACTATTTGTACAAATCTGTTAAAGATGAAAATGATATCTGTCGACTCTGTAAAGAGGACGAAAAATCGTCAGAACATATAATGTGGAAATGCCTAGCCGAAACCACACAGAGACTCAAGAACTTGATTCCTGGAGCTATAATTGGCTTTATTAGAAAACTGGAACTGTTTCCAGAAAAATAAGTAAGGGATGTGTCACAATGGATCTTCTAGGTCGCGGTGACAAAAGCGTTAAGACGCTTAAATTCTCGTTTACATACAATATAATACAATAAAAGGGTCAAGTTACAAAAGAACTTCTAATAGCAATGACAAAAGTGTCTAACGCTGGAACTATCTTTCTGAATAATAATAAAATTGTACCTAACACAAACTTATTGTGAAATTTTGTTTTTATAGAAAGAAAAATGTTTCCAAGTATTATGCCATCCTAACTGTATACGTTTTCATCTTTGCTTTTCAAATTTTCCTGACTTTATATTTTTGCATTAAGTTAAGATAATCCAAAAATTTTCTACTCTTTTATTCCCGAATTCATTTATTTAATGCAATAACGAAGTATCTATCCTACTATTCTAGTATCTATTCCAGTTCTCTATTATAGTTTTAAACTCCTTTTTCTGTAGGTCAGTTAAATATAAAGACAATGTCTTAGATCTACATCTACTAATAATTGTGAGTGATGAGAAAAAGTGTTAGTTTTGTATAGTAGTATTTTCCCCTTGTTGTGCTGGTGGCGCAGGCCAGCGGTCAGTATTGGAACTAGGTGGGGGTGGGGGTGTGTAGAGGGCGGCTGGGTCCGCCTAATGGTGCGGCTATTATAAATTGATTAATGGTGTTAATGTACATACAAACACGAACGCTGCACGCACAACATACAACCAGCTCCACACCAGAGATGTATTATAATATTAGCTGGACCAGCACATGCCAAACGGCGACCCCTCCGCTCTAATCAGACAAAAGGGCCTATCGTTTACACTATTCTTACAAGAAATAATAACTTATCCACACTGTCCTACATTTGCACCACTGAAAAAATATCTCCCATTACTCAGTTGTTGTTGGTCATAGAATTCGATTTCTAAAATAGGTTCTAGTAAGACCAGTTTAGAAGCAAAAATAATAATTAAGACGAAATATGAAAAGTTCCATATGAGGAAGATTATAAATAAAATATATCAAAACAACAAAAACAAAATTTGAACCATCAAAAAAATATATTTACCCATTACTGCGTGTTGTTCGTCAAAAGATCTGATTTCTAACGTTGCAGTTTAGAAGCTGTAGGTTTGGGTTTAAAATTGATATTAATAATAATGTAGATGAAACATAAGAAGTTGTATAGTTAAACGACTAATAAACTTATGAAGAAAATTGAGTTAATATCGTTACTATCTAGCCAATTAAAGTTATTACAATTTATTCCAAATTTCAATTGAACCTGAAAACTTATTAGTCTAGTGTTGTAATAAGAAATTAAGGCCCTGCTTTCTATCTTGTTCTAGTTCTTAATTTCTTCTATGAACTAGTGTGCCGTTATCGATAGAAGTTGATATTTTTGTCATAGAAATTAAAAGATACAGGACCAAATGTCGATAGCAGTAGAGTTCACAAATGAGTTTATTTATCTGAAGTTATGACAAGGAGGTAGTATATTTCTGCCTTTACCTCAGTATTTACAGAGTACCTACACTATTAATCGAAGCTTCAATCGTACTCGTAGTCCCAGTCGGTAAGTTATCAAGTAGTCAGTTAAATTAAGTCTGATTTGAAAGTTCAGACGTTCAGACAGGCATCTGTTTTTGGGAATATTTTCAGTATAGTGTAGTATTTTTGAAATGTCAAGTTTAGTAATTATAATTGTGTAAAAAATGTAAATAAAATTTAATTAATTCAAGTTAAGTATGTACTTCTATTGTATTTCTAGGAGTTCATGTCATATACTAGGATCATCGTCATGTTGTCTCCTTATATATACTGATTCCAGAATTTGAAACACGTAAAGGGTTAATACATATATAATAATGATCTCATTATACAGATAGGTCTCTATGCTACTACCGTTAATTAGGTAAGATATAATAAATCCAATGATGAATATATTAACAACTAATTCTAATAGATACAATAATGATGTTAACTAGTGGTTTATTTGCTTTGAATGAGCAAAGAGTAAGAATATTGGTATATCCTAGTCCTAGAATTTTTGAACCTTTGATTTGGAAGGATATAATTACCCAAAGATGAAGATACACAATCATGTAATTTTAATAGATAAAATGATGACGCTAACCGTTGGCGTCTTTGGTATGGGTGATCAAGGGAGACCCGTTGGAACAGGTCCCAGTACCCTAATACCGATGACAAATCCCCGTAATTGTTTGTAGCCCAGGGCGTAATGACCATGTCCGCGTGTAATGACTGCAATGAGGTAATCCCGACCGTTGCATTTTTCCCCCACCTGAGCACGTGTGCAGCACGTTGCAGCCTGCACGTGGCGGGGGTGGGGCGCAATGAAAACATCACACTCGTGGTGTTTTACACAAGCAATCATCCAGTCAATGATACTGACACCGCGGGGGAAACATCATCGGCTGGGATCATGTCGGATTTGGGGCAATCACAATCACATCAACCCATTCCCAAAACACGGGAATCGTTCACAAGAAAAACACCAATTCAGCACACATCTAAGAAGTATTTGTAAATTGTTATAATTAGTAATTTGTTTAAGTTATCATCGGTTGGGATCATGACGGATTTGGACAATCACAATCACATAAACCCATTTCCAAAACATGGGAATCATTCGGAAGAAAAACACCAATTCAGCATACATTTAGGAAGATACTTGTAAATTGTTATAATTAGTAATTAGTTTAAGTTATCATCGGCTGGGATCATGTCGGATTTGGGCAATCACAATCACATCAACTCACTCTCAAAACACGGTAATCGTTCACAAGAAAACAATCACAATTCAGCACACGTCTAAGAAGTATTTGTAAATTATTATAATTAATAATTAGTTTGTAACAAGGAATGTACATAGTCTCTTTGTAATGATTCAAATCGTTGGTGGAAAGGGGGATTGATGACATCATCTTGTCTGGTGAAATCGTGTGATTTTCAAAGTAAATAAATGTCAAAATTTACAGTATTATATCCAAATATAATAATGGAAGAAACATACAAAACAAGTTGTAGATTAAACTAACGAAACTACCAACACAATGAAGCACAAATTGTCGAATGAAAATACCTTAATAAATAATTAAAATATTTTTTTTATCTATGTTACTTATACAAATTAGGGAGTTTGTTATAAATTTCTTTTTTTATGATAGGTAGATATGAATTAACTGAGAGGCTACCATATTTGCAAACAGACTGACTTGAGTGCAATTTAGTAGAGTTGGTATCTAGATAAGTATAAAATCACTGATTCTACCATATCTAAATTACAAGAATAAAAAAAAAATAACCTATGATATAAATTAGGTTAAAACTATGCCATTAATTACCAGTTTTTTTTGTTATTTTCAATTAATGGTTATACCGAAACGTTTACCATTTGACATTAAAGATTTTGCAAAATAAATCGCGTTAAATCTTGCTTATGATGGGGTGTAAAAGTGAATGAATTTTCTGAATTAGCCGATTCACAGTGTGTGAATAATTTTCCAGCAAATAAATTTAATGATTTGAAACATATTTTCCACATCCTGCCCCGGAAATTCAAAAATAAACAACACATGTACCTCACGTTCATACAACAAATATCATTTCTAAATTTCCCAGAATGTAAATACTCCCGACGCATAAATATTTATTCCACAAGTAATAAAAACGCGACCATCTTGCGAAAGCCATTTCAAACGCCTGCTTCTTTCACCAACTGCCAATTACAGGGAGAATGTTACAAATTAACAACATGTGCTGCACATAGAATTTTTATAGTTTTATACACGCGTAGGTCTTGTTTAAATATCTCTAATAGAATACACAAATTATAAAATTAGTTGTTTTTACTCACACTTTCAAGCTGGCCACGCAAAACGAACAAGAGAAGGAGTTATAGCAAATCAAAAATGATGCTTACCTGAAAGGAAAAAATCTGTCAGTACACATAAACAAAAATTTAATTACATTTAAAATAAATATAAATAGTGTATCTTAAATTAAATACTAGATTTTCTAGTATGTAGTTCTTTCAGAAAATAGTTATTGAAAATAACTGCCTATAATAATAATATAAATTATTTGAAGTTAATTGTTGATCGTATAGAGCAAAAAATATAATAAGCAACTCGTAATATAAATATTCTCATTTTCATACGGTAACATGAACTTCGAAGGTTATAATGTATTTACATTCCTTGTAGCTTAAATAACTATAAAAAACTGCACTCATTTTTCCTTGCATTTTAGTGATGCTTATTACATCTTTTTTCTAACAAAAGCTGAATTAGTACTTGATGTATAAGTTTAAATGTTGATTTATAACGTGAGATATAAATATAAAAATGATTTTTTTTTGTAGTGTAGATAGTCTCCAGGATAAAATGCAAGTAAGCCCTTGGAAGTAGATTCGCAAGCTGTTGATTTATAGCATGAGTACCTTAAAATATCGATTAAGGATCTTTCGATTAATGTAATGTACAATTAGTAATATCTTGTAACCCAATAAATAATGTGCATAAATCACCGCAATTGAAATCTTATTGTGGCGGATGATAGCATCGCGAGGATGGAGGACGAGGTTCGAGGATGTGGAATCCTGCGAGAATGCAGCGTGCACCGCTGTCCACCAAGTGATTTATTTATTAAAGATACAAAGGATAAGAGACAGAAAAAATAATGGAACACGAACAAACAACAGTGTAATTACAGCAGTAAAAATTCTAGCAATAAATTGCTGTGACAAAAAGAAAGCAACGCATATTTATGCTTGCCGATGTAAACATCATAACTTTTGTACAACAAATTGTACATTTCTTTTATTATTTTCCTTTTTTCTGCTTTGTTTTGTTCCGTTTCTCAACTGTTAATTTTAGTGTTTTGTTTTGTTTGCCACGGTGTTGAGATATTAAAACGATTTTATTGTTAATTTCTATCCCAATTTATTTTTCGCGACGGTTGCCCCTTTCGCGCTATAAACTGCTTTAGTTTCTTCATTATTCTTCTGATTTATTTCTCCGCGTGCTATAAATACAACATACGGTTCTCTATTCATTACATTGTTTCATCTAAACTTATCTCATCGTCTTACACATCTAACAATTTAACAATTCATATTTGTATCGTTTTTTAAACAAATTTAAATAAAAACTATCATTGGTACAAAATTTCTACGATACCCAGAAAGGCAGTCTTTATTTGGTCTCCGACCGGTTGTCAATAAATGAAATGGTTTTCACTATAACCATTCGAAAAATTAATACAATAGTTATTTGTCAAACTAGAGAAAAGAGCATATCTTTTTACCACTCGAGCTCGAGTTTGACTCTACGAAAGATGCATTATTAAAATTATAGAATGTTATAGCTATTAAACTAACCTAGGATAGTGATAAGTATCATAACCGCCGCAGATGTCAATTGAATTCCGAGCTCGGAAAGAGAAGAATTTAAGACATCTAAGGCCTGGTATGATTCATAACAATTGTGGTTTGTTTATTAGTTTATCTCTTTCACGTATTAATAAATATTATTTTATAAAATTCTCTTGTGAGTAACGTTTTCGTGATCAAGTCTGTATTCGTTGATATAATATGTATTTTGACAATTCTGTACGATAATATTATTACATGTTAAAATTACATGGTACACAATTATGACGTAGTTACCCTGCTTACTTTTGTCTATGTAAACAAAATTAATAGTATCCCGAAACCGGTAAATTTTTTTTTTTTTGCAAAGAATCTAGGTTTCAAATATTGTAACCCTAATTCTGTTCTTAAATACAAACAGGATTTTTGTATTTAAACTGCATGTAAAATGTACAGAGAATTTTCAATTTTCAACACTTAAAATCACATTATAAAAACAGTAGAAGAAATAGAAAAGTGATATTAACTCAGTTATTTTTGTTAGCTTTTGTGTATAGTTGATTGAAAGTGAAATGCGTATTATTTTCCGACGTTGCTGAATTTATTTGGCGAATGTCGCGCGTTAATTGGCCAGACATAATTGCAGCATCTCGTGACGTCACGTGATCTGTTGTTGGATGTATTCGTTAATGAAGACGCCTATTAAACGAATGTGCTTTTCGCTGCCTAATTAATTTTATTGGGCATGAAATATTTTTAAACATAACAAATTTGTTTTAATTGTTCGCGAATCGTACGTCATTTTTGCCAACATTAAATTAATAAAATTATTAATTAGCCCGAAGAATGAGAATCCAAATAAGGGGAAATTATTTTAATTAGGAAAACAATTGGGTAATTGTAATGTAATTGTAGGCAGTACAAGATCGACAGATGTGGAATATCAACGGAAAATTGCCAGTTCTAAACGCGACGACTCAGCGATTTATTTCTTTCTTTCATATTCGGTAACCCATCCTATTTACTACCTACCTTTGGCACAGAGTTCTCAAATAGGCATATACGAGTAATTTACTGCAATTTTATAGATTAACTATTAAAATTTGCAGCAATGTACAAATAAAACAGTAATGATATATTTATGTATTGCTTGAAGCGTCTAGATATGTTTTATTTTAAAAGAAGATATTACAGAGATTAAAAAGTAATTAATATGAGAATATGTGTTGAATGTTGTTGGAAATATGTTTGTATATAAATGTAGATGTAAGTAATAAGACGGTTCAGCTTTAAAAGCGCTGATCTCAATATAAAATGACGCCATATGAACAAGGCGTTAATTAAAGAATAAATTGATAATCAAGGTCTTTATGAAATGAAATAAATGTTTGAAACATGCATTGCGCGCAGAATGTACGTCATTTTACTAACTAACTATGATATATGTTGTGTGGCTTAGTACAAGTATTACTTATATAAATATATGCGCTCGCTACGAATTACACTTTATGAATATGGCTTTTATTCGACCCGAGACCGACTATTGTAAAAACACCCTCCGACGTCATTTATTTTATTCCCAATGTTTATTTTTCATTTCAAGAAGTAAATGAATTCTACAATTTAATTAAATTTTGTCTTGAATTAATAATATTCATCCCGAAAAAGAAATTATCAAATGACCTAATTTTTGCCTGCCTTATACAAACTCGGAAAATTAAAAAAGTTCGCGGAATATTCCTACTCCACATAAATTTCTCTCTTATGTACGTACTATCATATTTGCTTCACATTAGATTAAATAATCCACCTTAGATTTGTTCCTAATTAGTTAGTCGATCAGATATACCAATACTTAGAATTAGGATATTTTTTGGCTGGGTAGTTTAAGGTAGTATTAAGGAGGTACCTTTAAAAATATTTAAGATATTGAAAAGTATCTAACATACTTTCAGATATTTTAAGTAGTTATATTAGATACTTTTAAGGAATACTTGCATTTTAAGATACTTAGAATAAAATGTATCTAGATACATAAGTATCTTTAATAAATTTATGTATGTATCTTTTAAAAGTATCTAGACATTTTTAAAAGTATCTTTCTCAGCTCTGAACCTCGACAATTTCGATCCCATATGATTCTTCTTCAGAAAGAGAAGTTTATAAAAATCATCTCTTGAAGAAGACCTATTAGATCGAAACTGTGAAGTTGAGAGAATAAAATTGGAAAAAGTATTGTCATGAGAAAAAGGATTATTTATAGATTTGATTGGTATTTGATAAGTCCTTGAATTCGTATTTGTATTAAAGTTATTGTTTATTATTCTACGGTCTGTGTTCTATCTGCATCTTCACTTTATTTGAACAAGTTCCAGATGCAACACTTGTTTTAATATATTTTAATGAATGATATAAATTTTTCAAGACCTGCTTTATATGAAGCACATTAATATTTAATAAAATAAGTATATGAAATTTCTTCGCCAATTATTAATTGTAAGTCCTAGGTGCTATCTTCAAAAATTCTTATTAATCAAATTATCATGTATTAAATAATGAAGAAGATTTCAGTGAAATCGAAACGTCGACTTTGAAATAAATTTTATCAATTGACTACCTGTCTGATTTTTTCTTCATATTACATCCTACAACAGTCGATCATCAAATATCCTTCAATTAATAAAGTCCTTTTTTGAGTTGCATTGTTGGGCCTGTTTCTGAAGGAAGTTAGGACGGAAGGGCCCCATGGACAGCTGTGCGCCATCCTTGTCTAGCAATAGTGACCAGAGTCGTTAATTGGCAAATTGTCAAAACATATGACGGTCGTGCGGACCCAAGGCCGACATATTCAAATTGCAATTTAAATACATAATGAACAGTTGGCTGTGCAGGGGGGAGGTGGAGTACAGGACGCTCGGCCGCGGCGCGGGGGAGGAGGACAACTAAATGAGGAACACTGATTTACGAAAGAAACCAGAAAGAGGGAAAGAAACAGATTCATACTGTAACAAGATTTCTATTTATGGTTTCTTTCACTTACCTATAAATGCCTATGAAATAAATATAACAATATTAGCATTGTTAATTTCTAAAATTTGAAAAAAAAATATGCCCAATAATGAAATATGGAGGAGGATGAGTGCAGAAGGATGGAGAAACTTAATTTTTATTGATGGGAAAATCGAGCATTTGAATATTTTAAAAGGGAATTTGGAAAAATATATTTCTTAATGAATGTTACATATTTTTCAAACCAGCTTTATATGGAGTACATTAATATTTAAATAATAAGTATATGAAATCTCTTCGGCAATTACTAATTGTAAGCCCTAGGTGCTATCATCAAAAATTCTTATTAATCAAATTAATAAAGTCCTTTCTTGAGTTGCATTGTTGAGCTTGTTTCTGAAGGAATTTGGAAAAATGTGTTGAAAAATTGGGTTTAAGGAATTCTTATATCTTCCAACAAAATAATAACCCCAAACATACTAAAGGTAAACTGCTAGAATAGTTATTGTACAATTGTAGACAACAATTAAAACCGTCTCCACAGTCTCCAGATATGAATCCCTTTGAAAATCTCTGGGAATTTATTTTAAAAAATGTGTAAAAAAGAATGGGGGAAATTGACTCGTAAACTTCAAGAAAAATAAGTCTAAAAGTATGACACACCGTTTAAGGGAAGTAATTCTAATGAATAGTGGTTCCAAAGATCACTGATTCTCTATAATTACAGGTCTACTGAGACTAAATTGGCGTACTTAGTTGTTGTAATAAATATTAATATTATATCTAGATTATATTACGAAAAATTTAGGGTGTCAATAGATTATTTTATTTATTAATACAGTAAGTATAATATAAAATTTATTTCATGTAGGTGTATATATATATATTCAATGAATAACTTTAAAAATATACCTATAACAGTTTTTTGCTTTACTAGTGTACGGAGCCTAATTGGTTTGAGTGTATGTCAGAATTTTAACTCAATTTTCAATAGGTTTACAAAAAAAAGTTACTAGTGAATATTGTTGCTCTCAACGAGCTCTATCACTAGTTAAATTTAATGTACTATTTTTTTACACCTTGTATATGAGGGTACAAATATTTGAATGACAGTTGTGGTGTAAAGTCAAACTGAGAACGTTTTGGTATATTGGTATGGCAGCAATAACTCCTTTATATGTGATGGCAACGGATAAAAATGATTTTGATTATGATGTGGTTTAGGGCAATAACAGGCTTGTGTAGTCGTAATGCATGAGCATGTAGTTACTTTTACACGTGCGCCGTGTGTAAGTGTTATGGGTGGCATGATGAAATTGTTAGTGGCTGCAGTGTACACAATGCACCCCTTACGCAAAAATGAAATTGATTTGGCTAAATTATGGTTATGACAAACGGTGCCTGCGCCGTATATCAACGGGTAAATGGGCATAGTTGTAGCCAATAACTACAATTACCGTAGTGACAACGCGAGATACATGGTCGCCGCCCCGGTGCCATTCGTTATCGTCCAAGTTTCAAATTAACATTCGCAATATCGATATTGCGACGCTGCCGACGCCAATACCGCACCCCATACCACACACACATCACACACACGGGAGGCGAACACCAAGAAAAAACTTCTTCAGGCATGTGCGATACCATGTTATTCAAACCGCGGATACTGAATTTTTTTAAATCTTATTAAACCCTACCGAAAACCTAATAAGATATTTTTTCCTGTAACTGACAAATAGACATGTGAACACACTAGAGACTCACACCAAGAAAAAACTTCTTCATGTGCAACGTAGGGCTTGCGATTCGATTTTGTTCGACCCATGGATCATTTTTTTTTAAATCTTATTAACTGTCAAATAGACATGAGATTTCTAAATAGGGATGGAATAACGTTAACATATTTTATAACATAATATAACTTAAAAAAATCGACAACATAACATTATGTAACGTTATTTTTATTTGTTTATTACAACGTTAATAATATATTATTATACGTTTTATTAGACGATACATTGCTCTATGAGTTCCAAATATACGAATGGAATAATACTTCGTTTAAAACGATTATAATATACTAGTAACATCTATGTAGGTATATATAATACACAAAATGATAAATATTAAAATCTCAGTTAAATTGGGAATTTATATTTTATTTGTTTCGTTACGCTTACATAACGTTATTTTGTTATTGATTCGTTATTAACAAAATTAGCACTCACTAATAATTCCCTGACAAAGTATTTTGAATCCTACAGGATGACAAACACTTTAATTCACTGTCAATTCACTAAATTTATTATAGAAATTTAATCAAAAGTGACATCACACTTATAAATTTTTATGTACCATCAATGTGTAGTTACATATAAAAATAACGATAAAAAAATTTAAAATTACCTTAAATGTTGTAGATTCATTCTTATCATCTGCTGTAGGTCATATAAAGTTTGTAACATATTTCACCAAAATCTTCAATTCATATTTTATTATTATTTAGATACTCTTACTAAAACACTGTTTCTAAAATATATTTATTTTCAAATGTACATATCTTAATATTCACGAAAAAAACATCACCAAAACAACAGCTGACATTCACTAATAAACAAAACATTAGTTCTAATAACAACCACAGCAGGTAGAGGCAGCACTAATCAAGCAGTTGTAATTAAAATGTAGGAACGGAGTTAAAAATGTTTATCGCGTCAACAAGATTCAGGATGTCGGTAAGCGATGCGTGGGGGCCTCATTGAAAATGGCAAGTTTTCTCGGGCTCAGGATGCACGCCACTGGTTGAATATTTTTTCCCAAATAGATAAGAAGATCAATCCTATCATATTTAAATGTATTTTAGCGGCAGAATTTTAAAAATGAAATAGAAACAAAAAAATGTAAAAGAAAAATAAATGCTCCTTTAGTATTAAAGGTGTTTTAACACTAAAATGTAATAATTTAATTTTAATTTGTATGTACACAATGAATTAGTAATTTGAAGGTATTGGAAGTATAAATAGTATGATTAACCCCATTCCCACAAAGCGATATGCAATTAACAATGAGTAACAATTTCTTCAGCAAGGAATGCAGTGGCGTACGTGAACTCGCAAGCCTTGCTAATTACAAGGCAGGGTGTGGCCACTTGGATTTTTATATGACTGCAACGTTTTACAACGACCGCGACTTAAAATAGAGCGGTTAGAAAGCAGTAATATATCAACATTTATGGCAAATATAAATTTCTTAGAATATTTCTCCCGTATCGAAGTAATAAAGTCGATTTTACACAGAAAAATGGCCGCATTATTCCTGGAATTGACTAAATATAAATAACACATTTTCTGGAATACAAACATCGTATGGCGACAGAATTCACCTCTTACATACTTTCAAACTAAAATTTTTCACCTCGGGACTATATACAATAAACTAAAGGCCGTTTTAGACTAGCCTATATATGGGACAATAAATAGTACAAGAAATGGTACAATAACTTGTACCAAAAACTGATAGATTTTAAAAAAGTTTTAGGTGATACTAATGCAATTTCTTGTACAATATATTAGATCTGACTACAATAGTACAAAGTTGTTCAAAATTAAATTCTAAAATTCTAAAAATATGAACAGTAATTGTTAGAGAGGTTATTATACAAAAAATGATAAGATTTAATTATAGGTGCTTATTAATGTATTAGTTTTCCACAACTCAACACAAATTAAAATGTGAATACTCTGGTGTGAAAATGTAAGTAAATATAATAGTGTACAAACCTAGGAGAGTTTTGGCCTTATGCGAAATTCAGACATGGATTTTACTAGGATTTTTGGTGGTGTAGGTTGTTAGCCTAAAGCATCTGCAGAAGACTACTTATAGTGTGTTTGTAACTATTCGGACACAGCGATATTTTTATTTGAAACACCACCGCTGCTCATATTAAATAAATTTTCTAATTTTTAAAATTTTATTTAAGTTTAATTTTGTCATACTTATACCTTATAATCTCAGGACAGGTTTCCTGCTGTATATATTCGATATTATATTCAAGATACTTAAGGCCCAGTTCCTTGTAGAAATGTAGTGCCAATGTTCAGGAGAGTGTATATAAAGGAGAGGAAGGTATTTTGACTTGGGAACAGTATGTGAAATTTTTTTTAAATTCAATTTTGTTGTACTTCCTTACAATCTCTGTACAAGTTTCCTGATGTGATGGTATATATTCGATATTATACTTAAGATACTTAAGGCCCAGTTCCTTGTAGAAATGTAGTGCCAATGTTGAGGAGAGTGTATATAAAGGAGAGGAAGATATTTTGACTTTGGAACAGTATGTGAAATTTTAAGTTCAATTTTGTCCTATAATTTCTGTACAAGTTTCCTACTGTAATAGTACATATTCTGAATGTATTATACTATAGATACTTGAGGCCCAGTTCCTTGTAGAAATGTAGTGCTAATGTTTAGAGGTATGTATGTGAAGGAGAGGAAGTTCAATTTTGTCATACTTCCTTATAATCTCTGTATAAGTATCCTGCTGTAATTATACTAAAGATACTTGAGGTCCAGTTCCTTGTAGAAATGTAGTGCCAATGTTTAGAGGTATGTATGTGAAGGAGAGGAAGGTATTTTGACTTTGGAACAGTGTGTGGTTTTGTCGGTATTTAACCCTGCAGTCGTAACTTCCCCCCATTCCTGCAACCTGCTCCTGCTGCTGTTTTTCCTGCTGCCGGCTGAGCGGCCGCAGAAACAACGGCGGCCGGCCACTTAATTGTGATGTCACCGTGTAGCACATTTTTCTTCTTTAAGTGATATTTATTGCCATTTGTTTTCAAGTTGGTGTACGCGTCATCTCCTCAGGTGCGCGACCCGTTGCCTAGCAACGCTAACTGCGCTTTATTCTTTTCTTGATCAATAACAAACGAATGTTACATTACATTTTTCTTACACTGTACCGGAATCACTACAGAAGAACTACTACGAGGAAATGTACACTAACACTCACACAGCTACAGATCTTTCAGACGAAACGCTTGTCTTCCAACGGAACGAGAAATTGTCTTTCTAACAATCACTACATCATTTGTAAACTCAAGCATTGATGTGATTAGTTTGCAACAGGATGGGTAACCTTTGATAACACCAATAAAAATATATATACAGTGTGTGCAAAATTTCGTTAAGATCCTTACAATTAACAAAATTGTAATATCACTGTTAACATTCTGGTACCAAATGACCAAACCTTCTCTGCTCTGGAACGACAAAATATGTTTCAAGGTTTACTTGAAAGTTAGTGGTTAGTGGTATGTTCTTATTGTAATGAGGTAACAAAGGTGATGATAGTAAGTGAATAGTGCGGGTAAAGATATAACACACGTGTGAATGTTCGTGTGTTGGTGATGATTGTAAACGTAGTTAGTTCCTTGTAATAACGGCGATTGTCCAGCCAGCATTTTCGCTACATTTTTAATTATTCACCATGTGTATCTTTTTGTTTGTGCGCTGTAGGTTTGGCGTATGATTTTTATGATTTTTTCAACGGAAAAAGAATACATGGAAAACAATTGAAATTTTGTTGCCGTTTGGATATACGTCCTGTTTTGTTTCGTTGTGAAAAGTTCGTGATTGGCCAATTGTATTTTGTTAGGATTTCAATTTTTTTGTGTCTCGGTTCCCTTCGAAATTTTGACGACCGATGACAATACGTGTGGGGAAGGGTGGTTACCCCAATAAAATACAACAATTATTTATTTTTTAAACCCCTGCCAACGTATCAACACTTCACGACGCGAATTCGACAACCGATCGAATATTTCACAAAATCTCTCTTTCATTCCTTTCAACCCTTACAATATAATAAATCTGCAACAAACAATACTATATTATATATCACTCACTCGAATATTCAATATCTCTTCATAAAAATTCACAAATTTCTTTTCCAATCTACATAAATCAAAATATCGAAATTACATCTAAAATAAAATACATTATACAATATAAATTTT
The DNA here is from genome assembly GCA_035578165.1 of Stenolophus ochropezus. NCBI lineage: Eukaryota > Metazoa > Arthropoda > Insecta > Coleoptera > Carabidae > Stenolophus > Stenolophus ochropezus. The sequence goes on along the minus strand of JAQOWZ010000005.1, from coordinate 24,975,383 downwards.
AAGGGAGACAATACTGAATTGAAATTCTACTCAAACAATTTTTTTATTTCTTAATTAAATAAATTCATTATTAGTAGTTTACGAGAAATAATTATTAAAAATTTGGGGAAAGGATAATGTAACGTCAGTGTGGTAGATTTGTGAAAGAAGACAGATAAACTAGGAGCGTAAACAATCTACCTGTCTTCCTCCACGATCCTACCATGCTGACGTCACAATTGCTAATAACTATATTATTGCAAACTAATGTTTACTTTTTATTATTATAATGAGAAGCTATAGTAGTTAGTTAATATTTTATGACTTATATATTGAAATTCGATTATGGTTATATACCCCATCATTTACAGAGATGTTCTAAATATAAATGCATATTTTGAAATGAAATTGTGGCATATTTTATGAAACGCAGTATGCAAAATATTTTTTTACAAATGCAAGTAATACTGCTGTAACAATTTGTAATAAAGGAAATGTATAATGATCCTTATTATGCAGAAAGAAAAAGATAATTATAAAACAAATAGAAAAAAACGCTACGCAAAAGTAATAAATATAATATGATTAATAAGCAACCTTTGCACAATGCAGAATGCATTTCGAAACAATACCTAAATGCATTTATTTACCGGCAATTTCTCGGAAGACCTTGTTTTTAATTTATTATTATGAAAAATGCGCGATTAGAAAGCGACTAATAGACATCTTTGCAACTATACTTATTTTCAGTGCAAGCGCGTCAACTATTCATCCATCGCTGACCAAACGACAATGTTGAAAAATTTGTAGACCACTTGTGTGTCTTCAAGGTTGCTTATTTATAAATATAATCTTCATACAGCATTTTATACACTTTAAATAAATTGTCTTAAATGAAGAATCATGTTTCATATTTCTATATACATATACAGACACACACAACATATAAATATGATCGCGGATGATGTCATATGAGACTAATATGTGGAAAGATCGTTTGTAATTTTATGATTGCAATTCTAGTTAAGTATATCATCATATTTTTTATTTGAATTTTTAATGGATTTACTTTATACATAATTTATTATACTTCCAATGTACGAGATGATTATATTTTACGATTTTTGTACAATACAAACCAGACACCTACTTTTCGGAAATTTCTTTTTCACCAAAAAATAAGTTAAAACATGTATACAAATTTTTTTCTTACCCCAATTCGAGTTTTTTATCCATTAACATAAAAATAAAATTTAGGTGTTAACTTCAATATCGGAAGTGATAATCAACACTGTACTTCTAGAGAAAAAAGTTTAATATTTAAGTTCAAGGGCTTGCAAGTTTTTATTATAAAAAAATATTGTAGCAATTTTATTATATTCAAAAACATTACTTATTTATTTATTTAAACCAATAAATAAACAAGCTAGAAAAACTGTTCGAAATAAATAAATAAAGAACATAAGGTATATTTGAAGCATTGACAGCACTTTGATAAAAACAATAAATAATAACAATATTGTAATTATTTAATTCCGCAGTATAAAATTTTATGAAATACCTCACATTTTCATGTTTTACAAACAAAATATCCTAACAAATTTGTCTGTAAGAATATTTAAATATTTCTTTTTTATTTTCATAGAAAAAAGTATGAGGACTCTAAAGAGGAAGAAGTAGAAAATGAATCTATTACTCATTTTTTAGTACAGCCGTGTAAAAGTGTAAAGAATTTTAGTAAAAAACCATATTGTTGAAAATATTTAATGAAAATAATATCTCTATAAATGTCATAATAAAAAATTATGTTCTTATATAAGAATGTACGAGGAATCGAATGGTGAAGTTGCAGAAAACGTATCTTCCCCCCTTTTTTGGGTACAAGTGCGTGAACCCAGGAAAGAAGTTATAGAGATTTGAATTTTCAAATTGATATTTGCTGCGAAGCAAAGTGGTGTAAACTCATTTCCAATCCCGTAAGCTGAAATCAGTGTTTGTGTGATTGTCTCTGCGGGTAATTAGATTTTTAATTCGTTTTTTGCATGCAGAGGGGGTGCACCTCCTACAGCTGCCGCCCCCCTCCCCGCGCGGCGCGGCGGCTGAATTTATTATACTTCGCGTTACTTTGTAGCCGTAACGACGCCAATAACGCCTTTTTTATTGCGGGATGAATATAAAAGTTGCAGCAGCGACTAAATTACGTTTTGCACACAATTTTATTTGATAGTTTTATATTTTACGCCGTTCGTTGTGACTCGCTCTGCCCAACCAGGGCCGGACTCCCAATTCTTATGTTTTTCTTATAAGATAATTTTATATTATAATTATATCTCAAACTGCTGCAGACATATCTAGTCCATTTCTGACCTTAAAACATACTGTACGGTTTTGCATTTTTAGCTGTCATCAATAGAATAATGAAAAATATAAGATTCGGATATTTTTATTTTTCCCCAAATTGACTTTTAATAATGAAAAAACTGCTATTCAAAACGCGGCTGAATTACCCTACTTCACCACTTGACCAGTAACGTACTAAGGTTCTTACCCAATTTCACTTCGTTGAAAACGACAAATATAATGTTTAAACATCCATACTGACAAATTGAATAATCTTTTGTAAATATAGTGGCACACAAAAGCATTACAATGCACAGATTGCAAAATTCATATCGATAATTCGTTGGTTTAAAATAATTTCGAAATGAAATTTTTACTGTAATTTAAATAATTATAAATGTATAATATACAAATAATTAGAATAAAGTTTTGAGAATTGTGGATTGTTGTACGGTGGACGAAGTCTAGTAAAGCCAATAATGATATAATAGAATACTGTCTAACATGTTAGTTTGTTCTAAGCTTGGAGGCAAATGTAATTGATTCTTATCCGACAGAAGATAAGTAAGACATCGTATTTAGCCTATAGCTAACAATAAGATGATGTATTATCTTACATTACGTAATGCTCTATACTTCAAACAAATAAGATGCTTCAGATTGTAACACTGCTGTGCATTCTCCACTTCAACTAAACATCTAGCAAAAAAGAGTTGTGTGTTACTCCAAACCAATAACATGTTGTCTTTCTGTTGGTGTCACAGCTTCACATTTTTTATAACATGTAATATTATTCTACAATGTAACCTTAAATTTAACTAACAAATTGTATCACACTTGTATACAACGATATTTCATAATAATTTTCTCACATCTTAATTTCTGCTGATGATGGATTCATCGGAAATATCCATTTTATAATTTCGACGTATTAAAATAAAAAAGAAAACTTCAGAAACCTAAAGGCCTTTCTTCATTTACTTAAACCTCAATTTTTGAGTTCCTAATACAACTCCAACAATCAACATTTGAAGATTTTGTAAGGAGGAAATGTGTCTTTTGTTAAGAAAAAGATAAAAAGATGAGAGGATGAAATAAAAGAGAGAATTAAAAATTTTTGATGAGGTGAAGATTCTGTAAGGAAGTGAAGAAGTGTGGGATGATTTTTGCGGGCGATTAGGAGAAAAAGAAGAGTTATACCAAAAATAATTGTCAAAATAACTGAGATTTTGTCTAAAAAGAATGCGATTTTTGTCACCAACAAATTTGTGTTTAGTATATGTAAAAAAGGAAATGTATATGGATCTTTTAGTAGGAAAAAGGTAAATAGATAAGTAAAGAAATTTACTAAATATTTTTCGACGTGAAGTGAAGAAAGAATTAAAGTAAAGATGTGTATAAGTACATAAAGGAAATGTGTCTTTTGTTAGGAAAAAGATGGAGATGAATATTTTGAAGACGTGAAGATTTTGTAAGTGTGGGGATGATTTTTGCGGACGATTAGGAGAAAAAGAAGAGTTGTGCTTAGAGTAATGAAATGATATGTCTTTTGTTAGGAAAAAGACGGGGTTGAATATTTGGTAGACGTAAAGATTGGGGATGATTTTTGCGGGCGATTGGGAGAAAAAGAAGAGCTGTGCTTAGAGTAATGAAATGAAATAAAGAAAGAATTAAAGTAACGATGTATATATGTAAAGAAAGGAAATGTGTCTTTTGTTAGGAAAAAGACGGGGATGAATATTTGGTAGACGTGAAGATTGGGCATGATTTTTCTGGGCGATTAGGAGAAAAAGAAGAGCTGTGCTTAGAGTAATGAAATGAAATAAAGAAAGAATTAAAGTAAAGATGTGTATATGTAAAGAAAGGAAATGTGTCTTTTGTTAGGAAAAAAGGTGGGGATGAATATTTTGAAGACGTGAAGATTGGGGATGATATTTCCGGGCGATTAGGAGGAAAAGAAGAGTTGTGCTTAGAGCAATGAAATGAGAAGTGTGAGTCGGGCCTGGACCAGCGGCCAGCGCGCCGAACGCGGTGTTATGAATAATAAATGCTGTCAACATGGCTCGGCGAACCGCCTCACCCCGTCCCGCAACTGACACGATGAAATTAACTGCAGTTTAGTGTAATTTACGTTGTTAAATGTTAAATTTTATTTAAAATATGTTCCATTTCAAATGGAAATATGATTCAATTTGTTTTACACGGAGCCCGATGAAACCAACGCCATTATTTTTGCGTCCTCATTGAATTTTAACGTTTTCGGATTTCACCGTCATTAAAATAAATAATCGCGTTAATTTATTGTTGTAATTATTGAATGTTTGGCTGTGTGCGTGGTTCATGAAGTGATTGCTTGTTTGATTTGGGCTTCATACGACAGCGGTTACAGCAATTCATATGCGCGCATAACGCTCGGGTGCAAATCATTGTTTTTCGCTTTTTGATCAACTTGTTACAAATCAACAAATTTGTCACCCCAAAAAATCATTACGCCAATTATGCCGCAATTACACGCGTGCTATTCACTCCACATTATCACGTATTACGCTTCACACATCTTTAACTGCTCTGCATCTTATGACGTTCCCAGACATCTTAGTTGCTTCTTCTTAAAAGACAAACATGAATTATATAAAAAGTGTAGTATAGTGTAGTTAAGAGTAACCCATAGTACACTAGGTCCACTTTCTCAGAAATCTCGTTTATTTCTTGTCTCGTCTCGATCTCGAATTTTGAAGGTCGAATATTGCAGACTTTGTCACATATTTAGGAACATGTCCCTAAATCTAGGGAAATTGAACATTCTATTGGGAAATTAGGTAGAAAATATATATTTAAAGAAAATCAAAGTATAAATATGTACCTAAGTACAATATAATAATATGCTCCACCTACATTTTGTCTTTTTCAGGATTCTCATTTTGTTTTTTAATGGTACACTGTTACTATTGTTAGACGGCGTATGGAATTCTTGAGATTCCCAAACTTATATTTGTTCGGTATTTTACTATTTCAACATATAACATTCTTCACAATTCTATTGTTCAGTCTTCAATGTTACTACACCCTGAGAGATATAAGTTACATTTTCCGTGAATTTATCATATGTTAACGAATTATTTTCCAAATATTGTTGCAGAGAACTTACTAAATAATGTAATTGATAGTGAATAGAGGCAGTTTATTCATTTCAAATTTGATAAAACTGACTGACCTTACCACAGCGTAAGAAAGAAAGAAAGTATTTAATAGAAGACACTGAACAACAAATTCTTTAATCCATTATTTACTTATTTTTTAGTTAGTATTAATCGTGTATTTAACAGATTATAATAATCTTGCTAGTCCAGTAATTCACCTTAGCCAATAGATCAATAGCGTGATGGTTTGAGGATATAATAGGCCTTACTCTACCCTATGCATATATCACCCTAACATGGCTTGATGGATAATATTAATTACTGTGAACATGGCTATCCAGACTAGACGGGAGTGGATATACATTACGCACATATTCTAAAATATATTAAACTTCATAAAAAACTTTGCATTTATCTCATTCGTATCATGTTTATTACTTATAACCCATTGCTGGGTGTACCAGTTTGCTTTGTAACAGGTATTTGTAAACCGTAAAGAATTTTTATTCAGAATTTTGGTAATATATAATTAACAAAAAAAAAAATGCCGTGCAATATTTTTCACTGTATCTCTAATTTACATAGTCATATATTATACAAGACGATTGAAAATTCTCGCGATTATACTATATGGTAGGTTAATTCTGTTTACTTGATACATTTGAAGTAATCCAGAACGGATCTCAAACTGACCCAACTCACCCAGCTATTTTACTCACTAGATAACCTGTTTTCTATTTTTGATTACACATTGCTTCTTTTTCTATATCTATATCTATATATATATATATATATATATATATATATATATATATATATATATATATATATATATATCGGAAGTTATATCTTTTATAGGTTAAAACTGAAAATAATTTTAATAAATTACTGAAATTTACCATTTAAAATTGTCACCAGCTATAAAATTTGGTTGTTTATTTGGTACCAATACGGGTAAGTTTAGGTTTGTATTCAAATTCAAATAAATACGGCTATAATAATAACCACTGTAATACGTTATAACTAAAGGAAATCATGAATTTTTATTGGTTAATTACTAAATGAATGATATATTCAGTGCTAGACTTTCAAAATTTCAGTATTTCAGCTTTGGTTTCCGTGTGGGTTGTTCCCGTTGAGATCGTTGTTCTCCGCGGCTTATAAAGTTATTCACACCTTGCGCCGCGATCTTATCGGCGATGACAGCGGCGCACGTGCACTGGGGGCCCGTGCGCTATGCAACGTTTGGGCAGCATGTAGGATCTTTTTAATAATAATAACTCATGTAGGATCGTTGCGTAATTTGGAATAATTTACATCAAATTGACAGAATTCCCGCGAGTGGGCTGTAATTGAAATGATGATTTTGAACTAAAGTAGGCGAAATGTGGAATGTGCTAAATATAATGTTATAAGTAGGTATTGCCTTAATAACTATCATTGTTAAGGTTAAAACTATTAAATGCATTCATATTCACACATTATATTTTATTTCATCATGACGTCTCATCGACATCATTTCTTATGAATGTAGATTCTTATTTTTCGATTTTTATTTTAAAAATTTATGTACCTATGTAATTCTGTACAACATTCGAATGCAGCTATTCGTTCAAGAGGTTTAACTAAAAATATTTTTTTATCTAGAGATGGACCGCTAGGAGAGATAAGACTTTTGGTCTTAAAAGTACATTATAGTGATATCTCTCAGAGGGAATGTTAATTTTGTTGTTTAGAGACAGTGTAAGTAGCCGCTTGAAAATTAATGAATAATCCAAGATTTACTTAAAAATGTTCAAAAAAAATTTTGTACCTTATATACACAATCAGTTAATTAACCTAAAAATGTGGTTCTATTTGTACACAGGCATAAGTAATTAATTGTTCCATTTAACCTCTTCACTAAAGACCTATGGACTTTCTATGCTGAGGAGAGATGGACCAGAGGATTTTTACTGTTAAAAAGAGCAGTTCAACGGTTAAAAAAAACATCATTCAGAATGGTAGACGATCTAGTTACTATCCCATGAGTTCTGAAGAACTGTTAAATGGTTAATCAGAGGTTGATGATAATGAAGAAGCTGGTGGTGTATACATTTTGACTTATAATTTTCTTGTTTCAATTCGTATAAGTTTCTAGTTTGTACATTCTACAGACATATTTTTACGAGGAATTGACTGTTGTCCTCAAAATTTTTGTGGCTCTAACATGCATTCTTTGGGAAAACAAAAACATCAATGAACTGGACAACTAATGCAGCAATTTATCCCCAATTTCGTATCTCTTATAGTTTTCGAGATCCCAATGGTTAGGCTCTTAAAACGACCACACTGTATAGTGGAGGAACCCAAATAATATATATTTTTTTAGTTTTCAGAATATAGTTTAAATATTTTCTTTATTCTTATAAATATTTAAAATTGTAGAGTAATAATTATTTTTCCAAAAAGTGATCCATCTAACCCACACTTACCCTGTAGCAATAGAAAACAATAGTTTTGTTCATATATGATTTCGTATGAGTGAAAGGGCTGGTGAGCAGCGATGATGCAATACACAAGGGTGGAATGTTGGTAGGAAGTTTAAAAAGCGGACAATATTTCGTTGGCTAATTGGATTAGCGAGTCGCAAAGTTGAACAGAACACATGTGGTCTTTCTGATACAGGATAGTGCGAACCAATCAACTAATTGCTGATAATTGTAACCAGGGTGGTCCTCTTTCAACACTTATCACCCTCGCTTCGCATTTAAACTATTTCCATTATTGTTATTGCTAATGCTTACACACGAAAATATCGCTAAATATACATAATTAGCTGCAATTGAGGTTTGAGGCAGTTTATGCAATTTAAATAAAAATGCAGGATTTAAATGTGTTTATAAAATATGCTTAATACCATTATTGTTTGTTATTTATATATAATGTTGTTGTGATTAAAATGTGCAACATGTTTTTGCATATATTATATTTTTATTCTGCAGTTTGCAAAACAACTTGGGATAATTTATAGCGAAGGGAAACTTTGAATGTTTCTAGTTCAAATAAAAATCCAGTTTTGGCTTTTGTGAAGTTAAACAACACACATTAAAATAAATAGTTGACTGCGCGAATTTATAAATAAAAACTTATTTCATATTTCATTTCGCTACAATTAAAACATTTTCTAAAAACCGCTCAAATAATTTACTCTGCAAATTAAATTTAAAAAATATTAAAATACTACTCTCTGTGTATTCCAAAAAATTGGTAAACAAAAACTGTCCGGCTAACAAGTATGTATGTTATTTAATACATATTTTTTCATTTTAATTCTATAATTCAACTAAAATTAAAAAAGAATCATTTTTTTTTAAATCTGTCGTTTGGCATGTAGAGCAATAAAAAAATCAGGTAAAAAAAATATATTTTTGTAAATTTCGTTGAATTACAGTATTTGTAGTATTTTTCTGTGCAACATGATTATTTAAAAAAACTGTTTTCCCAAATTTTTGGTACACATGGTATTTATTTAAAGAGAATAATCTTCTCGTATATTTCGTCATATTTGTTATTAAATTACATTATTGTAAATAAATTACTTAAAAGAAAAAAATCCTCATGCGTTTTTGCAAGCTGGTACGTCATTATAAAACTTCATATCAATTATGCGATCTTATTTAAGTAGAATTAATAATTAAATTACAGGAAAATTAATTTCAAAATAATTAATGATCGTTTTTTACATGTGTTAGAATAAAGAGTGTTATCTAGATGTGAAAAGAAAGGCGGGTGTTTTGAAGCTGTTACATCATCCACGCTTAATTTAAATATAATTTCCCTCGCTCCAGAAAGTGCAATTGACCGTAAATGTCTAGCGAGTAATGAAAACAACATCGTCAGAAGTAAATATTTATTGTTCTCGCGAACAGCCCCGTATCTAAATACAACGCTGTCTTTGATTCACGATTATTTTCACAGATTATTCTTCGTTGATTCACTTCATAGTAACATCTATATCTTCCACATTTTTGAATTATATTACCCTTTTTTTACTCAGATTCAATAAATAAAATTGTATTTTGACAGTTGTCATATTTATTTTATCTTAAAATGGATTTAATATTAAAATTTGACAGAATGTAATGCTAAAATATTTAAGTTGGCATCATTTTGCCGGCCTAGGCGGGCAAACAGACAGTTTATGGACAATTTTGAGTTCTGTAATACTAATCATAATGGGACGGAGGCGCGAAAAATATATTTTTGAGGTTGAGTGTTTGAATAGCGTCAAGATTAAATCAATTCCAGAAAGTCATAGGCGGTATTCTCCGCAAGAAAACAACTATTTATATAATTTTGAGAAATTCGTTTTAGTAGCTCAATAAAATCGTGTTTATTGGCGAGCATAACTGCAAACGTTCGAGATTTAGTCCTATTTGTACTTATAATAAACCGCCAATTTGTACACGCTATAGCGCAATAAATATGGAAAGAAATTATACTTATTATATTTGTAAATATGTATTAATTTCTCCTACAATTCTCTGTAATATATGCTGTAATTTCATATGGAAATTTTTGTTGGTAATTACTTCAACAGTAAAATACAACGTCAGAAAATTTACAAATTATTAGAATACTTCTAGAAAGTGGATTTACTTTTATAAAATAATACGAATTATTCTTGGTTTACCCACATTCATTCTGAGAATGTACGACCATTTCGTCCTTTGGACTCAATCTGATGATGTTCAAAGAACGAAACGATTATCATATTTATAATGTGTTATTATAGTTTATTAATGAAATTAAATACAAGGTATATTATGGTGTATACCGGGTGTATACTAGAAACCTTGACATAGGCCATTATTATGGGAAAACATTTGCTGTTTCCATCTGTTTTTCTGAATATAATGGGGGTATATGGTACCGTTGGATAGATTATTTAATTTTTCGTCTTGTATGATTATGATTACGTTAATTGTTGAAAAGTATCAATTCTCATTATTTTTATTTTTTAGGTTAGAACAAATTGTCACTAAATTTTTTGAATACAACAACTGAATTGTTTATATATCCATATGAATCGGAAATGTTTCTGACATAAAAACCAATAGTGTATAGAATTTTAAGTAGTAATAATATTTCTTAAATAAATTAAAAGTGTCATCGGCGCAAAAAATCTTGTGTATCACACGCCCAGAAACTCTTTTGCGAGTTCTCACATTATTTGCATATTATACTCGTCTTGTATGATTATGATTATGTTAACTGTTGAAAAATACCAATTCACATTCTTTTTATTTTTTAGGTTAAAACAAATGTCACTAAATTTTTTCAATAAAACAAGTGAATTGGGTACATATGTGAATCGAAAATGTTGTTGAAGAAACTATTTTGCGAGATCGAAAATTTAGTTTCTGGACTAGTGATACAAATAAGTATTTAAAATTCAATTCGTAGGGATGAATTTTCAAATATATATTTAAATTCTTGCCATGTTATAATGGGGTAGACCCTTGTTGGAGGTGTTGCGAATGAGACGGCGGTGCTAATCAACATGGCGTCTGATTACGATTAGCGACGTTGTCTACGCCGCGATTTGTGGTGTGGAGGGTGTCTGCGCCACTTCCACCCTCGGCCAACCCGGGGGAAGATGCAACAGGAGGAGAGGAAACGCCACAGACAAGAAATGGCGGAAGGAAGGGAGAAAAAATGGAACTGGAAAAACGATTTAAAAATGTCACAAGCCAAACCAGTTACATCACAAAAATGATTATTCTCCACTAGATGAGGCTAGTTTAGTTCAATAAATTGGTAAAATGTACTAGATTGATTTTCTTCATTTAATTCTTAATTAAGCTTTCGTCATATTGATGTTTAGTTTAAATGGGTTTTAGCACTAAAGTAAGAACCTTTTTCACTTTTTCTCACTTATAAAAGATATCTTGTACTTCTATCCTTTAACTATGAAGCAAGTTTTATGTCAGACGTTATTATAATATGACTGATAGTGTCTTACCTATTACCAATTGTATTTTTCTTTCATCATTATCAATTTGACGCTCATTTTCATCAGCATAATCTACTGGTAACAACTGGATATTATCAAATGAATGTTTTTAAGCACTACTTCTGGTTGCACGATTAACACCAAAATCTAATCAGATCTAATCTAAGTTTAATTTTTTTTTATTCACTGATATTAGAGTAATGATTACGACAACATCCATCCATCCACACACACGGACTGACATCATCGTAAAAATATTATAATCGTGTTCTAGGGACTTCAAAACATACTTCCGTTGAAAATTCACTATCAACTTTTAGCCTCATTCTGAGTAGCAAAAGATAAATACCTAGTGTATTATTCTATAATATTATAGGTGAATTTATTTATTATTTACCTTTGATAATAATTTATCGGATTTAATGAACACGTCTAGGCATGTGTAAACATATCTACATGAAAATTATAAAGAAATACTTGACACTTTGATAGTACTTTTGTTACTACAACCATCCCCGTTGCAATAGCTAGCTGACGTTCTACAAATACAGAATGCTATTTATTTATGTTTTTAATTAATAATATAGGTACCGATTTCAGAAAAAATATAATGTATATCTCAGAACGAAAGTATTCCATATTGGTAATAAAAATATTATAATTTAGTACCTTCATATACAAATAACTATTTTACCTATTGTATAAATTCAAATCCGAATAGAAATGACCGATAACTTAGGATATATAAAGAAAAAGAATACCTGTAAAAAGTGAAAATTAAAATAAAATTGACAGTGAAAACATTGGTTATTGGAAGTCCGCAGGGAAATGATCGGTGCTTAATGAACCGTGTTTGGTTTGTAAAGAAATGGCATGTGTTGGGGGGTATGTTTTGGGAGTTTTGATTGTGCAGCATTTAAAGAACGGGGCAACCGCGGCGTATGTGGGCGGCTCGCAGTGAGTGAGCTGAGCACAAGGCCCTAATGGACTGCCGCTTCAGAAACGAAGTAATCACATTAGCGGCCATAATTGCGAACCCCTTTGACTACGGAAATGCATCCATATCCTGAGCGCGCCGGCGCCGGCCGGAGAAAAAACCCCTACCCCCACCCCTGGGCCCTCTTAGCGAGGCCTCGTGTTTAATGTATGTAATTCGATTAATTTATTGTCAAATTGCCTTAATGTGCTTGTTTTACGGCAAATGGCGGCTGCCCCCCACCCTCCCTGGTTATTCTTTGTGCGGTGAACTCGCCCAAGCTTCACCGCTTTTTATTCGCTCTGGAAACTTGATTTTCTGTTGTTTCCGGGATGATTGTTTTATTGCCGAGCTAATTGTGACTTCGGACCAGTTTACTATCAAACGAGATTTGATTATTGCCTTTAACTAACGGATAAAAATTGCTGCTGCTAAATCTAATCACTTCTCTCGCAACCGATTTGCGCTTAATAACTCCAAAAAAATTACACGCAGTATTTCAAGACGTTATAAACGTCTCTATCAAACTATGCATATGTAACTTTTAGTTATTTAAGCTAGAATCGGTTATTATATTTTTCGCGCCACCGTCTGTAATTAATTTCAAATAATGTAAAAGTTTTAGTAAAATTTCAGCCAATTCACAGTTCAAATTTATATATTTGCAACTTTTTATGCTTAACTTTGCCCATTGCAAGACAAGTGAATTTATATAAAATTAGAATGATTTTAATAATTATATACTGTATTAGTTCAACTGTTTTTTTTAAAACACTCTGTTGCAATATTATCTAAATAATAAATAATACCTGTCACTTATGGAATCGAAGGAAACCTAAAGTGTGTTAAAAAATAAGTTGTCATACACCTGAATTAAAATTCCCATATCTCTGAAACGATGACTAATGTTGTACACTTAATACTTTTTGATTTATTTTGATTTCTTATCCATGTCCTATAAATATTGAACCCATTTTTTAACACCCTGTATAAGAGAAAAATGTAAAAGAAAAACCTTCAGTCTTAAACAGACTGTTCTAAAAACTGTATTTAGTGATCGGTTTCGACTATTTATTAGTCATTCATTATCAGATCGGGAGACTACGATAAAAAGTAATATTGTTGAAAAATAAAATTATAAGACAGAATATTTTCAATTAAAAACTATTTAATTTATTTCTTGTAGTGTCGTGGTTTGATAATAAAAATTTTAACTTTACATTTTTCTCTTATACTTACGACTTATAGTGCCATAGAAGTATGTTAGGAACGAAATAAATATTAACTATTGTTAAACACAATATAAAATCCTATAATCTCGGTATCCCATCCGAATAATACCCGCTGCCTCGCTTGCTGGACTATATGATTCTCCTATTGTGAATATGAAGGACGAGTGGGTGGATTAGTAGGAAGGGAATTTTTTGCAGTTATTTTTAATTTGCCGGAACCACCCCAAAATGCAAACCATTCGAATTATTCCCAATCAATTAGCGGACTATGGCCGTCTCCAGAGACGGACTCACTCAGTTTGTGCGTCCAGAGCAGGGCAGGACCAAATGGAGTGAAAAATCTTCCCGGAAACGCGTGTCCATTGCGCCCGGAAGTCCCGGCCGGATTTATGGCGCGCGCAGTGATTTAGATGCTGTATTGTTTTTCCGCTAAAGATTTAAACTTGGAGTTATGAGAGTGGAACTATTGTAAATATTTTTTAGAACAAAAGTTGGAATTTATGGTAGAAAATACTTGTGATGGTTCGATTTACATTGTATTGTGTCGGACTTATTTATAGTTATTCAAATTTTTGCGCATCGTTAACTTGGATGGCCGAACAGCGTTGCGGAGCGAAACTTTTTAAATAAATTTCACACGGAAAAATATAACCCTATATATTTTCAATTTTTCCATAGGAATTCATTTATATCTACTCCCATTCAATAAAAATTATCCACACGCTCTTACACAAAAACAGTTGTAGTTTTTATCTGCTATATCAACCCTCTACATTTTTACAAACATACAGAATAATGTCTTGCTGAAAACTGTAAGAATTAGAAAACTATTTCTTCATGATTTGATTGAATTAACCGCCGTTATTATAAAATATTGAAATAACGATGGTATTCGTTTGCTCGCCACACACTTTTAGGAAACTATGAGACTTCCACTCTACACTGTTTGATAAGAACTGGCTCAAATTAGATGTCATTTCTAAATTTCATAATGGATCTCTTTTCTTTTTCAACTGAAAACGATTCTAAAAATGAGACTATACCGGGTGTCCCAGCTCGACCGACACATGGCAGATTAACATAGGAAATCAGTTAATTATGAATAGTATCTCCCCAGTGCAATATATTAACTTGAAATTTTGTATGTTTATTGGGGAATATTATTTCTATGGATTACAGTTATTTAAAGTATGTAATTTCGTCTGCAAGATGAGATTTATTAAATTATAAAATCTAACTTTTTCGTTAAAAATCAGTCAGCCATGGAAATAAAATAAAATATCTATGTGACAGTTCTGACAGTTAATGACATGTCATTGTAGATATTTATAATTTTGTAATATTGGTATATTATTTAACAAAAAGAAACTCAATTTAACTTAAATAATATTAAAATACAGACAATAAGCATTAAAATTATTGATAATTCACTAAACTGTCAGATAAATATTTTCTTTTATTTCCATGGCTGTCTGATTTTGAACAAAAATATTAGATTTTAAATTTAATAAATCTGGCCCTGCAGACGAAATTGCATATTTCAAATAAGTGTGATCCATAGAATTAATATTCTCCGATAAGTATACAAAATTTCTAGTTAATATCTTGCACTGGGGAGATACTATTCATAATTAACTGATTTTCCATGTAAAACTCCTATGTGTCGGTCGAGCTGGGACACCCGGTATAATTACAAGGAACCAAAAAGTTTATAAAAAAACGTATTACTGATTTTGATATACGGATTGAACAAAATACTTGAGATAATCATTGAAAATATGATTGAATTTGTTGTAATCAAAAAAGATTTAATTACTGTTAGGAGATTTTTCCACAATAATCAACTGCAATTATTAATACAACAAAATTTTGATTACTATAAGTTAATAATAAGTAATCAAATAAAATCTTTTGAATCAATATTACAAAAGTCTGAATTATAACAGAATTTATTTTACATTTAAATAATAAATTTAATGTATTTTATCCTATACGTCAATTTATTAAAGGTCTTATTATATAATGTTTGATATTAATAAATGCAAAATTAAATAATCTAATCAATGGTACAGATGAAAATAGTAAAATACTGATCTATCACGTTAATCATAAAGTCACTTTATTTAAGTCTTAAAGTGTATATGATTGTGAAATTAAATTTTCTTGTATTTCAAAAGTACTGATATATTACACCCTGCTAGAAATCTACAGCTTATAGTTAGTTCAATCAGAATCAAATTTTGAAATATTGGTACTAAGATTTGAATCCCAGATCCACTTTACTCAGTTCGAATCGGACGGCAATTAAACCAAAGTTTTTTTTTTTTAATATTGTATTTAGGTATGTAGAAATAAAAAAGAATCACTGACCATGGTTGGCTGTAAGTATATTCGGTTGGGTTTTGCGGGCATGCATCAGGTAGTTGGTAGCGTCGCTGGCGTCTGCGGCGTCGCTGGCGTCGGTCTCGCAGCGCTCGTAAATCTTTTAAAGGCGTGTAAACGGTGTGGCGAGCACGCGACAATCTGATGAGCACTGTCGTGTCCCACACTCACTCCATCGTAAACCAGATCATTATCGCCAACTTACAACCATCACCGCCGAGATTCAAATTGTTACTCCGTCACCGTCGCTCAAACACAAACCGCAATGCAACCAAGAAAAATACCTCATACAAGCATTGTAGTTTATATAACAACTATATGTTTTTACTTCACGCAACAAAATTAAAGGGAACAAATATTGTACTTTTTTAATTTATCTTACTTTGCCTAAAAATGATTTTATTGAAACGTGATTTCAAGTAATTTTTGGTATACATTATTCAGTCTTAAATGTAATAAGAGCAAGTTCAATTATTATTCTGATTTGGAAGATAATAATGAAGAAATTGACTGGATGAATATATGCATGAAGTAAATAAGTTCTTTGAAAATTCAGTCAATTTTATCATATCAAGCCGTAATATTTTTTCGCATCTCCGTTTCATTATGACTAGTATTACAGAACTCAAAATCGTCCAAAACTATCTGTTTGCTGGCTTAAGCCGGCAAACTATAGGGATGCCAAAGTAAATATTTTAGCATTACATTTTGTAAAAGTTTTTAATTTTATTTTATTGGAAATGTAAAACATTAATTAAAACAAAAAAAAATGATTTATTATTCATATTATACTCGTCTTGTATTATATTATGATCAAGTTAATTGTAAATATATAATTATGTTTTATATAACTACTGTGTTCCTTTTTAAACTTTGATAGTTCCTATTATACAGAATTAAGGTCTGGATTGACTATAAGTGATGGTGGAGAAGCCCATTATTATTAGATGTATTTACAAATGTTAAAGTTACTTACAATTTCGAAGATATAGAGAACGCATCTAGTGTATATCATAGGAGACTTACCTAAAACAAAAAGAAAAAATAATTAATATAAGTGATCAATTTTATAATTTGTTTCTATGGTGGAGGATCCCATTATGTATCTCATTTAAAAATTTTTGGAAGGATACAATGTTTCATAATTTAACCTCACAAAATATTATCCGGATGAAGCAATAATAATAATAAGAAGAATTTCGAAAGCAACTGCTCGTGCCTTTTGGGCCTTGAAAATGGCGACGCTGGGAATCGAACCCCAGACTTCATACTTTATTTTGTTCAAATCGGAAAGTACTAACCAAGTGAAATGCCGGTAATATTTAGACAAATATTTTTAAATTTACAATTTTGTACTGTAGGTACGTTTGTTATCTGGATATTTTTTCATGTTGGAGGATGATACAGGCTGGCGATCTTTGTGTGAAATAGAACATTTGTAATTCCCCCATCCAAACAAAACAGAATGATTAGGATTTTTTTAATTTGGAAACGCCGGCGACGTCATAAGCGGCAACAAGCAATTCGCATCTATAATTGAATAACCGGCCGGGTTTTCATTAGTTTTTTAAACACAAATCAACGTGGCTGTCCCCAGGCGTCGCGGCGTCCGCCGTGCCGCCGTGACGTCACAGCGGGGACCGCGTCCATTTGCACTAGGCCTACTGAGATATCACTACTAATAGCATCACCCCATTCTACTTTTTGCCGTTCCGCAACGCACTATGGTGCTTTCAATTCCCTCACTATTATTACTCTTCATCATACGACCTTTTTTATTCATATTCATACACAACCGAAGTCACAGTGAATTTAGTTTAAATTATTTTGTTTTATTAGCTTCATATCTTGTTTGGTAAAATAATGCATGCTATTAAACCGTAGGTCCCTTGAAAAACAAGTAAAAATGCATATCGGAAAATGTATAGGACATTACAGTTATATTTAAAAATATATAGAGGTATATATCACATTTATGACGTTCGATAAAAATTTGGAATAAAAATAATATATTAACCTGATTCGTATTTTTGATTTATTTTTTATTGCGGAATATTTCCCTAATAAACTTTATATTTTTGCATAGTAATATCGCGTTACAATTTTATTAGCAATAATTTATATATAGTTGAAAATTATTTAATTTGATATTTAATATTATAAAGCTTATTCTGTGGAGGCAGTATTAAAATATTAAATTCCATTTTCCATTTTCAATGGATAAAGTCATTGAAAAAATACAATAAATGTTTAAATGTTGATTGAGGAATATTTGTCTTGTAAGTGATATTTGAAAATGATTTTCCCAAAGTTTCAGACTTCTCTTTTTAAGCAGTAAGTGTGACGTCATCAAATATTACTGTTTCTCGCGAAAGCATATTTTTCGAACTTTGTGAATTTTTTATGGATGTATGTAGTATTTTTTAATATAAATTAACATATAAAAAATTAGAAAAGCTTAAATAATCCTATTAGAAAACACAAATATTGGTTACGATCCAGGACTGAAAAAATATTTGTTTTCAGCAAATTCCATAAAACTTTGTAAGTGGCAACAACTTATATTATAATGATTTTCATATCTCTTAAACAACTAAAGTTGAAAGTAGTGTGTGTTGGTGTATAGGGGGTGGTTGTAAAATGAGAGATTGATATGTTTAGAATGTAAAACGCATTGGTTGTAGGGATTTAGTTTGCGGGCGATATTTCATAATGTATCAATAGCCGGTTGAACCCGGGCATTAGAGAATGAAAAACATCCATCGCACAAAGCACTTATTAAAATTTATCCCTGGCAGAGCGTGTATCTAGTTGATGGCTAAACAATATTTCTCATTCGCAAAAACTGTTGAAAAAAAGAGAAAATTACATTTTAGTATCTCTTCCCAATCCCATTGCTGGCCAATCCGGGCTAAAATAATCGAAATAATTATATCAGCGAATAAAAATCAAATCAAATTAAATCGGAATCAGAGTTGGCCGCGACTGGGATCGAATAACAAATGCCCCGTATCACAAAACAGTGTATCGGCGTCAGGCCGTAATACGAAAATCATCCGCAGATTGACATTCGCAACGATACGGAATTATGGATATTAAACAGCCGACACTGCGGTTGCCAACGGTAAACCGGCCTGGGCGGCGCGCAGGGGTTTCCATAGGGGGCATACAAAAACACCCCCTCACACGCTACCCTTCCCAACACCAAGAAAAACACGTACGGTGTCTTCATTCATCACACAAATCATTACAGTCAAACAATAGGTAGTACCTGGATAGATTACCTTTTAGCTATACTGAAACACCATCCAAATTGGTGTACAGAAAGGATATTTAAAATATTTTACGTCTTTACCGATTTAAAACTACCCTTCCGAACAGGAAGAAAAACACGTACGTTACAGTCAAACAAGAAATGGTAGTATCTGGATAGATTACCTTCTAGCTATACTGGAACACCATCCAAATTGGTTTACAGAAAGGATGTTGTTTTTAGAAATCACAGATTTAAAGTCAAAGAAAATTTAGTAACTAGTATGTAGGTACTTGAATCGAAATTTCCAACAATTAATAACTTCAAACACTGATTTGAGTAAAGCAAAAATAATCGTTCTAAAAAACATCACGATTTATTATTCCTTATTTTACTTATGTTATTTCAATTTCCTTTTTCCTCGTTTAACTATAGTTAATATATAAATCGTAGAATCAAGCCAATGTCTCCAATGTTAATATTTGGATATCTATCAGCTTCAATCATCAATAGCATCAAGTGTTTTCAGAAATTGCTTGTTTTTTTTCCCTTCCTAATTGTCTTCCTTTATGTCCTTCTATGCTTCCATAGATCTTTTTCTGTTTATGACTGATTACTTCATTTCGATGTGGTAACAAAGACAAAAGAGAAATCTGTGAGACATCTAAAGACATCATGCAGGGAAGATCAGAAAAAAAGGAGAAGAGGTTGATAAGAGTTAGACGATTTTGAATCAGGACAAGACTAGATAAAAGAAGTTTTTAAGAAGAGGAAAAATTCTGATCTGTTGTTTTAATATTCGTTCTTTTTACATAATACAGAATAAATGTAGCACCTTTCTTTCTGGTTTTTCCTAATAATCCCTTCTTTTTTTGAGAAATATTGTGTTCTTCTATTTTCGATCTTCTATTTTTATGTTCTTTCTTTTGATTTAATGCAAAACAATTGCAGCAAATTTGTTTTTGGTTTTTTTTTATCAACCTCTTTTTCCTACTGAATGCAAACGAATTGTAGGATCTTTTCTTTCTAGTTTCCCCAACGAACCCCCTTTTTGGTCGCCCGTGGCGAATCCGCAGCATCCCCCCCGCACTGGTGGCAATAATTTCAGGTTTTCATTATCATATAAATATGTAATTTATGTCCGCGTCGCGTCCGATCGCCGCGATACACCCATCGGGTTTAATCTGCGGCCGATGGGAGCCGAAGGGTCGCTCGGGCCAGCTCGGCTGCGGAATAATCCTTCACTGCACCCCCACCCACAGGGCACATCCCGCACTAGGCCTAGACATACAGCCAATTTATATCGAAGCCCGGAATTTGCTCAAATACTGACGCCGAATGGGATTGCGGGTGGTCTGTGGATGATTCTAATCACGTGGGTTACATGTAATCACCGGGTATCAAAAACTAAAGGACGCAACACACGCACATGTCAACGCATACAAGAAATTAACTCATATAAGCATCTACATTGCTACTTTTAACTCTCAAATGTTCAACGAAAATATGTAATTCATATAGCTGGTTAAAGCACCTCCAATTACTTTTTAAGAATATAATGTCCATCGAAAAATATATAAGCATCTACATTGTTACTTTTAACTCTGAAATGTTCAACGAAAATATGTAATTGGTATAGCTTGTTAAATTATATATATAGACTTATACAAGCACCTCCAGTTACTTTTTAAGAATGTAATGTCCAACGAAAAATGTACAATTGGTACTAATGTAATACTATTGTATTATGTCTTCAAGTATTTTAAAAGATTTTTTGTAATAAATTTACGAACGCCTCAGGTTCTTACATATGATTCATTCATAATTACTTTTAAAACTGTTCATAAGTCAAGTAAAAAAATCCTTCTTAGAAATCCGTTTTAGCTACAACTAGGGACGATGTATTTTCCTTTGTAACTAAGTAAAAACTTAGTGCAAGTAACTATTTATAAGTTGTGTAGAAAGAAAAAGAATGAACTTTTTTTGTAGGAGGACAATTTTTATGTGGTATTTAGAAATTTTTGATGGTGGCAGTAATGAAATATAGCGAGTTAAAACTATGTTTGGATTATAACAACTTTCCACAACAAACTTTCTGAGTTTATAATGAAATAATAATTCCCCAAATTTATATTTTTAACAGGTCCCGCAATTACAAATGCACATTAAACAATTAAAACAAAATTAACCCCGAAATAAACTAATATAAATTCACAGTTCGTTATTAAATTAATAATTAAACATGTGCATGAAGAACTCATTTCATTAGTAGCTCTATTAAACTGCAAAACAAAAAACGCACGAACCACATGTGTGAAAACATTTAACGAGGAGCAAAAGTTACGCAAACTATCTCTTGGCGGTAAAACATCCGCGCATCGAGCGAGTGGAGGTGCGATGTTGTTTTGTTTTCCTGCTCCCCCACCCCGGGCTTCTCGCCGCGTGAAATTTCACGTTCCCTTTCATTTGTTTAACAAAACGAACGAAACGACCACGCCGCGAACAATTGCCGGGCGGTTAGGGAATCTTGCTGTTTTTTGTGGATTAATAGGGAATTTGTATCTGTTGATGTGCCGGAGGTGTGAAGCAGGACTAAATGACAAGATTAAGTTTTTGTTTCGCTGCTGTTTTGTTTTTGGTTGCGCGCTCTACGGCTTGTTTATACGCCGTATAATGCTATTTAGATTAACGGGATTTCAATACTAATTTTTATTATTATTCATTATCATTATTTTCGCGTTATTGTCGCATGGAAGACGGACTAATTCCACCACATTTGTTTGTCATTATCACTCCAGTACTCGTTTTAATATATGAATACATTATTTACCCTCGAACACCCCTATTTTCACCCTGCTATTTTATTACTCCATTCTTCTTTTTACCACATCCAACTACAGAACGTCAAATCGACTTTCTTTTTTATTTCAATAGTTGCCTTCCAGTAAACGTGATATACTATGCCTTCTTTTTTAAATGTGTTAATATCTCCATTAACTTCAAACCTATTTGACTCTTTATGTCAGAGGAGAAAAAATCCTTGATCGACTGACATGTAATTACATCACGCAACTTATCAAATCTCAGCTTTGTGAAGTGTGGTATAGTTCACTAAACAACGCAGTGCAATTATAATTAGTAAATTTTCCTACAATCCTCATCACGCAACAAAGTTTCTCGCTAATTTTAAAAGCAGGGAATCATAAACTCACAAATTAGAAAATCTGCTAATTGCACTACAATTTTCCTATCTGACACATACATTTTGTCAGTAAAATTAAATAACCAATACACAATTCTTCCCAGGACCTCTGGGCAAAGGTTCTTACTTTCTTCAGTACAAAATCGTCTGCAATATCTTCAAATGATAGATGTTCAGAAGTATTAGATGTTTTATATGTTGTTCGGTCAATCTTTCTCAGCTTATTTTTTAAATAATTTTAATTTTGAAAATCATAAAAACAAAATAGATTTTGGAAAGACGTTTGGAAAGACATCCTGCACTTTTTAAGTTTAAATTATAAATAAAATGTTCTGGACTAAAGTAACTATTATTTTCTTTTATTAAAAATTAACCATTCCGCTAGAATTTAGTAAAGTCACAAATAATTAAATTTTGGTATTTTCAAGGGTTCTTTTTTTTACTGTAATGTACATTTTTGACAAAATTTTTGATTTGGTGGAGGCCTCTGGGCCCAGTCTGCCCATCCTTAAATCCAAACCTGATTCTTCCATTGTATACTTTTCAAGTGAGCTCTGTAAAATTATGTAAAACAAAATTTAACAATTTTTATACCCCCTTCCCTCTTGTTCTGCAAATAAAAACCGCTTCTAAATATTACGTAACGCAGTACTTCACGTAAAAATATGTTTTGAATTACATTTTATCGTTACGTAACAACCCCTCCCACCCTTTTAACCTTCCTCCCTTGAAACATTACGTAATTTAAGAACAGCCCTGAGGTATAAATATATCGTTCCGATATTTGCAACGAAACAGATTGCTACAGCAATTTTTTTCTTAAGTTGAAAGGTAGCAGAAGTTTGAATATAGTTCGCTAATTATCTGGAGTAATTTTAACCGTGCGTGCCTGTCAAAATGTTCAACCCCTCAGTAAGGCTTTCTATTTCCAATTTGTTCGTAGGAGCTAATTACTTGTAATCTTCATTTTCCGTCCGATGACGTTTCATTAAGTGCAGTCTATGTCAGTCAGGTACGTGTATGTTACATTTCCTGTTATTGAGAATGTTGTACAATATTATTAATGGCGGCTGTTATACCACAATTGTTTCCCATTACTTTGTTTTACTTTTTGTTTTTCTTTACAGATGACAGATGTGTATTTATTTCCAATTGAAATAAACGAGCATAATAAAAATATTTACTTACAAATTACACTTACTTGAAACAAATCAAAATATTAATTGTAGGTAAAGTTTTATTAGTTAAAAATATTTATTTCACATCATAAATCGCGAACAACTAAATGTTGTAAGTTATTACAGCTAATAAATTTTTTTCAGCATGTTGTTACAACTGTGACGAAAAAACAATAATTTCCTTTGTTTTAATTGTGTCTGATTTAAAATTTAATACAGTTCGTTATTAAAGTTGTAATTCGATAGTAAGCTGTGAAAAGAACAAGCGACAAATCAATCACATTAGCTACACTTCTCTTATGTTATTTATATTTGCCGATTACTTATTAATTTCTTTGCTCTTTTACATGCAGTCTTTAATTGAAATTGTAGGAAAAATTTCTTCAAAAAAGAAATTGTAAATGATTTGGAAGTTTTAAATCACCTTGTTTTAAAAATAATTTCTTACAAGTGGTGGTCGTTATTATCAATATATGTTGCAGGCGGATTCTAAGATTTTGTAGGGTTTGTAGTTTTGGGACGATGCTTACTTACTTCAGTCTTTAGATAAAGAAATAGTCACTTTTTACAGAGATCAGTTAGTTGGGGAACATCTCCCTCAAAACAGCCATTAAATTTTGAGCTATATCGACTGTGGCTTAATTCTGTTGGAACCAAATATATCGTGCATTAAATTCTTCAAGAGCTGGTGTAAAAATTATCATGGTAACATACCAAACAGAATTAACGGTAACACGTTAAAAAAAGTAAGGACCAATTCTTCGGAGTTCGAGAAGTCCATTGTTGACCATCATCTAAATATAGTTTTGTAATAAATATTTTAAAAATAGGAATGTTTTTTTTCCGAAATTGGAAACCTGACGTGAAACAACGAAAAAATTATAAGGAAAAGAATTAGTTTTGATATATCCTTATTGGTTTGAGACGGTTAGCCACGTATTTAGATTTGTTGATAGTGGAACGCTGGGTATCGCGTATTGGATTCTGTGCCTGTAACAAGATAATTCCCGTAGAGGCGGAGCCTGTACTTGATTTATCTCGTTCAATACGCCAGCTATATGTTATTTAAATAATTAAAGCCTGACTAGACCACCACAAGTCGGCCGAGTATTTATTATAACTAATGTCCGCTCGGCAGTGTCTTTGATCGGCTGTGGGTAGTCCTGGGATGATGTAATGAGCTGAGATTATATTGGACTTGTCTGGATGAATTATTTTATTGATGGCATTTTTGTAGTGTCTATCTCCGAGATGTTTTTTATTTATTTATTGTTATTGAATACCGTTTATTCATTCTCATTCCAGAAATAAATCACAAGTAATTATTGGACATTAAAAAGATTACTGTACTTACAATGGATTGCTTTTTTATGGCTACAAGTAGTTACAGCTCATACACACACAGAAATCTTTACCTTTCATTTGGATTTACGCCTTATCTCTCCAATCAGCTACTTTACTCTTACCCAAATATAATAATGCAATGTGAAACTTACTACGTAGAGACATACTAATAAGAAACATCTCTTAATCTTCAGACTGTACTGAAGCACTCAGAGTTTAAGAGTTATGTTAAGTGTTAGTAGTAAGTGTATGAAGCATAAAAAAGGTGAATAAGGTAATAGTATTACTTTTATTCTCAAGCTTGTTTTCCTGCAGTTTATGTTAGGATGGGTAGCCGACCAAACACGAAAAGTTGAAAAACAACTATCTTACGATACTTAAGGAACCTAAGAATAATGTACTACTAAGTAACCATACTTTGTATTCGTATTGGTAACTTTCTTACATATTTTTTAGGTTTTATAAATTAGGAACGATTTTGATTCTAAGTAAAATTAGAACATAAATTCCATTTGCCCAACAACAATTTTTCTTGCATTTAACGGTTCTACAGTTTATAGTAAGTTCCAAATCACTTAGACACGGTCGTATTTCATTTAGTTAATATTTCGCTGCGTGGAGAATCGAACCCCAGATCTCACTATGCACATATCAAATTTTATGACTTATAATTTGGTGTACAATATTTTTTTTAACACTAATAAAGCAAAAAAATCTAGACAAAATGCAGTTAAAGATAATAATAAAAAATATGAATAAAAAATTTACCCAGGTGCTAATATCTAAAATAGAGAGTATCTTCTGTATGTAGTGTTGCTTTTTGTGTGGAATTGAGCGACAGTTGGGTAGCAGTATAAGCCCGGGTAACAAATGAATATAATATAAAGTGCATTTGTTCATTTATTTAACATTTAACATATTGTAAATAAAACAGGCATTATCACCGTCACTACATCGCTCTAGCTGCGGCTTCGCTAAACTCTGACAATATTTACACACTAGGATATGTGGCGTATTTTCACTACGTTCACACTCCGAACACGATCGTTTTTGCTCCACTTTTTCCTCAATCGCTAAAGAGTCATTCACAGAAAAACAGAAATGCGAACGTAGTGATAACAGATTTCATTGTAAATGCGAAATCATGTATTGAAATTTGATACGTTTTAAGAATCAAAGTTGTTTTACTGCAGTACATTTTAGGAAAGGTGACAAACTTGCACTTCCTCGTGAAAATATTGGAGATAAATTGTAGAGACTTTTTCATTGAAATGAAGATTAAAATAGTCAAGCTTGATATCTTGCAAGTTATAAGTACTCTGATGAGTGACCGTTCCACAAATAATTCATCAACATTTCGATAAAGAAAGTAAAGTTTGTTTTGGGAAAGGTGACTACTTCAAAAAGTAACTGAAAAGTGAAGTGAATAAGATATGTTTATTGTCAATCTAGTTTGCTTGCAGTTTATGTTAGGATGGGTGATCATCCCAAATGGAAGATAAAGAGAGAAAATTTTGTTGTGTATACTAACGACTTTTAATGATAATTTACTCACTGAAATGGCGATAAAAATAATGAAGCCTAATTTCCTGCAAATTATTTTAGGATGGGCGATCATTTCAGACATAATTAATGAAAATTTCGATAATAAAAGTCAAACTTGTTTTAGTGTAGTGAAATTTGGGATGGGTGACCGCTCCAAAAAGTAATGACAAGGTAAAGAGAGTAAGATATTTTGTGTTAAGCTTGTTTCCTTACAGTGTTACAGTTTATGTTAGGATGGCTGGTTATCTCAAAGGGGAGATGAAGATAGTAAGAAAAAAATAGTAATACAAATAGTCAAGCCTAATTTCTTGCAAGTTATTTTAGGATGGGCGATTGTCTAATTAATAATTCATCAAAAATGTTCATAACAAATATCAATCTTGATTCATTGCAGTTTGTTTTGGGATGGATGACCGCTCCAAAAAGTAATGACTAGGTAAGCTGGATTACTTGCAGTTTATGTTAGGATGGGTGGTCATCTCAAAGAAGAAGATTAAGAGAGTAAAAGCCTGGGATTTTATTTTATGATGCGCGATGGTTTCTTTAATAATTTATTATAATTTTGATAATGAAAGTCAAGCTTGTTTTAGTGCAGTTTATTTTGGGATGGGTGACCGCTCCAAAAAGTAATGCAAACGTGAATCTTGTTTGTCCCAAATGGGAGATGAAGAGATTATTGTGTATACATAGTGTTGATCCATCTTTAGGGGTGGGTGTAAACGTAGTAGGTCTCGGCGCGTATGTAGTAACACATGTAGTGTTATATGTCACCGCCATGTGTGTATGTGTGCGCAGATAACGTTAGTGCACGTAAAACGTATATTTAAATTTAATTAGTTTAATACATGACGGTTGTGCAGGGGCATTAGTTACGTCGCTCCGTTAATTAGTTGATTAATTAAATGATTAATCAATTGATTGGTGTGCCGGGTCGTCGTAATTAGTTTTAATTGAAATCCCGAGTTCGTGTCCAAGTGTGCGTGAGCTTCATCTGTTGTTCGGGGGGAGGTAAGATCCCAGAGACCAGGTCCCAGGTCTAACCTCATGCAATCCGATTATCGGCTCAAATCAAACCCCTAATTTTTCACCAAATATCACCTTTTCACCTTTAATATTTTTTTAATTTTTACATTTTATATGTAGTTATATGAAGAAAAATTTAAAACTGTCTTAGCCTAATACAGGATTGGGAAGTTTAATGGTCAAGCATTATAAATTTTTCCAAGTTGAAGGGAAAAACATGGGTCAACACAAATTCATAGTGAACTTGTAATCTAATAAAATTATTATTATATAATGTGTTTCAATTATATCTTTATACAACTATACCTTGAGTATATTTTAACGTGAAACATAGTATTAGCCATATGCATAGTCACGACTTCCCATTTAATTGACAGTAATGTATTGAAGCGTCCACTTTAAAAATAAAACATAAGTTGTCAAATTCACGGCATTGTTAACTGTCAAATTATGATATTTTTTTAAATAACACATTTCCAAGTCGTTGGAATGGAGGTGATGAACAAATAAAGTTGCCCACTAGATCTCCTAATCTCACAGTACATATTTTTTTTATACTGGGGAACATTAAACAAAAAATTATTTAGTGGCAATATGTATAATAATTATTAAATTAAAATATAAAATTTAAAATCACTCTAGACTCATCAAACTTACGCAAATTATAAATATTATATTTGTTATGTTTCATTTTAAATTGAACGCTGTAATACATTGCTGTCAATCTAATGTAAAATTCACGTTAAAATAAACACAGTATTTTAATGCAGTACTGGTTTTATTTGTCTAGATAGTTAATAATTAGAAAAAAAGACCTATTATTGGATTTATTATACAGCTGTTATTTTCCTAATTTTTAATTTAAGTAGGATTTAACCAATTTTTCTCCAAATTTTATTTCATATTTTAGTTAAGTTTATATCCTCCATATTAAAGTCGTTAACGAGGGTTGACCATATTTTAAGGCTGGTTACACCAATTTAATTTAGGAAAGATTATATTAAAATTTGTAACCATATGAATCCTTTATGCCAAAAAGTTGTACATCACAAATTTTTGAAAGTAAATATCCAGGTTTCCTTTCCTATTTCTGTTTCTTTAATTTAATTTAGGAAATATTACGATGCCAAAAAGTACATCGCAAATTTTGGTAAGTATCCATGTTCCCTTTCCTATTTCTGTTTCCCTTTGGCGTGTTTCTTGCGTTGTTTGCGATTCTAGTTCGTCGGGGGGTCACCCACCCCCACGCCGGTCCTGTCGATTGCCGATGGGGATGCACTATGCACCTGAGATGCATTTCCACCCGGTTTGTATGCATCTCACCACCTGCACTAATAATCACTGCAATCAAGTCTAGCATGCAGATGCAGACTGCACTAGGATATAGTGCCTGCAGTGGCGTACGCTCTATTTGTAAACAGGGGTGGGAGGAATATTGGGATAGAATTATAGCGGGGAACAGGATACATGGAATTTAAGAAGATAACTTGTACATGGGAAAAGACAAGAAAAAAAGAAAGAATGGAAGGATAAAAAGGTGCAAATAAAATTGAAAAGTTGTCCAATCCAGAGAAAGTGTGTTCTAAAATTTATGATTTAAATGAAAAATTAATTGTAAATATGTAAAAATTAATTGTAAATATGTTCCTCATAGAAATGTGTTCTTGGCGAGAGCAATGAAAATTGAGAAAAACAAAATTAAACACGAAGATTATATGGCAAAAAGAAAAAACAAGAAAAGAAAGGAAAAAAGATATGCACAAAAAGGTACAAATAAAGTTGAAAAGAAGAATACGAGAAAAGTTGTCCGATCAACCTTGGTAAGCAACGTTATTGTCCAAATGAATAAATAGGTAAAACAGTTTGTGCTATACTATCAAAATAAAAAAAATAAAAGAAACAGAATTACAAAAAATTAATTGTTCTATACTGTGTTCTAAAATTCTAGATTTAATCGAAAAAATTAGCTTTAAGTACTTGAGATCCTGCTCTTCATAAAAATGTAGTGTATATAGTAAAGCAAGAAAGATTTGTAATTTTGATGAAAGCAATGAAAAAGAAGAAAAAGAACTATAGAAACTTTAATCGTTCTGTGTAATGTGCTAGAACTCAAGATTTGAAGAACAAAATATATCGCTTACAACTTGTACGCCTAGCTACTGTGAAAAGTGCACCACTGCAGGTAAAGAAGTTGAATTAGAAGCACAGTTTAGTGATGGAAAAAAAGAACTATAGAAACTTTAATTGTTCTGTATAATATGCTAGAACTCAAGATTTGAAGAACAAAATATATCGCTCAAAACTTGTACGCCTAGCTAAAGCACATAAAGAACTTGAATTAGAAGCACAGTTTAGTGATGGAAACAATGTTTTAGGATGGATTTGGATCTAGATAAAACCAATGAAAAAGAAAGAAAAGAAAAAGAAAGAAAAGAAAAAGAAAGAAAAGAAAAAGAAAGAACTACAGAAACTTTAATTGTTTTTGAAGAACAAAACCAGATAGAAATAACAACAATCTGTAAACCTAAAGAAAGTAAAGGACATGAATTGAAGCACAGTTTAATGCTGGAAGCAAGGTTTTGGGACTGAACTAGCGCTGCGTCCACCCCTGGCGGCCCTTAGACGTGTGCCCATACAGACAGACGCACATCTCGCATAGAGTTATGTATATTTGCATAGTGCATTCAATACGTATTGATCATGAGGGCTTAGCGTTAGCATCCCCCACACCCCCAGAGCTGCGTGTGTGCTAACCCGGCCTACCCTGATGCTGAATTATGGCAGCACACTATCTGTTTGTTTTAGCTGATTAGCTAGTAGCCGGCGTGTTATTAGATCTCCAATGCGAGATACGATACTCCTACTAATCAATTCATTATTTATATGTTTGCGTGCAGCGGCAAAAATGCTTATTCTAATACCTCTTAACGAACGCTTCAATACGTCATCATCGCATTCACCAACTTTACAATTACTGCAAATTGTAATTGACCCCAAACCGCCCATAAAAACCTATCAGTTACTATTCATACTAACTTTATACTCAACAGTGAATACCCACCCCCCTAAAAATAATAATAAATAATTCTGGAGTGCACAGACATTGTAAAGATTTGATAGATTTGGAGCACAAATGTCAAGAACAAAAACTATTTGCCGAAATATTGTTTTAAAAACATTACCTAATTTTTAATGAATATGATATTTACGTCAATGCAAATAAAGTTTTGAAACAATTTGGTACTGATATTTATTTCTTAGAAAATAAATTATTAACATTATTAATAAAGCTACCTACAAACATGACTACGGCTGAAGGAGCTATACTATATTAAGGAAATTAAAACTCCATAAAAGAGTTGGATCCGAAAAAAGTTTTGACCCGATTTTCATCGCCAAAAAAATAATATTGATTATAAGTTTAGTTTTTTTGTATATATAATTTTAATTTTTAATTTTTTGTGTTAAATAATAAATTTTGTCGTTAACATCTAAAAAAAAAGTTTCTGAATCCGCCACTAATACTCAAGCAACTTTAATCATTGTTTGTACTAACATGGGGAACCGGTTATTTTCTTCCAAAACATCAGTTATCTTCTAGTCAGGCACTTCGATCATTGCTAATACTTAGATAGAGAATCGTTTTATTTCCTTTCAAAAAATAAATATCTATATTTTTATCTGATGTTTTACGGACAGCGGTGGCTCATTTGGTTAGCACACTCAAACTTAACGGAGTGTAAAATCTAAGATTCTATATGAAAACAAAACTGAGTTAGAGTGGTTCGGAACCCACTACAAGCTGTATGTAACCTTGCAGAAGCTATAGGTTGACAACCTACTTTACCAAAAAGCAAATAAAAATAATCTTGGAACTTGTAAAGTAAATATATAAAATAGATGAGAAATAAACGATAAACGTTTAAAAAACAAACCTTTGTAGAAGAAAGCTTGGAAGAAATCTGACACTTCAAGAAAAAGTAGAATAAAAAAGTTTTACTAATTTAGAAAAAAATATACTGATTCCTAAATCCTA
Source organism: Stenolophus ochropezus (assembly GCA_035578165.1). Taxonomy (NCBI): domain Eukaryota; kingdom Metazoa; phylum Arthropoda; class Insecta; order Coleoptera; family Carabidae; genus Stenolophus; species Stenolophus ochropezus. Next base: position 24,943,755 of record JAQOWZ010000005.1, on the reverse strand, counting down.
AAGGGACTTGAAGATCCAGATGAACAAGAAAAAAATAAGTAATACTGGTAGAAAAACATTTTATTAATTAATGTTTAATTTAATAAGTAATTATTAAAAACAAATGCTTGTATTTGGGGGGTTGAAGAACGCAGAAGGAAAAACAAAGTGTGCTGTGACGAAGCATGTAAGTGTCCGGACAAACACATCACGACATGATGAATTGTAATGTTTTGAACCGTATATACGGGGGTAAGTAGCACGTCATTAATAAAATTCATTCGTAATAAATTCCATTTAAGAACTTTCCGTTAAATATTTAAGCCGAACAGAGCGGGCACGGGATCCCCGCACCGCGCCGCCCCTTCCCCACCGTAAGCGACGGCCCGGCACAACACATAAATAGTGAAATATTACATTCTAGAAATCATGATTTATTCACCAACAGTTTGAATTTTTACCAGCCAGCGAACGGCGGAAGGAATTTTCACGGGGCACACTAACCAAACAGGAAATTCTTAAGGAAACGATTTCAATCTTATATACCCTTTTCTGGGTAGAAATTTATCCTTAAAGATTAGTATTATAGAAAAAAGAAACCCTTAAAATTGTTTTAAAATATAAATACTGGGTGTGCCAATTTGTTGTATCATAGATATAGGTGTAAGTTGTCTCACGAGAAGTCTAGAGAAGTTCTTAAAAAAAAAACTAAATTTATATCTGACATAAATAAGATTAGGTATACTGTCACTGTTTTGCTTCAAATTGGACTATTTCCTAACAAAAATATTATGATATAAAGTAGCTAAGATCTACTAAACTAGAATTCGAATCATACTAAACTAATACAATAACAAAAAGTTATTTCTGATTTTTTTGTAATAATATTTGGGTCTTGTGAATTGCACAAAGGCATTGTCCCATAAGATGTTTTATTTTTTCTTTAATCCTTCCCTGGAAATTGTAGGTATTCTGACAAACCAAAAGCAATAGTGTATCACGATAATCACGATAATCTATTTACCAGATTTTAGTTGATGTAGAGAGTGAACTACAAAAGACATTTTCATGTGAAAATTACTATTTAGTCTTCGCGGAATTCAAACTTACATTGTCAGAACTATAGCCCACACAAAAATACTTTTAGTTATTAATTTTTCAAAAAAGGGACCAACATTATTGTGCAAGCAAAAATATCCGTGTGTTCTATTTTTATTTACTAAACTAAAAAAGAAATTGAGAAAGTAAAAGAACAATTTGGTGGAGGCGCCATCTAAAAATAAGTTCATAGAAAATATGTTTTATATCATATGAGGTATATTTTCCGTAATGTCCCTTCTTTTCTGAGAAAAACGCTTGGCACGCCACTGGGGCAATGATTTTACCGCATCACACACACATAAACTTCTGTATTTTTATAATAAGTCGGTAATTATATTAATGTATTTTATTTATACAGAATAATTACAAAGTATGGTGTTTAATATTCACAAGGCCCGAGTGTTTGACACGACAGTGGGCGTAGTTACGAGCTGGGGAAGGGGGCTCGACCCCCTGATTAAAATATTACCCTGCTAGAAAAATACTCAGCGCTTAAATAATGCATCAAATTGTGATGAATAACGCTCTGGTTTGCAAAATAGAATTTATTATATTCCACGGCCGCAACTTTACTTTTAAGCAGGATATATACGCCAAAAAGGACTAGGATTTTATGAATAATTACATCACACACGCCCTGCATCTTTAGCACCACAAAAAGTTTACTTAAAAGGATAATAAGGACTCTTACTTACTACCATAACAATTTTATATTTCTAAACAGGAGAATTTATTGTTATCTCTATCTATAAACAGGTGTAAAATAGGGTGGAAATAACTACTTGAGTCGAAAACAAATTTTCATCAAAATATTTCTATTATTATAGTTTAAATATAATTTTCAGTGGGACTGGAATTAGAGCATTCTAAAGTATTTTCTCTAATTCTAAGCCTGCTCAAACTAGAGCACATTTTGAAACAATAAAGCTATGTATTGTGATCTGGTTTCAATGGGTCGGGAATTAGGGCATTCAGAAGTGTTTGCTCTAATTCTATATCTGCTAAAACCAGAGCATATTCTGGAGCAGATTTACGTGCTCTGGATTGTGCTCTTGTTTCAGTGGGTCAAAAATTAGAGCATTGTAAAGTGTTTTATCATTCCTATTTTTCGATGTATTGATGTATATCATTAAAAAAATATTGCCCCCAAAGAAATAATGAAAAAATTAGAAATAAAATAAACTGGATCAAATTCTGATATTAATAAAAAGAACAATTTCCTGATAAATTAGATCGCATTCTAGAGCAAATAAATAAAACAATCTCCTTGGAAGTAGGATAAATATTGTGGGACATTAATTAGATAAAATAGAACAATCTTAGAAAAAAATCATATTACATTTGAGGAGAAATAAAATATTCATTACTTGTTGTAAAAAATTCCTAGATACATATAAGTTTCTTGTTCCGTGACAAATTTTACTTGCATTTTAATAATGTACATCTTATAGTAGCTTCCAAACCAGTAGAACACATCGGTATATTTATTTAAACAATTCAAGTTGCACCAAGTGAAATGAAATTAAGATTAAATACAATTCATAATATTTGGTGTGTATTCGAAGCTTGGGAAATAGAGTTCGGCGGCCAGCACTACAATTATCCTTTCTCGCTCAAAAGTCAAAAACTCAGTTTCCCCTCCCAGCGCGGGGGAGTCTGCCCCCGCCTGCTGCCCCTGCCCCCCGTCCTGTAATGTCGTTATCGGTGAAGTGAACGGTGATTGGCAGGAAATCCTAGTCGAATGGGTTTTTAATCGGAAATTTTAAATGCGTGATCGTGCTGTTGCTCTTCCCGAAGCCCCCCGCCCCGCCTCCCTTCCCCCCCTACGTCACATGTCATGGCCGACGCGGATGATTTTTTTGTCGGCTGGTTAAGTGTCTCTTTAACGCAGGTTTTGTGCTGGAACGGGATTAATTGTGAGCAAGTCGTTTTATTTTAAATTTTTTTGACAGTTGATTCATTTTATTGACATGTGTTAGAATGGAGTCTGTCTTTCTTTTTTATTGCCTTTCAGATAAAATGCTGTATGCAAAAGAGAAAAATATATTGCACGTTCTGCACTACAATCGGACACTACAATTCAACTCCAATATACCACTACACATACTTATAATTACTTTAGTTTTTTATTAATTTAATTTATTTAATTAAACACAAATGCAATGTTCTCATTAAAATTATCTTAATTGTATTTTCTTTCTATAATGTTAATTTAATTAAATAATTAAAGAAATAAATTTAATTGTATCACATTTTTGTTCATGTTTATTATTTGTTCTTTAGTTTACCATTTCTGTGAAACAAAATCAAGACGGGAGCTATTTAAGAACTGGCTTAGGACGCTTGGCTTATTGGGGCACCCAAAATCTAAAAACTATAGATATAAATATATAAATAAAGAAAATCAGTTTATAAAATAAATATCTGTATTAAATTTGGAGCCCATCAAAGTTAGTTTTGTGTAAATAAATTATATTTATTTCATTTTTGGATCAAAAACTTGTTAGACACATTATACAAACAACCCTGAATTATTCTGAATTTTGAAATATAATAGATTAGGTTAGGCAAAACCGCAAAAGAACTGGTACTGAAGTACTTTTAAATTTGTTATAAAATAAAAAAATATTTGTTGATTTTGTCAGGAAATGTAATATTTATGTTTGTATTTTTATTTTATATTATTGTTATTGCTGATTATAATTTATAAGTATGCATTTAAGTTTGTCTTGTTCTTCTTTTATTTTCTGTAAGTTATAATGATAATGACGATGCATTGGGATGATACAGTGTGTATTAAAGGTATTCATCCGCCATTTATAAAAAGTTGAAACGCAATTTAAAAACAGAATTAGGGGAATATAAAATGAAACAAATGCTCGCTGCATTTATTTCTATTTTCGTAGCTGAAATTTTAAGTTTATGAATACATTTTTAAAAATTGCAGGAAAATGTTAGCTATTAATTCTGATTGAACGTTTTTATTTAAAATTTTTTTGACAGATTTTATTGACATATGTTCGTGCTATTATGTTTTGTTCCTTTTTATTTTTTCGCTGCGTTTTTCCGAGCCGTACGTTATTGAATTTGCTACTTTATTTATTATTAATGGTATATATAATTCCATTTGTCCTGCTGACGGATAGATGAAGCAATGTATAATTTCCATGCATTATTTATCTTCCCCGAGAATATTACAAATTACAATATTTTTATAAGGCTATATGCATTTTGTTGGAAGTACATCAATAATTCACGTATTTTAATTAAAAGTGTATTATTAATAATATATCATTTCATTTTTACCCTTATTATCAATTATTACCACATCTATATCATTCTTATTCTTTTATTTATAAATTCATTATAAAAGCAACCAACCATACAAACATAGAATAATAACTCTTTACTTCAGCTAGAGTACCTGTTAGTGACGTCTTAATAAACATCTTTTTTTGTTTTCTTGTTTGTTTAACTAATAAGTCCGTAAAAAAATAAAATTCTCATTTCCAATTAAAAATTGATATCTCTAAGTTATTTTCAGTCTTAGTTAAACATGAAAAGTTACAATTTTTAATTTGTCACACTAAAACAGACGAAAGAATAAAAAAATACCGATTTTGGGTCAAAAAATTTTGTTTCTGAAAATGGTCCACATTGATAGATCTCGATGCGCTGATTTCAAATTTTCAAACAGAATTTAATTATCTCTTTTCTTTCCTGAGATATTTGCTGTCAAAGTTGCACCTCAAAAAAATATGTTTTTTTGCTATATCTCTAAAATGGGTAGAGATACAATCTCAACGATTATACCAGCAGATTCTACGTGCAAAATTACATAAAGAAATGTTCTCTCCGCATATACCTCCTTTGGAACGATTTGGTGAAAAATGAGAAAAACGAAAAAACCTAAATTTCACTTTTTCGCGTAGGTACTTTTTCTCTCCAAAATTCTTTATTTTCTAGACTTAAGTAAATATCGATATGCTAATTTCAAATTTTCAAACCGAATTCAATTATCTTTTACCGTTCTCGAGATATTTGCTTTCAAAGTTTAGTTTTGGCGATACCTAAAAAAACAAGTTTTTTAGGTACATACCTTAAATGGTTAGGTTTACGTCTTCGGCGACCTCACCAATCGATTCTACGGACAAAATTACATAAGTGTGCCAATTTTCACATTGTTATACCAAGGGATACAATTTTTATTAAGAAAAAACAAAATGGCGAAAAACTGAAAAAATCGCAAGGGGTTCATCAGGCAATTTTTTCGATTTTTGGCCATTTTCAGTTTTTTCCTTCTAGAAATTATGTCCGTTGAGATAAAAATCTGAAAATTGGTACACTTATGTAATTTTGCCCCTAGAATCGAATGGTGAGGTCGCCGAAACCATAAACCTAACCATTTAGGTGGTGTACCTAAAAAACCTGATTTTTTAGGTATAACTTTGAACTCAAATATCTCGAGAACGGTAAAAGATAATTTAATTCTGTTTGAAAATTTGGAATCAGCACGTCGATGTTTACTTAAGTCTAAAATATAAAGAATTTTGGAGAGAAAAAGTTCCCACGCGAAAAAGTGAAATTTAGGTTTTTTCGTTTTTCGTATTTTTCACCAAATCGTTCCAAAGAAGGTATATGCGGATAGAACATTTCTTTATGTAACTTTGCCCGTAGAATCGACTGGTATAATCGTTGAGACTGTATCTCTACTCATTTTAAAGATATGCCAAAAAAATACACTTTTTTGATGTGCAACTTTGAGAGCAAAAATCTCAAGAACGGGAAAAGATAATTAAATTCTGTTTGTAAATCTGAAATAAGCACATCGAAGACTATCAATATGGACTATTATCAGAAACACAGATTTTGGACCCAAAAATGGATATTTTTTGAGTATTTCGCTTATATAGAAAGAATTTTGGAGTGAAAAACTAAAAATTGTAACTTTTTATGTTTGGTATGGTGGGAATTGTACCTCGAGGGGTGAAAGAATAAAGAGCAACGTAATAAAACACTATAATATTTTATCTGAGGGCGAATCAAACGATGAGACTTTTGTATTATTTATTTGATGAATATTTAATATTTATTTTATGTGTTGTGTGAGTCACCCCCGAGTCATCGAGTTGATGGGGGTGGGTCGGCCCGCCCCCGCCCCGCTAACCTAATAAACGGCGGGCGATACGTCATCGTCCCCCATCATATCCCGATATGACGAACATGTGTATGTTCATAAAAATACGAGGGATAATTTTAAATTTAGGTGGGGTGGCAGGTGGTACTAGGGTGGACAATCGGGTCATCAACCCTTACAGGGGGTGCGTATCAAAAGCCAACGACATCGGACGTCAACCCTTTATTGGGTATGCCTAGCTTGTCTTCAGAAAATACCAATGATTCTAAATTCATAGATAGATAGACAGGTAGATAATTTTCAATTTGCCAGTTTAGTTGAATTACTATTTAAATCGTTAAGTTTAAAAAAAAACTAATGTGGACACCACATGACTTCCTTGTACGCTAAATTGTACACATTTTTTGCTGCAATTCATTTAAACTTATTTCACTTGAAAGTGAGATCATTCTATGGCTAATCATTCTTCAAATATCATTCATTTTATATCTTCGAACTTTCCGTCGAAATGGATCATCTTTTAAAAATTTTATTAAAGTGTTTACACTATTCCTTATTTCATTATACAGAAAATTATTTTAATGATTCAAAAACTTGCAAAGAAAGAGATAATCAAATGTTTCCTACAAAAATTAAAAGTCAACTAAATTATTATTTTTAAGTATTTGTCAAAAGTAAACTGTCCTTTGAAAAGGCAGATTGGAACAAAAATCATTATCTAATGTATCCTAAAAAATTTAAAGCCAACTAAACTATTATTTTTATTAAGTTTTTGTCAAAAGTAACTGTCCTTTGTAAAGGCCAATTGGAACAAAAAATCGAGGTACATAACTACATGTTACAGTAACTACATAAATAAAATATCAACATTCTACGTTTTTGCATTAAAATTAAAAAAAAAAAATAGTACGAGTAAAATGACCTTTTGACACTGCCAATTGTAATGAAAAAGGGAATGGTTAAAATGGATAACCGAAATTTTTCCCGATTACAATATTTCCTTTACTTTATATAAGGAAGTAAAAATAGGTTATATTTATAGGAGATGTATGTAAATGTAAATTCTAGAAAAATTGTGAAAGATAAAAATAAAACTAAACTAATTACACTTCAATATTTTAAAGTATTTTTATAATAATGAGATTGTAACCTATAACCTTTCTAAACTTTATTCAATTATTTTTAATGCCATTTATCTATCTACTGCACCTATATATAAAAGTCTATAGTTTTGTTTCACCACACTTTATTTCTATAAAAAACAGAAAGTCAGTAAAGTTCCAGTATATTTTCTTCAAAGTTGAAAACCATCTTCCTCTGTTGGTAACATTGGCAATTTTTTGATATTGTAAAGATTGTACGTACGCTTTATGCTGATTTATTTGGTCGTAGAGGGAATAAGAATAAGAGAAGCAATAGGAAGGCGAGTACAGGGTAGAGTACTTTTTAATTCATTGTGAAACTTTGTAAATTGGTTGTGTTTTTTGTTAGGCGCCCGAAGCTGATTTTTATGAAAGAATAATTTTTATTTCGTCGCCTGACAAGGGACGGTAGCGCTGTCTGTGTTATGACAAAGATATTAATCTCTTGAATATACATAAAGAAAATGAATTCGTTATTTATTTAATTTCATTAAATAGAATTCATTTTAATTTGGTCGTCGCATCTCTCTCCAACCCTCTGTCCCTCTTCGTCCCTCAGATGTTATCCGGCTTGAGGAAAAGAAGTAATTTAATAGAAAATTTATGTGCAATGCCGAGCGATGTTTTTGGGAAAGTTAGTATTTCTGCTGTTTACTTTTTTAATGAATTAAAACCACGACAACGCCGGATTCTTGCACAAAATACAATCTCGCAAATTTCTCAGCATTCGCACAAAGCTTCTCTTGCAACTTACAACACTGTGTACAATACTAATTTTTAAAAATACAAATCAAATTAAATATTTAACACAATTTTATATTACCTATTGCCAAATGCTGAATTTGTGAATGATATATTTATCCAAAAAACTTCGACGCTATAACCGATAATCGCTATAACCGATAAAAGTAAAACGTTAACGTATATAACCTTTCAAACAAGTGGTCACAAATTCATCGTTATAACCTGTTTGTCGTTATAACCGGTATCGTTATAAACGGATTTCACTGTAGTACTTTATGGTTTTTATAAATTTTTAATTATTCTTTACAATGTTTTTTTTTCATAATCAACATTTTTTTTGTAAAAAACAAAAACAAGATAAAGAATTTGATTCGACGGGATTTGAACTGAGAATGTGAGATCCACAGCAGATCACATAAAATCAGTTATTTAAAATGTGTTATTATTTAATTTAGAAAAAGCAGTGTATCGTGTTTACATTTAAATTGCAAGATAATGAAAAATAAAATATAAAGTAGCAGAATAAATAATCGGGTATTTGTTATAATTAAAAATATAATAAATAATGCATTATCTCGAGGCATTGAATGGATATTTTTATAAATACAGACGCAGATACATTACAATATATTTACATTACATTGTATAAATAAGAAAGTCGTTATAAATAAATATCATTTATTTTGTTTACAAGTGTTTAGAACTTACAAACAACTCGGGAGAAACTTTTAAAAATATAAAATTGACAAGAAGCAAACTCACAACAAATGAACATTTTCAATTCTTATCAGAAAAACTTCTGCGGAGAAAAAACTACAGTTGCAGTCCGAGAGATAAATGACAAAAATTAAAGTTGGCAGCGTGCGATGATTTAGTGCAATGTTCTCTAACTGTGGATGTTATTTATAAAATATAAAATAGTAATAATAACAGTATAATAAAGTAGATCCGGCCGACGTATAATAATAATAACAATAATCGTTAGAACTTTGAATTACATATAATAAAAATAATCATAATAATAACCGTAACTATGATCATAACAGTTGTCCTTGTAAGTCTTGACGATATGGCGAAGACTCTTATTCCCCGGCCCGCGTTTCTACTCCTAAACGCGACTCATAAAAATTTCGGACTTATTTGCTTATTTTTATTCTTGGCATAAATATTGCGATATAAACTTTAAATACAATTTTCAACTCATTCTGGCTTTCATAAAATTTAAGATTTTTGTTTGTCATTTTCGGAGATTAAAGTGTTACAAGTTTTGGGAAACTTTGTTAAAAATACATTAAACTTTATATCCGGAACTTTACGGGATATATTTACCGTGAGCGGTGCAGCAAATTTTTATGAGAAATATTGTCATTATGCAGGCTTTTCTAAATAAATAAATACGCATTACCGAAAGAAAGTTTTTGGACAAATATTAAAGGTGTAAAGGTTTGTATGAAAAATAATTCAGAAAAAAATGTTAACTACATATATTATTTCGAATCATTTATGTACGTATGTATGTATCTCGCATAATACAAAAATGATAAGCCGTAGAATATTGAAATTTTGTATATGAGACAACCATATATAGTTGTGCACCTCCCTTTTTTATTGCAATCGATAGTGCCAAAAGGACACTTTTCTCGTAGTGTTCTTTTCAATTTTTGCAGTACTCAAAAACGATTAGCCGTAGAATATTGAGATTTTGTTTATGGAATTACTGTAATATCGTTTCAAGCACTTATACAAGGGGTATATTTTGAGAAAAATAATAGAATATAATAATTGTTGTCAGGATTACTTTCAGGGCACTTATAGCTAATATAGAGAGGGTACTACAAGGCCCATATTTATGTGAGATTGTTTTGACCCCACATGAGTCATATTTAGGAGATGAAATTTAAATAAAATGTTACAATTTTCATGTTCAAATTACCTAAAACATAAATACTAGACATAGCATAATTCACTCAAATTTCATTTCGTGAAGAAGACCCATATGGGTACCTTAATTTAATTTATTTACCCATCCAAGAAACATCCCATTTTTTTTTTAAATAATTATAAAAAGGTCACTTTCTGAGTTTTTTTAACTAATATGGAAAATGCACCACAGAGGAAAAAAATTGATATTCAGATAATTAATCCATAAAGAAAAATATTTAGAGGGGTGCATTTAGGGTGTAATTTGTACTCGGAAGAAATTTGAAATTTGAATTCGGGCGTCTTGGGACGCGCAGGGCATAGGCGTCGGCAGGGGGTTTTAGTGCGGCAGAGTCGTCGCTTGTAGCACTTTATATAAAATTATCGCCATTAAAACGCGCATTAAATGCCGAGCCCGCTCGCTTCGCGCCGTACGCGAGCGAGTTATGTATTTACGTATGCACTCATTAAAAAACAAAACTGCCTTTATATTATAAATGTTATAGATTCTCGCAACCATGTTGTATAAGATACTTTGTAGCGACGGGAGCGAAGCACTAGTCCGAAACATCTTCAGCCTAACACAGTGCACGTATGTTTCAATACTACGTGCATTTTTGTAGTCGTAGAGATGGCCATGTAATACGTCACGTATTATACGTCATTTTTTACGCGTAAATAACTATTTTTTTACAACGTTAAAATTTTCGACTTTTTAACGTAAATATGGTATAAAATGTAAAACAATTAATATTATTATTATTTATATTAAAAAATAATGTTAATTAATTAAATCAGAACACGGCGGAGATGAATCAAACTCTCTTATTAGTAACGGTAAATATTAAAAATATGAAATATAACCTCAAATATTACACTTATTAACCTGATATCTTTAATATTATTGGCAATTTAGTAATTATTACAAATAAAACAGTTTTAAAATCAATAATGAAACTTTTCAAATGACGTTTAAGTTGTGACGAAAAGAATTTTTACAATAAGTAAATTAATTGAAGTGATGTGATAAATTGTACGAAGAAAAAGCCCCTAATAATACGTACTTAAGATACAAGAAATTTTAGCAGAATATTATTTCATATTGCTCATTACATTTTTCGGACTGTGTATAGATTTAATATCCCACAATTTTAAAAATTACATAAATTGATATATAACAACTGTTATAAAAATATACAAATATATATCGTGAGTAGTTTTTTTTTCACAAATTTTCCTGATTGCACAATATTGAACAACGTTTTTTTTTACGTTAAATTAGCTCTGAAATATACTTTTTTATTTTGTATTTAATTATCAGTTATAAATTAATTGTCAAAGAATTTGGAAAGGTGTAATATTGTGACGTAGATGATAAGGGCACTAAAAACTCGAATAACTTAGTAACTAACAACTTTTTTAAACTTTGATAGTACCTATAATACAAAATTAAGGTCTGGATTGACTATGTGATCTATTTCCGAATTTGCTACTATGGTGGAGGACCCTAGTATTATTAGATGTATTAATGCATCTTCACGATTTATGACCCATTTTTGGGTGTTTATTTTATAAATGTTAAAGTTACTTACAAATTCGAAGATATAAAGAACATCTAATGTATGTTATAGGAGACTTACCTAGAACAAAAAGAAAAAAATAATTAATACATGCATTACAACAAAAATATAAAGACAGTGTTATTTTTTTATGAGAAATAATTGACAACAAAATATAAGGACAGTTATTTTTGTATGAGAAATAATTGTTGATACTGTTCTCTGAATTTATTTTATTAATACACTCTTCATGAGTGAAGTATTTGCAGAGATTATAAGGATGGGTGATCGTTATATGTGTCAAATATAACAATTAAAATCTATGTATAAATAATGATAAGTATAATACAACATATTATATTAAATATTTCCGCTGTGTGAGATAACAGAACAATTATATATAACCTAATTTATCTTTAGTATGAATAGTATGTACATATCCAAATCCCATTGCAAATGAAACCTCTGTTATCACTGCTTATCAAAAGAACCGGCCTGCAGTCAGGAACTGTAGAAGTAATTAAATATATTCACTCGTATGTTTGTGTTTATCTTTGAATATGTTATTTTTTATATTGAATATGGACGATAAGCGATGTGTGTTTTATTTTGTTTATTTTATTAAAATGAAGAAGTTTTAATGATGTTTGTTTTTATAGGAAATGTAGAAATTGTTTTGTTTGTATTCCGCACAGGGCGGTACTTAGGTATTTTTATTGCTGTACACAAATAAATAAACAGTTTTGCCTCATTGTAGCAACATATTACAAATTAATTTTTTCTATTTCTGTATTCAGTGTTTCTACGAAGTTGTCTATAATATATTCCGGAATTTACACCATATTATGCTTAAGAATAATTAAGTTACAAATAAGCAAACAACCTTAGTGACGAGCACATCAGAATAAATTTGTAATTAAAAACAAATACGTCAAAAATAATTATTCGAATAGAGTAAAACAAAGAATAAATATAATTAATAGAATGACGCATATATGTATGTAGGTGTTTGTACATAGGCGTGCACTTCATTTTTCCTAAAACATTTTAGGTCATCCACCCCACATATAATAATTATTTTCTTTATTCCACACAACATATTCTCATATTGTTTGAATACTATTATTACATTCATTTCCTGTCTTAAAAAATACAATCATTAAGGCTATATATACACTTTTATTATCACTTCTTCTACCTACACTATTTCTTTTTAAAATTATTTCTGTTTTCCATTTTTACTTTCATGTACGTAGTAAAGGCAGTATTGAAATCGCAAAAATTTCCGTTTTCAGATTTCAACGGAAATATCCATTTTGACTATTTCGCATAACTCAAAAATGATTATCCGTAGAATATTGAATTTTTTTTACAACTGCAAGTGCCAAAAGGACACTTTTCGCATAACTCAAAAACGATTAGCCGTAGAATGTTGAAATTTTGTTTATGGAATTGCTACATCTAGTTATGCACTTCAATTTTTGGTTTCAATCCGCCTTTTCAAAAAGACACTATACTTTGATAGAAACTTAATAAAAATTATAATTTAGTTGTCCTTTAATTTTTGTAGGAAACATTTAATTTGAAATTAAGTATATGGGCCGTATTTATTTGGTACTTTTAGGTTCAACACTGAACTCATCCAGAAGAAATTCGTTTTACTTACAAGTGAATGTTTCATTTTACTTTAGTAGTTATAAAAATTAGCGGTAAATTTAAAATAATATCATATTTTTGTTATGTAAAAATAAACGTCAAACCTTATGTCGTTTATATTATTTGTTTACTATATCTACTTTTGAATATAAAACTTACTTACAAAACAAACACAAGTTGAAAAAAAGAGATAGCAAATAGGTTGAACCTGGGTTGAATCTACCAACCGTCCAAAGTAGCTGGAGTAAATGGTTCAGTTTGGGAACTGTTCCTGATTACTTAAATAATGCCAAGTTAACAAAACTAATCTATTAGATTACTTTAAAAGTCCCAAATAAATACCTATAGCCATAGTTGACAACACTGACAACTGTCAGAATATACTTTGTAAGAAATATATATGTACGAACAAAAATTATTTATATCTCTGTCTTTACAAGATTTTGAGCGAATAAAAAAAATTGTGTAATGCAATAAGGAATAGTGATAAACATTTTAATAAAATTTTACAAAAGATGATCCATTTCAAAGGGAACTCTTCTTAGATAAGAAAAGAATAGAAGTTGAAGAACGATTTTTTTATATAATTTAACAGACAAGGAAGTCATATGGTGTCCACATCACATTTTACACGAAGAAGTAAAAAGAAACTTGCAATAAGGTATACCCTCCTGCATATCAGCGTCTCTCAAACTCTCAAAATGTCACCCTGTTGGGAACCGCTGGTATGAGGGTAGTTTGAAACCCTGCCAATTGCATTTAGTGCTCCCTTATCTTAACTGGACCACTCGGATCATTATGTGGCGAACCTGCAGTTCTCAAACTGGCGCAGCATGTGTCACGCTACAATTACACTTGCAATTGTACAATTAGAATTGAAGACTGCTATTGGGGCAGATGCAATGGTAATTAATGCACTACGTAGTTTTTATTGTAATTACTACAGAGGAATTATTCAGTCTGTATTTACCAAACGACAGGATGTTGCCGTGCTACAATTATTTCATTATTATTTAACAATTTGTTATTAAAATATTTGACATTAATCATAATAATATGCTATGGATTATGGCCTATCCTGTTTAATGTTATTTCATTATTTTACATATTCACTTCATATCATTACTACCTTTTCTTAACATACATTCATTTTCAATTACTATTTCGACCTACTTAAAGGGACTAAGATTTTGTTCTAATATCATTTTGTTTATTATTTGTGTAGACGATTACTATCTACATTACATTTCTAGATGGAACTGGACTTAAAGTACATAAGGTACTTGTTTCTTCATAAGTATTATGTCAATTTTAGTGGCACCAACTATACTAAGTTTTGAACAACTAGGAATAAAGATTGGCGAAGCTAGAATTTGATCCCCAGTCCGCAAATTCCGCTCAATTCGAATCACCGGTTCTTTTATTATACATAAGTATTCAAGCTTTATAGGACATGGAGAAGAAGTCAAAATAAATCGAAAAGTATACATGTGTCCAAAAATGAACCGTTTCAAAGATATGAGGGTTTTAATTCAGATGTAACTCTTTATAAATACCGATATCCATAATTTTTCTTGTAAATAATTTTTTAAATTTATATTTACGAACAGTTTTAGTCTTTACAAAAGAGTAATTACAAGCTAAATGAGATGACTTTCAGCTTTTAGGAAAAATGAACAACGAAATCTTTCTAGAAGTCCCGGCTATTGCCGAATTATTTGGCAACATTGTTTGATTCGTTAATACTGCCATTTTTGACATTTACATGGTTGTCCGTTTGTCTTGAACATTTATTTTTTAACACCCTTTATAAATATTACTAACATTATATTACCCATTGCTGGTTGCGCCAGACCAACTTTAGAGTAAATATTAGAAAATATATAATTTCTGGAATTCAGTAAATATTTCGAAGGCTTTATGGGTCTTGATTTTCACTCCCTGAGGAAGATTCATTTCTGGTCGAAACCGATTGAAACAGAATTCCAGAAATTATCTGTCCTATCAGAAATGATATATTTATACCGTAAAGGGTATCAGTGTAGGGACACTGTAGATGGTGTGAAGAGTGTACAACAGGAGCCATTTTTACTTGGAAAGTTGATAGTAAGGTAAGATTTTGAATGAGTAAGACCGAATCCAGAAAAAAATGGTTTAAAAATAAGTGTTGGAGAATTGGAGATACAACGATTTCCTGCTCGTTTAGAAATCACATCACCTATGAACTATTTTTTGTTTATATAGTAACATCTGTAAATAACATAAGAATTGAATAATTGTATTGCGTCAATATGATGGTCCATGTTCCTAGGTGGTCACCCATCCAAATACAACATGTACTTAAATTTTTGGATAATAAAAGTTAATCTGGTGGTGACTCATCAAAGTATTAGATTCTCCTAAATGATGAGAGTGATGAGGTTTGGTTTGGGACATTTTGAGGACTACAGAAAGTAGACCACTCCACACACGACACAAGAGAGTAGGAAGAGAGAGAGAGTGACGCCCTATCCCTGTCTTACCACAGAGTGCAGGCGTGGGTGTGTGTACGTGTACGTGCGCTATATTAGCACCATCTCTTGATATTAACAAGTATTGTGACGACGCATTTGAATGCACATTCATCCAGTAGGCCTGGGCTACGGGCGACGTAGATTTGTTCTGTTCCACACAGCGCTGGTTATACGTAGTTAGTTGAATAGTACTTGGGCTTATTTTATGCGCGTTTTTAGTAATTAAAATCTAGCGACGGCTGTATTTGTAAGCCATATAAATAAGAATAATGGAAAGTGCCAATTTTAGAATTACACCATCGTACATATACTCCGCAAATGAAACTTATATTCATATCAAAAACATACACCACCTAAACTTACAAATAGATCTACATCTTCTACAATACAAACATAACAAAATCTGTTTATTTGTTACTCACTTATAAACCGTCATTTATTTGAACTGTTGAATAATCACTGCAATATTTATATTTGAAAGTTGTGTTTTCATGTAATTTGATTTGACTACAATTTTAATTTTATTTACGAGTAAAGTTCGTTTTAGACTACTCTATACATGGAACAATAAATAGCACAAGAAATGATACAATATCTTGTATCAAAAATTATTAGATTTTGACGAAGTTATGTATGATACTAAAGCAATTTCTTGTACAATATATTGGCTCTGATTCTGCGAACTTTCTTTGAATATGTCAATGTAACAAGCAAAATTAACCATGAATTCATTTACATTTAAAGTTTGTAATACTTTTAACATTACCTGAAGCAACACTAAGTTTTCTATAACCACACTCTACACAATAAAAACAAATAAACGATAGAAATGCGTGAGATCACAAAATTCATATATGCGCATGCTCGCATCCAAATTGGTTGACAGATTATATGAAAAATAGAACGTAACACTTACGATCGTATACAACATTTCAACCAATTTGCTGTTTGATAGTAGCCAATTTGTACAATTTATAGCCTACCAAATAAAAATAAACTATTAAACAATATAGAAAAGGTAACAGCTTTACTATTTCAAGGAGATGATAAGTAAGCTAGTTAGTTCATCCTTTCAGCAATAAAATTTGTTTTATCTTGCTAAAAATGTAAAAAACTATTATCTGTCGGTCTGTCTGTACATATGTAGACACATGTGAAGCTAATTTAGATGAACAGATTTTAATGAAACTTTTGATAATAATCGATCAATCAGAAATAGAAGTTTACTCGAGTTTCTAATACATGACAAATGTCTAAAAGAAGACAGCAACAAATATTCAAAGTAAAAATAGGACTTCAAGTAGTTGTCTGATATAATTAATTTTATCTTAGTGGTTGGAAGAAGGATAAATAAGTATAAATCCATATGATTTGTGAGTGTGTGTGAAGAAAATGCGTGTTGCATCTTGCAGCGACGCGAGTTTTTAATTGGCTGCAGCTCGGGCTGCAAATTAGCGGTGGGTGTGCGTCGCGACGCCCGAGAAGCGTCCCCTGCAGACGCTCGCACCGCCGCCCCCGCTAAGCAGAGAAGGGTTGTTTCATTGCGAGCCCCTATATCGATCTGCCATATTTTCATACGTGTATTACATATATATTTCATTCTGAATCACTGTTTAATGAAACTTTTTATGCGATTTTTTCCCCTTGTTTAGAGAATCCGTAATTTTTGTCATTTTGATTTAAATTATACATTTCTAGCTCGGATATCAATTTCGAACCCAGACGCACATAAATATAAATAATACTCGGCTGCGACAAAAAATCCAAAAATCTGATATATTTAGCGATTTTTATCAGAATATTCGAAAAAATAACGTACTGCTGACATCACAACACGACCAAAACTACAATATGTACAGCCGGAAAAATGCGCTTTTTTCACGCCAGACTTTAGGAATAAATACATCAATACACACACGCGTACCCATCAATTCCCTCCCACTATTTTTTCATTCCACCCTAGTTAGACACATTCACAACTATCTACATGTATCTACCTATTCAACTAACTTCTATTATATTAATTGTCTAATAGATTGTATGACCATAATCGAATTTCAACATAACTACTATTGCTTCTTATTATTATAATAAAAACTAAAACTTATTTGCAATAAATAAGTAGCGCTACTTTAAATTTTCACTAACAGTCAAATGTCAACTTTCAATTAAAAAATTATGAACAGTTAAACCTACCCAAAAAGTGACAATTAATTGTAATAAATTATTATTTTAACAGGTTATAAATATATTTGAAAAAATGTAATAAAAAAATTTTTTACGTTCTATTGTGCGTATAGCAAGTACTATGTGTATAAGGGGTGAAAATACAAGGGTGGTCTTGATAATGTGTGGTATAGGGGTTGGTTTGAGGGGTAGTAAGGGTGCTGGTAGACTAACCACTGTTAAACCTGTATATAGCTGACAATTTATACGGATTTTGTATCACAAACTCTACACCCAAAATTAATTCTACTACGTAATATGCATACAAACATATTAATATGTTATTCAATTCATATATGCACTATTATAATAAATAACAATATTCTAAATATGCATATATGTTAATAACAGTTCAATGTCTTATTTATAATACTTAAATAAAAATCTTACCTATAAATATTTGAATTGTAACGGCCAAAATCTTGCATCATTGTAAATGGAATATTTTTAAAAGTTTTCTTAACAAATTACACATCATTTTGATCACTGATACATAGACAATTGATTGATATATGATTTATTTATTAAATCTTTGATTGAAACAATAAAAACAATAAAAATACAAAGGCAAAACCGATCGCAACTGTCAAGAAAAACAAGTGAATTTACTAGTGATGGCTTGCTGCCAGTCCAAATCGTACAAAAATGTGTAATGAATATTATGATTGTAAAAATTATTTTAGCAGAATAGTTATTTGTGTATCAAGGTTCTAAAAGTAATATTTTTGGGCCGAAACCGAAGTTTGCAGCCGAGGCAAAGCCGAGGCTACAAATCAGATGAGGCCCAAAAATAACTTTTAACCGAGGTGCACACAACATTTTTTAGGCGATTACAACAAGAAATTATGAATTTTCATTCAAAATCAATTTTTGACATCTGTCAAAATTTACTTTACGGCCGCATTTACTTTACGGCCGCATTTACCTTACGGCCGCATTTACTTTACGGCCGCTATTTTTACTCGTTTTTTTCATTACTTTGTCATTAATAATTGTAAAGGAATAGTTAAAATTTTACTTACATTTGTTATTATATTCTAAAATAATTAATCACATTAAAATGAACTATGTAAATAAATAATGAACAAACTAGCGGCCAAAAATTTTGACTTTGACAGATGTCAAATAAAAATTGATACTTTAAGGTTGCCAGCAGATACGAAAAACAACGATTTATGTACCAGCCGCCTAAAAAAGTATTTATTGTTACATATAATTAATATGTTTTAAAATAAATACATAACAATATTAATAATAATAAATATATTATGTTTTCAGAAAACATTTACGTACAAACATACATACATAGGTACATACAGTGTGTGAAACGAAACGCGGAACATAGAATTTCAAAAAATTGCGGTTACTCTCTCTCCTGATAGATTTAGAGCAAAACTACAAGAATACAAAGTTGTTCAAAATTAAATTCTACATCAAATGAGATCATAATTGATACCACAGCACGTCTGCAGTATGAGATTTATTAAACATAAAAATATAATATTGTTTACAATCAGACAGTCATGAAACTATTTTGTCTTGGATAAAAGAATAATTTTTACAGTGATTTTAATTTTTACGAGCTGTGTTGTGGGTATTTAAAGTTGAAGTGGAGAGGTCAAGTAAAAGAAAGGAACGGGGGTGTTCATAGCTGATGTGGAGACTGCGTAGGATTATTTTTGAATTGTATTGGGTATTTGAAGTTGATGTGGCGAAGGGTAATTTGAAAGAGGGATGCGGGTATTTATAGCTGTTGCGGGGAGGGGTTCGAAAACAAAATTGGGGCATGAAATGTAACAGTTTTAAATATATTCCGTCCGCATTCATTCAATACTAACTACACCAACCGTTCCACTAACCCTCACGTGCTAACTACCCTCGAACCCCCCACCCCCTAAAGGGTAACCAACCACTGGAGTACCATCCGGACCGTTAAAAATGCATATACAAAAATAATTAAAATATTCTCGCGAGCCCCTGAGTCCAGTGGCGGCGGCCCCTCGCTCTCATATTTCAAATGGTTATTTTTATTTGTCAGTCAACTCCCCGCATACGCTGGTTGAAAAATGTTTAATTATTTTTACGTTTCATATATCGAAGTGGGCTGACCTGGACCTCCCCTCCCCTCCCTACCGGCGATATTTCATTTTAAAAAAGGGAATAAAATATCTCCCGCCATGCATGGGCGCCCGTCACCAACCGGCCTAAGTGACATTTTTTGTCTTTTTCAACGAGTTATTAAATTTGTAACGTGTGGTTTGCAAGATAGAAAAAACACATATATGTACCCACACACAGCTGGGGAATAATTGACTTTTGTAGCGGCAAAAACTACTACTACTTCCTACAGGACAATCGTACTTTTTCTACGACCATTAAGATATTTGCTTGTACATATATAGTGTAAACATATTTTTGTACTCTTACAATAAAATCTGTTGATTTTCGTCATCTAAACAACGTAGAGAATATCAATTTCCTACGTCCCCCAAATTAGCGTGCAGAAAATTTTGGAAAAAGCATTCCTACTTCTAAAGCATTTTAACTAATTTTATATCTAACGGTAACCATAAACAACGTGAGGTATAAATTAGTATCCAACAGTTCTGTCAAAAACTTATTGTTCCAAATATACCACCTCATATTTTTTTCTAGAAATTTTCGGTAATAAATCTATTACTTACGTTACTTTTGAAGCTTCTATAATATCTGGAGGTATTTATTTAATATTTTCTTCGTTTTCATTCCATTTTATTTCGTATAGTGAAACTTGATATTTATGAAAAATAATATTGTTTAATTTTTGTTTTTTAGATAGTTGCTGATGTAGTGAAATGAATCTTTATTATTAAAATATAAATTAATTAGGAAAAAAGATCGTGGTCGTAGAAAAAGTATAGTGTACATTATATACTCATGGATTCACCTTCGACTCATGCTACAAACTTTCATACTCGTATGAAATGAGTTTTATTCCATGCTTGTTGTGCAATTCACACATTATAACTTTAAAATATTACTCTATGATTTATTAGTATTAAAACAATGTAATACTATTAACATGAAATTAAAGTGTCATATAAATATGATATAAAACCTAGGATTCGATTTCCTATTAATTAAATAATATACTGCTGCATCTGGGTGGTTCGAAACCCATTAAAAGATTTACTTGAAGTACTGTTCCTTCTAACAATGTCGTGCTGTACAAAAATAATTTCTTAGTAATTAAAATACTGGTGAGTGGTGTGTAGAAGTAATTAAAAACCCATCAAAAGATCTACAAATAAAATTGTGTTATTCCAAGTATTGTTCCTCCTAAAAATGTCGTGCTATACAAAAATCATTTGGCATTACTTTATTTTAAAGAAATGGTGTATGGAAAGATTTATAAGTAATCGGAAGAAGTATGTTGTACTTCAAGCCGTGTTCCTTCCGAGAATACTGTGCGGTGGAAGAAAAGAATAGTAGAGAAAGTATAGAAGAAAAGGGCAGTAAAAGGAAAAGTTGCGCTCGGTGACGGACGGCACTGGCGCTGTACATACGTCCAGTAACATAGTCCAGAACGCCATCACATATTTATATCCGTGGTGGATTGCTATTGTTTTTTTTTATTATTCAGTTTTTTCGCTTTTTCATTTATTTTTTCAGCGCTCATTTTTTTATTTTTTTCCGTGTTTTGTTATTTCGACGACGGACGAGGAGCGAGTTGACAAAAAATTGCGATTTCTATATTTCATGAAACAGAATGTGATTAAATATGTAAATCTTCGCAGCGGCAGTGGCGTGCAAGGGGGGTCATTTTGTTGCAATTACACTGAATTTCTTTTTAAATTGCCCGGTTATTTGTACAAGTCCGCCTTTCAAATGCACCGGCTTAAAAACCCGCAAGATTAATGTTTCCCCGGCTTGCAACTGCATTTATTCATATCATTTTAATAAGAATAAATTCCCGGCCCTAATTCGACGCAAAACAACGCGAGGGTCTCTATCGTCGACCGACATCTACTCTAACTACATTTCCACTACTTATTTATACACCACGCATTTATTTCTTTCCTCATATAATCCTTATGTCTTACCACTACATAAGACCTCAAGTACAGACTGTTTCTCACGTCATCAATCCTAAGGGGGAAAGGGAATTGATGACATCTTCTTGTCGGCTAATATCCTGTCATTTTCCAAGTAACTAAATGTCAAAATTGACAGTATTATATACAAATATAAGAATAGATGAGATATAGTTCATTTTCTATGGTCATTTGAACTAATGAACTAATCAAAAACCGTCAGGAATAACTAGTTGGAACAAAACTTATATTTATCACTTTCGTGGCTAAAAAATAGTTATAGATAAAACTAACGAATCTACCAATACACAATGAAGTACAAATTGTCGAAGTCAAAATCATTTAATAAATGACAGGATTAGCGAATAAAAGTCTCATCTGTTCCATTGCCATATGTAAACGATAAAGATACAAGATAAAAATTTAATAATTCTTGCAGGAAAACTGACTGTACATACTTTTTCTGATAATAAGTTTTACTTCTTTAAATTCTTCTACAAAAAATTTACAACTATATTTCATATAGTTAATAATCCTCTGTATAATAAAACTATAGTATAGTTAGTTATTTTAAAATATTTGTTAAAAAAGTAATAATAAATAAATTTAAGTTAAAATATTTGTGGAGTACATGTTTGAAAATATAATTTTAATAAAAATATTTATTTTTAATTTTTATTTTTTTAATATATATTATAAAAGTGAAAAATTGGTGAAGGTGCATTTAATGTAGACGTGAATGGTAAAGGCGGGTGCACACAATCCGTGCGTATTCTTTTTAAGGTTAGGTGAAAACAGTGCAACAATTACAACGCGCTGTGCGGTCTGTGTTTCAATTCAATTGTTCATGAATTCGGCTCTCATCTCGTGATATATGTCTGAGGGGTTTGCAGCACTTACCCCCTCCACGTGACCCGCGCCCCCCACCCCCTCGGGAGGCAGGTAGGTCAGCCGGCTCGCACAGCCGTCAATTGTTTATCGTAATGAATTGAATGCACTACGTAAATTTCATCATAAATTGATGACCATTGTTCCGATTTCTGATTGCGTTTGTATGCGGATGAGCCTAGTAATGGCGGATGCTGTCGCCATATTGTCTGATTAGCCGGACGCCGAGCGTCGCCGGACACGCCCGATGGCGCCCGAATGCCCTGATAGGAGAATAGGATGCAGAATTGCAGGATACTATTCTGGATACCCATCCCCAATAAATAGAAATGGAAAAGGTTTTGCTTTACTAAACGGAAAACTTAGTTTAAATATAAAATTATCCCCAACATATATAACTATATATTTTTGGCCTCTAAAAAGTAAACTTAACAATAACAAATCGTTGACGTCTACGATAGTTGCGATTTTACACATCGCGGTCCGGTAAAGTAATATTTTATAGCTTTTAGAGGTTATTAAAATATTGCTTCGCGTCTAAAAAGAATTAAATATTACAGCTAATGAAGAAAGAAACAAGAAATGTTCTACATAGTATTGTTTTATTGGGTCATAAATAGTTTCATATATATTATGTTTTGTAGTTGGTACTATGTACTAGTAATGTGTCAATGGGGTAGGTGACCAAGGTAGAATTTGAATGAAAAAACTATTAAATTATAGAAAATATTTTTATTTATGAACGTTGACATTAAAAAAGTTAAATATTTATCAACAATTGTTTAGTAAATTGCGTTAAATAGAAACAGCGTCCATTACTATGACGTTTACTAAGTTCGCACGCTGATTGGTTAAAATTTGAAGGTGTGGCAATAAACCTATCTATCTCACTCACACCACATATTTCCGTCTCTGTCTACCTTCGCCCCTCTCATGAACTTAGTTGACGTCATAATCCCCTCCCAAGTACTATATTATTTATTTACTTCAAAACAACAAATAATTAACAATTTAAAAAAAATACGGGTATATTATTTTTGGACAAGCTATCACATATACCAAATTTAGAAATTGGTCACCTACCCCATTCTTTTAGCATATTGTTTGATCGTGGTGTGATCGAAAAACAGTCAAATAGTGGTCGTAGAAAATGAACAGTACAAAATTCCTATTGTAACTTTTCCACTTCGTGAGTAATATGCATCTTACATCATTTAGTATGTAATATATTATTACATGACGTTAAAATATGTGCAAAATAGTTGTTAACGACAATACCTTTACTTTCTTTTCTTTTTAGTTCCTCTAACTGCGGTGTTTCAGTTATAAAATCAAGTACTATTTCCAGATAAAACTGAAGTAAAGAGACCAGTGATATAGTACGCTATGGAAGTGAAATGTGCGGGTGTTGTGAATGTCGGAGAATTGAACGTCACGGGTTGAACTTATGTTGTCGGGTTGTTGTACGCCGATTAGCACTCCGTGTTGTTGTAGTGCCGTTGTTGCGATATAATTTGGGGTTTGTTTTGTATAAATTGTTGTGTTTATAACGCGAATATATTAGCTGTTGTTATTAGAGCGGGCTAGCGCAGCGCAATCCATTACCACCGCCTATCGATATTATTATATATCGTGTTATTTATGACTAAATTCTTTGCCTCGTGATCTATGGCCGATAATCTGTTTTGCTAATTAATTGGTTGAATTTCAATTAGACCTAGCACATGAATTTGCCCTTATCGGGACCCTTTCTTTTAAACGAACACACGCACAAAAAGATACAAATGCCAACATACATAGCACACTGGATCACCGTTTAGATCCTAATTTATTTTTATTACAACACAAAATGCAATATTGTTAATACCAAATTTATTGTTATTTTACTTGCATTTTTCAACACATATACTGGGAAGAATTTGCCAGGCTTCAGCCAAACAAGATAATTCATTTCTCCAGTTATGACAAAAACCAAGGAGATACTAGCTCTCAGCAGAAAGGACCTTAGAATAATGACAGAAGTCCTCACTGACTATTGTTCTTTAAAATACCATTTGTTCAAAATTGGTAAAGCTATAACAAACGCCAAGGATGTACTAGCTCTCAGCAAAAATGACCTTATAATAATGACAGGAGTCCTCACTGGCCATTGTTTTTTAAAATATTATTTTTACAAAATGGTAAAGATGAGAATGACATCTGTCGACTATGTGAAAGAGACGAAGAATCGTCGGAACACATACTGTGTGAATGCCCAGCCGTAATCACACATTGACTAAACTAACTAGGTAAGAGTTATCTTACGACAGATGAGATCAAGAACTTGACTCCTGGAGTTACAATTGGCTTCATCAGAAAACTGGAACCGTTTCTGGAAAACTAAGTAAGGGCTGTGTAACTATAGATCTTCTAGCACGCGGTAACAAAAGTGATAAAACCTTAAACAAGTTTTACTTATTTTAATGCTTTTACAAGGAATGTACAACTTATTGTGGGTACCAAACTACTTGCACACATATTTCATATAATTAATAATCTTCTAAATGAGTGGAGTTTTCCAAGAGCGGTACTTTTTTAGTTGGATAAACATTGACGAAGCTAGAATTTGAAGGTGATGTGAAGATTTTCTTGACTGGTCGATGAATATAGGTCTAGGAGTCATTTAAAATTGGGAAACAAACAAATAAAAAAAGCCTATTCCAAAAATTTTAATCCAAAGACATGACACACCGACAAATATACTAGAGTATTAGATCATGAATCATCTATTTGGCCTTTTATTTATAAACTACATCGTGATCTATTTTTCAGGGTGACAAAATAAGTTAGGAAGAAAATCTAGATCAATCCTGAAAAAATAAACAGTACTGGAACGTAGTAAATAGGTTGGCAGAGAGCATAATTCGCGGCGTTGCGAGTAAAAATCCAGGCTTGGCTTGGCTTGTGAATCTGTTTAATCCAGTGTCAGTAATTGTTTTGCTGAAAGAACGAAGGGTTAGTTGCGGCTGAAGCCGCTCGGCGCCGGGGCGCAGGTGTCGTCTCCGGGCGGAAAGCCGCGATGATTTCAGGGCTCACAGACGGCTTTGGCCGACAAGTGACAGTCAACCGCGCGCCGTTAAAAGGATTGCCGTGTTTTGTTATTTGTGTTTACAAGAATCCAAATCGTATTGCGTTTGTTTTTACGGGAATTTGGGGAATCTGCTCGACACCGGATTTGCGCAATTAACCAAAGACGACTCACATATTTTTGACGGGAAATTAACTTAAACCGAAATATTTTAAACATTTTTATAATTACGTGGACGCTAATCCGATTAACCTAATCTTCTTCATTTTATTTTACACAAGATGTTAAATTTGTTTTCCGCGGAATTACACACGCAAAGTCTTTTTTATTTTTCATTTCCTCTGGTCACCCATCCAACTACAGTCTGGACGATTTAACGAGGCGAATTCAAGTAATAAAGAATCATAAGCGCGCCAGAAAAAAAAGTTCAAGAAATGTACAAACATTATAGAAAATTGTAATAAAGTATTTATTGCATATATAACTATATTCTACTATGTAAAGTACAAAATACTCATAAAAAGAATAAAATTTAATTTAAATAGAATATATAATATGTACCTTGCACTCTACAAAAATATGTAGTTTTATTATTGTCAGTACTAAAGATTAAATTTCGGAATCTTTTTCTATTGTGATCACTATTCTACTTTTATTGCAGTGCGGCACCTAAGAAAAGATATATATTTAACAAAACGCATCGTAGGAATAGTGAACCGAAATGCATTCTTTCTATTCGCCAAGCTAAATAGTCTAAACAGTACTACCTTTACTTACTACACAAGTAATGGATTTCTTATGTTTAATTGCACCAACAAGGCTTAACTTTTAAACAAAAAATCGAAATTTTAGCAGCAACATTAAATAATTCATAACATTTATTTCGATAAGGATAAACGAATTTAAATAATACACTTGGTTATTCCACAATAGTTTTTTTTTCGGACATCTTCAGACAAAACGATCGTCACATTAATAACTATTATGGAATAAGCAAGTGTTTTATTTAAATTCGTTTATCCTTATTAAATATATTCCACCAAGTGTCCACTACAAAGTATCTTTCAATTATTTATGTCGATATTTAAGGGAAACTTAAAACTTAAGTAATATTGGTGTAATAATTCCTAAGACATATTGTTTCATTAAACGGTAAAAAATTTAATAAACCCGCTAGAAATTGGCAAAGCAAGCGAGTTTATAAACAAAAGAAAAAGTTGGTATAGTGAATGAGCAACCTTCACTTGTCACATCTCCATTATGAAACAAGCGAGAATCAATAAGTGCGTCCATACTCCGCGATGGTATCTAGCCGCAGGCGCTACTGCGGATATTATTTATTATATTTTAATCTAGTGATAAGAGAGTTATTTTATTTATATCCACGACACTTATTGCTAGTAAATAAGCCACAGAGCGCTAAGTCAGAAAGGAATGCGGGAATTATATTATCACGCGCGGGATTTTTACAGGAATTTAAATGGATGTTTCGCAAAGTAGTTATTTACTGGATTACACCACGAGATATTTACTATTGTGCAGCCTGTTTCATACCGCAGGATTGTTACTTACTTGTTCACTTTCCTCTCCTACTAGCTATGAAAAGGATCAAGGATTTTTCTACTATTTCACGAATTTTTGTACTCTTACACAGTCGCATAAGATACATTCTTTTAAGATATTTGAAAATGACTCTCTCATAGAGAATTTTGTTGTTTAGAGACAGTGCAGGTAGCCGCTTGAAAACTAATGCAGTTAACACTGAATATCTTAAGATTTACTTAAAAATTGCCAAAAACATGATTCTATTTGTGCACAGTCATAAATAATTTAGTGTTCCATTTAATCTCTACTCTGTGAATAGAGAGACCAGCTATGCTGAGGAGAGATGAAGCAGAAAATTTTTATTGTCAAAAAGATCAATTCAACCGGTAAACAGGAAAAATTCATTCGCACATAGAAAGGTACACGATCTAGTTGCTATTCCAGGTTTTTGAAGGACTGCTGTTAAATGATTAATCAGGAAGAAGCTGAAGATTATGAAAACTAATATGCGGGATGCAAGGAAAATTATTTAAAAGAAATGATAAAGAAAGATAATTGGAAAAATGTCTAATTTGTAATCGCTGTTTACATGAAGAGTGTACCACAGATGACAAATGACAACAATCGGTTAACCAGTTCATCTCATCATAATTTTTAACTCAAATAAAATATATTTTATGGTTTTCAGAACATACTTTAAATAGTTTAAATAGTGATCAAACATCAAAATATATTCACTAAACGAAAGTAATGACCCCATCAAGTATCTTGAAGCTCTGGTATCTTACTAAATACTTAAGTATAAAAATAAAATATGAATAATGGATAAGCGAAATTTTACTAAAATTACATTCAAAAGATCTTAAAATAATATATATTTATGTTGATTAAAAAATATAATTTAGAACATGTGATCCTTTTGTTTTAATGTGAGACTCTTTATTTCTAATTTCGTTTTACCAAACCTGACTGTAAAATAACATTTGTTGGAGGCAGAAAAATGTACAAAGTGGGAGAAATCAGGAAATTTCTTTGAGAGTAATATACCAACAAAGTTTTAATGTGTATATTTTTATTATATGAAGTATTAATTTATGACGCTTAGCACCTTTTGGCAATAAATTGCGCTTGTTGAGATGTCGGTGTTTGATATGGTCAGTAGGTTGTTCGCTCCTCATTATAATAATAATTTGAATCCGTATATAATGCATAATCCTAGGGTGTCGGTGAACAGGAAAGAACACTTCCTTCCCTTATGATGTCGAGTTATTAGAGGCATATGGCAGCCGTTGCATTCGCCAATATTACACTAAATATACCCCCATACCCCGGTCATCATACCATATTACAATTCCGCTCAGAGGGACTGTTTTCTCCACAACGTGCTAATTTAAATATGATACGAGCCTACCAGCATAAAAACCACGCATTATTAAAATACAAATATCCACGAGCACACAAAAAACAGACGGAATAACATCTATCCATTATTCATCAGACTGGCTATTATAAATAATTAATAAACAGATTAAAATATTATTAATATAAAAGTCATTTGACTTGACTGGCTGGCCACTATGTGGGATGCCGTTCTTAATTTACTGACTTGCTCACTTCGAAACTCTTCAAAAAAGCCTTTCCCAAATCGAACCAAAAACCTACAATTTCAGAAAAACATCTATTCACTCATTCCATATTTATACCCAAATATCTTCATAATTATTTCCTCATAAATATTTATATGAGTACACAAATTTTCTCAAAAATATTCGTACACAAAATTTAAATACCTATTACAATTTTCATGAAAAATAAGAAATTTTCATTGCAGAACTTTTTTCTACAAAACTTTTAATTTTCTGGACACAATTTAATATCAATATACTAATTTCGAAAGTATTTTGTCTTATTCTTGAGATATTTGCGTTAAAAGTTAAATATATCCGTAGCCAATAATTAGGTTTTTTAGAATTATCTTTAAAATGACTAGGTTTTCAATTTCATCGACCACACTATTTGATTCTACAACCATACTACATAAGTACTTCTATTTTTAATTTTTTTGAAGAACAAATACAAGTTATATAAGGAAAAGTGTATAAATAGTCGAAAATTGGAAAATTTGCTAATAACTCTATAGTTTTTATTATTATAATGACAAGCTATAATGGTTAGTTTTCATATTTCATGACTTATATATTAAAATTCGATTATAGTCACATACCTCATTGAATTATTTTGTTATGTTCCCGAAATATTTGTGTTCAAAGTTGAATGTTACAATGAATACCTAATAATTAGGTTTACTTAGGAATATCCATAAAATGGCTATTCTACGAGCAAAATTATATATGTACATTTTATAATTCTTTTTTAACAATACTTATATACAAATTATAGAAGACAAAGTATGGAAATGGTAAAAAATTTGAAAAAAAAAATTAGAAATTTTAATATTTTGGATCCAAACTAAGAAAAATGCACCCTTAAGAATAATTTCAGTAAAATGCTTTACTAATATATTAATATTTATAAAATACGTTGACAAAATTTTGAATTTAAAATTATCGCAATGAATGAATAAAAAGTATCGTTTTGGGAAAGGCCGAAATGAAGATCTGTAGCCAGCTACGATCCAAACGTCGGTAGTTTCGGCGGCAGTGGGCGTATGTTGTAAGTAACGACTTACGAAACTCGTATCGATTTAATATTTATTAGTTTTCGGGATCATTTGTACGGTTACTACACATACACGGTACAAGCTTTTAAGATAAGATGCTCATTCGGTCGAAGCTTGTTGTTATGAATGAATTAAAGCAGTGTCGATAGAATACAAGAAAGAAACTAATTTATACCTTTGTTTTTCTCTTAATACGACAGCGGATAGAGAATTTTATAGCTATGCTAAATAGTAAACAACAATCTCATATCTTAACAAGAAACATTCTCATATTCATTACTTTAATTTCTTTAAAAAAGGAAAATTATTTATTTATTAGATTACATTATATTACGTTATTAAATGCGTCACAAATCATGAAGCTTGATTTCATTTGTAACAATTTAAAAATATGTTATTTTTAAAAATTAGAGCAATTTATTCAAAGGAAATTGCATAGTTTGTATGATTTTGTGCACAATTAATTCAATATGTTTATTTTGTAATGCACTGCAATTATTATTCTAAATACAGTGCTATTACTTATTTTAAAAATTTTCTAGAAAGTGTTCCTGAAGACAATTTTCACCGTAGAACAGCAGTTATTATTTGTAATGTGTCTTACAGTGTAATTTCATTCAAATCATAAAATAATATTTTAGAAATATTTCATTTAATCGCTTTTAATAATAATATTTAAGAATAAATAAATATTTAAATTGTAGCAATTTTCCATATTAAAAAATTAAAATGACTTACTAATAGCTGGCGGAAATGACGTACAAAGGTAGTATTAAGACATATGCATATGACTCACCTGCAAAAAATAAAATATATTAGTAATTTCTATATTATATTAGAATTGTACAGTATGTCCACGAATCGAGTATTTTTTATTTTACGAGAAAAATTTATTCTTGATAAAGTTTTTGCACGTAAACCAAAACGGTTAATTTAAATTTTATTTTAGTTTAGAAAAATGGAAAATTGATTGACTCAGTTGAAAATGTTCCAAAAAACAACTGTATTATTTATTTAGTTTCATTGACTGTCAATTAGAAAAATAAATGCAAATAATCTTCCTCCGAATTTTTAGAAAAAAAATATTTTCCCTCTTTGCAACTCGATCCGTGGACATACTGTATATTAAAAGATGTTCATATTTTATGTCACTATAATATAGTGTTGTCAATGTTAATATCAATTAAAATAAATGTTCTGTGAAGATAAAATTATGGTTCATAAACAATAATTACAAAAAGTTTTTATTGTTGTATTGTATTATTGTTCAATGTATTATTAAAATAATATTGAAATATACAAGTAATGCAATTTTATGAATTTGATATTATTTTATACAAACAATAGATATGGGCTATTAATTTTGAATTATTATTTAAATTCCTACACTTTTTATTTTAATTAGTATTTCAAAATAATTAATTGTTTCGTATATAGATCAAAATTTTTTACGGAAATTAATAATACGATAGTAAGTATATATTAGTATCTTATGAAATGTGAAATAACTAACAAATAGTGTAAACTATTACAACAACCACAATTATCTCATACCGTTTCATAAACCTAAGAAAATGATTTATATATTATATATTACAAGTAATAAAAATATAAATTATTAATATTAGAGCGCAAAGCATTAAAAATCGATTAGAAACGTATAATTGTAATTAAAATTACAAAAGTAATTAGCTTACCGATTAAATATTAAATAGGAATAATTTACTTTATAAAATATTAAAATCCAATCTTGGAAGCTATGGATGTGCATCGAACGAAAGTTTTTATTATTATTTCATGGCCTCAACACGAAATATTTTTATATTAATATCCCGCACAATATATCCTTTTAGTTGCGTATGCTACAAGAACTATAAGTAACTTTATCGAAAATTAAAAACTATACTTATTTGTATTGCTTAGTATAATTTTCCTTCAACTAGAAAATTAAGTTTAAATATTATTATTTATTATAATTAACAATTGAAGAAAGAAAAAATTATTGTTACAGTATTTTAGATTATAAGCTTGAATTTGTATTATGTACTATACTTTTTCTATGACCATTATTGTATTTCGATAACTCTACGATCACACAATATAGAAATGACATATCACTACTAAATAGCGCCAACTATAGAATATAAAAATAAGTAGATAGGTATGTCAATTTCTAGTTAATTTAATTTAATCTATTTACAACTCAATCAAACAATACTATGTAGAAAATTTCTTGTTTATTCTTCATTAGTCGTAATATTTTGAATTATTTACGTTAGTGGTCGTAGAAAAAATATTTTCCTAGATAAAATTCCAGTGAGTTGCATGAATTTATCAAAATTTTCTGTCCTAAACCATCATATTTTGGTTAATTAATTTCATAGACAAGGTAAAATAATAAAAGTAACTAACATTTCAAAATATCATGTGATATATATTTTTTTAAATAAGTATGTGGAAAAGTGTAGTATTTGGTTTGACGTTTTCTGCTTTAACAGGAATAATCTTTTCCCTTATTTGAATTAGCCGCCATCCGCCCACCCGTGCGGTCTAGTGGGACAGGCCAAACCACAGCGCCACAGCGGTCCATTTACGCACTAAACCCTCCAAAGTGGAGTGATATGGCGCAGTTTAGTTGGACGACTGGATAACAGATCTACACTACAATAACAGAAACAATGGAAGCTGCACTAGGACTCAATGGCTAATCGGGGTGACACAAAACCCCAATCGCCAATAGGAGGGCGGCTGCATAAGGGGGATGGAGCCAAAATCAAAAGGAGAGCACTACCATAGTTTCATTTTTAACTATTGCCATGTATAATAAAAACGGTGAAGATCTTTGCAAATGGTTTTGACTTTTTTTGCTTGTGACTTCGATGGCACGAAAAGATATTTTTTTAGTAGTAGCGGTCGGTTTTTAGTGGCTACTATTGATTTTAATGTATACTTTTTTATCGCCCTCCTAGATCCTTGAATTTTATTGTTAAAACATACATTAATATGGACTAAGGGCGAATCAAGAAACAGGAACCAAAATTCCTACGTCTTGCTTTTACCAAAACTATGGACATGCGATACTTTTTTTACAAAACATAAAAATATTTTATTCCTACAGGTTTAACAATAAAATGAATGTCCCATTATTCTTCATTGCAAGTAAAATTGCAAATTGGTAAGCCTTTTTACTTCCTTGTACACAATGCAAGTAAAATCGCAAATTGGTAAGCCTTTCTACAAAGTAAAACGTAGCTGTATGTTGAAATTTTATTTATGTAGTTACTATAACACATAGTTATTCACCTCCATTTTTTGTTCCAATTGGTCTTTTCAAAGGGCAGTTTACTTTTGGCAAGTACTAAAAATAATAATTTAGTTGGTTTTTAATTTTTGAAGAAAGCATTTAATAATAAATTAACATTGATAAGTGCCAGAATATATTTCGTGAAAAATATGTACGAAATAAATAAAAACCATATCTCTTTCTTTGCAAGTTTTTGAGCGATTAAAATAATTTCGTATAATGCAATAAGGAATAGTTATAAACCTGATGATGATGATCCATCATTCAATAAATGTGACCAAACTAGCTTAATAAAATATCGGAAGATAGGTATCGACGTACTATAATAATGTTATCAAAAAAAAAATATCGATACCAATATTGTATCAGTAGTTTTGGAACATCCTTTACTATAACCAAATTAAATGTCGACCAATCAGTTGTTCTCCACATAAATTCCGAATCCGAAGAAAAATATTTTTAGTACCAAAGTGACACCTTCTTTTTAACCCGGCGTCATTGGGGTTGGGTCAAAATTACCCGGCTTGATTTGAATTTCGAATATTTACGAAAATTCGCGTGCGACGTTGCCGTTCTGTGCAGTAGCTGGAGACAATAGTGTGTTCTAAACGTTTTTGACGAGAAATCAGTTTGGCGGCGATCGCGCTGGGAGTAATATGCGTTTAATTTTCAAAAAGGTAATTTTGACCCATCCTCACAGTTAACGTTGCTATTTTGTGCCATTCTTAACTAATCATTTTTATTGGTGTTTATTGATTTTTGGTGTGTATATATTAATTTTTTTCCTTCTTTTTGCTTTATATGTTTCTATTTTGTCAAAATGTACTTAATTTAAATTAAAATGCCTCAAATATATTTGCCCGGAAGTAGTGTAGTGACTGCATCTCTAACGAAGATTCTAATAATTTTTTTTTTTTTATATTTTTTAATAAACATAAAACTTCAGTTTATAAAAGTGCCATAAGTAACTAAATATACTTATTATAATAATAAGAATATCCCAAAAGCTTAAGAGATTTCTATTTTGTTACGTTTTTGTGAATTTATGTAAAAGTTGATTATAAGTAATTAAACGTTATTGAATAATTTTTTTTCTTTTTTATTTTTAACAACTAAATACCCTAATAATTGTATAATAACACAATTTACGAAAATACTCAATAACTAGAGAAATATCACGATATAATTATACGGGTTATATTGACCCACCTCAACGCCCATGTACCTATTTCCTACCACAATGACGCCGGGTTAAAAAGGTACATTTTTTGTTGGTATATTTTTAGAAAATTTGCCGCCCTTATGTAAATTTACCGCTGAGTGTGTAAAGAGGGTTAAATGTAAATAGAATTTAGTGAAGGTTGATTAGAAATAGTTTGGTCGTTTTGTTGGTAAGATTGGAGTGTTATGAGAATTCATGAGTACATGTATCAAGTTTAGTAAGTTGGCGGTATATAAATAATATAAAGTAGTTAGATGCAGAGATAAATAGTAGAGCAAGTTTGGGAAGTAGAATTATCTAGAGCAAACACAATCTTCTTGGCAATTATAATTAGAAGTAATACCATTCTAGCCAGCAATACACTAGCCGGGCCTGGGCACATTATTTATAATAATGCTAATTACGCGCTTAAATTTCACAAGTTCGCTCTTACCCTTGCATTAAATTAATATTTTATGTTTTATTCAGAGTAGTCGGGGGTCGGTAGAGAGCGAGCGGTGACATCGCATCACGCCTGCAACCACGTAATTACCGCCTTTTCCTTTGCCGCTCGCCGTAACTTACTCCCGAATCGGAGTTGCTGATGTTTATAGTGTGAATTTACATATTCAACTCGGTTTTACTCCAGATTTTATGGCAAAAAACATGTGAGACTTGTTAAATTGAGTTTGTAAATGTATCATCACACCTTTACTACACTAAACTGTAGCAAATTTACTGCAGCTCCTTTTTCCCGTCAACAGAAACCGAAGAAATATCGCGAATAATATAAGGTATGGCAAATATGAATGACCTCATTTTATAAAATAGGAACGGAATAAAGCAAATATACTTCAATACAGATATATGAAAAATAAAATATTTCCCTAACTTCTTCGATTGTACAAATCAAACAGAACTTCTTTACCATTTTATTCACAATATGAAAATTGTCTCTTTCAGCCAACTCAAGCTGTGGTACTCTACTCTATTCTTTAAAATTCAGAACCACTCACATTTTCTTACAATATCTACCTCATATCTTAATTATATCTGTTTATCTAAAAAAATAATTGTTAGATTTTGCATTGGAGATATAAAATGCATGAATTGTAAGTGAAACTTTTTAGGTCGAGAATGAAGAAATTTCCTAAAAAATCGCGTGGAAGAAACAGACAAATTGGTGGACGTTAAATAAATATTACAGCCCTAAAGTAATCATGTAAACCAATTGTATAATTAAAGTTCAACTTTTCAATGGCTTTCCACCTCTAGTTAAAGTGACTGTTACCTTAACTATCAAAATAGTAAATAACGTATATTTTTGACAACCTGTATATGGGGCAATAAATAGTACAAGAAATGGTACCAAAAATTGTACCCAAAAATTGCTAGATTTTGATTATGATACTAATGCAATTTCTTGTACAATAAATTCTGCGCACTTTCCTTAAATATGTCAATGTGACAAGCAAAATTAACCATAAATTCATGTATATTAAAAACGAATAAACGTTAGAAACGCAAGAGATAAAAAAATGCATATACGCATGCATTTACGATGGTTTACAATTTCAACCAATTTGCTGTTTGATACTAGCCAATTTAAATTGTACCAAAAATGGTACAAGATATTGTACAATTTATAGTCCTAGTCTAAAACAGCCTTAAGTACAGGTATAAGTATTGAAAAATTATAATTCTTGTTTATTATGTATGTGCGGTTTTCCATCCATTTGTCGGATATGTTACTATTAAACCGTGGGTTCGAATGGTTGTAATAATCATTTGCATCGGAGAATGTAGGATTGTAGATAACAAATGTAAAATTCATTAAAACACATATAAATCTTTGGATATAACGTGTGCGTATAAATAGCAAGATTTAATGAAAGAATCCTGGACGTGAAAC
This sequence comes from Stenolophus ochropezus, assembly GCA_035578165.1. Taxonomy (NCBI): domain Eukaryota; kingdom Metazoa; phylum Arthropoda; class Insecta; order Coleoptera; family Carabidae; genus Stenolophus; species Stenolophus ochropezus. The sequence goes on along the minus strand of JAQOWZ010000005.1, from coordinate 24,907,108 downwards.
AAAGGTAATCATGCATAAAATCGCTGAAAATTGCAAATGACAAAAATAAATCATCGAGCAGTATGTGCAGTGCCTCCCTATCCCTACACCCTCCGCAACTAAGAATGTTTGACACTCTGATTCATGGCCGTCTACGATTCGCTTATTAATTTCACACTGCCCACGCCGGGTACGATTTATGGCGGGAATTTGAATATTTTGTTGTGCATTCTTAATTAAATTACAAGCAAATATGACTTAAATGCAACTATATGATAAATCACTATTTTTACAGACAATAATTGCGATTCAGCCCATAAATTATATTATCGAAATTCGCGATCGCCTGGATCAGATTTGCGTATCGCGAACAACATAAAACATTTCTCTCGTACAGCATCTTCCTTGGGATCTTGGCCCTAAAGCCATATATACTCCAACCTTTACATTTCATGCATTCTACATAACTGTTAATTTCTCGGTAATTGTCTTCCATAATTAAGTTTCACTTAATATATTTATTTAAAGAACTACAGCTTACAATATTAATCGTTAAGCCCGTTTTAGTATGGCCTATATATGGGACAATATATAGTACAAGAAATGGTTCAATATCTTGTACAAAAAATTGTTAGATTTTAAGGAAGTTTTATGTGATACTAATGTAATTTCTTGTATAATATCTTGGCTTTGATTCTGCGCACTTTCTTTGAATATGTCAATGTGACAAGTAAAATTAACCATAAATTCATTTACAATTAAAGTTAGCAATACTTTCAACTTTACCGGTAGCAACTAACCACACTACATTATAAACAATTAAACAATAGAAACGCGTGAGATCACAAAATTCTTATATGCGCATGTTCACAGCCAGATTGACTGACACATTATATGAAAAATAGAACGTGTTCTGTGATATAACACATTTACGATTGAATACAATATTTCAACCAATTTGCTGTTTGATACTAGTCAATTTAAATTGTGCCAAAAATGGTGCAATATCTTGCACAATTTATAGTCTAGTCTAAAACGGTCTTAAATTAAACACAAACACAAGAATACTACCGGAAAATAAGATATATTATTTTTAACTTTATTTTAATTTACATCAATTTTATTTACTTAAAAATTGGCGACGCTGGGATTTGAACCCCAAATCTCACACTCCGAGTTGGAACGCGCTAACTAAATTAATCACCGCTGTCAGTAACATAGCTGTTAGTACAATGTTTATTATTTGTTAATTATGTTACTTATTTTATTTATATTTATTTTACTCTTAAAATATTTGTTAATATAGAAGACAGAAAATCACAGTGTGAATCCCGGTTGACGAGTCGCCCATGGCGGAACAAAAAGATGCGTTCTGGGCGTACGGTGGCGGGGCGGGCCGCTATAATTATTTTTATTATTTTAATATTGCAGCCGAGTCGAAACGGGTTCATGGCCGCACTCATTAAATATTATAAGTTTTATTCAGAAACCATTGCATAGTGATTGCAAAATAATCATATATATTTTATGTCGGTAAGTACGCCATTAAATATGATACATTTCGCAACGCGCTGCATTCGTACACTGTTGCAGACTGTACAAAGTACACTCACTGCAAGTACTTACTTTTACCATTGCTGATAGTTCTTTAAATACTTTCAGAAATGAGAAAAAATAATCTTTTAAACTTTACCCATTTCCTGCAAATTCATATACCGTGTGTTCCAAGAAAGTGTTATCATAGGCATTTATGGGAAAACAGTTTTTGGTAAATAAAAATTGTCCGGCTAACAACTAAATCATCATATTGTACAGGACAATGCTACATGTATTTCTACATCTTATTTAATACAGATTACTACAGTTTAATATCATAATTCAATGAAATTTACAAAAATAAATGATCAAATCGTAAAATGCAGACAAATTATTTCAAATAATAATAAAATTAGACTAACGCAGCAAATTGAACAGATAAACTGTTAAACATTTATTCATTTTTGTCTCAATAGCAACCGCTATTTTTGGGGTGAATTACCTCATTTTTATACCTAATTTCTGAGCGTATAAAGCATGTAAAATTATTTCTCTCTATTGCTTCAGATACAAAATTTAATGCTCTACAACTTTTATTTAAAGTTTTTTTTTCCCAAAAATAATTATGGAAGCGGGAAATTAGGAAAATTGATTTTGTATGTTAAATCTCTATGTTCGGATGTTCGAGTCACCACCGTGTATATTTAAATAATGATTAATTAATTTGTATTAGGGTAATTTATTAAGAATACATTTGTGTAGGAATAAAGAAATAAGATTTTTAATGAATGTTTTGTAATAATTTGAGTAATTCAGGCACACCTAATGTGGGTAAAAGGCGTAACAATGTTATTATGAATAAACAAGATAAGCAGCTGAATTATTAATTTCCATCAAGGTTACAATAAATAAATAAAATATTATAAAATAAAATATTAACACAATAGGAGTGGCAGTACGTAGGAAGAATAATAGAGAACATACGGGTCGAATTAATCATTTTGTTAATTACTTTATGAATCATCTGAATATATTCATACGTTGCTTAATCAAAAAATCATTACCATGATTGACAAGCCCAACCAAAACACCAAACGCATTTTTCATATTTAAATTTCTTGTGGAAATATTGAAATGCGTTGCATTATCTTTCAATTAGAAAAGGCCTAAGGCCCTACGATTCGCCTTTGCTGTTTCCATAATTATTCCAGAATAAAAAATTAATCTAAAATACGAGAACCCTTCCGCGGGTATAATTTCAGGAGCAACAGTGATAATTATACAAAAAGAAACACACAAATTAACTTAAAAAATACGGAATTAAACCCCCAAACCCTCATACCAGGCAGTGTAATCATAACCTTACACTCTACACTGCTCATTATACAACAACCAGGACCGAGCAATAATCATAATACTCATAAAATTATTCCATTATTTTCTAATTTTAATTCTCATTTATAATCATAATTCCCACAATAAAATTCAGGTGTACCAACTCTCTATACCACAATTGGCACACTAGGAGTAATATTTTATAATTTCATACTCTTTGGTTTTAGAAAAAGTTCAAATTCTTTGGACGAGATCATTTTTTGATGATGTCCCAAATGCCGAAATGATCGGAATAAACAATTGTGTTATTTTAGGCGTATTCCATTTACCACTTGGATCTCTTATTTTTTATGTCATTTGTTTGAATGTACTGATCCTAAGTAATACACTCGCTGAGGTACATCAAAAGGATCATTTCTGTTTGTCACGTAATTTTTCTATTCTTGAAAAGAGTACAAGAAAATTCCCACAATAAAATTCAGGTGTATCTACTCTCCATACCACAATTGGCGCACCAGGAGTAATGCTTATTTTATAATTTCATATTTGGTTTTAGTAAAAAGTTTCTTCAAATTCTTTGTACGAGATCATTTCTTATTGATGTCCCAAATATCGAAGTGATCGGAATAACCAAGTGTATTCTTTGACTAGAAAAAGAATATAACTTTTATCACAAAGTGATTTCAAAGAATACCACTTTTATGTTACAGTGATTTCATGAAGTACCATCCTTTCAAGGATACTTCCAGATGAGCGATACATAAAAGTATGTAGAAGAACAGAAGAAACGTTGCGTATATATCACCCACAACATCTTGATGTATCATCTTTGACATGCGTGCTTAGGTTTGTCATCTCTGGTGTATTGTTAAATGCAAATTTGATTAATTATAGTGTTTCATAGGTTTAAGTTCATTTACTTCGGCTCTCCCGATCTTCAAAAAGGTCCCCTGAGTTAATTGTGTGAACTGGCACCAACTGATATGAAGAGATGTATTTATTGGAGAATCGTAGAAGTTGGGGGTGTATTGTTTAATGCAAATTTGATTAGTTGCACTGTTTCCATAGGTTTAAGTTCATTTACTTTTGCTCCCCGGTCTTCAAAAAGGTCCCCTGAGTAAATTGTGTGAACTGGTACCTCTTGATATGAAGAGATGTATTTTTTGGAGAATCGAAGAAGTTGGGAGTTTCTGCAAGTCGTATCTTCATCTGTTGTTGCTATAGATCATGTGTATCTTGCTCCTGAGTCCTCACCCCCTTATTAAAAGCATAATTTATACCCGACACCTGTACCACTGCGTCTCCGCCGAGACGATAACATGCCATTACTCCGCATTCCCTAGATTTATTGAAGAAGCCCCCTCAATAATTATAATAATAAAGCACATTGGAGCGCAATAAATCTCCGCGGGATAATCAGGGGCCATCTGGCCGGTCCGGGCCTGCATGACTTATGGCGAATGCGCCGCACAAGAATGTGGATGCAACGCTTTGTGGGAACTGGTTTCGGCGCAGATATTGGGTTTGGCTGCTGCATAAACTCCGCATTTTATGCAATTAGCGCAGATAAAATTAATGAAAAGTGGGAAATTCAACGCGTGGACACGACGCGACACCGCCGCGATATTTATTCCCCCACTTATTTCGCCCAACTGACAATTATTGAACTACTTTCATTTCTTACATTCTACACTTATGAACATCTCACACAAACCAAAAATATTACACTTGTAATAATTATCAGAATTACACGAAAACGGTAAGTCTTTTTTCTTTAAAACACATTTTTGCAGAAACGCCTTTTTGCTCCCTCTAAACAGACACGTTTCGGCCCACTTCTTCGCACTCGTTACATAAACTATCGTATGTCCTCAGGAGGAAGTCTTTTGCTCTCCCGTGCTGTCATTTCACCCGATAGAGGAAAATCGAGTTTCCTCTCTTGTTGCATAATGTACTATTTTATCCTAAACTGTTTCAATAAAACTAATTCAATAAGGACAAAAAATAATTCGAGTTGCCAAATTTTTGATCAGAAGACTTTGTCGTCAGGATTTTTAATAAAATAAAAATGGCTAAATGAATTAAATAAAAATTCACACTCTAGTATACAAGTACTCTTATAACATTAGGAGTGTACCAAATAGTTTGATGCTAAGTTGCAATATTTACTAATGTATCATTAGTCATTACTATGGTTACCAGTTTTGTTATATATACCACCAAACCGTTCTAGATAAAATACAACATAGATTGTCCATGTCAAATGAGCAAAAGACATCCGATTAAGTAAGTAAATGGAGTAATCCAATACATGTAGAATAGTATTGTGCAATATGAAAACTATTAGCCGAATAGTTTTTATTTACCAAAAAATGTTTTTCTATGGTAAATGCCATGCCAAAAACACTTTTCTGGGACACCAAGAAACTATTATTATGACAATATCATGAAATCACTGAAATAATAATGATCTTTCTCACACATTCTTCACTTCTTAATTTCATCTACTATCACGACAATACTGAAGACTTTTGACTTTTATATCCCCAACGTTAGGTAATAGCTATTAACATACCTAGGATTGTTATGAATAATTTATTTACCAAAAACTATTTTCACATTTTTTTGAGAAAAAAAAGTATTTAACAAGTAATAATTGTGAAAGTAGATGAAAAAGTAATAATTTGAAGTAGGAATGATTGAGTAGAAGATATACTCGTAAAGGGGAATGTGGTTGAACGCATGTGGCAGATGCAGAACTATCCCCAACACCCGATAGTCTTGTCCCGATATCCCCTCGTAGCCCTCCGCCTCCACTAAACAAATAAAGCCTGTATAAATATTAGTACTGTGAGAAAAAACATACGCCGCGTTTAAAATAAGAGAAACACGAACTCGAAAAAAATGTATATAATTGAAATGTGAACGCAAATGTTGTTTGTAATAATAAAAACGAATTTTTACGAGAGAGACACCGCCGGACTCACCAAAACAAAGCTTTTTCCAAATAAAATAAACACAATTTATGCGTTATAAAAATACACACCAATAATAAATTATACATTGCGATACTCGGCTGATTTCCACGGGTAAATATAAGTTAGGAAATCAAATCATCTGCTTTGTCTTATTCACACTCATAACCATTCCAATCCATTATAAAGCACAAGAAACTTCTTCCAGTTTTCTGGAAGAAAACTGCCGAAGAGAGGTGAAAAATTATTTGTCAGGACCCAAGGTTCTTTGAAGATTGGAAATAGAATAATCATCCCAATCCACTATAAAGCACAAAAAAATCTTCCAGTTTTCTAGAAGAAAACTGCCGAAGAGAGGAGGAAAATGATTTGTCGGGACAATAGGTTCTTTGAAAATTATACAAGATCTTCACTTAATTGTCTAGAATTACATTCGAAGAAAGAAAAATCATTGTCACAACATTCTTAGATGAGTGATTGCCTGGTATCAAGTTTTACTTGCATTTAATCGTGTAGGTTGTCAACTTACTATCTTTGCAAGGGTTCTACATCTTATAGTGATTTCCCAACTACTTGGTTACAGTGCTATTCCTATTTAGATAAAAATTGACAAAGAAATTTAAACCCCAAATCTTACATTCCGTTCAATTCAAATCGTACCTCGTAACCAAATGAACCATAGTTGCTTCTTAAGATGGTGTGCAATTCACCTAAAACCATAACACTGATTCTTTAAGTATAAGCTCAGGAAACTGAAAAGATAGAAAATAAGAGCGTAAGCATTTAGACACATTTTTAAACAAAAGCAATACAAAATGCATATCTAAAAATATGAAGCATGCTTTGGAGGATTTTCAATAAACAGAATTCCAAGATACGAAAATTATTTCAAAAACGCCATCTCTTAATACAAGACTAAAAAGTAAAACTAAGAATATTAATCTCAATCACAAAGATGGTTTGGAAATTAGTAAAGCAATGCTTCCTACATTAAATATGTTACAATTCGTTTCTTAGTTACTTGTTTTCTTGATTTGTTGTACTTTTCATTACCAAGAAGAAGACAGCAGTTTATGCTGCCGAAACGTTGGTTTTATAGCATTATAGCTACTAATATAACGTATGATAGTTATGAGTATCATAACCGCTGCAGATGTCAATTGAATTTCGGGGATTTTAAGACATCTAAGATTAGGTATGATTCATAATATTTGTGGTTTGTTCATTAGTTTACCGGTTAATAAAATTTTCTTGTGACAACTATATAATATTTTTACCATACTGGCTAGGCAAAATTACATGGGATACAATTATGACTTATTATGAGTTGTGAAAAATATTTTATTAATATGTAGTTAGTTGAATTTGTCTCATTTTATCTTGTAATGTAGGTGAATTTCAAATTACTACAAATATATGATTCTCAGCCTAATCGGAGTTACCTTTTGTGTTGTTCGTTAGTGTAGAAATGTGTGACATGCATAGTGCAGAGCAATTTCTCTGGCCATTCCGTATCAATTACGAAGTGTTGTGTATATTGAAAGAGTTGTGGCTTTTTGTTTGTCTCTCCGTACGAGTATCCTAGGTGGCCGAGGCCTTGTTCCTCGCACTCACACACGGGCATCGTGCAGGGCTAACATGATTAATAACGCCATAACTCTACCTGCTCTCCGCGTCTTATAATACATTCTGTCTGAATTAATTGTTCCACAACATTCATCTCCAGACGTCACAACAACGGGAAAGAAACTCAAATCTTTGCAGGATCTTTGGCACACATTCCTGCAACCAAAGAACCTCAATTTCCTTCACTATCACGAGACTATAAACCTGGAGGTTTCGTATAGTTATTCCTAACTCTAGGTAATAACTATTAACACACCTATGATTGTTATGAGTATCATAACCAACGCATCTAAGACCTGGTATAATTCTTAACATCCATAATTTGTTCACCAGTTTTTTAGTAACTGAATAACGTTTTCGTGATATAATCTAGAAATTTCAAGACAAGACTTGACTATGTCTATGTCTAGATTAAAAAGACTTGTCTAGTTATCAACACTCTCGATTGTTTCATAACATTAACCTGCGCATACGCTTTAGACAAGGACAGATAATTCTTTGCAGCGTTCTTTTTCTATTTTGCAACCGTTTTAGCTTGCACGGAACAAGCTTCTTATAAATATATCATTTCTAAAATTTAATATTTCAACTAAACTAGAGCCTTGAAAATTGTCTAGAATTTGCTTGTCTTGATCTAGATCTCAAATAAGAAAGTCTTGTTTTGTCTTGACATTTGCCAGTCTTGTTTTGATAATCTAGACAAGACATGATAAGAGTCTAGAAAGTCTAGATCTAGACCGCAATACTAATCTTAGATAATAAAAGACAAAAAATGAAGACAATCACAAATATATTGAAGACAAGCGATTTATCAATCTTGGTTGAAATTTCTCAGAGGAATGAATATCTGTGTGTTTCTTTTATTCTATTGATCCCTCTTAACTACATATGTATGATCTTAGTTAAGCGGTCGTTAATGTTAGAGGAAAAAAAATTAAAGACCATATCTAGAACCACATATTCCTAATAGGAATAGGTACAGTTAATGATTATTTTTTTCAACTGAAATATTTGTATGATTTGTAAAATTTTCTAGAGTAGGACAATAAAATCAATAAATAAATATATTCCCGGCGGTATCCCATCTTTGTTGGAACAATGGCGTCAGTCGCTTGCCGAAATGAAGGCCAATTTGTAATCATCTCTTGCCATAAGAAAATAAATAAAATACGAATTATCAAAATTGTAATAACATCATTACTACTAAAATTACAAGTCGAAATTACGATCAAAGTCGCTTGGTTGGAAAAACATCTGCTATATCAACCCCACAAAAAAACAAAACAATAACGGCGAGGGGGTTCCCGAGCTGTGTGTGAGTCGGACGAAGACAGAGCTATCGGTCTCGAATTACAATATAATTATGTATATATGTTATGATCCGTAATTCTGTTCGTAGCAGGCTCTGAAATAGCTAGCTGCATTTTTTATTATATATTATTAATCGTAATAACGGCTAAAATATTTTCGACTATAAAAATAAGCCTTATTAGTTTTTATTTTTATTCAAACCAAGACGTACACTGTGGGCTTCGCCGGATATTTCCAGTAATTACTTTTTATTGGATTGTTATTTTAAATTATTTTTTGCATTGAATAAACAGAACATTACAGTTTTTATTAGTTTATTTTTATTTGATAAAAACTCTATATGAAATTAATTTTCATTTAAAATAATTTTAAGGACAACTATGTTTTATTTTTATTTTTAATTATTTTCCACAATTACAAAATGTAATTGAATAGCTTACAGCTATAATTTAATTACCTACAAAATTTCTTATTATTATTATTTTATGCGAACTGTTGATTTATATTCATATCTTATCGGGTTCGATTTCCAGACTTAATATTTTTTTTTACATTGAAGATGAAGTGTAGCATCTTAGAGAATTTTCTTTACAGTGTATTCTTCGATTGGTCCGTACGCATTAATACGAAACTATAAATCAGAGAAATAATAATCCCAATTATACATTTTTTTTTCAATAATAAATACTTATACGATCTCTATACGTCATAAGCGAAGATGTGGGCGGAGTTAAGAAACTACAAAATACTACATTCATATGCAGTCGAAAGGAATGATGAAATGAACTTATAATACATCTACGACTAGATATATCAATAAGAATAAGCAATTAGTAAAATGTAATGATATATTTATGTTGGAGTTTTGGAAATTTATAAACGAATATACGAGTGTAAGTAATGTTTAATGAAATATATGTTATGGCACGTAACGAGTATAAGATGGGGTATATTTAAATATATATTTAATATTTAATTCCGGGCAAATGAGGGAATAATAAGGGCTGGAAAGTTTGGCCGAGGCTGACGGGAAAGTTGAAAACAAACACTAGATTACAATACGTCTTTGTGTCGCGTCTACATTCCGTTCTAGATGCCTCTCTCCGAGTGAAAACCAAATTTTAAAATAATAACGTACAAGGGTGGACAACGTATAACCATGACAATTATTTCAACATATGAATACTAGCAAGCAAGACTTTTAATGATCTCGTTAAGTGTTATAAATCGAGATACGGAAACTATCTGGTCATTTTTCGTACTTTAAAATTAAGAAATAGTTTGCCAACCTGTACAAAGAACCTATAGTGGATTTCGAACTTAAATCCATATCTCAAAAGAAAACATAATAAATGAAATTCATTTCCATTAGAAAACTACTTAAAAAATTTCAAAATAATGTTTGCGAATTCAAAATTTCGGTCTCACACACAACATGCAACAAAAAGTTAACCAAAATGCAAGTAAACCTGTGAATTTTAAAACGATGATTATGGGCGCCGACTTTTCAAAATTTTCCAATGGTCTATTACCACACCGGCGTCCCGCAGAGCGGGACTGAGTGCTAGCGTCTCAGGATCCTTGGTATATCCTGAGACGCGCATTATTACCGGTCATATGGATTCCTATTGGCTGATATTCAATCTGTAATTATGGCTGTACTAGTGGAAATTTAAATATGAAAAATTGTATACATAGATACTTTGTTGCAAGGAATTCACAGATAACATTTTTAAGGGTGTAACTCACACCTATTTTAGGGTAGTAACCAGATACTAAAAAATGGAAAGAGGTACAATAATTCTTTAAAATTATAACAATTCAGGGCATTATTATTGATGTAAAAATGTCTTTTTGGGGGCATAAACTTCGATGCCCCTATGTAATTTATTTTTCTGAATTTGTTCTTTCAATTATTTCTTTACAGTATTAATATGTTAATGTTATATTAGATAATGTACATTGAATTAGTATAAATAGTAATAGATGAAAAGAGAGTAGCACACAAAGTGGTGTAAGGCGAACAGAGTGTTTGTAGTGGATGATTGGTGTAAAATTAAATTTTCCAGCGATTGTGAATAATGAAAATCAGAACTGTGTGTAGCTTGAGATTCATGGCGGTGTATAATTCATGCGATTAATAATAAATTTATAAAATAAGTTATAACGCAGGCGGGAATCAATACGAAGCGAGAATATAATATAGAGTAATGAATAACCTATGTGGTAGGAATTTATGCAATGCAATGATATTTGCCCTAAGTGTTTACTGAAGAATTACCCCACATCGATCGCACATAAACCATTCACAACCTTTAATATTTTACAATATCATTAATATTCTTCCATACAATTTTCACTTGTCAAGTACGAGTTTTATAATAAATTATATATAACTTAGTATCCGAGAAGAAATTTGCAAGTAAAAACCGTGTATTTTGGCCGGCAGCCAAGGATTTTCAAACAGAATTTTATATAATACGGTGCAACCATGTCTTATTATTTTAAAATTTTTATACCCGTTTGTTCTACGGTATACTAATACCAAACACAATTCATATTTTTCTCAACTTCTTTCTGCACTACATAAGGAATTCTATTGTGGCTTGTAGTGCACTTTACACATCAGGTAGAGTGCCCAGGAGGTGACACCTAGTATTCAGCTTTTTCGTTATATTTCACAAATCTATATTCTTGCTTTGTCATTTTCTTTTCAGATATGAAAAATATAATTATACATCATATGTCAACAAAAAATGACAGAAAGTTTAATTCGCACTTGTAATATTATATGAACTAAAAGAAAACATAAACAAAACTGTGAATCAAGTTAGTGAATTAGAACAAATGTTGATCTACAGATCAGCTTGCTTCTTGAAATCAGTTTATATACTCTTGCCACGTCGTTCGACCGAACGACCGATCATTAATCAATGGACTAATGGTGAATTTGGCTGTAAATAGACAGAAAAATAAAATATTAATTCTTTGTAGTTTACGAGAAATAAATATTAAAAATTTGAGGAGGGAATATTGCAAGATCAGCGGAAAGAAACAGTCTACCTATTTTCTTCCATGAACCTAAAATCTATATTATACAAACTACATATACTTTATATTTTATGACTTATACACTGATTTTCTTTACTATCTATTTCTCATAATGACTCACACGTCAAATATATATCATATGAAGCAGATATGTTCTTGATTGGTTTTTGAATTTTCGTGGTACCGAGTGTTAATTCTATGTTAATATGAGAACAACGTTAGCCCGTACAGACTCCATTAAATATTTAATTCCCAATATAAGTTTTAACAATTGTTTATTCTTTCGGAGTAGAGCAGTGGTCGGAGATTATAGACATTTAATATTGATGGCAGCCGATAATGTAGATCTTATGAACGGGATATTTTTGTTACACTTATTACTTATTTATGAAGCCGTATATTATATATTGTATTTTATGTCATGAATGTATTATTCATGCGTTTACAGTCGTTACTGGAAAATTTATTTCATACTGATATAAATAACATTTTTATTTCTGCTCGATAATACTGTTAATAAATTATCAGTGATTTCGAGGTCCGTTCTGCAACGTACCAAAGTTTTACAAGACACGGACATTAAATCTACACAATATTAATGGATGGATGACATTTTTGGAAGCCAGTCAGTGTTTAAAAAAGTATATTTCGATCTCTACCGGTTTCGGCTTCTGGTAGACCTTGTTACTGACTTCCAAAAATTTCATCCAATCATCAACCAATTTCTTATCAAGAATATACAATATTATTCATATACCATATGTATTCAGGCATCTGCTATAGTAATTAGTTTTAGAATTACACATAGTTACTAAAGACATAGTACCCGTTGCTGAGTGTCTTTGATTATTTCTAAAGAGGTTTATCGGACATCACTTTCCAGACAATTTTTATTTACAAAATATAAAAGTGAACAAGGAAGAAATAAGGGTCTTATTGAATGCTTATTTTGAAGACAATAATAAAAGTTTCTATATTCAATTTTCGCTGTTGGTCTTGACGTTATTAATTGGAACCATGTGATTTAAATCTTTAAGGGGATTGATGACATCATCGTGTCTGGTAAAATCGTGTGATTTCCGAAATAAATAAATGCCAATGCGATGAAACATACATAAAGAGCTGTAGAACAATCGAAACTACCAACACTCAATGAAGCACAAACTATATGACATATATAATTTGTTTATATATTTGAAAATATCCGATACCGTGGTTACACTACTGTTCCTATTTCATTTTTGTCGTTGGTTAGACGTAGATAGCATGTATACCTCTTGGAACACGTACGATAATGAGATCGCGAATAAAAGTATCATCTTTGCCATACGTATACGACAAAGATGCAAGATAAAAGTTTAATAATTCTTACGGCAGAAATTGATGAAGAGAGGATCAACTAAGAAAAATTGCGAAGCAATGAAAGTAATAGTATTTTCGTTTAATATTTCTGTGAAATATGAAATATGTAATAGATATTACAATAGTTCTGTACTATTGTGTGAAATGAAAGAATTTGATATTTTTAAGTGTATGACCGAATGGGTTTTTTGAGGATAATACAGTAAGAGTATGATGTATATTGTAGAATGACGAATATTGAAGCAATTATTCGTATTGGATGTGCGTGTTGCAAAGTGTGAAACATAGAGCAAAGAGAAACGCGTATTCCGATGCATTTAGATATTATTTTTTCCTTTTTTGACCGTGCTTGGAAAATTTATAGTCTATACATGATATGTTCAGTGTTATTTATGGTAAAAAATGTCTGGAATCGGTGAAGTTGTCAATTTTTGTGATGACTCTTCGCACCGTCCTTGTCTGATAAAGTTGTCTGTTTTTTTCTAGTTTCAAATGTATTAATTTCTTGAAAAAAGCGACGTGGTCGTATAAATCAGAGCCGACAGCTTGAATAGCAGTTGTGATTAATCTGCTATGTCACACGTAGATATCAGGACTTACTCGCGGATGTGTACCTTGTTACGTACATACATCAATCGTCACTGCCACATTATATACATTTAAATATATCATCGCACCATCCACCCACCTTGGAACACACGCGCCTTCATAAGCAATCTTAACTCCAATCAAATACTCAAAAATTCATAAATATATGAATATATCGTTCACAACTTAGTACACTTTGAGATGTGCAAATAGGGTATATCGTAAATTTCTTATCAATAATTAATTCATTTTGTATTTTATAGCAATGTATCACTTACATAAAATGTATTTGATTGAATATTACCTTTAAAAATTGGTTATTTATATATTAGCAACAGAAGAATCGATTTCTAAAGTTTCTGATGGTATGCTACTGTTTGTTTTTGGGTTAAATTGAAAAATATTCGAAAACATCTAATTTTTCATTCAAGAATTTTCAATTTTTCAACATTTTGTTTTTAATCGAAATCGATACATCTCGATATTCTGATTTCAATATTTCAAACAGAATTTAATTATCTCTTCCCGTTCTCGAGATATTTGCTCTCAAAGTTGCACCTTAAAAAAGTGTGTTTTTTTTGGTATATCTCGAAAATGAGAAGAGATACAATCTCAACGATTTTACTAGTTGATTCTACGGACAAAGTTATATAAAGAAATGTTATCTCCGCGTATACCTTCTTTGGAACGATTTGGTGAAAAATGAGAAAAACGAAAAAACCTAAATTTCAAAATTTCTCCGAAGAACTTTTTTTCACCAATACTTTTCATTTTCTAGACTTAAATAGATATCGATACGCTGATGCCAAATTTTCAAACCGAATTCAATTATCTCTTTTCGTTCTCGAGATATTTGCGTTCAAAGTTGAGTTTTGGCGATACCTAAAAAAACAGGTTTTTTAGGTATACCCCCTAAATGGTTAGGTTTTCGGCTTCGACGACCTCACCAATCAATTCTACGGGCAAAATTACATAAGTGTACCAATTTTTAAATTTTTATTGCAAAGGATACAATTTTTAGAGCAAAAAAACGAAAATCGGCGAAATCGAAAAAATTGCCTGATGAACCCCTTGCGATTTTTTTCGATTTACGCCATTTTCAGTTTTTTCCTTCTAAAAATTGTGTCCGTCGAAATAAAAATCTGAAAATTGGTACACTTATGTAATTTTGCCCGTAGAATTGATTGATGAGGTCGCCGAAGTCGTAAACCTAACCATTTAATGGGTATACCTAAAAAACCTAAATTTTTAGGTATAACTTTGAACGCAAATATCTCGAGAACGGTAAGAGATAATTGAATTCTGTTTGAAAATTTAGAATCAGCACATCGATGTTTACTTACAATCAGAAAATAAGGAATTTTGAAGAGAAAAAGTTCCCACGCGAAAAAGTGAAATTTAGGTTTTTTCGTTTTTCTCATTTTTCACCAAATCGTTCCAAAGAAGGTATATGCGGAGAAAACATTTCTTTATGTAACTTTGCTCGTAGAATCGACTGATAAAATCGTTGAGATTGTATCTCTACTCATTTTGGAGATATATCCAAAAAACGCACTATTTTGAGGTGCAACTTTGAGGACGAATATCTCGAGAACGGAACGAGATAATTTAATTTCTGTTTGAAAATTTGTAATCAGCGCATCGAGATGTATCAATATGGGTACTTTTGTAAAACAAAAATTTTCGACCCAAAAATGGGAATTTTTGAAATATTTCAAGAGTAAAAACATAATATTACATATAAAACTAAAAAATATATGTTTAATTATGATTAGAAATAGTTTGACAATGCAGGGAAATACTAAAATTCGATTAATTAGATAGCCGTCGTTGAAACTAATAAAGTTTTTAAAATGTAAATAATGGAAAATGAGTATAAAACAGTTAGCGATTAAATGTTTTGAGATTGAGATACAGAGCATGAAAGTGAGTGATTTTCCTGAAATCGTGTGAAATATTCGGATTCTGGGAATGGGAGGGGCTTGAATTTGAGGAACTTTGATTCGTAAATTCAATCTAAATCAATTTCTTATCGATTAACAACAATTTTAATTTGCATTGTGACAAACAAAGCGGATTTATGGCATGCGGTAAAATCGAAACCGTGTATTAAATTTGCTTTTCAGAAACAGTTATTAATTGATAGAAAAATGAAATACCAATACCAACGCTTTTCAATGATAAAAATAAATTAATTAAGGTGACTTGGCACTCCGCTTCGCTACCATGGAATCATATTTTTATCATATTTATCAGTTTGGAATATCGATGTGATTGACATTTTTCTGATACTACTTTCATTATTTCATGAAAAAATATAAATATATTTTCCAAGCTTTGCTGGAATTATTTTTATCCACAATTTACTCTGCACTCAGAAAAATATATATGTATTTTACATACACAATATGTATTTATTTAATCTATAATATACATTATACACTCTTACAAATAGACTTTATACAATGGCGTAATTATCGATTCAGACAAACGTCAAAAATATATTTTAATTTTAATCCAACCACATCCAATCTTAAACGGCGACCGACTCGATGCGTTGCCTTTTGAAAGAAACTCATAATCATTTGCAAATAGAGTCAAACTAAGTCTAAAGACTAAAACCAGAAGTCTTGGATTAAATTAATTTTATACAAATTTTCACTTTTATTCTCCAAAATCTAATGCCAAAAGGATTAGGAGATGCATACAAATATTTGGCAGATATTTCGTATTCCATTTCATCCCAATTTCTCTCATTTAGAAATTGTCTTCAAAAAGATTTATCCAAGATTAAATACATTAGAGAATTAACCGAATTCAATTCTATGCTTCCGTTAAAGACAATTAACTACAGATAAAATTAGATTTCACTTTAAAAATATTTTGTAAAGTGTCCTGTTATGGGATTATTAATATATATTTTTTAAATTTAAATTGGGCCTGAATTGACACACAGAGGTCCATACCTGTATTGTTACGCCACTGACTTTACAAACTTCTTTAATTGTTTTCAGAAAGCATCAGTTGTACTTCACTCTGTTAAATAGTTTCTATTTCTAGCTCCTTTTAATAGCGTTTGTAGAAAACATTTGTAAACAAAATGCATGAAATGATGGGAGAAATAAATACGTAATTACCATTTATTACCCGGGGTGTGGTAATTTGTTTGGAGCATATTTAGGTAACAATAATCGAGGGTTGAAATATAGAACGTGTTTGTGGTAAAAGGATGAATAGATATAAATATTGATACGAATGTAGTAATAATAGTTGGCCTAGTATGTGCAAACGAAATGAACGTAATATAGGAAAGAATGCTTGGTACCGTAGGGGATGTTTTTATATTTTTAAATGGAAATGTTTTTATAGTAAAGGGTGCGGCATGTTCAATAATCCGGGGTTTTTATAAAATGAACCGGCTAATAATCCAATATGCATTTATAGCTAATATAAGCAAGGCATAACGACCCTAAAAAATACAGCTGCATTTGTAAAAGAAAATAAAAAATGCATTAGAGAAATGATTTCATAAAAACTCGGAATCGATAATGAGAATATTTAATTAACTAAGTCATTTATTTATGAGTAGTATTTTTTAAACTAATTAATTAATTAAACAGAACGTCATTATCGATCAGGGGTATACTTGCTCATTTCTATCAGTTTTTTTCACGCCAGTTCCCATGTTGCCAAATCTACATGAATTTTTTAATTTCAAATACATAATTAAATTTGTGATTACCGCGCAGAAATGAACGAAGGGTGAGGGTGGCCGAACAATGATTTTTTTGTTCAATTTCAAACACATTTTGTTTAAACATTGCTGGCGTTTCTTTCTACATTATCCTTTCATTATTTTAAACTCCACCCCAGTAAATATAAATATATTTCATTTCATACACGCATTATACATACGGAATTTCCACTCCCAATTATAAACAATACTTAATATTCATTTCACCCAATGGAAAGATACATCATTTAAATTTATTAAAAAAACAAATTAGCAATCTTCTAACACACATTACACTCAAGGTAAATATTAAATTCGTAATTTGTAATTTGATAACTATGAACACAAAAATATCTTTTAAAATTAAATTTCATTAATTTGACAGAATGATTACATTAAATTATATTACCCATTACTGGGTATACCAGTTTGAGGCATCTTAAATTACGTAACGTAAAATTGTATAATATTTTATATCCCTCCCCCCCCTCTAAATTTTACGTATGTTCAAAGTTTATTTATTTAAATGTGAAAAGCAAATTTATTAGTTATTTTTGTATTAAGTGCGCGAAATTTGTGTTTTAGTTGATTTTATTTTTGAAGTATATTTTATCATTACGTAAGACGTACAGTAACCCTCCCCCCCTTGTAACTGTATATAAAGTTACTTTGAACCCCCTCCCCCCCCCTCCTTTCTTACAGCGTTATGTAATTACAGCCCCTTTGTTTTTTCACAGATATGTAGGTTATATAAAATAAAATTATATATTTATAACAGACTTCTCTGACTGTCTAACTAGTGTAGAGAGTGCACCACATGTACCAAGTTTATATGAAATAGAATTCGAACTCGGATTTTTAGGACTACTGATTAATCTTGTCTTGTCTACGATAAACTTTTTGTAATTTATTAAAAACTGACCCCTCCAACTTGGAATAATTTTTGGTGACATTTTTCAAAGTAAATTAAAATGGAAGTGAGTAAAACGATGTGGTGTTTTCCTTGGAATGTAAAAGAAAAAGAAATGAAAGCTATTTAGACAAGGACAAGGCATGGCCGTCAACAAACCGATCCATAAATATAAAACTAATATATCTGAAAAAATAAAACGCATACTCTACAGTGTCTGTAATAACACATATTTATACTACACGGACAAGACAAATAGAAGAGCCCCGTCTTGACACTCGTGAAGAATGCACGAAAATAAATAAAACTGAACAAATTTATATTTATAATGGTATACAAATAAAAAGAAGAACGCAGGTTTGATAAACCAGCGCAGGAAAGAGATTTTGATTGTTATGAGATGGGGTGAAAGACATTGCCAGAGGTTCTCAAACAAATACACAACTTCCAGCAGCAGTCTCAAAACTTTATTCATACTGTATTATTACACAGTCATATAAATAGGTATATAATAATAAATTATAAATAAAATGAGAGTTGATTGCACAAATGTTGCAATAAATGCAAAAAATATTTCGGTACAAAAAATTTAATGAAGGAAAAGTATTTCTTGTAATGCGATGATTTTGTGTAAAGAAATAAATATATGATTAAATTTGATTGTAGGTACCGAACTAGGCATTTACGATTAAAAATTCATTCTATCCACAGATTTAAAAATATAAATTGCCCTTTAATTATAAGCTCAATGCAGCAGTGTTTAATTATAAAAACATTATTATTCACATTTACATTTCCGTTCTTTAATTGTGAATTTACCTCAAGTCAATTAAATAAACCTGATTTTACAGACATATTAAATTACGTTTAAATAATTCAGCCCAATTCTAAACCAACCGATATGCTCAGTTATTTAAAAAGAATTAATTATTTAAACTATTCATTAGGCCACTCTGTATTTAAGACTTCATTCTCTAACTACATAGAACAAGAATATGGTTAATATTTGATACAGAAATTCTATGAACGCCAAATAAGATTTATTGCATAAAAGGTTTTCTCAAAATGGCAAATGTAATACACGGGTACAATCAATATGCGCATTGCTTTCTTAGAAGGAATTAGGCTTTAGTTTCAACATATGTACTGTAGTATTTATTTACTTTATTTCAACGTCAGTAAACCGTAAAATATTATTTTAATTTGAGCTGCTATAAACATATTGTTTTTATAACATTCTTCCTTATTTTTTGATAAGCACCCACTCCCAGACCGACCATTTTGGTTTTACAATGGC
The DNA here is from genome assembly GCA_035578165.1 of Stenolophus ochropezus. Taxonomy (NCBI): domain Eukaryota; kingdom Metazoa; phylum Arthropoda; class Insecta; order Coleoptera; family Carabidae; genus Stenolophus; species Stenolophus ochropezus. The sequence continues at coordinate 24,887,405 of JAQOWZ010000005.1, read as the reverse complement.
GGCTTTATTGTTGCAATAAGAACATTTATTACAGCGTTTTTATAGACGTTAGGGCATTCATCTTATAATAATAAATGTTAATTATTGAAAGAATATATTGTTGTGTATCCTTGACTCGTCTTAATCATATGAATTACTGTAGAATGTCACAACGTCGCTCTTGGAACAGTCCGCTATACCATTGTCTTGGAAGATATTTACTATTTCGCTAATTAAATCATTATATAGAATTTGTTGTTTCTTTGATAATGTTTAGGGTTATAACTGTTGTAAAATTTTATTACTGGGAAAAGAATTTTGGTGAGGCTTGACTGTAATATAAAAGAAATAAGAAACGATATAAAACAATATTTAAATAAAGATGACTTTTATCCATAATTCACGGAATCAAAATTTTTAGAAAACACCAATTATTTTTTAGTACATTTAAAGCTACAAATAATATAAGTACATTATAACATTTCTTCCATTTTATGATTCTGTACAGAAGATAAAAATACCTATATTTTTTTTAAATCGCTTAATTGTTGATAGTTTCGACAAAAAACAATAATAAAATTTTGGAGAGGGGATATGTGACGTCACGTAAGAGAATTATATAGAAGATTTTAATTCATTCGATAAAAATCTGCATTTAGCAGATTACCCAGGTACTATTCTTAATACGATGTATGTAAACATTAAACAACCTTCGAAAATCATATGACATTGATAATGTTGACAGTTGACATTTCAATGCCAACAATTTTATTTTATTCTTTGAATTGCCTGTAATGATATATTATACATTTACCCCAATTCTGTAAAGAAGTTACTAGCTCTTAGCAACGTTACTAACATCATTAGCCAATAAAAATAGTAGACACTAAATAAAATATGAAAATGACAGCTTTTACAAATATTTCTATTGGTTACAATTTTTAGTAACGTTACTAAGAGCTAGCAACTTCTTTACAGAATTGGGGTGATTGTCTCATTAATAGTTATGATTAATTTATCATTAACATCATTTATTCGATATCATTATGTAAAAAAAATATGTTTATTAAATTTCCTCTTTTAGCATTGTACTGCTCTTAACATTTTTCTATGTGACGTCAGAGTTATGACACCGTAAAAAAAAAAAAATAAAATGCTACTTTCAGTGAAATTATAAGGTAATATATTTTTTGTCATTATTATTTGTGGTTACAAGAGTTAATTTTAAATTTGACAGTGATCATAAAGCCCATTCTATTCTATATGACAATATCTCTAAATATATACCTATATATTTTTTCAATTAATTATTGGTTATTTAAAAAATTTTGACATACATGTCATCTAACGTCTTTTCAGTCGTGAAATTACAGTGACAATTTGCACTAGTGAAAATTATCAGTATAATAATTTTAAATACTACTCTATACTTTAGCATTGTAATAATACAAACAGGTATTGAATTGAAGTAAATACTGTAATAATACACATGTTTGTAAGTGTGAAGAGTTGTCCTAAAACGCGAAGTGATTTAACTTTGGGGAAGTGTGTGAAGTTGAGTCCCGAAAATGGAGGAAAGTTGTTCCGTGTCCAGCCCCCACTCGGCCGGAACTGATTAAATATAAATAAGTAACTACAAATAAAGCGTCGGGTGGGGAAGGGCGTCGGCGTCGGCGTCGGCGTCTCTGCGCGCCCTGGCTGCCTCATACGCACTGATATATTATTCCATTATTTTTTTATGCGATATCATAAAATATGAAAGCGAAATATATTTTTTCGAGAGAGTGCAACTAAATTATTTATATTGAAATCCATTGTGCACGCGGTTGGTGCGACGGGGGAGGGTGGCTGTGATATTTTATTCACGCAAGGGAAGAGATAGTTGAGGTACAGCAGCCGGCTTACAACTTTTCAAATGCTGTCAATTTTGTATATCTAAATAAATATATCATGATGCCTTTTACTTTTACACTGCGCGAGCTGTGTTCCTTTGCATTATTCACTCAGCGACAATGTGCCAAGGAACTCATATTTATTACATGTACACTATATCGTTGTCTCTCTTTCTCACACCAAAAATTTCATTAAACTTTATTTAAAGTTGCATAAAAATCCCATCAGAAAAAAAAACATATTGTAAAGAATAAGTACTAATTTAAAGAAATAATAAAAAACTAAAGTAAAATTCGTTTATAACGATACCGCTTATAACGAGAAACTGATTATACACTAACCTTATCTTACTTTTAATTTTTTTTATCCACCATATGATTTAAATCAATATCATTAAGATATTTTCTTGTTAATTAGGAAATAATAACGTAGTCGTAGAAAAATTATAGTGTAAAACTCGCATGGAATGTCCATTTCATACTCGTATGAAATGAGTACCATTCCATGCTTATACAATATACTATTTCAGAACTCAAAACAACTGAATAAAACTTCTTTACTTTTAGTTCTGTAAATTTTATACGTTTCGGTAGCATAAATTTCTGCCTTTTTCAAGGTAATGACAATTACAACAAACTTAGTAAACAAGTAACTATTAAACGAATTATAACATATTTAATATAGGAAGCCATACCTTACCAATTTACAAACCATCGATGTTAATTTATATTCTTATTTATAAAATAAATTTGAGTACAGTTTGTAAGCTTTCAGAAATACCCAGTATTTAAAATACAATTTTAACTAAATTGTAAAATTAATTCAAATTTATTACTTGACGTCACTAAGCAACGAAAACAAAATGCGTTTGACCATGTAGTGTTGAGATTTGAAACTAAATCTAAAAACTAAAATTTTATATCTATTTATCTGCTAGATATAAGTTTCCAAATTTTAATAATGAAAACAACACGGATAAACACGTACAACAACATTTCTATATGTAGTACAACTAAATTAAAATGTTTCATTTACAACTAAACAAAAATATTACACACAATTAATAATTTTACACCATGAAATAAACTATTATGAATTATTGAGCCTAGACGTTTAAAAAATGTGCTTAATAGCATACTAGAGTCTAGTTAGTATCCTTATAAATTATTATCTTGTTAATGCCGCAAAACTTTTTCACAAAATGTCAAAGGAAAAATTATAAATATATAAAGAAAACATTGAATATTTTCCTTTTATAATTTATTTAATTATAAATTTTCTAATTCTACTAAAGATAGTCTTTAATCTGGGAACTACCCACAAGCAGAGTCCTTATTCGGTGCGATAGAGCGAGAATATTGGTGCCGGCCGAAAATATATTTAAATAAAAATGTAATCTTTTTGTTAAGGTGTTCTGGAATGAAATATGGTTTAAATAACAAATAACCCTTAAAATATTCAGAAAAGGAGTCCTCCTTTATCATTCCAGGCCCGGATTAGGTTATAAATCAAAAATAAATAGTACTCCCCCTCGCGAACAAGTGAATTGGAGTGTGATTCTTTTTTTACAAGCAATTTCAGTTGACGGCCGGTTCTTAATATTTTCCAAACATTATCATTTTAATGCCCCCGCGCGGCCAGGGCCGGACGGGGAGGAGGGGCAGGGCCGGCTGAATTAAAATTAATATTTTATTGTGAAGAACACCTGCGCTGCGATACACAGCCGCCTATTTACTTGCACAGAAGTGTGAATGCACTTTTTTCTTGCCAGTGGCGTACCATAGGCAATTTACTCGGGGACCCACAAAATATCACACATAAAAAACAGTAATTCATAAAATAAAAATAATACATAAAAATATTTTTTTTGTATAGAATATTTTTTATTTTTGTGCCCCTTCTACGGTGTGTGATGCACGTCTATGTAAAACAACGCTATCCCATACCCACTAAGAACTCTCATAAAAGTCGTGAACACTATTAAAAAAGTTTTAGAACCGATTTTATTTTCGTGGAGATTTTCGTATAATAATGTTAATTAATATTGTTTTATTAAGATTTTAAAACGAATTCCTGGTAGTAAATTAATTTGAAAACTTTTCAAATAAAAGAGAAAAAGAAAAAGTAGACTCAGGTGGTCACAACGGCCCTCGTATTTACATAAAATTATAAAACACTCAAATTGTTCAACATAAAAATTCCTTTTTATCCACGTATTTTATAAAATTCCAAATAAACTGCAACGATCAGAAAACCGAATTTTAATAACTTTAAATTATAATTCCGCTTGCTTTTAACTATTTTATTTATTCCTTTAACCGCAACTCACCAAAGAAATAAAAAGGAAAAATGCAAAAATATATCGTTTAAAACATAAATTAAAATATGTAAATCGCAAAATTGAATTCTATCTAAATAAAACAAGTTTTTATAAATATGTCGTACAATATTTTTCTGCCAATAAAAATTGCATTAACTGTAAGTTGGAGTTAATATTAATACAGTTAATAAATGTAGTAATAAATTAATAATCTCCAATTATTGTTCAATTTTAATTTTCTTTAATCATTTCGAATGTGTGCAAAATGACATAAATCACTCCAAAAATAAAAGTAGCCATGAAATTGAGACAAAAATTAACTAATGTTTAACAGTTTATCTGTAAAGTTAGCTGCGTTAGTTTATTTTTATTGTTATTTGTAATTATTGTTTTATCAAGTTACGTTAAAAAATATAGCAATATTATTGTGTTATTATTTTTTAAATCCCAAATTTATATATGTAGTATTGTTTACTTTAATAGTAATATCAAATAAAAATAAAAATAAACTAACCCAGCTAACTTGACGGATAAATCGTTAAACATTTTTTCATTTTTTTCTTTTGTCTTCACTATTTTTGGTGTCATTTTCATATCTTGTTTCTGAGCTTACAAAACACATAAAATTGTTTTTGCTCATTTATTTCGAGGCAAAATTTTATGCTCTACAACTATTATTTGAAGCATCACCCTGTATATGATACACTTTGTAACAATGTTGAATATTAAAAAATGTATTTTTTGATGAATAATAATTGTATAAATTATAATAATAGCTCAGTGTGTGATTCTTTGAGGTGTAAAAAATCGTCAGATGACGTGTCCTAATTATGGAGTCCTATCCAGGTCCCATTTGTGGTGATTAGTGAAACCAAAATTGATTAATAATTAAAAACTGATTAAAGAAAACGTGAAAATTGTGTGTACAAATTGCGGTCCCCTCTGGTGTGAATATGCCGAAATAATTGTTTAATATGTAAATGAGCTTCATTAAAATTTTGACGTCATATTAATTTGAACATGATTGATGTAGAAAAACTTGCTTGTAATATTTAAATCAACATGATACACTTATTGATAAACGCGACAAAATGTTATTTTGTTATTACTTTCATTATTTTGATACATAATTTAGATGGATTGTACTAGATAGAGTTTCCACGAAGAATTGAATAGATTAACTTAGGTGTCGCATTACACATACAACATCTGTTACGAAAAAAAGCACCTCCCAAAGTTTTCATTCTTACAAGACGCTTAAAGTATTAATGTACCACACAAAAAATTGTTGACATAGGGTTTTCCCATTTTAAATAAATAATATATTTATTTTCGACGTATTTTTATTTTGTAGAAAAACCCAATAATAACACATATATAATTAATAAATATTATTCTATAAATATTATTTTATAAATATTTAATTTTCAATAAGAGAGGTATTGGAATCATGCTAAAAATCGGATAGTGAGTTTTCAATGGATAAGTACATAAGTCCTTAGAACAAGATTTTACGATGATGTCTGCCCGTGTGTGTAAATAGATGTTGTTGTAACAATGACTCAAATACTACTGAATAAAAAAAGTTAAAATTTTGGATGTAACATTGTGACACCCTAGCTTAGATCGAATTAGATTTTGGTGTTTATTTTTGTAAATAACAATTTAATATTATGTTATTAGCTAAAATTTTATTCAAATTTGTTTTTACCTAGTCCCATTTAATTATTACAAACAATTAATAATTAATTACAATTGCAGTTAATCTATTGAAATAAATGTTTTACATTTGACAGTGATTATTATTATAATTGATAGTAAGAATGTTATAAAAAAAATAATAGTAAAGAGTACAGGCGAGAGGTTATGTGCTGGTCACATTAGATTTTTTGTACTTATTAAATTTTTGTAATACCTTGTAAAATGACTTTATAAAGAATTGTGTAAACATAGGGTTTCCACACCCTAAATTGGTGTGGGAAATGTGTGGATGTACCATACGGTGTTTATTGTATTATTGTAGTGAATCATGTTGCGCAGCATTTTATTTTCTTTAATTGTAATTTTCTTTCGGTTTAATAATTAGTTTAATTATTGAGTTCTCCTTGAAATCTCATTCCATCGCCGAGTGTAATTTATATTTATTTAAATTCTAGAACAGCACAGCGATGTTATTATAATTTAATTTTTATATATTATCTCCGTTTAATTATATTTAATTATTTTCCATTTCAGTTTTCTTTCTTATAAAACAATAATTATCTCGAATAAAAATTTACATTTAAAATAAGATAAGTGAATAGCAACGTCATTATAATAAATGACAGTCGTTGTTGAGAGGTGCTTTTGTTTCTCTGCCAACATAAATATATTTAATTCAATCGCAAATACGAGCCACCTTGGCCGTATATGGCCAGACTCCATTTTGTTTTTTCACAAGGATTATTAAATGGATATGTACATTGCATCTTTGTATGTTTGTTATTTTTAAAACAAAAGTAAAATAAACACTTACATACTCCCAAGGCGAAGAATAGGACAATAAAAGACGATGGACTTACCTAAAACAAAAAGAAAACATTAAAATCTTCAAAATTTAACAAAACAATAAATAAGTCACTGTGATATTTTTCTTTTAAGTTAGGAGATTCTAACGATGAAGTTGAATGTAAATACTAGAAAGTGCCTCTCCCCACTTCTGTCTGTGTGGCCACCTACCACAGTCCTGCTACGTGACAGCACGCAGGATAAAAACGACAGGACTAAACAGGACGAGAATCCATGTAAAGGGTTGTAGACACATGCATTAAGGGGAAACTGGAATTTGAAATCTTTAATTATATTTGTAATTGAGGAAAGACATACAAACGTACATTAACACAACATGCTGAAATATTTAATTTACTTTACGTGACAAATGATTGTAATAATTAGTTGAAAGGTCTTTAATGTCCTCTTATTTGTAACACATACGGGCTGTCAATTTTACAATAAAATATAGTATCACACCTTTTGTCGTTTTACCGGTAACTAATAAGATACATAATTTAGTAATTTTTTCTACAATTTATTTGCGATTGTTTTTCTTGATTCTATGAATTTTAGAAACTATCGCTAATTTAATAAATAGTCACTTTTTAAATTCATTTACCGGTTTACCGAGATATATTTCTGGTTTTCTGGTTTTATATTTTATTATAGGAAAAGAACGGTATGACATTTAATGTCACCGATGAAAACATTAATTCTTTAATTGTAATAAATTGTTCAATTTTGCTGTCATATTCAACGTTATCGTCTATTTTATTCATGTATTTTTTTGTTAAGTTATGTCAATTTTAAAATATCATGATTCAAAGTCAAAGTGTCCCTAAATAAGTAAATATTTTCTGAAACCGAGATCCACCTAGAACCAAGGTACTGTTTTTTTTTTGGATGAGCTAAGGACATACTATTATTTAATCCAAAGTTTCGGCAGTATGAACTATAATAAGCAACTCTCGAAAGTTACAATTACATTCGTTGTAGCTTAAATAACTATTGGTTTAATACGAATAATCCAGTATTGGTAGAAAGGAGAGAAAAGGCAACGATGAATAAAATTTGACAGAAATATAATGAAGAGAGAAATATCGAATGTGTTTGCAAATAAGTAAACCCTAATTTAAAAGCTGTTAATGAAAGCCACAACGTTCTTAAATTGAATTAGCATGTGTGTCATATCCCATACATCATCTTCTATCCCTCAATTACATCTTCTAAAATAATGAAGTCGGTGGCAGACACATGTTCCACACGAAATTAGCGCAGCTAGGCCTTCTACGATACCGGACAATCACAATTACAACATTTACATAAAACAAGTGCATGTCCACCAGTGTAGCTGTCTCATGTTTATCTCCCGGATTGTATTTTTAGGCCCATAAATTTCCTATAGATAAATTTACATATTCCTTGCTTGTCTAAGTGTACATGGATACTACATCATATTATTATAGTAATTACTTTGACCTACTATTTATTTATGATTTGCCAAACTCATTTGGTAGACGGGGACAGAGGAAATGTGCATTTTGGGAGATTAAGATTTATATACGATGGTGCAGTGTGTGCAATGTCTGTCTGTATGTTTGCATGCGAGTCAATTGACCATCCGAGGTCAGAGTGGGTCAGGGCAGGAAGCTGGAGACGTGACCGGCAGCTGTTTCACTTCCTCCTGACGTCTTCCTTCTCCTCGCTTCCTTCTCAGCCTGCGTGGGAGGTCTCGGAATTGGCGAATTCGCATAATCACCGCATTACCATTTCCCATATCGCTCATGTCGCACTTAAGGGTGCACACAATATACCAACAGTCAAGCGCGGGTTACCGCGAGTACAACTAGGTTGGAACACCACAGGATATTTCTTTCCCTTTCACCTTAACTCTTAATTTAATTTTATAAGTTTCTGCAGATATAGTTTATGCATGTTAGTTGTATTTTGTATATTTTCATATTTTGTTTCTTCATTAATCCTTTAAAATATTGTCACCATCATATAAAAATTTATCCCATAATCACCCTTTATAAAAAAAACTGACAACGTTCCATTCAATGACCTATTTCATCATCCCTTAACTTTCTAAACCAACTCTTGTCTATACTTATTAACACCTTATAAAAAAGTCATCTGAAGACATATTTTTAAGACAGTTCAAAATGCCATTTCATACACATTCTTTTCCCAATTATCTTCAATCTTTTTTCAAGATATCCATATCTAAAATTAGTCAAGTACACCAGAAAATACCACCGTAAATAAAATTTTATATAAACCGTATTTATTTGGTACCTTAGGTTCAACTCTGAACTTATCCAGAAGTAAACTGGTCTTAATTCCAAATGAATGTTCTATTTTACATTAGTACTTATATCAAACTTTGTGTCGTTTATTTAATTTTGTATGCTATATCTACCTTTTAATATAAAACTTACTTACAAAACAAACCCCTGTCCTGTCATGGATAACAAGGAACACAAGTTAAAAGAAAAAAGAAACGGGTTGAATTTGGGTTGAATCTACCAATCCTCCAAAATAGCTGGGACAGTTCAGGAAATGTTCCGGGTTACTTAAATAGTACCAAGAAAATAAAACTAACCTACCGCGTTACTTTAAAAGTCTCAAATAAAAACGGCCTTAGTTTGTACTTTTAGGTTTTCTTTTTAAAGCCCATCACGATTACAACATATATTGTTTAATCTCCAAACCCGGTTTATTTTACAATGATTTTCAAATATAGTCCATATGAGATAATCTTGCCGATGAGTGGTATGTTTCTAGAAGGTTGGAAGTGAGAGAAGAATTGTGGGGGTTTTGATCTGGCGTTGGGGATATAAAATCAACTCGGCTCGGTCGATTTAACAGCAGTTGTTCACAACCGCTGTAACCGGGTAACCCGTGTAACCCGAGCGCTGTGGTCACGCAGGACGCAGGACGAGTGCAGAGCAGAGCAGGGTAGCAGGGTGCACTCAACAGGCGGATTACCAACAGTTTTATAACGCCGAGCGGTGCCTTACGCTTTCAGTTACACTTTCGCTAAATATGCACAAGTGCTCAAAGAACTAAACTTTAGGGATGTTCCTATTAATTAGCACTACACTTTATAGTTCTTCTAATGACCACGTACTGAGATCAGTATTCCAATATATATTTTAGAAAAGAATAAGACAGAAATATTGGGATGTTATTATTATATGCACACAAGTGTTTAAAAAACAACACTTTAGGAATGTTCCTATTAATTAATAGTGCAATACAACACTACACTTTATAGTTCTTCTAATGTCAACGACCATTGAGATCAGTCCCATATATATTTTAGAAAAGAATAAGATAGAAATATTGGGATGTTATTATTTGTGCAGTACGATGAGAAGCAGGAAAGATCTGCTTTGGTTCTAGCTGAAGCTAAGATTTAATTAACTGAAATTATATAACAGAGTGTGCAACTGACAATTGATATTCGCTGCAAATTGAGATATTAGTTGCGTATGATTGCTTACTCAATGCACACTGCAACAACTTCTTCCTTCTCTATAACCCCGTTCACATATACATGATAATCATCATCATTTCTACATGGAACAGGGCTTTCAAGTACATTATTAGGTACATGTTTTGTGATACGTTTTACCTATATTTTACTACTGGATAGAAAAGACTGATAAATATGAATATATATCATTTGAAAAACATATTGTCAACAAATTAAATAACGTTGCTGTTATTTTATTATTGTTATTCAAAATATAGTACATTGCCTAGTACATTGCCTTAATGCGGTAACTTTTAAGAAACGATACTGGCCAAGGATTTTTGCACGATTTCGACTTTTTCCAAGTCTTTTGGAATAACCACTAGTGGGATATGCCAAAGTTCTGTCCTTCTGTGATAATTTCAATTACTTGACTTGATCTAAGTAACTGACAATTGTCAGTGAGATTTGAATCTTATTGCTTCAATTCACTAAAATACTGTGACTTAATTGGATCACAAATTATGAGTGGAATTGTCATATGTATATACCACTAGTAACTACAATTTTTGTCGTAATCGTCACGACTGATTGTTGCGACGAAAATCAAACGATTCCATAGGACATGTGATGATTTTCTAAAGGAACAAGAAGGAGTAATTAGGCAAAAATTACAAGTAAAATTCTAGTAACGAATGGTATTCGGCATGACAATTCCTCAAAATATATTTGTGTCTAAGCAATGCCTATTTTAGTCGTGTAAATTCCACGGCAATTGCCAGTAACTGACAATTGTCAGTAAGGTTTGAATCTGATTGGTTCATTTCACCAAAATACTGTGATTCAATTGGATTGGTAAGTTTCTGACAATTTTCACTGTCAGTATCTTCTAATTGGTCCAAATTTTTAAAATCTTGTTATATGATAGGTTATTAAATTGTGAAGGAAATAGTCGAAATAAGACTTTTATGGTTATTTATGTTATGAATATTATGCCAATTATATTTTTGGTACTATTAGTAAAATAGTAAGAATACTAACGTAAAAGCAATATTTATTTGGTGGGAAGTTTGGACGACATGAGAGGCGGTGGAGTAGACGAAGTTGGCCGGTGTAGGTAATGTCAATAATGTGTTCATTACCCCCGTCTAATAAAACTGCGATTCGGGCGCGCGTGTTTAATGGAGAAGTTTATGGTGGACCTGCGGAGCATATTAATGCGGCCCGAGTTTTTCCCAGTCCGGGCCTGGCGCCCTAAACCAGCGAAATGAGATAATATATTATTGTCTCCACAATATGAAGACAATGTAGACACACAAGTGTTATAGCGGCGATGCGGGCTGTACAATGTGTCGTTTCCACCACTGGAACACAGTGCTTCTCAAACTCCAAACATTCAAATCACCACCTCATTCTAATTTCAACCAAGTTTTTAGTGAAATAACCTAAGGTTAGACAATGGGGTATGTGACAAAAGTTTTGATACTAGACAAAAAATAAAATACTCTTTTTTTTAAATAGATTATTCCTAGTTTACAAAAAAATATTAAATTTTGGGGAAGGGATATTCTAACGTCAGCGTGGTACAATCACCTGAATCTCATTTCAACTTAGTTGTAAATGAGATTACCTAAACTTAGACAATGGGGTATAAGACCAAAGTTTAATTTTTAGATATGTGATACTAGACAAAAAATAAAATACTCGTATTTATTTAAATCGATTTAATATTCATAGTTTATGAAAAAATATTAAAAATTTGAGGAAGAGATATTGTAAGGTCGGATGGTACAATCGTGAAAGAAGACAGATAGACATATTCCTTCTTCATTTACAATTACACCCAGATTTATGAAACATATTAGCCACTAACCCGAATTCGTTATATCAATACCTAACTAACTCCAATTCCAATTCATAAAATGAATTAAGTATATAATTTAGTTCCAAAGATAACTCCACTAGTTTGATAGAATTAGAAGTGTTGAAGTTAATCTTTATTATTTTATATTGTAGTAATTAAATATATGTATTTATTTATTTCAATTCAAAATGATTTGATTTTCACAATGCCCAATGAAAAATCAAGATCAGCGTTAAATATTAGAAAAAAAATTCAAAAATAAAAATATTTTACTTTAACGTTTCAGTTTAATGTCATACAAATTTAATTTTAAAAATATTAAAAAAGAGTTTAGTTCTGCTCCGTATCTATAGTTTTTTTATCTATTCTAAGATATCTGGGGTATATCAGTCAACGCTGATATATTCTTAAGTACAAACGTAAATAAATATCTACTAAGTCCCTAAGTTGAATGTTTATTATAGAATTCCAAGTATCAAATAATGTTTTCTTTAAAGCCATTACACTTTATAATTTATTAAGCTATAAATAATATAAAGAATGACTCAGACATTTAGGTTATATATGTTATTCTTTTAAATCATAAATGTGGCACATAAAAAATAAATTCTTATTGTATATTTTATATATCACCTACAGGTTTTTATTTTCTTTGAATTCCTGCACTTTTTACTACTTTGGAGAAAATAAATATTTGTAGTTCAATAAGTTATCTATTATTTATAAAAATAATATTTATATACAACATATGCATGTTTTCATTCATGATATACAGGGTGGTGACTCAAACACCCGAATATAAGAATTTTAGGTATAAAATCAGTTTCGTAAGTACCTGCTTCCCTAATTATTTTAGGTAAAAAGGTTGTAAATTTAGCATAAATAATTTTGAAATATCTCTAAAAGCTCATTCACAATTCAAAATTAGTGTTAGTTTTACGTTTTATGTTTTACGGCAATCTGCAGTAGCATTCACAAATCATGTTTTAGTCGTGGTTTTAGTAGGTAGTGACACCTATTGGCAAATAAAGACAAAAATTAAAAAAATCGGTAAAACTATCGATTTATTGGGCGTACCCACCATCTTCTATTTTTTTCTTTTTATCATTATACAGTTTTAATAATAAAACTACACTTAATATTTTTTTTTATTATTCATAATATTGCAAACAAAACTTGACCCAACCCTTCATAAAAGGTTGTAAATTTAGCATAAATAATTTTGAATCTAGGTGTGTGAATGTTTGTGTTTTCTGGTAGGGTAATGATAAGCTCATAGGGGGTTCTGTCGGCTTTATGAGTTGTAAAAATGAATTGCGCGGCTGTCGTTATCTCATTATGTGAGAGAAAATTCTGAGATTTGGTTTAAGTGCAGCGCGGTACACGAAGCCGTAAATCGGGCTTCGCGGGGCTGCAGATTACACCATCATCATAAATATAATCTCCAGGATATAATATAACGCTACTATTAACTACCTTTGTCAACTGCCTATTATACACAAAGTTACAAACACGGAGAGCACACACTATTAAAACATAACCGGGATTATGTCGCTTCTATCGATCTCACATACCCAACACACCCAAATACATCGACACATACATTGCAAAAAATATACCTCATTCAAGGTATCAACATGTATTTACCATCATTACATCAACAAAATAAATATTAAATTGAAAAATGTAATTGTTTCTTTAAAGAACTCATCAGTAAGTATTGTATCCGATACGATATATAATATAAGGTTTAGAGCAAAGGTCGTTGTAAAAAGAGATTCAATGCAATAAACCAAATATAATACTGCATGGAATACAAAACTCGGTACAAGTTGAGGTACGATGCGTTTCGATCTTTCGATCATCATCAGGTAACTGATAGAGCTGTCTGATAAGTCTCTATTAAATTAGTCCTCATCGTAACCACGAAGTTTGATTTTTCAATATCTTATTAGCGTTACCAAGAAGATATTTCTTAGATGACAGCGGATATACTAACAACTAGTTTTTGCTGCCGATAAAATTTTGCAAGTAGGATAAATTTACCAAGTTGGTCCCAATATGGCCGAATTTAAAATATTTTGTAGCATTTTGGACAGTTTTTGATAATATCAAATAATATCAAAATATGGAATTATTACAACGTATTTTGTGAGATTAACGACGAAGAATTAATAGATTTTATTAATGTGGTGTATAGGAGACTACGTTGTAAGATGTCAACCAGATCATTTTAATATCTGGTGTGACCATAATTTTTCAAAAGCTTTAGATTTAGTAAAAATACAGCAATGTATTTATTACAAATTGTAGAAAATATTATTACTAACTTGAGAGTTGACAATTAAATCTGGCTCTACTACTCTTTTATTTAAGAAAAAAAAGAAGAGTTAGTAGAGATACCATCATCATAATTGGTACTAATTGTGCTACAACTCTAGAAGAGTTTCACCAACGATCAAACTGAGAAATGAACTTTACATGTCCCATAACAATTTATAATTGCATTTTGGTAAAGTTAGTTCTTAGCTTCAATTCTCTGCGTTTGGTTAATAGTTGGCGATGGAAGAATGAAACAAATAAGAATATTCAGAAAGTAGGTATCAATAATTGGACAGACGTCGTGAAAGACCAAAATGAATTGAGTAATATACATTACATAACTAGTAAAGATAAAAAACCGAAGGAAGAAGAAGATATAAGTAAAATAAAAATAAGTGTCAATCAACTTTAAAAAGTTTGTGATACAATGTGTCAATAAAAATAGTAATTGTTGGCCGATGTTAAAGAGTTTGTGGAGGAATAATCTGGATAGAAGTAAAATGATAATTGTGTATTTGTTCCGGTCGGAGGGAAATCTGCGCCGACGTGCAGGTTTGCGGTACATTCCCCACGATAACACAACCTCAAAAACCCCGCCATCGCCACCTAGCTCGCTGCGGCGCTTCAGTTTTGTTTCCAAACAAAACACTGCGCCGCGCCGAACACTTGAGCATCGCCAGCCAAGATACCGCTCTCTACTCGCACCGTGTTTATTCTATAAAATAATTAATGAATTTCGAGTAATTAAATTTGGAATTAATGTACCGGGAATTGAACAGGTGCGAGGCTACGAATAGAGGAATATATCGTAATCATGTATGGTAGTATGGTATACGAACTGGAAGTCGGGAAAATAGATCACCAACACACATGGAGTAACCAAGAAAAAATCTAGTTCGTCTGTAGTTATATGGGAAACCTCACGGAAACATCCTAAGAAGAATAATACTTCAATAAAAAAATTTTCAATATTTTTGTTAAAAAAATAGTACACCAACACTATCACTATTGACCTAGTGCCAAGTTGTGTCCCGAGATGTGAAGCAACCGAGGGACATAAGGCGCTGGTCAGTAATAGTCATGTCAACCATGGTACATATATTATTTTTTTCACTACTAGCATCTCAATCCCAATCCTACTAAAAAAAGTTATATTGACAATAACAAACATTTTAACATGAACATTAACTTGTTTGTCAATATTCAAAATAGGCTGTCGTTTTTATATTTGACAATTCAGTTTGTCAGCCTCACTTTTTATTTCTAATTTTCCATTTCTATTTGATTTGCTTATTAAATTTAGACAACTTATTTAAATTGTGAATTCATACTTTTCTTATTGATTCAAACAGTATATGGATTTGGAGATTTGAATTTCTTTAAAAAGTGACAATTTTCATTATCGACCATGGTTAATAATAAATTATTATTTAGCTAGGTGACCATGGCTACTAAGTAAGCGGTAGTGAAAAACAATTTCTCAGGTCAAATAAAAGTCAATAATAATGGGTGTCTAGGTTAGTAGTGAAAAAACAATATTATGATATCTATTATTGTAACAATTAAGTCATTTATTTATTTTTAACTATCCAACTTTTTTCAGTAAAATTATTATTTAAAAAACCGGTAGATATATTATTTTCCGTAAAAATTTGGAATGTATGCACATTTAAATTGTGATGCAGAATGTACAAGATAGTGTGCATATTCTCAAGAAGACAGAAAGGCGCTATCAGATCTAAAAAGTATCCATTTCTCGATTCGCATTGCAACTGATCCCCAGTTTATCCTGTCAGTTTATTCTATATTTATTTCATGTATCACTGAATAAATATTAATATTTATATTGCTTTTGTCCAAGGAGATACGAATGTACATAAATTGATTATATTAAAATATAAATAAACCCGTTCAAGAGCCTTGCCTTCCATAGGCGTCCCAATTGGGGTAAAGTCACTCATACTGCAACAATACCCCCCTTGGAAAATTCTCACAGATATCACCCCTAACAAAAAATCAATAAAATAGCAAAATAAATTATTGTGTAATTGTAATATTAAAAATAAAATATTATTAAATTTATTGCCATACTAATATATATTTTTCTGTCATTCAAAGGGCATTAAGATTTGTAACTCTTGACAAATACCTGCACTACTAAAACAAAAAAATAACTCCTGATTTTTTTTTTATTAAAAAATATTAGTAGACGTAAGTATAAGTGATAACCAATAACGTCATTTTTTTATTTAATGAATTTTTATTTGAAGTAAAATTTAATTTACTTTTAAGTTCTAGAGGGCCCCCGAAGATTTTTTTCCGTACCGCCCATGGTCCATATGCATAGTCTGCAGTGTTCTGCGTAGCATTGTGTGTCTGTGTGTGTGTAACTTTATGTATTTTGTAAGGTATGGTAACAGTAAGATAAATTAAGAAAATTACTTTGTGTTGTTTGAAGCAGTGGTACTGGAAGTTTTTTATTTGTATACGGGGCCGTATTAATAACTTATCTTTGTTTATAAGTTATTGCGGACATGACATATCAACAAAACAGATGCTAATAGCTTTCCGTTTGACAGATATTACCATAGAAACGAACTTATAATACATTCGAGATATCATTCTTAATAAATGGAAAAAATATTAATAATAATTACACCCTACGTATAATAAACTGTTCTGAATTATAATTGTCATTAAAATTACCTAGAAATGGGTATGGGAAGTACATTGCAGAACTATTTTTGTTATAAAATAATTTGTACATAGGGGAAATATGAATATACTGGAATTTATAGTAAATTGGAAACTAATTAAATTTATTTATTCTACGAAATGTGGTATTTGTATGTCATTTTTTTTTATAACATAACATAAAATATTATAAATAAAACAGTTACACGTATGTATATACATTTTTATATTTTAGATTTAGATTTAAATTGTAAATATAAACAAATATAGTATTGAATAGTGAATGTATATTCATTTCTTTGTGAAATTTATGAGAACATGTATACAGCGTCATAGAACATACGCACATATGCATACACTATATTATTATGCGACATATATAATTACTTATATTTTTACTTTTTGTATAGATAACAGGAAACTACATCAAAAATTCATACATAAAACAAATGTATATCATTATAAGAAATTATTTTAATTGTGTGGTGCCGTGTAAAAATAAAATTGGAAAGAGAAAATCGCAGGGAATGTTATTTATTGTACGCATTTACTACATTTTAAATGGCTTATAAAATAATCAAAATCAGCCATAAAACAACGATAAACTGTATAAACACCGAGTATTTATATATTTTATTTTATTATTAATATTAAATAAATATGACGCATATAGATTTTTACAAGGTTTTCCATATAAATTTAATAATATATTAGAATTAAATATTAAACATTACTTCTATTAAATTCAAACATAATATATACAAACACTACCACATAGCTTTCTTAACGTTTTATTACAGTAAGCTCGAAAAACAATTGCTTGTTCCCAGTGGCGTAGCAAGAGGGTTAGGGGGAGGGGGCAAAGGAGGACATATTTCCCCGGGCGCAATATCTAAGGGCGCCAAACAAATGAAACATATTCATAAATGAATTTCAAAATAAAAAGGAAAATCTGTTTTATTTATTTTTTGATCCCTCAAAAAAATATATTAAATAGGTACTAGTTCGTAGTGCTATTTTTATAATTTATATATATTTTATTATTCCTATATATGAGACGAACTATATTTTTCAAACATTCTTAGATGGAAAAGTGCCTTACATTTATAGTGCATTCTATACCACATGGACACAGCGATATTTTTATATGGATAAAGTTTGGTGAATAAACAAGAAATAATATATTATATACTGTAATAAAAATCTCAATAATATTGCTGCTCATTTTATATGACTGTGTGGTTGATTTGAAAATTATTGAGTAATAAAAACGATTATTTCTTGAGAAAACGGCAACAATTACTTCTTAATCAGTACACAGCATTGTTAATATCTCAACAATATAAAAATTAAGCTAGCCTACAATAAAGCCAATTAAACAAAACGAAACAATTACATCAACAATTATGTCGATAACAAGTAAAAGTATGTGTGTGCGTGTATAGTAATTGTTCATTTTCTTGTAAAACGTTCCTTTTCGATAATTACGTCTTATGCGACACTCTCAAGTATAATTATATCAGAATAGATGGAAATAGTCATTTTGCAAAAATTTGGTACAAATACTTGAGTAATATGTATTTATGTATTGTGGTTAATAAAATATTCAATCGAAAATTTCCGAAGTGAAGTTTAAGTATTATATTCATTCTGTAATATTGGTTTGAATAATAGATGTTATTGAATTGGAATAAATATTTTATGGTGACAAATCTTGCTTTGGGTATATGTAATATATAAATATAAAATTCCCTTTGCCACAATAGCTGTGATTAGATAATGTCATCACATATTAGAGCGAACTAGAACACAATATAAAATGATCCACTAATGCTCTGCATTATTTAAAAACAATTACCGCAATGTAAGAATCGAAGCAAATTAATATTACAGTCAATTTTAAATATACTTTGTATTTCAATAAAAATATAGCATAATGCATAATAGCTGAGTGCAATAGGAATATTATTGTTTCATTAAACTTTTATGAGAAGTCTAAGCCATAAAAACTTGATTACATTTTATTTTTAATTAAAATTAGATACTATTCATTAATTCCTAGACTTTTTACTGCGTTTTGTTGAAAACATTTTTCTAGTTAATTATTTTCTCCCTAAGAAATTATTACAATGAAATAAAATGTATGCAAATTTAAAAACTATTGTTGGAAATTATTTACATTTTTTTTTCTACATATTAAATATACATACACTTAACCGTTTTCATTTCAATATGATGAAATATCAATGTAGGTTAGGTTAGGCTACATTTTGCAAATTATCAGAACGATATTTTAAACTAAAATAATTCAGATATATATTTGTACGTTATTGTTTATTAATGTTCCTTTTTTAATTAATTACACAAATTAAAAGAAAAAAAGGAGATTCAAGCGGTTTTAGTTATAAATCTTTATTTAAAAGTAAACATTTATTTATTTTATTACTAATTAAAATTATTTTTCTTCCAAGAAATTTCTCAAGTTACAAAAATATGTTTTACAAGATAATAAAAAATATAAATTTGTTTGGATTCAAATAAATAGTTTTATTTCCAATTTTTTTTCTTCATATTATACACAGTTAGGTTAGGTATGGTTAGATTATATAGATGATGTTCTAAACGAAAAAAAAAATATAATGAAGGACAATATTCAATCGATTTGAGATACAAATCTATATTTGAAAGTAAATATTTATTACTTTCATTAACCCAAATAATAATATAATGTGCAATAAGTGTAGAAAATCGCATATTTCCTACAAGATGTGAAAGTTTCGAGACGAGACGAAGTCGAGTACTGGAATCGTACAAGGTGGGAAATAGGTGATTCTGCACTTCTAGAAATTATTTCTCACACTTTAACCCACGATATTTTTTTATACTGTACATGCGCAATGTTGACAAATACTGTGAGAAAATATTTCTCACACTTTAACACACGATTGTGGGAAATACGAAACTTTCAAGCTTTATATATGTAATATAATGGCAGAAAAACGCAACTTTCCGTAGTAGTCGTAGGAAAAAATATTTTTCTTCTAAAAGATTTTTCAAACTATAAAAATTGTAAATATCCATTACATTTTTATGTCAATAACTAATGTAATTTGACAATTTATTATACTTATTTGTAAGTTTTCTTTTATGAATAGGTAAGTATTATTTTTGTAAGTAACAATTTTTGCAAATTACTAAAAGATATTTTAAAGATCGATTATTTTGTTCAAGAATTACTACGAGTATATTTCTTGCATTACATTTTGCAAATTATTTTAAATAAATTGGTGAGGTTCGAATCTCAATAAATAATAATTTACTAACATTTACTTATTAAAATCATATTTATGATAACATATATGTTATAATATTTTGGTTGATATATCTTGAAGAATGGAAAAAGCGAACCCTTTAGTGTCTGTCCCGACCTACCCTCGTAGGCTGGTGGCGTAGGCTTGCACCCTGTCTGTCTGCAGCCCAGGGGCGCGGGGGGAGCCGGCTGCACCCTTGGGATCGATTCCCGGGAAACCTCCCTCGTCCCTCCGAGATAGGGAGCATAGGGACCGGGATGCAATGGGATAAGAAATGGGGAATAGCGTTATAACCACGGAAACATTGCAAAACCATTCCTACCTCAAAATTTTCTTTGTATTTACGATTTAAATTTAAATTTTTAGTTGAGGTTATATATGGATCCTTAACTTGTTTTTAAGGAATTTAGGAATTTGTGGCCTTAGAGAATATTAAAAATAATGGTTTCGTAGCTCAAAATTTTCTTCAATGTATTTACCTACGATTTAAATTGAAATTTTTAGTTGAGTCTATATTTGGACGCTGAATTTGTTTTTAAGGAATTTGGGAATTTATGGCCATAGAGAATATTAATAATAATGGCTCATATTACAATTGTAATCTTAAAAGGCCAAACGTCACCTTAACAAAAGCGTTCTATAAATTCAGACGAAAATTTTCCTAATTATCAGCGTAATACTTAGGATGTAACAATTAAGTTGTCATAGTTTTATATTTAAAATTTTTGAAACATGCTTCTCATATTCAATAAAAATTCTTGCTGTAATTCATGTACCAGTTTTTTTATTAAATTTTAAAGATTAGGCTTAGCAATTGAAATATTCTATATGATAGAATTAAGAAATTTGGCTAAAAGAAAATTAATAAATATTTATTTTTAAATAAGGAATTGTACCTCAAATCCTCTTTTTCTGTTAAAAAGTTTTTTTTAGAAAATTTTCATAATCTGCTACTGAAAGAATATTATATAATTATTAACATTATTGTCGAATCCTATATACAATAGGTAGTAAAAATTTCAAATATAAAACTATGACTACTTATTTATAACCTCTTGCATATTAAGCTGATGATGGAGAAAACCTCGTCCGAAATTCAATAAAGTATCAAATTATTTTGGAATATGTATTGTATTTAATATTGAATCTTCAAGGCTGAAAATTCTTAAATTCCTTAAAAACAATTAAATTGAAAATATATTGTGTAGCAATTGACGTTTGCCTCCCAAATGTTTATAATTTTATGTGTGATATCCCGTGTTAAAATCCTCTTACTAAAACAAATACATCCAATTAAAATAAGCCGTGAATATACGCATCACAATTAATTTTTAACATATTTGATCATATGAATTTATTTGAACGAATCTATTAATTTAATAAAATATTAAATAGGCGATACAATTGCCACACATTTCGAATAATCAACCAACGGTTTATGTTTAATTACGTATAAAATTTACTCTATAAATATCATAAAGTCGCTAATTTCAAATCAAATACTTTTAATTAATACACACAGGTTGTATGAACGCTCTGAGTTCGTCCGACGGGAAAGGTATCATTGCAAAAAGTAAAAAGAAATATTTATAATTTATTTCTTTTTATACACCACGTCGATTCTTACCCCATACAATTCAAGTTTCTTTTCTGTTTCTCTCTCATTGTTTTCAACCTGAACAACAAAGATAAAAAACGCAAAAACCGGAATAACAAGGGTGAGAAATTTTACCCTATATATGTTACTTAAGGGTTGTATACCTAAAGGAATAATAAAATCTTAAGAGTTAACAATAATTTAGCCAGATTTAAACTACATAAAAACTTTTTTATTTATATGTAAATCAATAAATGTATCAGTCACGGCCTAGTACCCATTACTAGGTATCTATATCTGGCATAGAGAATGCACCAAATGAAAAGAAAAAATATTTGATGAGTCCAACACATGACCTACCGCCACTGTATTATAATTTATTCTATAAAAAAATCTTTAGTACATTAAATATTTAGTTTTAAAATTATTTTGTTCATAATATTTTTAATTTAATTCATACCTAAAATTTTCTTGTATCAAATTTTTTATACTGTACCAGAAAAATAAAATCTAGTCCTGCTTTTTTCTTCCATCTTTTCTTCATATTAACTTATTTTATTTTTGAAAATTATTTACCTCAAATTTGACAACAGCATATGTCAAATTTTGTAAACATATGAATATCTTATCTGTTTTATAAAAATTATTCAACTTGAACGATGTGTAAAGTTAATATATTTTTTTTTGTGTAGCCTTATTTAAAGAAAGAAATGATATGAATGTAAAATTTTTTCTAGGTATTAAGGGTTGATGAACTATCGATAATACATTTTATTAATATGCATAGATCAATTAAAGACAAGAATATATTAATTAATTATCAATAAGAACTTTTGATTAAAATATGAAATATGAAGAACGGAGGGAGGTCCTTGGAATGAGGTGTGCCCGAACTTAAGTAGAGCATTGCAACTAAACTTATTTACTCTGTAAAAGAAAACTTTTTATATTTCCTCGGAATGAGATAAAATAAATCATTTCTCCGTGTAGAATTTTAAATTGAATAAAATAAATTCTGTTGAGGTGGAAAGAAAGAAATAAAAGTGCAATTGCTCGGCTTCGATCGACGCAAAATGCATCTATTAATTATTTATGGAAATTATCTAAATTTCATCAATCTTATAGCGATTGTTACATTGCATTATTGAGTGAATGCATTATTTACCTCATAATTCGATTAACTATGTCTTGCGAAAGGATTTCTTGGAAAATAAAAAATGTCATCGTGATGCTTTTAAATTTACAAACATATCTTTCATTATGTCAATTACTACAATTCCAATGACTGCTTTTACTGAAAACTCCCCCAATCCGAACATTACCTTTCTTGTTACATTGCTCCATTTTACATTTATCTTATTGCATTTTATTAATAGAATATTTTGATTTAAACACTACTTCGAATCTAATTCTTTACTCTATTATCTCACATAAAACTTAGACCTGGTGGTGTAATCTTTGCCAGCTAGAGTGCCTGAATAATAACCTCTAATAAACATTTTCTCGAATTTTTTGTTTCTAAAAACACGAGTTCTAGATCCGTTGAAACAAATTCTTTACCTTCTATTTTCTACAGAAAATAGTGTATTTGTGACGTTTATGTAACAAGTAAAGAAACAAAGGTGTTTATTTAATGCACGCGAAAATTATAAAACGAGACGCAGGCGAGTTTTGTAAGAGCAGAAGTTAAATACCCACCCAATTTCCTTATGTGTTTCGAACAATATTTTTTCTAGTATCGTTTTAATAAGAACAAACAGAACAATTTAATTTATTTAACGTCCTTATTGTATTTAAGTTTAAAAATGAGGTATTTGTAAAAGAGTCAGTGAGTTCTTTATCTTCCATATTTATAGATTTATTTTCAGGTGTCACAACTGACAGTAATGATATTGACGGTTCAAAATCAGTCCGAAATTTGTTCCAACAAAAACATGGTCCAGAACTACCCATAGTACATGAACTGATACATTATCTAATCACAAACCGTCAGGAATATTTAGTTGGAACAAACCTATTAGTTGTAATAGATAAGTCTCTATGAATCTTATTTTGTAGCTGCTAATGTTTCAATTTGATTCGCGTGAAATAATTTCACTAGTGAAATTATGGAATCAATAAGCTAACTAAAATTAGTGACATAAAGAGAATTCTTTATTAAATAAATGTATAAAAGAAAATAAGTTAGTTTTACCGATTGTAGGCCTATTATAAAAATGATTTTGTTGTAATGATGACTGGAAATAAAGAATGAGACAATGGGAAGAATGAAAATATGAATATTTACATGGCGTAAGGTAGATAGGTATGAATGATAGTAAATAAAAGAGGCAGTAAGCAGATTATTTTATTAAATGAAATAGTAGAATTGTGTAGTACGGGTGTAGTAGAGCTGGGAAACAGAGCAAAAAGAAGGGAAGAAAAGAAAATAAAGGAGAGCGAAGCATCAATATTTTCGCTGAAAAATAACTAACATTAAGCTTGTGAGCGTTCATCACCCGTTGCTATTTATTTCTACTTTTTGTATAGAAAAGTTGAAAACTTTATTAAACTTTGCAGTTTGATATTGGCTTTTTTGTATCGTCTGTGCGAAAATAATAAATCTAGCGGGGCTACAATGACCCATTCGTTGGAAAAATTCCATTCTAAAATGGCTTTCAAAAAATATGTTTTCCATTAACCGAAAAACTAAAAGAAAAAACATGTCGTTCCTCCTGCACCAAAATAACACCAAAAAAATTATGATATATGTGCATGCGCGCAAAAAATGAATACGTTTATATATAAAATATATTTTTTCGTTGGAAGCTGGCCAATTCAATAAACGGAGTAATTTTTATATTAAAAGCAAACAGCGGGCCCGAATTTGTTTGAAATTAAAATATACGTCGGGTAAAAATAGCGCGCTGCAATGCCGACGCCTGCCGTCGTCTTCCTTTTACTCTTTGTTTATTTTCGGAGTTTCTTCCCCGCTTTCAGGGTCAAGCGCGAGTTCCATCACCTTTGACTCCGACGCTTTCAACCACGCCGTCTTACACCACTTTATCTTCCCAAATCATCTTCCATTACATCACTATATTATATATTTATAAACAAAATATATACCCAAAAATTTATCCTTAGTATGTAAAAATTAAAATCTTGTTGGTTTTATTAAAAATAAATTTGAATAAATAATCAGAAAATTTTATTCAAATTTGCTTTGTTAAAAATACACAAAATTTGTGGTTTTGATCAAGTATTTTATAAAATGTTATACCTTATATAATTAATAGGTCTTTATTAAAATACAAGGATATAACAAAAGAAAATTGTCAATATATATCTTCCCATATTATCTTCCATAACTTCGGAATTATTATATATTTATAAACAAAACATACACTAAAAAATTATATCAAATTTGTAATAGTTATTTGTGTATCAAGGATGCAAAATGCAACATTGTCGCACGAGCACAAATATTGAAGCACGAGGCAAAGCTGAGAGCTTCAATTATGCTAGAGTGGCAATGCTATTTTTCCTACAACTACTTTCAGTATTAAAAAGAAAATAATTTTTCAAAATGTTTTGTTTTTCTTATAAATACATTTGTATGAACTATGAGCAAATTTTTGTCGAATTAATAAAGAAAAAAAGAATTGCTTTATAACAAATATCAGTAACGATTACTTCTTTAAAATAAATAATATTTAAATTTGAATTAACAAGAGTAAAGCTGAAATAATTGTAAAATTAATAAAATATATTATTTTTCTTATATATTAAAAATTAATATTTAAAATATAATATCTAATTTTTACTGTATAAAAAATATATTATGATTTAGTTCCTACACCGAAAAGATTATTTTTTGAATTGATTGGCATAATTATTAAAAATTATTATTGATCTCAATAGACGTATTTAATAGAATGCTGAAATTAAAATCTTGTTTCTTCTAAGAACATATTATGAATAATTGATAATGTAGAAAGTTCTATATTATTTATATCTAATTTATATTTATAGTTTCAATACATTTATATTGTTAATAATGTAGTATATTCTTTCATTCGATCTATGGAAAATTATTTTCCAAACATTTTAAAAATGCATAATAATTTTAATAAAATACAAGACGAAATTATAATGATAGAAGAAATACTTGTAGGTAAAAACCAAATGTTTTCTGAGATCTATAATCGACTAAATCAATATTGAATTTCGCTGTCTTTGTGAAACAAAAACCGCATCTTAAAACTTTTTCTCGCTTCTGAGAAATATTTCTTTATGCGATTCTAAAATTATTTTTGTCACAACATAAATATTTATTTGCTCTGAAAATACATGTATGCTCGTATTTACAAAAATACTTTAAATTTTTATTATCTTTAATATGTGTTTGTTATAAAAATAACCTGAAAAATTTAGTACAAGAAATATAAGGTGCATTTTATTTACTCAAAGTAGACAAAGATTTATCTTTCTGTTTGTTTAGTGGTGTCGACTTCCTAAGAAAATATCAGTTTTATTTTATATGGGAACGCGCGGACTAAGAGAACCAACACAAAAATTTACACGTTTTTTCCCAAATTTATTATTATTTAATCTTTACTTGTATTTTAATTGCTAATATTAGTTTGTGCTCCAAAAAACTAGAAATGAGGATAAGTTATATTTTAATTATTTATGAAGCAAAATGGCCACAAATTTATATAACAATTTAAGAATTGTTTAAATAATCTACAAATAAAGAGATTTTGGTTTTGGGTTTTATACTACCCACAACCTTACTCTTATTGGTAGGCTATTGTTACATTTCTTAAATTGTTTGCACCATTGTAGAGGTAACAAGAAAAAAATGGTGGAAGAAAAATACACTTTTAGATGCTGTTTATTGTTTTTACTTAATTCTTTACCGCATATATGGCAAATTTCCATATTTTTTTGGAAAACGAATCACAACGTTAATTCATAAATGTTCATATTTGGCACATATATAGTAATGGATCTTGAATATTTTCCACCATATTATAACAAAATCAGTACCGTTGTAGAGCGAAATATACGGTAGATATTTAGGCGTCAATTATTTGTAAAAATATGTTAGTTCTTAGGCAATTTTTGATATTAAAATAAAATTCGTCCTTGCAAGAAATACTTATTTAATGGTTGTTTATTGTGTGCTGAAGAATTTGGGTAAGATATGTTTATATTTAATATTTATAAATCTTATTTTCATAAAAATAATAATTCTTAATAAGAACCTATTATAAATAATAAGTGTTAAGTACTATATTGATAATTTGTTTAAATCTTTTGAATAACAATGAAGATGAATTATGAAAAAAAATGGCAGTACGTTGTAAATATAGGTTTGTGTTTCTATTCGTTGTTTCGCCATAACCAAATTATGAACTATTGTTTTGATAAGCTATTGTTTCGAATTATCAACAAAATATTTGTAGTTAGAAGTTATGAAAATAAAAAAATGGTAGAATTGGTGTAAGCACCCGCGTGCCCTAACCTCTGTTCCGTTGTTTTTTGCCTCTCCATTCACTTGTTTCAGCGCCTGCTACAAAAAATCTTATTATAAATTCCTTCCGAAATCCAGATCGAGAGTGCGTGGCCCGCGATAAGCCGGCGCTGGCTGTGTGTGGGAGAAAGAGAGAAGGAAAACAGTTGCCGACCGCGCGTAGTATACTGTTTACAACGCCAACTTGGATCCGTAGTACGCCCGGCGTCGTGACAGCAGAGCATCGCGCTCCCAAACACATTCACTAAATTCTTTCGCGCCAAATTCAAGGTCCGGGGAATCCCATACAAACACCGCACCAATTACTATTCGAAACAAATGCAACGTCTATTTCTTTCACTCCTTTTTTACTACATGTAACCTGTCTTCAATTTTGATTATGATTTCATATATATTTACTTGGAAAAAAATATTTCGCGCCAAAACCTGGAAAAAAATTTAGCGCCATATTGGGCGCCAAAAATTGTACAACTATAGAACAAAAACAATGAGTTTTTTTATATGTATATAAGATACCACAATTTTATTAATAATATATATTTATATTTCGAACAAAAAAATTCTATTTTCAATTTTTTACTACATATTGCCTCAAATTTCAATAATAAATCTAAACATAATTTAGATTAATAAGAATATGAAACGACAAAAAGTTAATTATTAAATCTTATGTTTTTTTGCTTCAATTCTTCGTCATAGTTAATGTTGGTAAAATAAAGATATGTATAAGATATAAATATAAAGAATACCGACAAATTTTTCTTTGTAATAAAATGTAAATATAATAAAGATAAATAAATAAAAGAGATAAATTTTGTTGTGTTAAGATATTGTTATTATTTTATTATATTATTTCCAAAAGTAATAAAATGAAGAAATATAGTTTTGTTTCGTGTTTCGCTAACGATCCGCCCTGAAACTTTCTGTAAATTTCATTAAAAAATGTGAAAAATATTCCCCTCGAACCATTCATCATCCGCGCTTCTTATTATAAATTGTAGAAAAACTTAAAAAGAGATCCAGTTACATATTATATTTCCAACTAATAAAACTTGTTTCTCCGCAGTAAATTGGTTTTTTGATATTCTGTAATTTATCGCATCCATTATATGTATAAAGTTTTTTTGAAATAAAGAAATATTCGTATCTGAACTTGCAGGTAGATAAGTTTCTTCAAATAAAACATAAATGTGACGGGCAGGTATAGGGCCCGCTTACCTGGCCTCTTTATGACTTGTGGAATATTAAATATTTTTTAAGCCATACAAAAAAGATTTTAAAACCTGTTTTATTTTATATATAAATATTAATTTATTTCTTGACGCGACATAAAGAGTGGAACTTATATGTTGTACCCTATTAAATTTTTTTTTTTGGAGTGTACCTTTTATTTTTTATTTAAAGAATTTTTTTAAACACTTGTTCGTCATTATTCTAACATCCCTACCGTAACGAATTTTCGCAATTATTTCTTCGACTTAAGTACCGAAAACAGGCAGTTTGCAGGTACTGTTGTCCCCTAAATTTATGGTTTCCTTTGTTAGTGTTACACCGAAAAAGGGCCGGAACAAATAATATATACTTCTGTACTATTGCGAACAAGTGCTTAGTAATTTTGTATGAAATGTGTTCTAAGGGTTTGAACCTTAGATTCCAATATGTTTCTGAAATATGTTATTTAGTTCTCGTATTAAATAATATTATATAATCCGGTTTTCAAATGAATTCAAGAGCGACATAATTCTTATTGTAGATATTAAAATTAACCCCTTAGATATTTTACATGGATGAGAAAATAGTAGTAACACCTTAATTATGTAAAACAAATATGTTCGTTAGCGTTTTTATCTACGAGGGGTCTTAATGCATTAGGAATATATTCTGAGGTATTCTGTGTTGCTATAAGGGGTCCAAGAGTTTTTGTAGGCCTTTTCTTTTTTTGTAGGGAAAGATTTGAAGGCCTTTACGTAATGCTTTATAAGATTTGATATATTTTTTACGGTTGTTGAGATTGTAGTAAGACGCCACGTGGTTTGTAGTTGTTTTGATAGTTATTTTGCTTGATAGATATTGTATAGAGAGGATTTTGAAGGCCTCTACAATATTTTTTTTGTAGTTGTAGTATGTACGTAGTAAAGCGCCACGTGGTTTGTGGCTGTGGGGTAACGTGGTGAGGGGGCACGTGGTGTGGCACGTGGGAGAGAGCGACTTACCCGTTCCTCCTCGCGTATCATCTCGGCGATGCCCGGCTTGATCTCCATGTCGTCGGGGTGCGCGTTGGGCGGCTGGTGCGGCGGCGGCGGCGGCGGCAGCGGCAGCGGCAGGGACAGGTCGGCGGGCGCGCCGGGCGTGCAGGGCGGCGCGGGCGGCCCGGCGCCCGGGGACCCCGCCACGGCCGGCGTGGGCGGCGGCGGCTCCGGCACCTCCGTGCTCACGCTGTCCGCCGGCGACGACAGCGACGAGCGCTCTCCCGACGGGCGGCGCCGCTTCTTGGCCCTGGCCAGGCTGCCCGTGCTGGCGGCGCTGCCTGGCGGCCCTGGGGTGCCTACGGGCTGCGGGGTGACGGCCACGGCTTCGGCCGACACCTCGCCGGGCGGCGCGACGAGCTCTTGCTCGCCGTTCACGTCGGCCAGCCCGCGGATCTTCAGCGACTCGGCCACCTTGAGCAGCGGGCCGATCTGCTCCTGTGACACGTTGATCTCGCCCTTGTACATGAACTCCACGGCGGCCTTGAGCTCGGGCCACTTGATGTCGCGCATGATGACGATGGGGTGCTGGCACGGGTTCTCGAAGAACAGCGACTGGAAGTAGGGGCTGCAGGCGCTCAGCACCATCTTGTGCGCCTTGACGCTGTGGCCATCGCACGCCAGCGTCACGTCCACGAACGACTCGGACTGCAGCAGCTGGTCGAACACGTTGGTGAGGTTGGTCTGGTAGTTGTTCCAGCGCAGGCAGAACTGCTGCGGCGACGCGGTGGTGTGCTGCATGCTGGACGCTGGAAAGTCACCAAGTCATAATCACGCACGCACACAGAGAGAGCACGGAGCACGGCAGCGAAGCGTCTGGGTCGAGGCGCGGCGGCACACTGTGTGTCGCGAGCGCCGCGGCAGGCGGGCGCGCGTTGCGCACGCCCCCGGCCCCCTCCAGCCGGAGCTCCGCCCCAGCCGGCCCCCAGCCCCCCCGAGCCCCTCACCAACACCGCACCCACCGATACGATAATTAATATTATGATTTTGAAAAAAGAGCGACCAGAACCTCCGCCTCCACATGTAAACGGAAAGTTTTACATATAAATTGCGCGCCTAACGGGGCCCATCCGACCCGCGCGCCTAGGGGTCCCTTCTTCCTCCCCCGCCAACACGTGCACGGAACAAACTTCTTCAAAACTTCACCAAACTTCCTCAAATGCTCCCCAAACTTTCTTCCCAAACACAAAAATATGTCATTATAAAATTCATAAAAAAAAAATAAATAAAATAGACAAGAAAATTTACCGAAAAAAATTCTAAACATACTATAAAGTCTCACCAAATCCACTATAACATTTAATATATTTCTATGTACCATCAAAATAAAATATACGTATATTAACAATTACTAAATAAAATAATAAAAATTATTTTGTGTTTTTTCTCAAATCATTTTTCTTTTTCAAAGTAATTTAAATTTATGAACCATATAAATATCATACGGTATATATTTCTTTGTATTTTAGTAATGGTAATATGTGTATCAATATTAGTATTTAGTGGGAATTTTTAAGGTATAAACCAATTATGAAAATTTATAATAAATTATAGAAAGCAAAAATAGAAGTGATAAACTTTAGCCATAAAGCAAGTAATAAGCGCGTTCCATGTAGTGAAATAGTTTATTTAGTAATAAATTATATTTTTATTGCGTTTATATATTTGAGGCCTGAAAATACAGGTAATTGAATGCATTAGAAGGAATGATTTATACTGGCGCAGGTATTAAAATATAATTAAGTCACGCATATAATATTAGATAGAAGAGTTGGTGGAGAGAGAGACTAGAAAAAGACGGCGCGGTATTTATTAGTAATGAAATGAAGGAAATAATTTAGTGAGCCCCTCGTGATAAAATCAAGTCAGCGGAGGCGGCAAAAAATCCCAACAAACGCGCATCGCGTCCGACAAAAATTTAACATATAAATTAAAGTTTAAAAGTAACCAACTCAAAATTAAATTCAAAGTTTGGTTAGGCTAGAAGATTAAAATGTAGATATATAAAATGAGATAAACTTTTATGTTTTAAAGTCGGGAGATGCTATATAAAATATATTACAGTTAATGAAATTAATTTGCATACTATGTAAGAGAAAAGTTTAAAATTTAAAATCTTAATTCCCTTTTATTCTTCTCGGCGTTATTAAATATTCATATAAAACATCCCGGGCGATATTTTATTATGGCGTTAGCATAATCTGCATGCTGCCAACAACATACTCATTTCCCTAATGCAAACTTGTAGTTGTGCCCTTTGTACCTCCGCCGTTTCTCTTTCCTCACACGAGTCAACTTCACAGCAGCACAAATACAACAAACTTTCGG
Source organism: Stenolophus ochropezus (assembly GCA_035578165.1). NCBI lineage: Eukaryota > Metazoa > Arthropoda > Insecta > Coleoptera > Carabidae > Stenolophus > Stenolophus ochropezus. The sequence continues at coordinate 24,855,320 of JAQOWZ010000005.1, read as the reverse complement.
CATATCTTTGTATATTTTATTACTATATTCTCCTTTGCAAAATTCTTCTTTTTTATTCTAATCTTCGACTCAAATATTTCCCCTTATCCATTTTAACTTAAAAAGAAAATAGCAAAATATTTTTATCTGTAACTACTTTTAATTTTATGATAATTACGAATAATAAAAATTATTTTAATATTTTATATGTATTTAGTTGTCTATAAGAATAAATTTATTATAAATGTATGCTAAAGAAGATTTTTTTTGTAAGATATTTTTTAAATAAAATTTGTGCCCCCGAAAGAATTCTTACGGTACGCTCCTGCAGTGAACTTGCTACAGACACCCCCACCCTTACAACGTCGTCGAGGGATGCAAGTCAAGCTGACAAATCTACAAGCACAGGGCCGGATTAGACACATTTTATCTCGCTAAACTTTACTTCCGTGTTAAAGATACCGTTTATACATTTTCTTATATAATACCCAAAAATGGGTATGTATTTTATACCACAATATATATTACATTATATATAATTTTTAACACCCTGTATAGTATAAATATATCATTATTGATATTTGTTACGTAGCAGAATTCAAATGAGACAATATTGTTTTATATTTTTACTTCTTTATGAAATACACCCCACATTTTCTGTTTTATTTTTTCTTGAAAGTCTAGCACCTACAATATCTGTAAATCATATTTTCTTGCCATTTGTGTTCATAGTTTTTTAGTTATAATTTTTTGAAAATGTGCTTCGATTTCAAATCTCAATAGCTCGTCATTTGCCCAAACTTCAGGAATTAAAATATTTAGCTCACTTTTGCGGACAAAATGTAAACTAAAGCAATTTATATTTTATTGTGTACATGTAATTTAAATTATATTTTATGCATATAAATTTATATTTATATACACTAATAAAATATTTATACAAAATAATTAGAACACTGCGTACTTTTTCTCTCATACTACATAATTTAAGATTTGACGTTTGACCTTCGTATCATCTGTGTATGTGTCAGGTATGTCTTGTGTGAGTTTTTAAGTCATGTCACAAAATTATGCAGCCGGAATATCTTTTAAGAAAATTATGAAAACTATTATATTTTTGAAAATTTTATATTGCAATAAGCATATTAAAAGTCGCAGATTGAACATTTTTTATTGGGTTGACACCATTGTAGGTATTTCAGAAAATATTAGAGGTGAATGCAAGAATTGTAATTCAAATTAATATATTTTTATTACAATACAAATTCAAATTTAGATCAAATTACTTCAAAAAACACTGTATGCCACATTAGTAATAATTAACAAAAGGTATAGTACATACTTCAAAATCAAATGAGCTACAATTTAATAAATCTAATGGAAATAAGATTTATTACAAGTTAGCAATAAGTAAAAATCCTACCTCATCTATATTATGTATGTATTAATTTACTCTATCCAACAAACTGCAGTCCAACAGGACAGGGAATTTACAGCTTATAGTGGGTTCCTAATCAGGGTCGGCAAAAATCATGATTTTTTTGAATTTTAATTTTTAAAGATATTTTCCTACGACCACTGTTAAAAATAGTATTTTTAACGGTTGCTTAGCAAGTTAAAAATAACAGTTTATAACACAGTAAATACTTTTAAAACGTTGCCATTGACAACGTGTTAAAAGTAAAAAACAAATTTACTTTTAACACGTCTTATGTTCAGTTGTTCATAACAAATACATCATGACCTGTCATAAATGTCATTCTAATGCTTAGTTTTTATTTACTAATAGGTACATAACTGTGGTCGTAGGAAAAATAGTGTATGATATTTGTGTTAAAAGTGATTTTATTTCGTTCGTGGGGTTTGTTAAACTCGGCTTCGCCTCGTTTCAAACTTCCCCACTCACTCATAAAATGTCACTTTTAACACTTATATCATAAATAACTATTAAGTGTTACTGCACTTGAAATTGTTTTAAAAGCAATATAAATATTTTATTTCATAAACAAAAACGAAATCTGTAATAAAACTCAGAAGTGTACAAAGAATTTTTACTTTTACACATTTAAATACTTACATATTTCTTCTATTATATGACAACTAAAGTGATAAAATATTATTTAATTTTAAGTTATTATTATATACAGGATATATATTGGTTTTTATTAACAGTTCTGTAGCAAATAAATAAATTTTATTATAATTTGTATTTTTTATCTTTGATAAAAATGAAAGATTAATCAGACCAACCCTGTTCTGAACCACTCGGACACATCGATATTTATTTCCAATTACCACTTCATCATACTGTCTAACCACGTAACCAATGTCCGTAAACATATATTTCTATTCATATTGCATATTTTCCGTGAGAATCTCCCAGTTCCCGCCCTGGGCATCTTGAGAATCCTTCACTTTCCTTACTTTCCGTCGCGTTTTCACGCATGTGTGTTGCAACCCTTAACCACACGGGCTCTGCTTTCATCCCCAATTGATTGCCAGGCTTGTCGGGGGTATTAGCCTGCGATACATCCCGGCGCGAGACAAGCTACGCTGCGGGCTGCATCGAGGGGGGAAGACGCCCAGGGGAGGGGGGGCTCAAGGACTTTACATTGGATACAGGTTCCCATGTTCTAAAATGGCACTATTGGATATGATATCATCTTAGCGGGAACTGAATTGTTTGAAATTTGTAGATCATGTTTGACTCACAATAAAAATTATTTCTGTAGGTCCGGGAAAAACTGTCTAGTCCACATTTGGAGAAAATTGAGTTTAAAATTTCAAGGAATCATTTTAATTTATTACATGTAAATACCAAGTGGATTTTGCAGACATATGCCCGTATTCATAAAACGTTTGTTGTAGTTATAACTTAAAAAAAATATTTTAGTTTATCTACTGTTTTATATTTTGTCAAAAAAAATAATTAATATTTTATGAATACGGGTATTAATATCATTATTGTATATTAAAAATGATAAATTATTATAATAATCGCGATTATTCTTTTTTTGTGGATTTATTATTGTTTGTCTTATAAACAAAATATTTTTATTTGGCCCGTTTTTCTATCTCTGGTTAAAGTGCCGGTAACCTTAACCATCGGTTAATAGAAAAATATCGCATCGAAATAGTAAAAAACGTATTTTTTTGACAACTTACAGTAGTCTTTCGATATGATATTTTTCTATAACCGATGGATAAGGTAAATGGCAGTTTAACCAGAAATGGAAAAACTGACCCTAAATACATTAAAATACACAAATATTTAAATATTGAATTAAATAAAAAATCCAATTAGTTTTAAGAAATTTTTCACATATAACAAGTTCTGGGTTGAAATTACTTATTTATGTATGGTTGTTAGTTATTCACTTGCAGAGTTAAAAAATATCAAGTCAAAAACATTTTAATTTTAAGACATCTAAGGCCTGGTATGATACAAAACATCGGTGGTTTGTTCAATAGTTTACCGGTTTCACGTTATTAATAAATATTATTTTATAAAATTCTCTTGTGAGTAACGTTTTCGTGATCAAGTCTATGTGGGTTATTTTGACAAATCTCTACGGTAATATTATTACATTAATTTGTCAGAATTACATGGGATACAATTATGACTTAGAAACCAGTAAAATAAATAAAAATATCGCTCACAGCTTATTACCCATTACTGGGTATGTCAATGTGTTTTATCGCAGATATCGGTAATAATATATTTATACCCTTTTTCAAATGTCGCCTTCTGGGCACTTTAACTGACATGTAGAGTGCACACCGAGTCAACTGACTAAAAATCAACTTCACCTGCTTGTTACATTTTGTTTCAAGTTTTTAAACATTTAAATTTTCTACACCAAATTTATTTGCCCCATTATTATTTATTAGTTAAATGTTTGATGAAGTAATATAGGTAAAATTATATGATAAAATTGGCACACCCAGTATTGGGCAAAAAATGGAAATTGAGTTAAGTGGGACTTAATCTGCTAGAATCATAGTAAGTCATTTTGTTCACGGGATTTTTCTTCACTTTCATTATTAATATTTTCTGAGTAAAACTTGTATAAAGCTTGTGCTTGTGCTATTTTTTTTCACATCATTTATAATTATATAGATAAGTTTAGTCAATAACTTCTTGGGTAAAAATTTGTCATAAAACAATGTACCAAGTAATAATTACAAAATATTATTGATATTTTCTCATTATGTATTAAGGATAGATGAAATCTAAATAAAAATTTATGTATTTCTAGATAACTCTACTTGTATTTACTATTGCAAGAAACTACAGCTTATAGTGTGTATCTGTATAACATACAAACAGTGGTATTTTTTGTTTATGATTTGTATATATTTATTTATAATTGTATAAAGAGATGCATCTAATGTTAGCCAGTAAGTTAAACGTTAAAAGGAATTTTTGCAAGGGCGCATTTCATATTTAAAACAATTTCTGCTTAAAAATGTTTTACTCATTGTTGATTTTAACATACAACAAACCTTTTAGAGAAAAAAGGTGTCACCCTTAGTGTCCTTAATCCGCCATCGTCGCCCTTATGTCGGGCGCGGTAAGGCGCTCTCTCGCCGTCGAGGTAAAGTTGTCTGCGAGGTAAATAGGAAAAGTTGGCGTTGACTTTAAGTGGTTTCCTGCGACGGCAGGGGGGCGGGAGGCAGACAGAGGGGGGAAGTCACGTGATGAAAAGCCTCTGCCGCCGTCTGATGTTATTTATGTGTTTTGGAAATTTTTGTTGTGGGGAAATATGAATATAAATATGAATGGATATTTTTGTAGTTCTGTTTTCTTCTGAATATTTGTATCATATTTTCCGGATCGATTTTTTGTTTATTTCTTTTAGGGAATGTTTAATAGAATGTATTTTTCAAGATACATTGGTGATGAGATACAGACGTACACAATTTTTCTACTTATCAAAAAAATTTCTCAGATATACTACAAAATATATTTACTTATATTTTAATTGGACACTGCCGAAGGGAGAGCACCAGCAGTATCATATTCACATGTTTTTAAGAAAAAAATTGTATTAAGACAAAAAATTAGCTTTTCTAACAATTTAAAAAAATAATTCAATTTCTGTAAATTATAGTAATTATAATTGATTAATATACCTCAAATCTGTATGAAAATTTGTATTCAACGAATCTTCTTAAATATATGTATCATTTTCTAAGTCATTTCAACAATTGGTACAATAATTACGTAGTGATTTTTAACAATATGTAAAATTGAAGTTTTAAATTTAATTTGAGAATTGTAAATTGGAAAATTTTATGTATCTTTTGTAATATTAATCGTAGAATGCTCAAATTTGGGGTATCAATTCATATTGAAACCTATTTTAGATTTTTGGGGAAAAATGGGTGTTACACCCAAAAATGGGTCGGACCAAAAAAATTGAGTTACATATATATTTAGATAGATTTCGATACGTACATTCCAAATTTTCAAACCGAATTTAAATATCTTTTTTCGTTCTTGAGATATTTGACTTCAAAGTTGAATGTTCCTTTTCGAAAAATTCACCCATAACCCAAAAATGGGTAGAGTTACAAACTTGTCTTGTACAGCACTCGATTCTACGGAAAATTTTACATAAGCATACCAATTTTCAAATATGTATCTTAACTGGTTCAAAATTTATAAAAGAAGCTGTGAAAAGTCCGAAAAATGACTAAAATTTGAAATTTTTCTAAGGTATACACCTTAGATTTTTTGCGATTTTGAATATCTCCAATAAAATTTGTATCTGTGGGAATATTTTTACGAAAATTGGTATACTTATATTTTTCGGCGCGAGGAATCGATTGGTGAAGTCGTTAAAGTTGTATCTGCCCCCAATTTTGAGATACAGAGGTGGGGTAGTGTTGAGGAACAAAAAATTTCCAAAAAAATTTTTTTTTGAAAAATATTTTTTTTTGTTGTAACATATACATTTTGAGGCGTAGATTCCAAATTTTCAAACAGAAGTTAGGTATCTTAAACCGTTCTCGAGATATTTAAATTTGAAGTTTGAAGGGGGGTGTTTTTTTTTGTTTCGTTTTTTATACAAGTTTCAAAGTATGTACATGAAAAAATAGAAGAGATAGCGACTTAGTCTTTACGGTATTTGATTCTTTATACTTTTTTGCGTATAAGTCCAAATTTTTGTGAAATTTCAACAATGGTAATTGAAAATATAAAAAGTGACAAAATTGAAATTTTATTTTTTTGTGAAAACAGCGAAGTTGTTGGTATGTTAATAAAAATTAATATTATATTTATTTAAATATAAAATAAAGCGTGTATTTTTATAAGTATGTTATGTTTTAATATAAGTATAACTAAAAGATAAGTAGAGAAGAAATGATGATAAAAGTTGATTGACGTGTGTTTTTATTTGAATATTGTTTCCCTTGTATGCAGAGCAGCAAGTAAAGAGTGTGTTTTTTACCAAAGCGAAGCGGTATCAAGATCGAATCATAATCGATTATTTCCAATTTTCCGTGCGGGAATCCATCGGTTACGGCCCTGTATCGCGAGCGCAGCTGTGTTCGAACCCCACGTATATTTTAATATATAAACATAAATAAAACCAAGGGACCCACGTTTATGAATTTTTTTCATTCCATTTAGTTTTATTTTGGAGACTGATGTCTTATAAAAATATTTTTAACTTTCCTTTTTATGCTTTTATTATGTTTCTTCTACAAATTTATTCTATAAATATTTATTATTGCACGTTTATTTTTATTCTGCCTTCAGAGAGGGATTCCATTATTATTTAAATTTGCAGCGGAATTACAATATTCAAAAATAATTAAAAATCTAAGGATATTACTACTACATGTAACAAGGCCGTATTTATTTGGGACATTTTAAGTAACCTGGTAGGTTAATTATGTTTACTTGGCACATTTGAAGTAACCCAGAACTGATCTCGAACTGACCCTACTCACCCAGCTATTTTGCTGGATTGGAAAGTTTAAATTGTTTTCTATCTTGGTTTAACATATTGCTTCTTTTTTAATATCTGTCAGAAATTATAAAAAAATTTAATAAATCATTTAAATTTATCATTTAAAATTTTCACCAACTACAAATTTGGTTGTTTATTTTGTACCAACACAGGTAAATTTAGGATCAGTTTAGGGTTGGCATGTAAGGGTACTCTAGCTGTCGTGGAGAGTGCATTATGGGAGAGATATATTCTAATAAGTTTTAATTACTTTGTGAATAATTTTCCGTTCGAGGTTTTAATAAGAGCTGGGAATGATTTGAGAATTTCGGCGACCCCCCAGTTTATTTTTATTAAAAACAATATCTGCTGGGTCACGGGGCGCCAGCTTGATCGGCGATTCGTATTATTATATTTATATTAATTAAAGAACCATTATGTTAGGAATTTTCTATTACAGCAGCTGATGGACTGTAATTTCTTATAATTAACAATTGTTTTTCTTTTTTGCTCTGCTGACGACGTAGGATATTTTTCTATTTATATTTTAATTAAATCTCGTTGTAAAATCATTAACTCTGGAGCACATGCGCCTGTGGACCGACATTAATTATTATCAACTATATTCGAACTATTTGCTATTTACTTACTCTTATTCTCAAAGCGTTTCTACCTTACGACACTGACTTTTTAATGAATTTTCTTTATTTCATTTTAATTACTCTTACAGAAGCAGTCACCAACCAAACCATATCCAAATTTATAAACAACAATTCTTACATAATATTGAGCCGTATTACGAGCTCACTTTTATAATAAAATCGCGATTTTAACGCTCACTTTTACATCAAAATCTTTTGTAAAAACGAACGTTAAAATCTCGATTTTATTTTAAAAGCGAACTAGCTCACTTTTATAAAAATATCGTGATTTTAACTTTCAATTTTACATAAGATTCTGATGTAAAAGTGGGCGTTAAAATCGCGATTTTATTATAAAAGTGAGCTCGTAATACGACCCAATATCTTTATAAAATGATTGCGATTTTGACAACCCAAGTTCGAATCTCATCAAAAATAAGTGGAGTGAAATATTTATCCTTTGAAACCAACACCAATAAACTGCATGTAAAGCCCGTTTAGACTAGTTTATATATGGGACAATAAATAGTACAAGAAACGGTACAATATCTTGTACCAAAAATTGTTAGATTTTGACGAAGTTTTTTCTGATACTAATGCAATGTCTTGTACAATATATTAGCTTTGATGCTGATCACTTTTCTTGAATATGTCAATGTGACAAGCAAAATTAATCATAAATTCATTTACATTTAAAGTTTGCAATGCTTACAACATTATCAGTAGCAACACTTAAAGTTTTCTATAACCACACTACATGTAATAAAAGCAAATAAATATTAAAAACTTGTGAGATCACAAAAATTCATGTATGGGCATGCTCACAACCAAATTGGTTGACAGATTGTGTGAAAAAAAGAACTAGTTCTGTTTTTTAACACATTTACAATCCTAAACAATATTTCAACCAATTTGCTGTTTGATACTAGCAAATCAAAAATGGTGCATGTTCTTGTACAATTTATAGGCTAGTCTAAACTGCCTTAAAACATGTCAGGAAACATGATCCTTTAGTACTACAGAATCTGTTCCATCTAGAAATGATGTGCCACTATATTATTACAGCTGGTACACCCAGAAATTGATATGACAAAAAACAATTTAATTGTGTTTTATATAAAAATAAATAAAAATAAAGTTGAGATACACGGTGTTTCAAATCAGATGGGTGAACATCCTGATAATTAATTAACTTTTTCGCTAACTAATCCAATCTATTATTTTTTGTATGTATAGGAAATTGATTAACTTATTAAGACATTAAATGTATTCTTCTAAAATTACTTGCAAAATAACTGCAAGTCATAAATTCATTATATTATTCTATGTGTGGGTTTAATTTTAATTAAAAAATTAGTTTCATTAGTTAATTGTAGTAGTGGGTGACTGAGAAATATGTTATTGTTTCACGGCTGCGCAAGGCCGACTACAACCAGCAATAATTGTTTCAAATCCAGTAAACAATATCTGCTTTTCAATTGCTTAACTATTTTCAAATTTGCGCAACTTTGTTGGAAATTAAACATGTAGGAAATATTCAAAATTCAATCGAATCTGGATACAATTACAAAAAGTTGGAGCAGTTTAAAAATTTAACTTTACGAAAAAAAGTTCGTTTGTTCAATTATTATAACAGAACCACGAATTTTTAATTAAAATATCCTGTAGATAAATATTATATATCATTAATGATATCTTTGATAAAGCAAATTTGGTACAATGAAAATTAAAAGACTCTGTAAATGTACAAAATTTTATTCACATTAAATATACAAGTAAAGGAAGTATTGTAATCGCGAAAAATTTCGGATTTCAGATTTCAACGGAAATAACCATTTTCTATATCTCGCATAACTAAAAAATGATTAGCCGTAGAATGATTGAAATTTGGAATATGAGACTGCTATAACATCTACTTTCCTTGTAGTGTTTTTATGAATTTTTCGCATAACTCAAAAACGTTTATTCGCAGAATGTTAAAATTTTGTATATGAAATTGCTGTAACATGTAGTTAAGCACCTATATTTTTTATTCCAATCGGTCTTTTCAAATGGACACTTTACTTTGGGCATAAACTTGATTGATTTAAAATTAAGTATATGTTAAACATTAACAACTGTCACAATATATGTAGTAAGAAATGTGTAGGGAATATATTTCTTTACAAGTTTTTGAGCGATTAAAATAATTTTGTGTAATATAATAAGGAATATTGACAAACATTTTAATAAAAATTTAACAAAAGAATATTATTATATATTTCGAAAGGAAGTTGAAAAATGATTAGCCGTAGAACTTTCAACTGAATTAAATTTAAATGAAGTGCAGAAAAAAGTGTATAATTTAACAAACAAGGAAGTCATGTGGTGTCCACATCAGATTTTTGTTTAGTATATTTAACTTTTGATTTTGATACTACATTTAATAGAGAACTTGATGTTGATAACGAAGAAACGCGTTCCTGAAGTTAGGGCGCTTAAATTTAAAGGGCGTTAAAATTGCAAAACAATTCTTCGGTTGACAAAAGTTTAATAAAAATATCTTGGTGATTTCAGCTCATTTTTGATTTCTTAGAAAATGTTTCTTTTATATTCTACATCAACGTTAATCTTTGATGATATTTCAGTTTCAGTTTTGAAAATGTTTTCGCCTTTTACTTTGAAGGGGTAGTGAAATTCCACATTATTGTTTTATAAAACTAAAAATAGCTCATTATTAAAAAAAATCCATTTGGTCTAAATTGGTCCAACGGTCCAATGGTCCAATGGACTCATATCCATTCCTGGCAATAAGGGTAGAGAGAATATTGTGCGAATGTCTGTGCGAGTTGGTAAATTATTCGCGTCCATATTTCTCCGTGTTTGTATAAAATTAAATACGTGGCTGTAAATTTAAAAATTCGCATTTCTTAATGCAAATTTAATTATCAGAGCGCAAGTGTTCGGAATGTTGGAAAGTTTGAGCACAAAGGGAAATAAATATTTTTAAGCGAATTTATATTTTAAAATTGAAAAACGCAATCTTCCATTATGGAGCGTTTCTTTATTTCAATGGAAAATCACTTAAATTTGACACGAAATTAAAATGGAAGGGTGCACCGACCTCTGGCGGAATAAAAGTCAGTGCGATTCGTGGTCGCCAATGATTTCACAATTCAATTATAAATAAGCTCTAGGAATCAGAGGCCTTGCGCCTCGAGTATGTTCCGATACAGCCCCGCCGCCCCCCTAAAGGACGATTCTCCAACGCTCGCTCATTTCGGCCCTCCAGGACCGGAACCGGATATTCCTCTCCGCTGGGGACACTTTATAAATATATTCAATATTTTATTACACTCCTCATGAATTTGTTATGAATATATGTCGATTGTATTTGCCAATTTATTCATATTTTACTAAATGGGAATTCCATCCCAAACCAACACAATTTTTCTGCGGCAAAAAACAAAAAATCTCAACTGTATTTCAGAACGGTTTTTTATTTACATAAAAACTACAATATAGCAAAAACTATAACTTACATGTAAAATCAATATTAATCTGGAATAACCCTTGTTTTCTTTTTCGGAAGATATGTGATTTTGAAATTTTCAATTTCTATATTTGCTTATCTCACCATTTTGAGTGCCGTATAGATTCTAGTATGTTTTTGGATTGTTGAATACAAATCTAATATAAAAATTATAACATTCAAAATTACGAATTCAATATGGTTAATCAAATATGTCTAAATGCTTCAATTTTTATGACAACTGAAAATTCCCTTTTTAGTAGAACATATTTAATGAAATAATATTTTATATATTATTTATCTATATGTATTATTAAAATACAGGCATGATATTTCATCAAATATTTGCTACAAATAAAATATGCAATAATATAACTTGATTAAACACATTTGTGGCTGAGTAGATAAAACGCTTTTTCTATAGTTTATATGATCTTTAGTAAAAAGTTTTCATTCACAATTTAATTTTAGAAAATTGAAATCTACAAATGTCCTTAAAAACTGTGACGTAGTAACGATACATTATTGCTCATATAGATGACGAAAGTAGCTAACAGCGTGTGTATTTTATAGTTGACATTTCATTCATTTTGTTTCTTTAATATTTCTGATATTTAACCATATATCTACTTGTTTAAAACCACGTTTTCTTGTTTAAAAGCAAATGGCTCTTTATGAACACATGAGTTTAGGTGGTGAAGTTCATAGCAAATATCAACAGGCACTAATTTGTCCTAATCGTGCCAAAACAGAAAATTTGAAATTCGAAGAAATTTTTAAAATTTCATATCTCGCTTGATATACATATTTTCTTACTTAAACACTTATATTCAATCCTACCACAGAATAGTTACATGCAGAAGTGACACTCCGTGTCGGTACCTTTCATGTTACCCTATTCAGTTCTATGACCTTAAGCATTGTGTAGACCTTTAAATTTGTTGACTTTTCCTATCCCCCTCTCAGATGTGATTTTGAACAATGAGCCCTTTAAATTTGTTGACTTTTCCCAATTCTCTCCAATTTTCGTTTCTCTGTCTTACTGTCGCTTCTGTATAAACCTATTCTGTGGTCCTACTAGACTGAACCAATTATAAAAAAACGAAAATTAAAAGAATACCCTATTTAAATTTCAAGTGAACTGAAGATATTTTTGAAAGACATTTAAAGGTTTGTTTGTTGTGACACAATGACACAATTTCTTTCCTGTTTGTATTTTCCGCGAGGGGGCGTTAATCCTCCCTGCGCCGCCCCTGGCCGCCGTAGATCTGCATCGAATCCTGGCCGATGGCTGAGAGGTAAATGTATATTTTATCGTGCAAAGCAATCTAGCAAATTCAATTAGTCGAAGATTAGTTGTAGGACCAGGCGTGGCAGTGGCGTACGCGCACTTCCAGATTAGTTTAGATTCTAACAAATTGTGCAGACGAACTTGATATCTGAAATTAACGGGGAAACGATGTCTTAGGGTTGATTAGCCCTAACCCTCTGCCTGCCTGTTTGTCGGAACTTTGCGCGTTCCTACATTCTTACACCATTCCAAACAAATACATCATCGCCTATTTGCCCATTTGACTTGTATCCATTTTATTCTAATGTTTTTCTTGTAGAAATGTAGCAATACAGCAATACAACAGGTATTAAACTAGATGATCAGAAGACACTTCCTACTTTTTGATCAGTTTTTCTTATTATCTAGTTATTTATTTTATCAGTTATATCATTTTAAGTGGTACACTATTGCCATCTCAGGAACTATACTGAGTCCAATAAGCAAATAAAAAAGTAGGTTCTCATTTAAAATAAGAAATTTGTACCCCGTATATATTTTGTGAACCACTGGTCAAAAAAAAAATTGTTTCCCTCATTAAAGTAGTCTTATAAAGTAGAAATTGTTTGCTAATCTAATCGACCTTGTAGCTCTTATAGTTTCCGAGATAGCAATAGTATTCCACTTAAAATGAACAGCCTGTATATTAAGATTGGAATTCGTTCGGTACTTTCTTGATAAATAGTATGATGTTCCTGTACTTTCAAGGGCTACCGAAGTACTGACCCGAAACCTTAATAAAAATGTAAATAATAGTTATTTGTATATCAAGGTACTAAAGTAATTTTTTTTATTAGGTACGAATACAGAATTTATGATACGAGGCGATAGCCTATAATTATATGAGTAATAAAAAAATACTTTTGTTCTGAGGTATACATTATATGTTTTCCGAAATCGGTCAATTATTAGTTAAAAACATAAATAAATAGCATTCTGTATTTGATAACAAAAGTACTCTCAGGGCCGGTTTTTCAATCTTTGATTAAAGTGCCGGTTACCTTAACCATCGGTTAACAGAAAAATATCGCATCGAAATAGTACATAATGTGTATTTTTGACAACTTGTATCAGTTTTTCGATGCGATATTTTTCTGTTAACCGATGGTTAAGGTAACCAACACTTTAACCAGAGATTGAAAAACCGGCCCTTAAAGTCTCAAATATTTCTTTATAATTTTCATTTCTCTTTATTAGTGCTTAGACTTGTTCTGCATTAAATCCGATAAATTATTATCAATTATTATTTTAGGTAGTTCTAAAATAAACTGTAAAAATATATTACTATTAAAATATAGGTTAATTCAAGTTTGACAGATGAGTTCGGAAAGTCAAATTTTGACATAAGAGACTGTAAAGTTGTACTTTAGCTACTATTTTGTTTATATTGAGTTATGAATCTGTCACATCGGTAATGATGTATTTATACCGTTTACCAAATATCACCTATCGAATACTCTATAGCTGGCATGGAGAATTCACCAGATATGCCCCTTTTATTCGGAAATACATTTTGTATTTCAATTTGTGAACTGCTTCAGATGCAAAAAGCACATAGATTAGAATTTGAATAGAAATATTTTTGTGCATATGTAAGACACATATGTGATATATTACATATTATTAACAAGGAATGACAGGGCCGGGTGAAGGAGTGTTAAATAGCGCCGCTAATCAAAGAGTGCAGAGCCGGCTTAAATACAAAGCGGTTATTTACCTTCATGTTAGATGTTCTAATGACACTAAATATCGCATGCATTGCGTCTGATTTTGATTGTTAATTTTGCCCCTGGGTGGTGAGGTTTCCCGTTTCACCACTTGTGGTCTTCCACGGCTATTCGATTCTTTAGTCACACCTGGAGCAGCCCAAACAATCAACTTGCCACCATCGAAGACCATGCAAATATACCACGGAATTGCCTCACACTATTGTCGCAAGCATGATTACCTTACCGATGGATTTGGCCTGGTGTTCCCTTCTAAGGGTAATATAAAATTTTATTAACAAAATCATTCATTTCTAATTACTCGTGTAAGATGTTATTTATTTAAAACTAAAAAAAATATATTAAAAGTTTAAATTAGTTTTATATATAAATGGGATCTTCCTGCATATTCAGATTTAACATACCGTGAGTATTTTTTAACGTGAAACATTGGATTTATCATATCCATGATTACGACTTGACATTTGATTGACAGCAATGTATATTTGGTTGTCTCATTTAAAATGAAACATAGTGAACGAATTTGACATTTCCTTTTTGGGTTATAAATTTTTTTGACATAGATCTAACATGTCCAGATTCCTTTTATCGGTGATCTTTAAAATCAGAAGTTGATATTGGGGAAACCTTCAAAATTTATATGAATTAAATGTTAAAATTCTAAACATTTCTCAAAATATTACAATTACCTAAATATCATCGTATTTAATTCAAAAGTTTTATAGCAGATTGAGTCATTGCTTAGCAGTTAATGGATGGATTTTTGAAAATGTATTGTAATTATTGTTTATTTGTTCGTTATTATACTTACTTGTTGTGTAGCAGACCATTCTACTATTCTACCATTCCTTATAACTTTATTAATTATTGTTGTTGTACTTGGTGTAGGCCTGTCAGAAAATTTTATAACCCAAACAGCAAATGTCAAATTCGTTTCCTATGTTTCATTTTAAATGAGACAAGTAAATATACATTGCTGTCAATCAAATATCAAGTCGTAACAATGGATATGATAAATTCCTGTTTCACGTTAAATTCGCAGGAATTATGAGTAATTTTACTAATTAAATTCATAGCTCGAATTATATTTACTTGATCATTTTACGAATGACAGATCAAACATAAAATTTTTGATATCAACAAAATGAAACTATAACACTGATAGACGTGTATGGAATAATCATAAAAAATATGGTGCCCATTACAAAACAAGGTGAATCTATTAAGTTGTAGATACATTTAAGAGACTGCAGTTCAGAATTTGTAGAAATGCAAGTATAGTTTTCGATACGAAAAAAGTATGTGCTTTATGTGTAGAAACAGTATTTGTCGGTAAGTGAATTTGCGTGTTGTGATTTAGGTTCGGCACTGGGTGATTTAGTCCCCGAAGTCCTGCCAGGTTTTTTCCAGCGAAACAAAAGTCAATAGTTAAGTGCAAGCGTTTAAAATATGAATTCTGGGCTGGTGTTAAAATATCGCGTTTAATTTGGCCGGCAGCAAGTAATTCCAACAGATATATTATAAAACTTAGGCAAGTCGCTGCCAAACAAACACCTTGTGCTGCAAACAGCACAAAAACCTATCGCTATTTTTCATATTTTTAATTTAAAAAATGGCGCGCCGGATCAATTAAGACGGGGAAGTTGGCAGCACTGATACTTTATAATCGTTCATAACAGAAATTTATACCGGCGATTTCAACAACTTTGCGCCCCGAAACTTCGTGATTTGTAATACCCAATTTTTTTCCCACACACCGGAAAATTCATTCGTCTTCTCTTACACAGGAAAAGAGCATTGCACCCCTGCCAAAAAATATTTAATTCCATATACAATTCTTTCTTGTTGTCGTCTTAAAATAATTAAAATTTCGAAAAGAGTTAAAATATGGTTAACTTCTAATTCTATTCGATTTTATTTAACCAATAAACTAAATGTTGGTTTATGATGGATTTAATTTTTTTATTTTAATTTAGAACTTTTAATTTTAAATTTTGATTTTATTTTTTGATGTATGACGGATTTTAGATTCCTAAATTTATCCAATCACAAAGTATCACATGATATTGTAATTAGTTTCGATGATTGACTGTTGGTTTGACATTACTTTTATAATGAGATGAATTTGTTTTGGTACAAAATAAATTTAATGGCTGATTATTTTTATTTTACCAAAAATTCAAAATAACATTCACAAACTGTCTATTTGATATTAACTTAACCTATAAACGTTAGTTCAATGCTTTCTTGTGATTGGCTGAATTTGGAATTTAAATCTAAATTTTAAATTTATAAATTTGGGATTCGTCCATAAACTACCACCTTTGTTTTGAGTAGGATATTTTAAAATCTAAATCATAAATTGAAAATTCGTAAATTAAATCCATCAAAAACCAGCCTTAAGATACAGATTTCTTGTAAATCGAAAAAAAAATATTTATCTATTACTAATGTTTTTATTTATGAATATTTAATTTTGGTTTTTTATTAAATTTTCGGTTAGTGTTTGTGTGTGTGTGTGTAGCTGTAGCGGTTTTCCATCATGTTATGAACTGCAGCGATCACAGCTTAATGAATATTTAGGTAGCGCTGAGGAATAAACATCTTAGGTGTGAATTAGTAGCGAATGCGTAGAACGCACCCGCGTCTTGTGTGTTAATCGCCCCCACCCCCAGCAACAAAGCTCCCAGCCTCCTTGATAATAAATATTTCCTTGTGCATTGTAAATAGCCTAAACGCCCGGCTACAAACTTATGAATTATTTCGTTTCATTTATACAATATTCACTCTGCAATTTGAATAGAAACTCGCTCTTCTATATACCAATCTGTTTGCTAAATAATTGAATTGTTTTACTCCTTGACTGTACTACTCGCGTAGACGCGAGAGCGGGAGGGGCGGGAGGTAAGACGCGAGGGACGGAGACGGAGCTAAGGTTTTATATTAATTTGGAGAAGGATTGAAGTGGTGCTGGTACGCGTGATGTGTTCACACCTAACGCATGTCATAAATTTGGAAATTTCGCGAAATTAGGCCGGAATTCCTGGGGTAACTTTAATTTATTCTATAAATATTCTAGCAAGCAGCCATTAAAATGAAATATTCACCACCGCATTATAATATACACCCTACCACCCCTTTTAGCACAATTTTTTTTTGCCCAAAATATTGGCACATCCACCAATTTTACCTACTTTTGAATATGAATACTATTTTTATGTGGTATAGAACAAAATCGGTTTTGAAGAAAATGCTGTCATTTAAACCCAATACACTTTCACCTATTTTACCTAAAAATGAGTTTTTTGAAAATTGGATCTAATTTCCCATATAAATAATAAATAACTGATTTACGTCAATCACTATAACATCTAAATTACTTTTTAGTATCTATTTTCATATATAGGTACATATATTACCTAAAACCAGGATTTTATAAATCTATTTAGGTATTTATTTTTGCATATTTTACAACCTAAAGTGACAACCATTTAAATTATACATATATGGAACTTTGAAAATGACGCACAAATTTTTTATTTCTTATTTTTTGTGACAAATTGATCTTAGGTGTTAACCTTTAATAATTTATTTATGTATAATTAAATTTAAAAAATATAAATATCAGGCCATTTTAGACTAGCCCATATATGGGACAATAAATAATACAAGAAATGATACAATATCTTGTACCAAAACTTGCTAGATTTTAACGAAGTTTTATATGATACTAATGCAATTTCTTGTACAATATATTGGCTACAATAAAATCGAATAACCGTAAAAAACGCGTGAGATCACAAAATTCATATATGCTCACAGCCAAATTAAGTGACAGATTATATGAAACATAGAAGGTGTTCTGTTTTTTCAACATATTTATGATGGTATACAATATTTCAAACAATTTGCTGTTTTACACTAGTCAATTTAAATTGTATCAAAGATAGTGCAAGATCTTGTACAATTTATAGGCTAGTCTAAAACGGCCTTAAGTTTCAAGATGTGCACTGTGCTTTCTGCACGTCAGCTAGAATGATACATTTATTTGGAGACATAATATTGTAAAGAAACAATTCCCAGACGTATTCTTGTACGATAGGTGCTTGTAAGCGCCAAGGTGTTACGTGCATGCATCATCTTTTCTCGCTGGTTGGCGTAAGAATCCGGCAATTATTCGGGCAATTTCTCCGGGGCGCGGCTGGGAATGTTTATTTAACGCGGTTTTGGGCTCGCTCCCTCACAGCATTAGCGCTCGGCCATTTTTTATTATTTGCATTGAGGCAGGGCCCCATTAGTTTTAAAATTAAAATATACATCACGTTGGCCGTGGCCGCCTTGATATTACGCACCGGCTGAGTTATGACGAGCAGGAGTAAGGACCTCGGAGCTGTTGCGCTCCTGCTCCTGCAGATGGATTTTGTATTTATATTTATTTCACTTTCTTCCCCAACTTGTTGACAGTTTTGGATTTTCATTTTAACATCCGCCACAACCAACATAAATTTTCATTCTGCATTAGCATTTCTTCAATTTGCATTTCTAAAAATGCTTACTATAAAAGTATTTAACATGGATAGCGGTGGCGCCAACTATTAACCAAAAAGTAGACATAGGAGAATAAAATAATTGAATTGAAATTAGTTCTTATGTGTGCGTATTGTTTCGATGTTTGCCAAAAAAATAATTCTATGCTACACATTCTTATTTATATTTACTTATATTATGACATTCTATACAATCTTGAAAATGGTTGAGAAAACTATCATTATAGACCTAGCGTTGTCCCTAGGTGCGAAGCAAGCGAGGGACACAACTTGCTGGTCAATAAAATGGTATTCTCAACCGTAGTATATACATTATTTTTTTCACTAATAGTATTTTATTTCCAATCCTACGAAAAAAAAATTATATTGATCATAACAAATATTTTGATATGAAACATTAACATGTTTCTTAATATTCACAAAAATAAAGTAGACAATCTTTGTTTTTATATTTGACGTTTCAGTTTGTCAACCTCACTTTTGATTTTAATTTGTTTTTTTTTTATTTACTTATTTAATTTAGAAGGCATACATATTTAAATTGAGTCTCCATACTTTACACTTTTCTTGAGTTAATTGATTTAAACAATATTTAGATTTGGAGACTTGAGTTTCTTTAAACAGTTTTAATTATCGACCTTGGTTAATAATACTTAACCTAGGTGACCAACCAGCGGTAGTGAAAAACAATTTCTCATGTAAAATAAAAATTAATAATAATGGATGTCTAGCTTAGTTAGAATTTTATCACCAGATACGTAAGACAGGCCAGATTTTGGTCAAATATAGAAGGACAAAACATACCTATGTTGATAGAAAAAAATATATCCCTCTTTCTATGTTTCTCCAAAAATTCAACACGTACAATTTAGGCCAGTTTGTTTCTAGTGATATATGATCTAAGGTGCCTAGACTAGTAGTGGAAAAAATTAATTAATTGCATCTCAGTATTGAATTTTATTCTCCTACAAGTTCCTTAGTCAAGAAGCTTCCATAACTTAAAAGTTGTCATTCATTTCTCAATTTCCTTTGGATGAAAACTCTTCATCGGTTGTATTTGTCGTATATGTGACTTAAGGTGTGTGCATTGGGTAAGTGGCTGATGTGTATTCTGCAGAAGGAAGTGCAATGGTGGGCATTTACACGCTTAGCGATCCGTGTGCTGTAATGTGTATAATGCAGACTTTGTCTCCGCTGATTCCGATGTTTAGCTCAGCCACACGCCAATTATAGGACACAAACCTCGCGCAGCTAACTCAATCAGCTCCATTACCGCAAACCGAACCCACATACTTCATTTTCTAATCGGTACACACGCACACACTGCTCAACGGATGGGACACCGCCTGATCTTACTTACAATCTGTCAGTTTGTTTAGATCAGTTTACCCTCTTCACACAATATGTATGCACTCGCTGAGGTACATCAGAAATATCATTCAAACTAAAATGATTTTAGTGATCTGATCAGATCCAAAGGAATATCATTATACCATGAAGGATGCAAAACGAACTGAAAACCGTTTTGGGATTGAAGACAGTCATGGGAATCCGTATTGAGTTAGATTTAGGCTAATCGTTTTTGAGTTATGCGGATAATTAAAATAACTCTTCGAGAAAAGTGTGCTTTTGGTATTGCCGATTTCTATAAAAAAGGGAGGTGTACAACTAGATGTTGTAGCAGTCCCAAATATCTACAAAATTATCGTACGTGTTACAGAGGTGTATATATGCTATCTGCGTCTAACCAACGACAAAAATGAAATAGAAACTGTAGTGTAACCGCGGTAACGGATATTTTCAAATATTTAAAAAATTCCTATCATTTTGGAAAGTGATTTTGACGTCGACAATTTGTGCTTAATGTTGATAGTTTCGTCAGTTTACTCTACAACTTTTTCATATGGTTCATTCATTTTTATATTTGTATATAATAATGTTAGTTTTGACTCTTATTTACTTTGGAAATGACAAGATGATGTCAACAATACATCTGTCTCCCCAATGATTTGAATCACACGGTTACAATTGATTACGTGAGAATCAACTGCGGAAAATGGAGTGTATGAAATTAGTCAAAATGAATTCTGTTGAAATTTGAAAACCGAAATTTTTTCGCGATTGCAATACTTCATTTTGTAAAATTTTAAAAAAGGATATACCTATAACACTATTTATCAATTAACGTGTAATAAATTTCTTGAAGAAAACTTGTGAATATCCATTTAAAATTGAATAAGAGAATGAGTTAATTGTAGTAATATATGTTTTGTAAAAGAAACGTGAATATTAGAATGTGTATGTTTTGAGTAATTCCATGCAATTAGAGTTTTCTTTGATGGTGCGGGGGTGATTCCAGGAAGGGCGTTTAACAATTGATAATATTTTAACTGTGAAAGCAATTTTCAAGTTATTAAATATAAATAATAGATGGCAGCATGGTCCCGCCGGTGAATATTGGATGGAGTATGATTGCAGTTTGCAGGTAATGTAATAATTTTCTGATGTATAAACTAAAACAAGTCATAGCGCATAAATGACAAGTTTCGTTTCCTACCGGACAATTAACATTGATTACGTAGCAGTCGCAGTAGCATGCATAGTAAAGACAATGCGCCAACCAAAGGTCCGATTGTAATTAATATTAAATATACATTTTCAATATGGCTGTTGCAATTTCATCACCGGGACAATTAAAAGCGGACTATGGTTATAATTAAATCATTACCGCGTTCTCGGAAGGCGAGCCGGGCAAAAAGGGGAATAAAAATGCTGTTTACAAGTCACGCATCTTGCCCGACTTAACATATATAACAAAGAAAAAATTATACACGACAGGCCACTCTAAATATTTTACTTTATTTCCCCTTTGTCCTCTCTTCATTATAGTTATTACTAGTTTCTTCTTTATACGCTGCATAAAACCTCTGTCATTTCTGCTCTTTTCTTCAAGAAATCTAGTAATATGTATAGTTGTATGAAGAGATATTTGAAACCTATGTAAGGTTTAAAACCCTTATGGAGGACTGGAAAGCTAAGTGATCAGGTGTCATAAATGATTTCAAATTGAATGTATCACTTGAAGGGAAAGATATGATTAAAATCGTTGTCTTTCCGCGTCGTAGGTAGGGGGGGGGGGTACTGATAACTTATTTGAGCCCTGGTAAAAATAATCAACCCTACATTTACAAAAAAAATATTATCATTCATTAGCTGTAATTTAATATTATTAAGGAACCTAAACTTATGTATATATGTATCAAGGATGGTGACTTTAATTATTTTAGGTAAAAAAGCTTCAAATAACAGTTGTAGAGCATAAAAATCTCTACGCAATAGCAATTTTTTGATTTTATTTTCTAAATTGCAAATTAATTTATATAATATTGTTCACTTCAGAAATAATTACAAATAATAATAAATATAAACAAACGCAGCGTAATTTAACATATAAACTGTTAAACATTTGTTAATTTTTGTTTCAATTCCAAAGGTACCGCTATTTTTGGGTTTATTTACGTCATTTTCATTACGTAAATATGATTTTACATATGTCCTGGTGTTGGGGTCACCACCCTGTATCTGAATATAGCCAGTGCTAGCTTAGTTAGATAGAGCTTTGCCTCACTGTGCAGAGTATGAGATCTGGGGTTCATATCCCAGTGATGCTAAATCTGTAACCAAAAATAAATACCGCTGTATCCGAGTGGTTCGGAAACCACTATAAGTTGTAGGTGTCTTGTCCTGTAATTGGACTTCGGTCTGTTGGACAGTATAAATTAAATGAATAAATAAGATAAGGGACATCAATGCTCGACTGGATGAATGATAAGGAAGAAGTTCTTGGAGAATTCAGTCAATTTAATAAAATACAATTCACACCAACGTTTCGACTTCATATAAGTCTTCTTCTTAACAATAATCACATTGAAGAAGACTTATTTGAAGTCGAAACGTTGGTGTGAATTGTATTTTAATAAATTGACAGAATTATCCAAGAACTTCTTCATTATTAAATAAATAAGCCCAAGTTAAAAATTTCTGTCCTGCTTTTTTCTTCAAGTCCACTTGAGCTACTTGAGCTCATATTAATGATATATTTTGTAATGATTTTGGTGTGAAGCGGTGTTGGTTTATGCTCTTTGGCATTCTTGGCGCTGACCCGGGATGCATTTGTGTGTGTTGTCGCGTGTCCTCCTTGTCGCGTAAAACGACGTGTGGAAATAATGCAATCGGTGGGTACAGCAGTCGCACATTAGGCCAGAGGGCTGTCAATTAACCACTGCATGTGTTCCTAGGCGCACGAATGCTGCCCGGCCCTCGCTTCCAGATCCAGCCCCGATCGACACATTCAAAATGTTAAATGTTCATCATTTATTCGCCGCGCGCCATGCATTAGTAAGACCGCACCGGACAACTCTAATGGAAATAGATTATTCCACATATTCCTACGCTGTTTTATACACTACAAATAGATGCACTACTCCCAACAAAACCATCAACCATCACTTCTTACCAGGGACGAAAACCCAAAAATTTTGGAGTTCGATTTCGATTATCGGTAACGGTTTTAATTTTACATTAATAAAAATTCGGTTTCGGTTATCGGTAACGGTTTTATTGAGAATATTAAATTAGTTTTCGTTTCGGTTAAAATAAACAAATAAATTTCGGTTTCGGGTAAAATTGTAAGTTGTTTTAAGTAAAAGTATAGTTACTTTAATTTTAAGTTACCAGAATTACACTAGATTTCTATAAAAATAAGTAAAATTTATGGTTAACATTTTTGGTTTACTATAATATTTAAATTTATACTGTTTTTAATACCGATATTTTTTCGTTTCGGTTATGTTTTCGGTTATAAAGTTATTTTTTTTCCATATTTGTAAAATGAAATATAGATTTCGGTTTTCGGCTATAGTTTTATAAAAAGGCAAATATTGGTGCGGTTTTCGGTTACGGTTTCATTACGGTTCGAGTCCCTGCTTATTACCATTTCAAATGCTTCTAATAAATTATCATTTCAAAGAAATTTAAAGTAAACATTTACATATATTGTAATTTGTAATGTACTTTGCAGAAACAGTGACTATGTTAAAAAAGACGAAGTTTTAATAAATATGGTTTAAACGACTTAGAAGTAGACATAGTGAAGAAAATAAAGTAACAGCGAGTCAAATGACAGGGATAAGCATAGAGATCAAAACAAACAGATATATTAAAATTAATAATACTCTGAAAAATAACAGTAAAAAAAACGAGGGCTATCCAGATATAAATGGCTACTACAAGAAAATTGCAGGACAAAACAAAAAACAAGCATGGAGAAAAATCAGCAATCTAATATAAAGAAACGGGAACCAAGCATGAAGAAATGGATACAATAAAATTAATAATACTGTGAAAACCAGTAGGAAAAAGAAAACGAGAAAGTCCCAGATCTAAATGGCTACTAGAAGTAGATGAGGGTTTAAAAAAGAGAAAATAGAAGATAAAAAGATATAAAGAAAATCAGCAATCTAATATAAAATAAAAAGGATCTAAAGAAATTAAAGAGGGGGTAGTCACATTAATTAATTAAAAACTAAAAACTGTTATTAATTTGTTTACTTTTTGTGACCGATTAATTAAACTATCCCCCCAAATAGAAAAATATTTCTTGTATAGTTTGTTAAATACGTTTAATTTGGCTTGCTATTCAATGAAACTGCTTGAGATGCAATGACAATACAATGTTCCATTTCCTACAAAGCATCGTACCGAATGATATAGAATCACGGAGTCCTGAGGCCGGGCCTGGTGGCTCGACTCGTGGTCGCCGTGTGTGGCCGACAACCCCTGACCCCGTCCCTGTACGAGTCATAGGTTGAGCACGGTGTGGATCTCCCAGCAACCAGCGACTTCTGACTCTCGGTCGCTCGGCCTCACTACATCCACATAAAATACTTCTCTACCCATCTATCAAACCAATACTAAAGGCGTATTTATTTGGGTTTGAATTCAACCCTCTAGGGGCCTAAATGTAACCGGGTTGGTACCAAATTTTACAGTTGGTGAATATTTTAACCAGATTATTTAAGTTATTGGTTAAATTTACTTATTTAAAATTATCATTTTAACCTATAAAATAGAAAGAGAAAATAATGTAAACCAGGGTTATTGCAATTTTTTTTTTAAATCCAGGTGGGTTGGGTTTTTTTGTGAAAAACCAAGGTTTTTCTCAACCCTGATGTAAACAAAGATAGAAAACAAGTTCAATTCACCAACCCATCAAAATAGCTGGGTCAGTTGGATCAGTTCTGGGTTACTTCAAACGTACCAAGTAAAACAGAATTAACCTACAGGTTACTTAAAAAGTCCCAAATAAATAAGGCCTATATACCTCTAAAATACCAGTCTAAAAATATGAATGAATGAATCAAATCATTCAAAATCTTCAAAAAATATGATCTCTTCCGATAATGAAACTTCGAAATGTGAATATAATAATACACTATTTTTGGAAATGTGTATATACAATGATTGTAGATCGAAGCGAGCGTTGAAAATGTTAGTAATGAGAATAAAATAAATGGTTGTGTGTAGAGGAGTGTTAAATGACTAGGGCCAAATTATCAAATCAGCACGCGAGGGTGGGGGCGCGATAATCCGGCCGATCAGCTTCCGATCCGCGATTGATACGGATAATCCGAAAAGCGAGCGTAAACCGCTCATACCGTACGGGGCCTGTTGCCTACAGGAGGACGATTTTTCAAGATCATACTACATGATGGGTAGTAGGTTCCGAAACAGTCAGTCGCAAACACATATTTATTTGATTTCACATTCCGCTCAGTTTAAGTCGAATTTACAAGAAATAGTGTCATAGGTAGTAGGTGCTAAACAATCCGATGCAAGCTCATTTTATTTTATCTGTAGTGTACTAACCAAGTGAGGCACCGTTATGTATAATTAAATACTTTAAGAAGCTCAAACAAATTTTATAATCAGGAAGAAGAACTATAATGAGAAATGGGTTGTTTCTTCACTGAGTAGGTTTTTCCACCACTGTTTATCTTAACCATCGGTAGTTGTCAAAAATATACGTTACTTACTATTTCGATGCGATATTTTTTTATTAACTGATGGTTAAGATAACCGACACTAACCAGAGGTGAAAAAACCGATCCTACATAAGAGACAGTTCCTGGGATATAGTTACATTTATTTTTTCCGTCTCGGCAGTTTTGATCCTATATCCTTTTCAGTATTTTTTTGATATTTTTAAAAATGTTTAGTATAATTTCAAAACGCGTTTCTCAAAACAACATTTATTATAAATAAAAAATTTTGTAAAGAATACGTAAAAATTTAAAGAATCAATAAAAACTACAGCAAAAACCGTTTCTAGCAACATATTGGTTATAACGTCGAAATTTTGACGCTATCGTTATTTTACAGCATCCAAATTTTTGGGATCCCTTTGATATCGTTATACGCGGATTTTACTGTAACACATTTCAAAGTAAATTTAACAAAAAAATCACACAGTAATGCAATTTCTGTGTTATAAATTCAAAATAATGTAAAAATAAAGTCGTTTTACCGATGAAGTTAAACAGATTTAGTAGTTCTTTAAAGTATTGCCACATGGTAACGTTAACCTTACGCTTTTCCCCCAATTTTCGTAAAACTGGAATGTTAAATAACAATTGCAGAACAAGTGATTTATATTTAAAAAAAATCAGTGCAGCCCTACAAATAGTAATTTAAGAGTAACATGAAAATAATATATTAAACATAAAATTTAACTGTATTTATAAATATAAAAAATATAAAAATATAAGTATAAAACCAATATGGAAAACTTATACCGAATTAAATTTAATTTCTTAAAGAAGAAAATCGCAGATACTGATAAATAAATTTGGCTGGATCTCAAGAATTATATGTTAAACATAAAATTTAGCAATGTCTTTACAAATATAAAAAATATAAAAATATAAGTACATATATTTTATATAACACCAATATGGAAAACTTATACCGAATCAAATTTAATTTCTTAAAGAAGAAAACCGCAGTATACTGTTAAATAAATGCGACTGGATCCCAAAAACTATATCTTATTTAAAGAATCAGCATGTTAATTTATCGTAAGGGCTTATATAGAAAAGATGTAGCAATAGAGAAAAGGCGATTTCCCACAACTACCGGGGTAAAAATGATAATCCCTGGTCTATGATCTGTGCATAACGACCGAACTCCCACGACCAACGGCCAGCAACCGCATTTACATAATGCAGGATAATCATGCACGGGAAAAACCGAATCTGCGATTGAGAAACGTTTCATTACGGCCATCGGTTCATCAGCGCAATACCCGAACACGGAATTGCGCAACAATGCACTTACCGCCGGACTATGGAAATGGAATCTTGTTTCCCAAATGCCATTTCGGACAGGCCGCAATGCGAATTCACTTAGGCGGTCTATCTTCAAACCCAGTCATGTTATTACTTCTTTACCTCCCCAGGACTCTTTCTCAATTATAGTTAAATAAGAACAATTGCTTGTATTCACAACTAAACTACACACTTTGATCTTCGCAAAGTTTTCCAATTGCATAGATAACTATATAAGATAACAAACTGCAGACCTCAAATACAAACAAAATTCATTATTATATTTGGAAAACATCTTTTTAATTTCAATTGTCTTTTTAGTTTCATTAATATAACATTTTTTTTATAGGAATATATTAATATATTTAAAACGCATGTATTGGAAAATAATATGGTAGGTACAACAAAATTCTCAACATAAAAAACATACAGTACCTAACACAAATACTTTTTTGGAATAATTTTATTAGTATTGTATACTTTTAAAAACATATATCACTTATGACTGATTACTTATTGGTGGTAGCATACCAATTTTCTGTGTTGCATATGATGGAATGATATATTTATACCAAAGAATGTTTATCAAATTTTGTATAAAATACTTCAGATACAAATAAAAAATACTAACCAAAAGTATAATACCTTATAATTTACTTAAGTAAATACCAATGCGCTGTATTCAAAACCTGTAATCGTATTACGCTTTTTCGATTTTGTTCTGTCGGTTATTACCTAACTTTTCTTCATTTTCAAAACCTATAACCCCATATCAAAGTTGTGTAAAGTTAAAACAAACTAAACAACGTTATTAAACCAAAAATTGTATTGACAAATGCGAAAAATCCCAAAAATACTCATTTTTGAACCTAAAATTTTGATTTTGGGAAATAGTGTAAATTGATAGAACTCGACGCGCTGATTTCAAATTTTCAAGCGGAATTTAATTATCTCCTTTTATTCTTGAGATATTTGCTGTCAAAGTTGCGCCTCAAAAAAGTGTGTTTTTTGGCTATATCTCGAAAATGGGTAAAGATACAATCTCAACGATTATACCAGTCGATTCTACGGGAAAAGTTACATAAAGAAATGTTTTCTCCGCATATACGTCCTTTGGAGCGATTAGGTGAAAAATGAGAAAATCGAAAAAACCTAAATTTCAATATTTCTCCAAGGAACTTTTTTTCTCCAAAACTTATCATTTTCTAGGTCTTAAGTAGATATCGATGCGCTGATTTCAAATTTTCAAACAGAATTGAATTATCTCTTACCGTTCTCGAGATATTTGCATTCAAAGTTGAGTTTTTGCCAAACCTAAAAAAACAGGTTTTTTAGGTATACCCCTTTAAGGGTTAGGTTTACGACTTTAGCGACATCATCAATCGATTCTATGGGCAAAATTCCATAAGTGTACCTATTTTCAGATTTTTATTCCAATGGATACAATTTTTATTAGGAAAAAACAAAATGGCGAAAAACTGAAAAAATCGTAAGGGGTTCATCAGGCATTTTTTTCGATTTTTGGCCATTTTCAGTTTTTTTATTCTAGAAATTCTATCTGTTGAGATAAAAATCTGAAAATTAGTACGCTTATGTAATTTTGCCCGTAGAATCGAATGGTGAGGTCGCCGAAACCTTAAACCTAACCATTTAAGGGGTATACCTAAAAAACCTGATTTTTTAGGTATAACTTTGAACTCAAATATCTCGAGAACGGGTGGAGATAATTGAATTCTGTTTGAAAATTTGAAATCAGCGCATCGATATCTACATAAGTCCAAAAAATAAAAAATTTTGAAGATAAAAAGTTTTAAAGAGAAAAATTGAAATTTAGGTTTTTTCGATTTTCTCATTTTTCACCAAATCGTTCCAAAGAACGTATATGTGTGCAAAACATTTCTTTATATAACTTTTTCCGTAGAATCGAATGGTAAAGTAAATGAAATTGTATCTCTTGTCATTTTTGAAATATACTCAAAAAACACACTTTTTTGAGGTGCAACTATGATAGCAAATATCTCCAAAACGAAAAGAGATAATTAAATTCTGCATGTAAATTTGAAATCAGCGTAGCTAATTCTTTAAAAAATATTACAAACAAAATTTTGTAAAATGTGAAATTTTTCGACCTAAAAATTCGATATTTTCTAATATTTTTAGGTTTACGAAAAAATACAGCATCAGCGGCTTTGGAAATTACTTCCCCTGTTGTTACTATATACATAAACTATTTTTCTAAGTAATATTCATCATAGTGCGAAGTAATAGTAGTAAAATATATTGTTCCATTTACATTTAATACTTTTATTGTATAATAATAATTATAAAAATTTATTTTGACACCCCCAAAAGAAAAGTTCTGCGCACGCCTATGACTTTTGTTATTATAGTTCACAAAAAATATAAAATAGTGTTAAGATTTATTTGAAACAATAGCATAAAATATTTAAAAAAAATTTGATGTAGAAAATGTATAGGACACATTTTTTATGATTTGCTTTGGATGGGATTCGAACTCATGTTTAATTGTGATTTAATTGAATATATTGATTGAAAATTACACTATCTGAAAAATGAGTGAAGGTAATGTGATAATATGTAATGTAGAAAAAGTGGAAATGAGTAAATTTTTGTGATGTTATGGGCGGTGAAGTTAAAAGGCAATGACGCGATGTTCTTTGATGAATATTGTGATTTGAGTGATTTTGGATGTAGGTGTGAAATATGTAACGAGATCGGCGCAGGCAGGTGGGCGGCTTTGGAATAAGTGAAAAGAGAATTGGTGAAATTCGTTTCCGTGGAGTGCGTCTGGTTATCCATTCATTTCAAAGCCATGTCATTCCTTTTGCATACGCGCATTTAGCTGTGTAATCTATCCGTATCTTTTATTCATGTACGGGCGATCATGTGTCCGAGTATAAAATTAAAAATGTCCACAAAACTGTAAAAATCCACAAAGGAAATAAATATACAAATATGGTCTCCGTTGTCGACATATTTCGCGCGCTGTTTTTCACAAAAGTTCACCCGAACAACCGCACGCGTTTAAGCTTTCAACTTCCAATCGTTTTTTTCCGCGCGGGCAAAAAATGTCCTACGTGAAAATTTAAAAAGCTTACAGTAAATTCTTCAAATAAAAACAAAAAATCGCACGCCGATAAAAAAACTGCCGGTCGGTAAATGTTTGTGACACGCTGCGACATCTCTCTGTGTTAATATAATGCAAAATGACATTCTTTGTGAGCTAAATATTCGTTTGAAATTTTAAAAATATTTCACAAATTTTTATCATGTCCGCGTTGTTTTACGCGCGCTAACTGAAAATAAAAATGTTTCAAATTTGTAATACACCACGATTAAATTTTTTTCTGTCGGGGACATTCGCTACGTTTAGGAGGCTCGGGTCACTTGGCTCTTTGACTTCGGCCTCTCGTTTAGCAAACCCGCGTTTGTGTGCAACAATCGCTGCTCGTGCGTTCTCTCCTCTTTATTACTTTACTCTTTCCATCACATTGCAATACAATCACACTTACCGATTTGCAGGGGCAGCTCGTGGTTATAGGGCGGTCCCCAGGAAGCGGGCTAGCACCTAAAACAAAATCATCTAATTATAAAACAATTAAAAACACTTCTTTATAATAAATAAATAAGGTCGTATTTATTTGGGACTTTTAAAGTAATCTGGTAGTTTAGTTTTGTTAACTTGGCATTATTTAAGTAAGTTTCCGAACTGATCCAATTGCCCCAGCTATTTTGGAAGGTTGATAGATTTACCCCGGGTTCAAACCGTTTGCTGTCTCTTTCTTTCAACTTGTATTTCTTGTGTCCCAAATAAGTTTTGTATTCAAAAGTAGATATAGTATACAATTTTAAATTTACCGCTAATTTTTGTAACTACTAACGTAAAATGGAACATTCATTTAGTAGTAAAACGAGTTACTTCTGGATCAATTCAGGATTCAGGTACCAAATAAATTCGCCCTAAGTAAATCATTAAGTAGTTCTGTTCTGAACCCAACTTCAAATCTCGTTGAGTCAATTTCTTTACAAATACTTTTAAGAAACCTACGATTGTCTTTGTCAGCAGTACTAAGGACCAGTTTTACAGTGCCAGCTTAAACCTAATCCTGAGTTTAAACTTTGGTTTAAGAAAAAGTACTGTATTACACTAGAGGTTTAATACTAAACTATAGGTTTATCTTAAGCCATGAAATGAAATTGTCAGAAAGGGGTGAAGAATTATAATTTGATTCCACCAAAAATGGAAGGTAAAATTGTCATGGACAGTGTGAAGTTCATTTCTTAATTTCACGTCAAGACTCAACAAAGGGATGTAGCGTTAATGATTATTATTAAAAATAATTGACTTTTTTACTTTGGAAAATAAATGTTAAAAATTCTATTTACACCTTTTTTTGGAGATAAAGCTTACACAATTAATAGTGATGAATATCGTAGTCTAGGCATGTAGAACAAGAGAAATAGAACTAGAGATAATTTAAATTTCTATTAATATTAATTACACCTTATCAAAACTAATTTACACTAAAGTTTTAATGAATACTAGAGTTGAGGTTGGAACGGACAATACGAGATTTCCGCAATGGATTTAGTTAATTTAGTTTTAGTTGCGTACAGACGTTTCAGTTTAGATATTCATTTACTATACACCACACATACATAACTGCAACTTACGTTATTACATTAACAGCAAGCATTGTGTAAAAATATATGTGATTATTATAGTAAAGAAACAACATCAACGTCACAGTATTTACTGGATAATTAATAGATTCAGATGTGGTAACAACAAGTACTGTCTTTCAAGAGACGAGAGAAGTTTTAGACTTTGCGGAAGGGAAGAGGAATCTTTGAGACATCTAAGGACATCATACAGGGAAGTGAGAAAAGAGAGAAGAAGAGATTTTCTTAGACGATTTGGAGTCTGGACAAGACCGAAGAAAAAAGTTACTAAGAATAGGAAGGACTGTGTTATCAGATCACTGCGTATTATAAATTATAATTAAATTATACAACAGACCGAAATCCAATAACAGGACAAGGGACCTACAGTTTATAGTGGGTTCCGAACCACTCGGATACAGCGGTATTTTATTTTTAGGTATAGATTTGTCGTCACTGGGTCACCACTGCCCGTAAAAAATGAAGAATAGTAATAATAGTAAAGCAAATCTAACAATTGGTAGTACTTGGATAGATTACCATGTGAGAGTATAATGTACAATAATATATAAATAATAAATATATTTTGATTGGTATTTATATTACGCATTTTTTTAAAGAATATCAACAGTAGCTAGCAACCTGATTTGAAGAGGGAAAAGAGTTAAACGGTAATAACGCTGAACAAATGTAGAAATAACAGTTGATGTCCGAATGAAACCATAGTATAGTGGTATATAATTTTTGGGTATAGATTTGTCGTCACTGGGATTTAAACCTCAGATCACACAATCTCAACGAGTCGGAGTGTGCCACCTCTATCCGTAAAAAATAAAGAATAGTAATAATAGTAAAGTAAATCTAACAATTGGTAGTATTCGGATAGATGACCATGCGAGAGTATAATGTACAACAATAAATAAATAATATATATATATATATATATTTTAGTTAGTAGCAACCTGATTTAAAGAGGGAAAAGAGTTAAACGGTAATAATGCTGAACAAATGTAGAAATAACAGTTGAAGTCCGAATGAAACCATAGTGTGGTTTTCCGTTTAAAATTCCATCCCCATATAATTCGGGCTGATAAAAACACCTTGTACCCTTCACACGGCCTGCACCGTGCAATGTCGCTGTCACAGCCGCCTAAAACTTGCACGAGCTGGTCACGTGACAGCTGACGTCACCCGCCCCGCACACGTGCTATATTTACCGCACGCCCGTTAACATTTCAAATCGAATTATGTGACATTGCAAGGAAACTTTATTATTGCAATTCTGGCCCGAGCGGACACTTCCGGCCAGCGTTTCCGGCGAAGACAGAGACGGCGATACGCCGGAACAGATCTAGGAAATCTTCAGGATATTTCTAAACCAAAGGTCACATTATCAATTGTTAATACTGCAATGACTAACGCTACAATTGAATTGTGCACGGTGCTACTTCTTACATCAATAACCAACCACATTAAAATCATATCTATAATACTATACAGGATGTCCGTTTTAAGAGGCTAACCATTGAGATCTTGAGAATCGTAAGAGATACGGTTAAGGCTGCCGTCCAATCGGGCTTGACAAACTATTCCGCTGCGTGGCGACACCATCGATTCTTGTTGCTAGCTGCCATCAAAATTAATTTCTATGCACTAGACCCCTTGGTTGCATGAATAATTAAAGATTAACACGGTACCTGGACTGAGGTTCTTTAAAATTGTTATTTTTATATTAACAGAGAATGTCTCTAAACAAGTCAATCGAACACACTAAAAACACTTTGCGGGCAAAATAAAAACAATACTTATTCTACAACTAATACATTTATTGAAATAGAACTAGGAAAAATTCAATCATCTTTTGGTAACTAAGGAAAAGTGACAGTTCTTATGGGTTTAACAATATGTTGTTGAATGTTGAGAAATAATGGACCTACTGAGCTAAGTAATGTGCCCAGTACGCGAAATAAACGTTGATATGGTTACGTAATTCAGTGACAAAATGCCGTATTTCACACAATATTATCAATGCATAAACATCAATATTTTCTTACATTTTGTTGCTGTATCATTTTAAATGGTGATGAAATACATAATGACAAGACACTTACAATATCCACTCATACCTTACAGGGGATATGAATCAGGGTTGTTGCAATTTTCCCCAATCCAAAAAAAAACCTGCTCGGGTTTTTTACTTAAAAAACTCAAAAACCCACTGAAAATACCTATTAAAAAAATCCTAAAAAAGCTAAAAAAATTTAGAAATAAATTTTATTCGGTACGTCCAAAAAAAATTACATAAACATAAATAAATTATAATTGTAAGATACACATAATATAACATTCAGCTAACACCAGCCAACAAGACTATACTAGTCAGTCGATATACGTCGCAAAAGAAAACGGAATATATATATATATATATATATATATATATATATATATATATGTATGTAACCTTATTAATATAATAATTAAATAAAATATTCCGAAATTAATGTTAACTACTGATATTTAAAATAATTCCAAATAAATATTATTATCCAACACCGTGTAATTATAACGATATAAGTATGCTGTTTCTAGATAAATAAAGTAGGTCATAAGTCATTAGTGAGCTAAATATATTAGCTCACTGTTTTTTGGTTCGTATCATAGTAACTATGTTATAAAACCTTCTCTACACTATTTTGTTCCTAAATGTCATTTCGAAATTCCATCTGTCAAAAATCTTATATGTATTTTATATCAATGATTAAAATGTGTTGGATAAAATGTTGAATGGCACACGTGTGTTAATTACCTAAGTCACTTGAAAAAATACCAAAACGGCCTCGTGAGCTAAACTTTTCCCGCGTAGCTTATCTATAATGTAACACACTTGTATCATAAATAACTATTATTTCTAATAAAACCCGGGTTTTTACCAACCCTGATTTGAACTCGTTGGCTCGTGAGGCGCAAACTACTATTCCATAGACGCCTCGTTGTATCATTGTTGTTGCGTCATTGTTTTCTGAAATGATAACCAGCAACCATAATTTCTCCTGTCACTATCATACACTCATATATGACAGTATCATCAGTGGTTGTTGGTTATCATTTCCATGACGCGCTAGCATAGATACTAAGGCGACAGACTTTGAAAACAGAAAGTCGATATTCAACTTTTTGAAAAATTGATTTTTAACGACTAATCAAAAATCGCCATCTATTTAAAAAAGCCGAAAAAATTTAAAAATCGATAAAGTCGAAATAATTAAAAGTCAACATATCGAAAAAATTGAGAAGTTGAAAAAGTCGAAATAATTAAAAGTGAAAATAACAGAAAAGTCGAAAAATTAAAAAAGTTAAAACATAATTCTGAAAAATCGAGTTACGTTTTTAAAAACATAACAATTAAACAAATATTCATTTGTCTACAAGCATTATTTTTCCAATGATAATTATCAAGTAAAAAACTTACTGACGATAGCAATAGGTAGAGGTACCACTAGAGGTTTGACTAGGCCGGATATTTTTTTATTCATAAGAACACTTGGATGCTTGGCAATTTGTTAAAAAGATATTGACAGGACAATTCTTTGAATGAAATTGCCATCAAAATTTAATTATTTAATGCCTGTATATAAACATTGTTGCAAGCAGTGATTTATTCTTAAAATAATTTTTTCCTATCATACCGATGAAAATACATTTTCTTTGAATATAAATATAAAGAAATATTCAACAACCTATTGAAAATACTTTAATATTATAAAAGTTTAAGGGTAAAAAAATTAGATTTTAAAGTTTCAGGTAATCGGAAATCAAAAGTCGAATTCTAAAAGTTGACATAGTTATTTGAAAATAAAAGTCAATAAAGTCTAATTAATGGAAACAGTCGTGGATGGAAAAGTCGAAAGTCTAAATCCAATTAATCGATACTATGATTTTCAAAAATAGATCGAAGTTTTTAAAAAGTCAGCATTAATGATACAGTGAGGCGACTATATCACATCGATCGGTTTTATTTTTTTCTTAATTAAATTAAATTTAGTGTTTTGTTTACCACAATTTTGATTTATAGCATTAATTTTTACGGTAAAAAGTTTACCTTGTTCACCGCTTGTACATACATACATACCTACAGCGGGCGTAGCTTGCATTTTTAGTACCCAGGGCAAAACTTTTGCTAAGGTCATATCAGATATAACAAGCTGTAATGAAAATATTATAAAAAAAAATTAGCAGCTAAAAGACAATTTAAATTTTATTACGACCACAATGCAATTGTCGTATTCGTGAATAACCTACTTTGCGCGTTTGATATAAAATGTACTATCTGATCTAGTCAATTAAATTTGATTTTGCCACCCCTTAAACTGCGGCGCCCGGAGAGATTGTCTCATTCGCCAACCCCCCACCCCCTTGCTAAGTTACTCTATATCTACATATTATATAGCTGAAAACAATTAATCAGTTTCGCTGTGGGAAGAGTTTGTCTGTACTTTCATTTTTTTTCTTTCTTCGTATTTTTTCTGCGCTTCTGTAATATATTCTGGATCTTTGCATTTTAATCCTTTTGGTATTCTTTTATGAACAAGTTCCGGTAAAACACAATCGTAAAAAAATGCTGAAAGTTGAGGTAACATAGTATTTTTCCACAAATTTTCGTCTTTTTCAATTTTTTCAATAAATAACTCTTCTTTGTCATTTATATACACAATAAAGTAACATACATCTTTGTTTACTATGTTAAGTTGCCCCTGCACCTAAAATCGACATCAAAATTTGAACATAATAACATTGTACAATATTTGCAAAAGTTATAGGTATGTTTTTACCTGGAAATAATATTCATGATTACGTTTTAGCCGAATTTTTTTATTACATATTTCTAAACAAGTTTTGTTTGTTTCTGCTGTCTTTTGTAGTGACCATCCAGCATTAGCTGCTTTGTGAAGACACTTTACTTCCACTAAGTCTTTATCATCGATTATTCCTAAATGAAAATAATCTAATAATATAGAGTGTATGTATGTATGTATGTATGTAATGTATGTATGTATGTATATATATATATGTATGTATGTGTGTATGTATGTATGTGTGTATGTAGAAGGCACAAAAGTTACAAATTTATATGTATGGGTAACCACGAGTTAGGCTAGTATTTTATATAATTATTACCATCTGGTGAAGCACCTAAGAAACAATTGTTTATATCAACATATAAACCACATGGTTTTACTTCCAAACCCATTTTGTCCTGAAACAAGGCAATTGCTACTGATTCTTTTGCTTTGCCGTATTCAATAGCAGGAGTGCTAATGTGCGTAGAATACAAAATATTTTTTACTAAATTATGGCAAGATGTTGTTTTTCGCCGTTTCATAACTTTCCCAAAAACAGATGCTGTAAGACGATCACATCTCTCAGCTTCATACACAGGGTTACCGAATTGACCAACAGAATTTTTTGCTATCTCCTTTTGATCTTCTTGTGTCACCTATATACTCGTACGTTAATATTTACAGAAATAATATAGTGTTATAATTTAATTAGTTTTATTCTATTATTCACCTGTAATTTTTCTAAAATACGTTTTCTTTCCCATTCTGCTTCTTCATTATTTAGCTCTGCTTGGAGAGCATTTCGCCCATAATCGATATTTGGTACATTTTTATTTTTCTCTTGTTTTTTCTTAGTTTTTTCTACATTACAATCAACTATCTTCCTTTTTTTGTCATTTTTTGTCTTAATGATATAATTTTTAAAATGTACGCCAGGACTTTGTGACGTACATTTTTTCCACGGACTACTATGCCACTCTACACCTTTATTGTACCTCATGCTAGTTAAATAACATCTCGTCTGGAAAGATCCTCTGTTGGTTAGGTTCAGTCTTTTTCCAGCATTAAATCTGGCCAATATACTCATAAATAATTCGGCTCGGTTGTTGGTTTCATTATTTATTAACTGACCAGACTTTTTCACTACTAAATCTAAAGAAGCTAAAATATATTTTTATAAATTATAGAATCGTAATACAAATAAAAAAATATTTCACCTATAATATGATTGTATAACCCAGTTTTCTTTATTTCTGGTATAAAATTATTTTGTATATTACCAACCATTGAACAATAATATTCTTTACATTTCAAGTGGTTGCCAAAAACATGAAGCGGTCCATTTTTTAAATCTTCCTTCAGTTCCTCTATATTTTGTTCATACGAACTATTGTATATTGCTGACTGAGCAATTTTTGTAAGTTCTTCAATTTTGGATTTTTGTAATTGTTGTCTAGCTACTAATGTGATATTCTTTACATCAGATTTTATACGGTACAATGATTTTCCGTAATTTTTAATCACATGGTTAGTGCACTCAATTTTTTTAATTTTTTTTTCATATGGAACTTCTTTTCTAATTCTTGCAAATACACTGGAGTCACCATCTGCTATAAAGTTTTCGTAACGCAGTTTATGGTGTTCCTCACTTACACAAAACCCTTGCACTATGATATCTGCCTCCATAGCCGAAGAACTGCCTAACCAATTTCGATAGCAGTTGTGCTCTTTTGGGGTAATATTTTTATTTGCAGACCTTGCACAAATAGAGCAATATTTGTTTCGGACACCCATGTACAATACCTTTCCTGTTTCCTTTCCAATTATGACACCCTAGTACAAATATATTAATATCATTTTTAAATTTCATGTTTTATTTTTTGTACATACAACACCAGACGCTGCATTATAATTATGGCCATAACTGCGTTTACTCCACCCGCCGTCTAGGTAAACTGTAATAAAGGGAACTCCATCGCTGTCTACATCATTTCTTTCAAGAGCTAAACGTCTTTCTTCTTCTCCAGCTTTTTCCATATCACTCCAAATTTGATTGTACCAGACCTATTTTGATAAAAAAAATGAACTTATATAAAATACATATGTTTTATTTCCCATACCGTTTCCAATTCTTTTTCCATTTTGTAAAAGGTATATTTATTCATAGGTGGTATGTTCATCGACGCCAGTAATTCTTCTGTATGTGCATATGTACTTCCGGTAGAAATCGTTCCCCAAACACAACCGGTATTTATTTCAGAAGGAATTGTGTTAGGATCTTCAGTACTTTGCACTATTTGCTCATTGCACATAGTACATCGAAACTCGATGTAACTAACAAGTCCTAGACCCCTATTGGTTTCCTTAAAAGGATACAACATTCCAGTAGTGCATGTTTTCGAATGATTATACTGCAATTTTGTGGCCCATTGTAGAACGTATCCTAAATTCACAATTCTATTTCCTTTTATTGTTTTTGTAAAATCAAATTCAGCACCATGGTTAGGATCGGGTTCAATAAGTAGAGTATGATCCGATATACTATAAAAATAATATCGAAATACGTATTCCATCAGATGCGTACATTATTTACAAATTTTAATACATATATGTATTTATAAAAATCAAACCTTTTCAGTTCTTCTCGTGAAATCCATGCCTCTTCTAAATCAAATAAGGGTGGTGATTCTGATTTCAAATTTGTGTCATAACTTGTTGACGGTTTATTGTAACAATCATATTCCTTAGGTTTAAATAACTGTTTTGCAACTGTAGATGAAACTGAATCTTTTTCATCGTTAGATGAGATATGTGATTCCTTGCTTGAACTTTTACTTGACATTTGTCGTAATAGTTTAGCTCGTTTCGTCCTTTTGCTAATTCTAGATGGCCATCTAGACGAGTTATTTTTTATGTTTGGCATTTTGGCAAATATAGTAAAGTACTTTTAATACAAATGAACGCAGTACAAATAAAAAATGTTTGGTGGGCTTTCCCTACCGAATTACAACAAATAATTGTTCAGTGGACTTCCACTATGTACTGAATACAATAATGTTCACCGAATAAATAATCAATATTAAAAATACAAGAAATAATGTACATCAAATAAGTACTTGTTAACTGAACTTCCACTAATAAAAAAAATATAATAAAGTTCACTAAAGAAAATCAAAAACAAAAAACTTCAAAATGAATTATTAGTATTGAAAAATACTGGAAATAATGCACATCGCATAAAAATAAATACAAATTAATAATCGTTCGGCACACTTCTTATAGAAATAATACAACAGTATTGCATCTGACCCTTCCGTACTGTATTAAAAAAAGTAAGGGTGAAGACGAACCCTCCCACTTGCTGCGTTTACTGCGATAAGTGCAGGCAATTGTCCATCTCAATACTGTTTACTTTCAAGCGAAGCTACGTATTTAACACAATTGGCTCACTATATAACGAGGAAAGTAGTTTTTTTTCATGTACTACGACCTCTCACGCCAAACCTCTGAACTAAATTAACATTGCGTCTTATGGGAAAATCGTAATACAACTCCCATTTCCAAATGAGACATTATTATTTAAAAACTTTTATCTTACTGAATTTGTTATTTTTTATTCTAGGGGCAGACATATTTCATTTTTTATAAAGTTTGCAAATAATAATTTTCATTTCAATTTTCGGACATAACAAATAATTAAAAAAAATATAAAATATGTCTGCCCCTAGATA
This sequence comes from Stenolophus ochropezus, assembly GCA_035578165.1. Lineage (NCBI taxonomy): Eukaryota > Metazoa > Arthropoda > Insecta > Coleoptera > Carabidae > Stenolophus > Stenolophus ochropezus. The sequence goes on along the minus strand of JAQOWZ010000005.1, from coordinate 24,814,987 downwards.
CAGTATCCTTATATTACATATCAAAATTTCAAAACATTTCATCCACTACTTTTCAAATGCAAGTAGTATTACGAATTCAACACTTCAAACGGCAGCCTTAAATTGAGGCAAAGTTGCCGCAGTAGTTAGCCATTTTAATAAAGTTTTTGTTTTCCCAAAAAAATACATAGCTCACTAGAAATGAGGAAAAAAATGATTTTGGCAAATTTACTTTTTGACGTTATACGTCTTGTTAGATTATTAAGAAAATTATTTGTACGACACAGAACATATTATGTTATAAAATATGGCAATATAAATTTTGCCTACGACCACTGTTAAAAATAGTCTTTTTAACGGTTGCTTAGCAAGTTAAAAAATAACTGTTTATAACACAGTGAATACTTTTAAATCGTTGTCATTGACAACGAATTAAAAGTAAAAAACAAATTTGCTTTTAACACTTGTGTTAAAAAGGAACTAAATCTGGTTACCTGTCAGAAATGTCATTCTATAACGCTTAATTTTTATTTACTAATACATAACTACGGTCGTAGGAAAAATAGTGTATGATATTTGTGTTAAAAGTGATTTTATTTCGTTCGTGGGGTTTGTTACACTCAGCTTCACCTCGTTTCAAACTTCCCCACTCACTCATAAAATGTCACTTTTAACACTTATATCATAAATAACTATTAAATCTAATCAAAAAAAAAAAGAAATAGAAAATTGAGCTTATTGATGAACTTGAAAAATACAAGCATTTTGCTTAATAAAAATGTTTAAAAATATATGTACCTATTTATTTAATCGAATTTGTTTTTATTATATTAATAAATTTTAGTATTTTTACATTTTAAAAGTTCTTTTATCATTCAAACAAAAATTTAAATGTGGAGGTCCACAATGCTCCAAGGTCATAGAACTGACTAGGGTAGTATCAAAGATACTGACACGGAGTGTCGCTTTTGTGTGTAACTATTCTGTGGTTATAATTCAAATTTAATCTATAATGCAAAGTAGAAAATTTGAGAGTTTGATTAATTGAAGGTAAAAGTAACGAGTGTTGAAACCGATTGCGGATCTTTTCGTGTGTCTGTGTGTGTAATGCGTACCGACGCCGACGTCTGTCCCCATCCGCGGCGTCGTCCGTTTAACAATTAACACGGAATCGGTAACAGAAGCAATTTGCAGCGCTGAATAATTGACAGCCCCGCAAAAAGAGTCGCCGCTAAATAATGAACCTTGCGTACAACACACCGCAAAGATCATGCTAGATTTATCCGCGCATTATCACTTTATAACATCTCACTGACTCAACTGCCCGCTCAGTATATATTCTCATATTTACAAATTTACATTTACTGAATCGCATTATAGTAACACAAAAAATCTAAAGTGTATACCACATGACCAGTGCTGGAATAAATCATTAGCTAACAAAGCATTTGCTTAGGGCGTCCAAGAATTTCATTTTTCAGTTTTCTATAAATTTATATTTGATTCACAGAAATTACATTTCTCAGCAATTTTATGAAAAATGTGTAATGCTAAAAGATGAAAATATAATTTTAATTTATTAAAAGACCCAAATTCTGAGCTTATTTTTATGAGCGCTGATTTCCTTTCAGAAAAATATTTTTAGAATGTTTTTAGAACTTTACGTGTTGTTAGTTACGGGACAATTGCAAGTCATGTTGAGTCGGTTTGCAGTTACACATATTTATTAAATTATTAATTACACAATATTAGACATATATTAGTATTTGATATTACGTAAACAATTACTTCTATTGTAGATTAAAAAAAAATATTAAAAATAACTAAAAGTGTTGAATTTTTAAAAAATTCTTTTTATTTCATAATCAGTAAATCGTACAGTATATATCCATTAATTTTTTGTCCTAAGTTGTGGAACACTCTATATAAGGAGGCCCCCAATTATTTGCTTAGGGCTCCAAAATTAGTTAATCCAACCCTACCCACGACTTTCTTGTATGCCTATTAAATTAGACATATTTTTATTTTTATTTTATTTGAAAGTTAGTTACAGTCTACGGCTAATTTTGAAGGAAACTTCAAAAAATCGTTCGAGCCACTTTGGCACTACCGCTTGCAATAAAAAAAAGAGGTGTACAACTAGATTTTGCACATTCTATCGCTAATAATTTTTGATGCGAGATCACACCGAAACTAATCCAAATGGATTGAAGGATGGTCAAGAACTTTTCGCTATTACAATACTTTCTTAATTTTGTACAAGGAAGTAAAAAGGATAAAATATAGAAAGCTAACAGGAAGGAATAATAAACAAGTAATAATAAGCGAATTGGTGGTCATGTAGACATGTCGTCAATATATTTTTTATAAAAAAATATGGATAAACAAAGTACAAACTTATATGGTTCTATTATGGAGAAATGAATAGATCTAACTGCTTTATCGTATGTGTAAATATTATTTAGTGTTTGTATAAAATGACTATAAGTTTCCGATGATATATTTATCGTCGCTTTCCTTTCTTGAAGGCGATATATTTCTTGAATACAAACGGCCTCATTGCCTGTCCATTAGCCGAATAGAGTGGTTAATATCAATATCAATAATTCGCCCAGTGATAAACACAATTCAATACAGAGTATTTTAAATAATTATCCTTCTACGGCGGTAAATGGTCCCTTAAGGAGATTAAACTATATTTCCCACACAAAATGTAAACACAATCATTCATGCACAAGCGATACTTTATTCCTTTCCGTGCGGCTTAAGGATAATGTAAGGATAATATATTTGTTTATATGACAACGTGTCATTACTTTGATCGCTTTAAAATGAAATATATATCGAGAAATATACAAAAACATTAGCAGGACATTATTGAAGAAAATTCCTTTTCTTAATCATTCATTCAGGAAAGATGAACACAATCTTTTAGCCATTAAATCACCAATCTGTATATTTATATTATATTACCGGATTCAGGGTATTAAGCCATTGTTTACATAGACAAAAGTAAGCAGGATAACGAAGTCATAATTGTATATCACGTAATGTGGCAGGTCAGTATGGTAATTAAAATAATATGTATGAATAACGTGAAACTGGTAAACTACTGTACAAACCACTGATGTTATGTATCATATAATGCCTTAGATGTCTTAAAATCATGGCTCTCCGAGCTCGAAATACAATTAGCATCTGCGGCAGTTATGATACTCATAACTATTATAGGTATGTTAATAGCTATAACATACCTAGGATTGTTATAAATATCATAACTGTTGCAGTGTGGATTTTAAGATGTCTAAGGATTGGCATGATTCATAACATTCGTGGTTTGATCAATTGTTTAACGGTTTGAGAAAATGAAGATTTTATTAATAAATACTGTTTTATAAAATTCTCATGTGAATAATATTTTAGTGATTAAGTCTTTGAGTTACGACTTATTGACCAGTTTATTTTTGTTTATGTACGTGTTCATTTTGTGAAACCGGTAAACTATTGAACAAACCATGGATGCTCTGAATTACCGTAGCCTTAGATGTCTAAAATCCTCACAGTATGAGCCGGGAAATCAATCCTAGTAATGCTGAAAACAATATTCGAAAGAAATAGTTCAACATCCATCAGAACATTAGCCATCGACGTCGATAAAAACGGAGTTGCAAATATCTATCCTATGACGAAAAGAATATAATATTGCCCTGTTCTTACTTTTCAAGTGATACCTTTGAGTTGGGACAATTTATAACTCCTGACTACTAAGCTTCTCATACTCTTCCATAAAAGGTTGTAAAATCCGCATAAGTCAGTCTCATATAAATCTCCTTCTACTATAGCCGTGAAATCAATTGACATCTTCGTCGGTTATGCCACTCATACCAATCCTAGCTATATACTAGTGACTGTTGTTTCTGCCTAAATGCCCCATTCCCGTCTTACGGCGCAGTGTGTATTTTTGTTTGGTATTTGGGGTTAATGACGGCGTGGGCTTGGGGTATTGTTTACCTGTTAAACAGGCAAATATTTTGTTTGTCGCGATGCAACAGGGTGTGCAGCGAATGAATAACGGATGTGGTGCATCGCGGGGTGGAACACATGTCCGTGCCTGCTGCTCGGTGTCACGCGCGAGGTCAAAAAGTGATTTGTAATTGTGTGCATTGGGGGTGCTAATGGCCCACACATTCCTATCTTACCCCGCAAATAAATACTAACAATGTTTTATTTAAATAAATAATACTCATCCTATTACACCAAATTTATACACTAAGTACAACCATTTAAAACTATATTGCAGTTAAGTCATACATTGTAATTTAATAAACAATATTTTGTTGAGTTGAGTTGAGTTGAAGTTAAACTTTTCAAAAGTCCTATCCTTGTTATATTTTATAAATCTAACAAAAAAAAAACAAATTACTAATCAGCTAGATTAAAAAATTATATATAGATATATAGGTCTATATTTAGATTTCTCAACAAAAAGAATGAATGATAACAACAATCTCATAAAAATAAAATTGTTTTTCTACTCCTGTGGAAATATATCCCCCTTCTTTCAATTTTTTTGATTAATTCTCATAGCCATATTTCAGAACATTGAAATATGACATAATTCACTCTTCTCGACCAATCACAGAATCAGAAATCAATTATTCTCGTTTATTTTATATGTGGATAATTGTTCCTATGGCCTTCTGACATCTGACGGTATAGTCATTTGTCATAGTATATTTTTATGTTGTCCTTTTCTAAAATATTTATGCATTTTTCCGAATTTACAACAGTAGAAAAGTATTCTATTACATTCGGGATTATGATTATTCACTAAAATGATTTGCTTCATTTTCCCGAATAATAAGTAGGTACCATAATCCCTTATATAATAATACACTATTTTTTTTGGACAAAAAACGTATTTCACAAAATAGCATTTATTGTATCAAAAAAATTTACAGAATATAAGTAAAAATTTAAATAAACAATAAAAAAGTACAGTGAAATCCATTTATAAGGACACCGCTTATAACAACAAATTGGTTATAACGTCGAAATTGTGACCACTTGTTTGAAGACCCACATACGTTTTCGTTATTTTATTTATCAGTTACAGCGACTTCCGACTATAACGACAAAATTATTGGGATCGCTTCAATGTCGTTATAACCGGTAAATTCAACAAAAAACCACATATCAGTGTAAAAAAAATAATTAAAACAATGTACTAGTAAAGTAGTTTTACCGACGAAGTTAAACAGATTTAGTAGTTCTTGAAGGTATTTTTTTCTCAGTTTTCATAAACCTACAATGTTAAATAACAATCGCAGTTATTTATTTCTTAAACAATATGATTTAACTTAAGTGATTTAAATCAATGCAACCCTGATATACATACATAAATAAATGTAATGTAAATGTCTGTTTTGCATAAATAAAAAATGGCGTGATAAATAATGAGCGTGGGCATTATCTGCAGCTAATACTGGACTTCCGTCGTATGTATTTCCGGAAGAAATCCTTACGAATCTGATCCGACCGCATGTAGTATTTAAACCCGGGCAACAAGAGCAAGACTCCAGTCTCTTGAGGAAGGTCCGATTTAAATCCCAATCACGATGAATACCTGAGCCCCAGTCGCATCAGTGGCGTCGCGACAGATTTTCACGTGGGTGATGAATAAGCAACGGAGAAACACGGATGCGTGTTTCCAAACCCCACATTGCTCCGGAAACATAATATAAGATATTTGAATGGGATATGTGACTATAATCAAATTTCACTATAAAAGTAATAAAATATAACAAACCACTATAGATTCTAATTATAAAAATTAAACATTACTTTGCAATAATATAGTTATTAGTAAATTGATGTTCTGAAGAAAGGACGCTATCTATCTTCTTTCCAATTCTACCACGTTGACGTCACATATCTCTTCCCCAAATTTTTAATAATTATTTTCTTGTAAACTATGAATATATTCGATTTAAAATATATGGGTATTTTTTGTTCTAATTTCAAATTTTTCGTAACCATTTAGGTAATATAGGTATATGTTTTATCACTAGTGATGAAAAATGAATTTCTTAACTTGAGAATTGTGTCGTTTCCAAATGTTAGTCAATTTTAAAATGTGACAGCTTATATGTCAAAATTCAGAATTAGAGGAATCAATTAAAATTAACCCATATACTGTGAGAAAAGTAAAACTTTCCATAATGGTCGTAAAAAACAAAATTACGTTTTAAATGCAATAACTAAACGCATTTATTTAAAAAATGCTGTAATGAAAATGTAGAACAAATATTTGAATAAACATTTAAGTAACATTCTTAGAAATTTTACATATAATACAATTAAAACAATGAATGTTGAATTATAAAAAAAATGTTGAATAAATCGCAAATATGAATAAAGATTGTATGACATTACTCATTACTTATACTTACATATTCAAAAGCAGTGCATAATATACTTATCTATTTCATAAATTTAAAATTTTTAAAATATAATAAAATGTTTTGTTCCTACATATATATTTTCTTTCTCGATTTTATTATTACCATAAGATTATAGAAGAACACAAAATATTTCCCTTTTGAGATAAAAATTGTAAAGTATAAATAGTGTTATACATCTAACACGAGTATTGTAAACGTTCTGATTTGTATTGATATAGTATCGATATATTTTATGGCAGTTGAGTGAGTGAGAGTAGAGTTTGACATCAGGCCTGTGGCATCTAAAGACAATCGACAAAACCAAACAGCAGCAAAAACAAAACACAATCGACAGCAGGAACGTTACAAAAATAACAAAACACTAACAACAAATCAGGCACATTCACATTCCTTCCTCTAGTGTCGTTTACTCGTTCTCCCGACAATCAGGCATGCAATATTCAGGCGGGGAGGGGGAGTGCACCCCGTCAAAATTGCCTTTAAAATGTCGCCATCCATTAACAATGACCTGGTGAATTATTCGCCATGCAATCGAAACTTCTGTATACTTTGCCGTCTTCACGGACGCCACTGGCCCGCCCAGGGGATTCGGGGCCTCAATGGCGCCCATCAACAATTTATAAACTAATAAACAATGCAACAATTCACTTGTGAATGTTAAAATTTATTTTTCAATGAATAGTAAGAGTTCTGGACGTTGGGCTCTATTATTCATGCGGTGATCTTATTTTCGGATGAGTGTACACCTATTTCATGAAAACTAAAATAGGAATATCAAGTTTTTATTACCGAATTTGCTACATTTTTCTCTTTTCAATTCAGCGGAGGTTCAAATAGAATTGTGCGCTTAAATATTCATCGGCTTCTACGTTGTTTCGTTCGCATTTCATTCTCTTCATAATCATCAACAAATCTTTTACCATAAACGCTTCTATTCCCTCTAACCTTATTCTTATTCGTATTTACATCATCTTACACCATAAAAAATATCATAAATAAAAAAAAAACTTAAAAAAAAGATTTAAAACAATTTTATACGACAGAACACTAGCAGTTCAAGTACACATTTAAATATGTGGCACAACATTCCTAATGGAACAGTGCCTCAAGTAGCTAAAGTTCTTATTTTGTGGCAAGTTTTACTTGCATTTTAGTGTTAATGGTTATCAGGTATTAGTAGGTTCCGAATCACCAAACACAGCGGTCTTTTTATTTGGATAAAGACTGGCAAAGCAAGGATTTGAACCCAACATTTCACACTCCCCTTAATTCTAGTCCGAACGCGCTAACGTAATGAGTCACCGCTGCCCATGTATTTATAAAATATACTATCATTATTTATTAATATAAAATAGTGTCGCTAAAAGTCAACTGGGATATGAGCGACGCCTATATTGTTCAGCAATTTTATAGAGTGCGGAAAGCTCTGGAATGTTCGAAATTAGTTGCTGGCAAGTAGAAAAGGGTCGCGACTGGCGTATATTTTGTAGAAATACTATCTTTATTAAAGAAGTAAAGTGTTTACTTACTTACTTATTATTATTGTCATTATTACACTAGTTTCGGCCAATTTCTAACTAAAACCGAAACCGCAGCCGAAACCAGAATTTTTGGCCGAGACTAGCCGAAACCGAAACCGTTATATCGGTCAGTCGCTGAGTCGACAGATATTATTTTCAGCTTTGCCTTATGTAGATGGTTTTTTTATTGAGAGTTAATAGCTCCTTGATGTTAATCGACCATTTTTTTTACACATATCTGTTATAAGGATAATATATATTTTCCCCAAGATATCTTAAAGAATTAGTTGCTAGATTTGTTTCACTATGATGTAAATTCAATACTCTTTTTCTGAAGCATCACCTTTTCTCCATATTACCTATTGGGTAATAACCTTGGGTGGTGATTGTAAGACATATTGAAGGATGTGGTGGTGTTCCTGCAGGACTATACCCTTGCTGAAATGCGTGCGCGTGCGCGTGGCACGCTGCGACTGCTGAAATATTCACGCAGTGCTTACGAATTTATAAGCGCCCCTATGCGCCCGGTATTAAAATTAATTATTTATTATTAAACTTCGTTATTTTTTGTCAGGCCGCTCTAACGCCCTACAGCCCAGGCCTATGTACAATGTGGAATTATTTATATATAAAATGTCTGACGTTATAATGAGATACAGAACTGCAAACACCACCGAACATTCTTACACTCAATTCATACGCATTGTTACTCAATCTTTGCCGTACTTTCCCTTCATTTTATCCAAAATACTACCATTTTATTTTTTGTCTCTACAAATAAATAATCTTAATTTTGTTCCTCTTCTATATCTTCAGCTTCAGCATGTATCTTATCAATTATCTACCTTATTCTTTTGCTATACTTTGCCTTTATTTTGTCCAAAATACTTCGTAACATATTTATTACCATTTTATTTTTGACTATACAAACATATAATCTTAATTTTGTTCCTCTTCTATATTTTCAGCTTCAGCACGTGTCTTATCTATTATCTATCTTTATTCTTTGTGACTTGATAAATCTTATGATTTCTTGTATCTTATTCTCCAAAATCTTTGTTTCCTTCGTTTTGTGTAAATATCCACAGGTCATATCCGTACGTGTAGGTGACAACTGTTCACACTAGTAGTTTTATAGATATTTTCGCGCCACCATTCACATAGGTACATAGGCGTGCGCAGAACTTTTCTTTTGGGGTGCCAAAATAAATTTTTATAATTATTATTATAAAACAAAAGTATTAAATGTAAGTAGAACCATTTATTTTACTACTATTACTTCACATTATGATGAATATTACATGAAAAAATAGTTTATGTATGTAGTAACAACAGGAGAAGTAATTCCCAAAGCCGCTGATGCTGTATTTTTTCGAAAACCCGAAAATATTTGAAAATATCAAATTTATGGCGCGAAAATTTTCAAATTTTACAAAATTTTGTTTGTAATATTTTTTAAAGAATTAGCTACGCTCATGCTAAATTTACAAACAGAATTTAATTATCTCTTTTCGTTTTGGAGATATTTGCCGCCAAAGTTGTACCTCAAAAAAGTATGTTTTTTGAGTATATTTCAAAAATGAGAAGAGATACAATTTCAACTACTTTACCATTCAATTCTACGGAAAAAGTTATATAAAGAAATGTTTTGCCCACATATACGTTCTTTGGAACGATTAAGTGAAAAATAAGAAAAACGAAAAAACCTAAATTTCAATTTTTCATCCCAAAATTATTTATCTCCAAATTTTTTTATTTTTTGGACTTAAGTAGATGTTGATGCGCTGATTCCAATTTTTCAAACTGAATTTAATTATCTCTTCTCGTTCTCGAGATATTTGAATTCAAAGTTATACCAAAAAATCAGGTTTCTTAGGTATACCCCTTAAATGGTTAGGTTTAAGGTTTCGGCGACCTTACCATTCGATTCTACGGGCAAAATTACATAAGCGTACCAATTTTCAGATTTTTATCTCAACAGATAGAATTTCTAGAATGAAAAAACTGAAAATGGCCAAAAATCGAAAAAAATGCCTGATGAACCCCTTGCGATTTTTTCAGTTTTTCGCCATTTTGTTTTTTCTTAACAAAAACTGTATTCATAGGGATAAAAGTCTGAAAATAGGTATGCTTATGTAATTTTGCCCGTAGAATCGATTGGTGCTATCGCTGAAGTCATAAACCTAACCCTTAAAGCGGTATACCTAAAAAACCTGTTTTTTTAGGTTTTGCAAAAACTCAACTTTGAAGCCGAATATCTGGAGAACGGTAAGAGATAATTCAATTCGGCTTGAAAAATTGAAATCAGCACATCGATATCTACTTAAGTCTGGAAAATGAAAAGTTTTGGAGAAAAAAAGTTCCTCGGAGAAATTTAGAAATTTAGGTTTTTTCGATTTTCTCATTTTTCGCCTAATCGTTCCAAAGAACGTATACGCGGAGAAAACATTTCTTTATGTAATTTTTCCCGTAGAATCGACTGGTATAATCGTTGAGATTGTATTTCTACCCATTTTAGAGATATCGCCAAAAAACACACTTTTTTGAGGAGCAACTTTGACAGCAAATATCTCAAGAACCAAAAGAGATAATTAAATTCCGTTTGAAAATTTGAAATCAGCGTGCCGAGATCTATCTATGTACACTATTTCCCAAAATCAGAATTTTGGGTATAAAAATGAGTATTTTTGAGATATTTCGCGTTTGTTAAAAAAAAATTCGATTTAATAATGCTATTTACTTTATTTTAATTGTACACAACTTTGATATGGGGTTATAGGTTTTGAAAATAAAAATAAAAGTTAGATAATAAAAAAGGGTATAAACATTGTCAACTGTCTTACTATCAGGGTAATTATGAAAATCATACGAATGTCGTATACATTTGGTCGTCTAGCAAAAGGCAAAATAAACCATAAAAAGTTGTAAGTAAATAAATCTGAACTGTCAAGTAGTGGCCTACATTTTACAAATACATTATTTTGGCTCCGTAAGCTACGCCTCAGTTTATACCTTCTCGAAGGTTATAATGTACTTACATACCTTGTATCTTAAAGTTTTGTTTTTTTTTATATGAGTTTATTAAAGTCTACTAAAATTAGTAAATTGTACGAAGTTAACATATTATTACAATATCTACGAACAGAATAACTAATATAGATGTAGAAGGTATGTTTATTTCTCTTTTGTACGAGCGTTTTAAATATTAACGTCAACTAGGAAAATGAAGTCTTGAAGTGTCAAGGCTTTGCAGGAAAATATAATTTTCATATCCTATGTGTAAATGTAACTAAATATAACGAACAAATTTACATAACGCATTTAATGCAAAGTAATGTTCTATGCGTATTTTCGCAACCTGTGTTATTAATTGTAATTTATAATTTCTAACCTAGTAACCACATTTACTTAAAAATGAATATATAAATGATCTTTCCTTACATTGTCTGGACTGTGGACTGTCTCTGTCTGTTTGAGGGAGAGACCCGTACAGATGGTAGATGAAAAAAGAAGAGAATGAATAAAATGTATAATTTAAACCGTCATCGCAGTTCCATTTGTAGCTAAACAAACTCTGCTCTGAGTTCAGAACATGAATTCTCAAGTAATACATTTAATTAATCATAATATGTAGTGAAATATGCAACATCGTCCAGTCGCCCACATAAATGCATCGTTTTGCCATTTATTCATTCTTGTACTACACCCAAAACGGATTAAACAGTAAAACATAACAACAAATAGCTCAAAACAGCAAAAAACCTTAAAAACCTATAATTTTCACTCATCCCTTTTCATATATTTTTTACTTAAACTCTGCAATAATTTTTTCGAATTTCATTAATTTCGCCGAGATTTATAGAGGTTTTAAAATTATTGTTCTTTAAACGTCATAAATGTGACATCTTTTATGGCTTGATTTACAAGGTAGAGATTAAATTTCTACGCCGCCGAAGTAGAAATATAGCTACTTCTACAATGCCGACGTAGAAAAAAAAAGCAAGTAACCGTAGGAACTATGTATAATCAGCGAATACGAAATAACTTGTATAATAGAAACCTGCAATATCGTCCTAAATGTCACCATAAAACTATAGACAACCTAAGAATGAAGTTAAATCATCAATAATTGACAAATTTAAATTGATAACCTAAAAATTCCATACACCATCGAACAGTATTAATAGTGTACCAACTTGAGTTATCAACATTTTAGTACATTTTTATATAACTACCTGGTAAAAGACAAAATGAAAGTGGTGGAGATAATTATATTTGTACTTACATATTTATTCTAATAATTATAGTCTGATTTTTTTTCCTAAATATAAATTTCCCTACGTATGGAAACATTGTGCACAGATAGCGTGCGTGACAATATTCAACCCTGAAAACTCGAGAAATCTCGGCAGGATTCGAGACCGAGACTAGATAATAATATTCCAGACGAGAAATAAACGAGACGAGATAAAATATTTTACATTTAAAATGAGACGACACGAGAAAAAGAAAAATCTCATCTCGTCTCGTCTCACAGAATCACTATGCATAAAAATATAGACTTAAAAAAGATATTAATTGATATTTAAATATTAAAAACCTTAGTGCAAATAATATATAATAAATTGAGGAGAATATACTAGTAAAGGGATGGATTTTATCGGAGATAGAATAATTATCTTTGATCGTATTTCTCGCTGTATTTTCTATCGTGCTCTATACTATGTTTATCTGCAAAATAAATATTGGTGTTTTGGAAATGATTGTTACGTTACATTTCTGTAAAAAATATCCGGGGAAAATATTTCGTTATTCGTGTTCGTATTTCATCAATTATTCCTCCCTAACTCTTTTTCATTTTTTCCAAATAATTTCCACATTTCCACCTGTGCAGGGCCTTGGTCGGATTGTTGACTGATAACTGTATATCATGTGTCAAAATATATCAATTACCCCAGCGCTAATCAGAGCGGCCATGGACAGAGGTGTCATGGACTCGTCACACCCGCAGCTTACACAACCAAACCTACACCCCCGCCAACTTTACATGCTACTAATAAACATATTTTAGTTCTACGTTAATTAGTTACGGCTGATCACAGCTTCGAAATTTTCAGCCAGGATCACAGAATAGGGAAACATGAAAGGTACCGTCACGGAGTGTCGCTTCTGTATATACCTATTCTGTGCCAGGATCTCAAATGGAATAAAGTAAGAGTTAGTGCCACTTATGGCTTTACTTGATGTTCACTTGTCTTGAAATCCAGTTGAAGTCAAGTAGTAAATGCAAAATATTAAGTCAAGTTAATTGGTGTTATTTCAAATACTTCAAAAATTAAGTACCTATTGAATAAAACAACTTTTTTAGTCTATAATTATTTATTTATTAAACCCAACGTTTCGGCAGCATAAACTGCTGTCTTCTTCAGGGTAATATCATTTTCTCCGTATGTAAAAATAAGACATATGCTGAGACAAGTTAAAGACGTCATCGCTCTTCAATCTTCAGGGATTTTCCCGATTAGATGCGTCTGTGGAAAAGTGTAGAACGGTCAAAGTAGTAGAACTATGTCTACAAGATTAACTGAACATTAACTTTCGATTAGATTGAACTAGCCTGAGAAATTGTCAGTCGCAGAACATGCCTTGGAGGATTTTCATGAAATAAAATTTCAAGACACGAAAAGATCTACATACCTCAACACATTAATTAGAGAAACCATTGAGGTTTTTAAATATAAGAATATTATGAATTTAAGAAAGCTTGAGTTTCAAGTCAAGTCTAAAAATCTCAAACTAGTTGATTTGAGGAAATTGTAGCACCATTAAGATCAAGAAAATAGTACGTTTGGTTATTAGATGAATCTAGAGTGGAGTCTTTGACTTGACTTGAAATCAAATCAAGTCAAATGTGAATTAAAGAAAAGCTTGATTTTGAATTCAAGTCATAAAAATCTCTAACTAGTTGATTTGAGGAAACTGTAGCACGATTAAGAATAAGGAAATAGTACGTTTGGTAGTAGGTAAATCTAGAGTGGAATCTTTGACTTGACTTGAAATCAAATCAAGTCATAAGTGAATTTAAGAAAAGCTTGATTTTCAAGTCGTCATAAAAATCTCAAACTGTAGCACAATTAAGAACAAAGAAATAGTAGGTTTGTTAGTACAAGAATCAAGAGTGGAATCAGTGACGTCCATAGCGAGATTGCAGCTGGACGAGTGTAGGGAAAATCGCTCGGTTTCTCCCGCTGCTCCTGCACACAATGCCATCTGGCGACAATGGTGCAAACTCACAATTTAATACAAAATAAATAGTTTTAAACAGGGGAGCGAATTAACATAAAGGCATTTGGTAGGCACCAGCCACCCAATTAAAATTAAAATGTGAAAATTACATAATTTACCCAGCTGATTATAATTGTATATATAAACAGCTCTCACACCGCGCTCTGGCTGTTTTCATTTGCAATTATTACAATACATTTAATAAAAGCCCGGATGGTTTACATTAGCACCGTAATATAAATAAATGCGGACCACCACCACTCATTCGCTTCTGCTTAAGCGAACACCGTTCTTCACTCATTCGTCCACCGCCACCTATTACCATTATTTAAATCGCCACATGCCACTCTGGTTATTTCTGCCCTTCACTTCAAGTCAATGCACTTCAAACAACAAACTACTTCTGCAATTACTAAATATACTTGTAATACTCAATCGCCACGATTGTCATTTTAATATTCAAGGTGTCTAAAAGGTGTTTGTTTTTCTTATCATTAGATCATTTTATTTTGGTTGGAAGAGAAGATCCTGTTCTCTCGACAATTATTGAGGATATATGAGGAGTTTAAGCAGAAAAATCCCAAACTAGGGATGAATGAATTCAAAGCAGTCTGCAGTTACATCCAAGCTAGTGTTTCACGAGCGTCTTGTATTTTTCTTGGTCTTGCAAAAAATGCAAGACAAGAACAAGATAAGAGCAACAAATTTCAAAGCAAGACAAGGCAAGAATAGGAAGATTTTCTTCAACTCTTGTACTCTTGCGTTTTCTTTTGCTAATTTCCTAATCTACCCATAAATATGTCACTGATTTTGAAAATAATGAATAATATAAAATGGTAATAATTATTAGTTAATTAATTTAATTATTCATTGAATCATATAACCAAGAGTTAAAGCAATAGTTCACATTAATTTCTGAAAATTAAATATTTAATTATTTTAACACAAAATGTGAGTATACATATAAATAGGATTACATTTTTTTTTCTGTTTTCTATTAGGACGTAGGTATATCGGCTATTAGGTATGTTATATTATGATTCTTATAATAATAGTTTATTTATGGTTATGACACATTTAGGACATACAATATAAAATTAATTTTTAAGAAAACATGAGCTTTTTATGGATTTTTTCGAGTAGGGATCAGGTAAGTTATTATGAAGCGAAAAATTAATGTATGATGTACGTATATCAATGTTTCTAAATTTACTTGTAGTACTTCTATTGTCTTAACTGATATCTGAAAGGATGGCAGGATCGTTATTAGTTATCATTCTTGTAATGCACTTTCCACTTCAGCATCTTTATCTACATAAAGCAAATGAAGTACACTTAGCAATGCGTAATAAGCCGTGTGTGATATATTTATTTAAAGGTAAGACCGTGGGTAGGTGTAAGTGTAAGACCAGTGGTGTCGGTGTTGGTGTATAGTGGCAGACACAGTGGCGTCCGTCACAGCGGGAAGCTCGCGTGATATTGAGTCGCGTGCACACACACTACTCCACTAACTTATACCTGACAGCGATGAGTGTTTGGCTTCAATCTTACTCACACTTACGACAACATTCAAACACATGCTACACTTAAAAACGCTCTTACAGAGGACACCCACTCAGCACCACAAGCGTTAAATCAAAACACCATCCAAAAATTAACTTCTGATAATCAAGCTGCATTTCAAACGACAAATTTGTAATTGGGACAGAACAATGAAGAAATATTGCAAATTAAAATTTGAGTTATATAAAGTGTAGTGTGGCCGTCTAGACAAGAGAAGATAAGATTTTGCAAAATCTTATTTTGTCTAAATATTTTAAGACAAGATCTGACTAAGTCTAAGTCTAGATTAAAAAGTCTTGTCTAGATATCAAGAGTCTAGATTGTTTCAAAACACTATATTAACCAGCACATACGCTTTAGACAAAGACAAATAATTCTAATATATATTTCGACAATTTAATTTTTTTAGGAGTCTTGAAAATTGTCTAGAATTTTGATCTAGAATAAGAAAGTTCTTTCTTGTCTTGAAATTTCAAGACAAGATTTTTGCCAGTCTTGTCTTATAATCTAGACAAGACAAGCCAAGAGTCTAGAAAGTCTAGATCTAGACGGCAACACTAATAGAGTTAAAAAAAATAAAAAAGGAGGCGTGCCCTGTGACTGCCTGTGACATAGTAACCCGAAAGGACAACAGAATTTAACTTCACTGAAATGTTATCACCTCTACTTCTGCCTAGTTTCAATTTCACACAAAACACTAGTTATCTTTCTATATGTTATTGTTCGAATATTAACGTCACGATAAAACATTATTAATTTATTTCTTCTATAAAGCAATTTAAAAAATTAAAAAATAATTGTCTAATATTTTTATTTGAAGGTTAATAAATAGATGAAAATAAGAAATTATAGAAAACCCCATTCAGTCGATTTTGATTACCTATTTTAGAAAAATTTTCTTCGTAATCATTTCTGTTAAAACCATCAATAAAAAAATTCTATTTGTTTTTGGAAAAAATAAGGTCTAAAAAACTGAAATTGAGAAGTGAAATTATGTTCGGAACGTGTATCTTATTTGCCTTAGTGTAAGCTACGCGAAGTAATAATTTTAATTTTTGTAGTATTGATAAATTTTTGTAGATTTTAATTACAAGTTTCACCTTGGGTATAACTTTCATTTATCCGTGAGTAGCAGTGGCGCGAAGAAGCAAGGGGTAGGAAAAACCATTAACGACTGTTCTAAAACACTAATTCATTATTTAAGACACAACATTAAAATGCTATGTTCGCTGCTGAGCAATTGTTGTCCCCTTACATCGCAATGTTTTCCAACTATCAATTATTAAATAATCAAACATTATATAAACGCCCCGTTCCCCCGCCACTGGCGTGCGTGCGCAGCAAGACGAGCAGGACTCGAGTGATTTAATCATACACTGCACTGTCTATAGTTCGGCCTGTGCTCCTTGTGGAATTAAAGTGAAATATGAATTATAGTTATGGGGCAAAATTATACTGCGAATGGCCGAACAGCGATTTATTTTTGTGTGAAATTCGTTGCAATGCCTTGTTTATTACTACTGTAATTTTCTTTCGATTCCTGCATTTTAATATATAATTTTTCATCGTTTATTTAATCGCCGCAATTATATTTCACAACATTTTATCAAGAAACAAAGTATTACCTTTATTTACAGGCACTCATCTCTCTGCACGAGTGCACCACACGATATTTTATATAGCGACAATAAAATAAAATTTCCATCCCTTCCATTTGGGTAAAAGATTTGAAATTATATTTCACAATATTTTATCAAGAAGCAAAGTATTACCTTTATTTACAGGCACTCATCTCTCTGCACGAGTGCACCACACGAGAATAAAATAAAATTTCCATTCCTTCATTTTGTGTTAAAGATTTGAAAAATACGAAACGAATTATATTTCACAACATTTTATCAAGAAACAAAGTATTACCTTTATTTACAGGCACTCATCTCTCTGCACGAGTGCACCACACGAGAATAAAATAAAATTTCCATTCCTTCATTTTGTGTAAAAGATTTGAAAAATACGAAGCGAATTATATTTCACAACATTTTATCAAGAAGCAAAGTATTACCTTTATTTACAGGCACTCATCTCTCTGCACGAGTGCACCACACGATATTCAATTTTTTGTATAACGAGAATAAAATAAAATTTCCATCCCTTCAATTTGTGTAAAAGATTTGAAAAATCCGAACCGAATAAAAAAATAAAAACATAAAACAAAAAACGCAGAAAAAACGAAACATTGAAATGTCAACAAACATTAGTACATACTTGGTTTATATGTAGGCTAATCAAACAAACGCACAAACGCTCGTCCTGTGCGCCATTAGAATATCGGTAAATAACAAGTTATTGTTTCCAAACGCCCTGTCGCGAGCGAATGTTTCTCTGCTCCCCTTCTCTCTACAGGACCGTATCCACTGTTTTTTTCCCCGAAAAGGACATTCATTTCAACGAAACACTACTATCATTACAAATATCACACCCATAAAAATAACCATCAAAACGTTAACAATTTTAAAAATAAAAATTTAACAACACTACATTTTTCCTCTACAAGAACCACTCGGACATAAACAAGTCTGGGATATGAACCCCAGATATATTATATTCGAATCAAAGACGTTATTTATTAACACTTAAAACAATAAATTCTTAAAAAAACAATATATCTATTTTTAATTGTACAAATGTCACATAAAATAAGCTTTTTCATATTTTCTATTATTTTTATTAAACAATTGTTAAACATGAATTAAAATATGATGACTGTTAAATTTTTTTGCATATTTCAAATTGAAATAAATTTTAAGAATATATACCCGCGCTGCCACCAAATTTTCCCCAACTAAAAATTTCATTTTTTAATGCGATTTTAAGGAAGATAAATACGTATTCGTAAACAGTTGTGTGTTTTTAATATAAATATATAACAAGCCAGTATTTTTTTGTATGTATACCAAGGTAAAAATAACGTAATAATGTATATTTTTTTCATTTTCATTTATCATATTATGCGTACATTAGATCGTCAGATATCGTGACAAGAACATATGTTTATTATCACGTTATGTCCGCATTGAATCATTTATTTCTCTGTTTTATTTTACTTCAGGTTATGTATTAGGTGGGTGCTTTATTTTAAATAAACATATGCACATTACAGGGAAACTACCCTACATTAAAATAACATTAAATGTAATTATAATATGAAAAAATGTCGATATTTTAAATTAAATCTCTTGCTAAAGGGCGTTTTAGAATAGAATATATATGGGACAATATATAATACAAGAAATTTAACAATATCTTGTACTAAAAATTGTTAGATTTTGACGACGTTTTGTGATACTAATACAATTTCTTGTTCAATATATTGGCTCTGATTTTTCGCACTTTCCTTAAATATGTCAATGTGATAAGCAAAATTAAACATAAATTCATTTACATTTAAACTTTGGAATACTTACATCTTTACCAGTAATAAAACTACGTTTTCTATAACCACATTACATACAATAAAAACAAATAAACGTTAGAAATGCGTAAGATCAAAAAAATTATATATGCACATGCTCAAAGTCAATTTTATTGACAGATTGTATGAAAAATAGAATGTGTTCTGTTTTTCAACAAATTTATGGTCGTTACAATATTTCAACCAATTTGCTGTTTGATACTTGCTAATTTTAATTGAACCGAAAATGGTACAAGATCTTATACGATTTATAGGCTGTCTAAAACGGTGTAAATATATTAATATTTAATAAGGCAGCTATTGCAATAATTGGGTACGCCACCATAAACGAATTTCGGAATGTGTTATAAAATATAAAACTAACCACTATAGTTTCTCATTATTATAATAAAAAATAAATATTAGTTTACAATTATATAGGGATTAGCAATTAAATGTTTTGCAGAAGGGATATGTGACGTCAGCATGGTAGGCAATATCCTTTCCCCAAATTTTTAATATTTATTTTCTTTTAGGCTACGACTAAAGAATCGAAATTGGTACAATTACATTACAATTTTCAAGATTTTAATTTAGACAAATTAAGATATGTATCGCGCAATCATTCAAAAATGTATGCAGTGTTAATTTAGATGGGTGGCCACATCTGAAATTTTTGTTTTCTTCCTTTTTTAAATCCTCCCTGATTCCTATCCTGACAACGTCCTGACCCTCGGTCCTCATAATGGAACTCAAACAGCGTGAGGCTTTTTATCGCATTCAGAATGAAATAATTGTCTGCCCCCTGCCCCTGCTTGTAGATGCACAGGTGACCCCCCTCTGGCACGTGACGTCATAGCATCGCGACGCCTCAGCAAAGATACGACAAGAGATGTTATCAACAATGCATAATAGTTGCAGATAACACGGAATTTATAACTTATACAAAATATAATTGTTTCACCAAACGAAAAGAAATGTTGGTATAAAAATATATATAACTGTTTCGTAAACAAATTGTTACTCATTTCTAGGTGTGCCATTTCAAGCACATACAAGTAACCCTAGAGAGAAAGAAGCAGTTTCAAGTAGATACAGAATAATAGTAGGTATATTGCACAACAAGTGCAGAAACTCTGGAATCACACAAGATGGAAATAGGCTATTCCGCACGAGTGGCACACTATACTTTTTCTACGACCACACTTTTAATCGTTACAGATCAAAAATATATACACAACAATATGGCGCAGATAACCTCAAAAAGAATATTTTCACGCCTACGCAATGTTAGCAAATACCATAAAAAATGATTTCTCACACTACGTAATTTTGAAGCTTTATAAAGTGTCATAAAAGTGCCTCTTTCCTCGTAGACAAAAATATAAAAACTAACCACCATACTAAACATTAGTTTGCAATAATATTAGCAATTAAAAGTTTTGGAGAAGGGATATTTAACGTCAGTGTGGTAGGATCGTGTAAGAAGAAAGGTAGATTGACTTTTTCGCTCCCAGTCTATTTGTTTCCTTTCACGATTCTACCAGGTTGATTGTATAACATCCTTTTCTCAAATTGTTAATATTTATTTTCTCGTAAACTAGAAATCACCTACACATGTACGTAGAAATAAAAATTTGGTCACATACCCCAAATTCGGGTTCTGGGAATTACAGATATCTACCCTCTAAACTACGAATTTATATTTATGTATATAAATCATTATCCCACATCTAAAACAATAATTTCTAAACAAACACAGTAATCACAATCAACAAATAAATATAAACCGAAAAATTAACATACATACAAACCCTAATATCTATTTATATTATTTCTATCAAATATAAATACAATTATCCATTACGCACGATACCCATGTGTGTGTTTGTGTGTTTGTACAACAGTTGAGCAAATAAATTGAATACATACAGGAGCTCCGGAAATTACGGACTTGTGAAGGAAAATACATGAGGTGTTTACACTCATACATTATCCATTATAGCAAGTTTAGTCGAGGTAGTTTCAAAGGGGATGGGTGACCGTTGGAGAATACTATATAACACTAACACCCAGATTCAGAAAGGGCTAGTCACTTATCCTTGTTGTCATCCTAAAATGTAAAACTAACTCCAATCTCAATTCGAAAAAGATTAAGTATATTATTTAGTTCCAAAGATAACTCCACTAATTTGGTGGAATTATCAATTTATGTAGATGATCATCAGCATTTCTAAATGATACAGAGGAAGATTTGTGGTGATATTATTTGACATCCTAGAAGTAATGGTGTATTATGCAACAAGTGTTAAAAATTCGTCTAATTCCCACGAGACGAAGGTGGAAAATAGATGATTTTACACGAATAGTACACTATACTTTCTCTACGACCTTTCTGCACTTGTTTCACAATATACAATAATTTTATAATGTAGTAATTACGTATATGTATTTATTTATTTCAGTTCAAAATGATTTGATTTTTAAAATGCCCAGTTGAAGATCTAAATGAACGTTAAAAATAAAAAAATATAAGAATCATATCAGGATAGTGGGTTATGAGATATTTTAATAACCTCATTTAAGAAATGAAATAAAAAAAATTAAAACATAGCAAGGAACAGCACATCTACTTTGCAATTAAAACATATATATATCAAATTAAAACTAAAAATTGAAATTGCATCAGTAATTTCAATCATAAATAAATTCTACTGTGAGTAGTATAGTGGTTCAGAACCTACTATAAGCTGTAGACGCTTTGCAACATTAAAATGAAAATAAAACTTGTAACGATTAAAAACCATAATGTAATTGAAACTCTGTTCCATCAAGGAATTTTGTACTAGAAAAATAATTGAGCAAAAAAAGGATTTTTGGTATATTATATGTTGTAGGACATATATATAGAAAGTGTGTTATGTTTGTGCATATGATTAAATTGTCTTGTTCTGGTGGCACCCTGTATGTGTGTGTGTACGTATGAGGATCAATAGCGAATCATAAATCAAAGAAGGCTGTCATATCCGCGGCACGAAATACACTCATAATTCAAAAACATAGGCCCACATTATTCTAATTACACACCCCCGCTACAATGAATATATATGATTTTAATAATGTAACAAGTATACCACGCCGTGTACCATACCGACGTGGAACATGTTCGATACAATGTGTTGGTATGGTACAGTGCCATCTCTCCACTACACACATAACTACACTAGATCATACAAAGACAAATAACTATCATGGAAAAAGCAATACAAAATTACAACTTTCTCAAAAATATTTCTTTCTCTATAACCAAAAGTATTCAAAATTTGTTATTAAATTCGTCAAAATCTTAAGGGGTAGGGGGCCTACACCAGATCATACAACGACAAATAACTATCATGGAAAAAGAAAAACATACATAAATCCACAGCTTTCTCAAAATGATTTCTTTCTCTATAACCAAAAGTTGGTTGTGAGATTCTTAGTTTCAAAATTTGTTACTAATCTGAATTTGGATGAGAGGATATATCAAGGACAAATAACTATCAAGGAAAAAGAAAATCATAAATTCATAACGTTCTCAAAAATATTTCTTTCTCTGTAAACAAAAGTTGGTTGTAAGATTGTAGGATTTTTAGTTATTTCAAAATTTGTTATTAATCTTAAGTTCGTCAAAATCTTAAAGGTAGGGGGCGACGGGCAAGGTTTTTGAATTCGAAAATAATAATAAATAAATCTGGAGCGCAAAGCGTCTCATATAAAAAGACATTATAAATAATTGTTTAATTTGGGTAACATTGAGAAGAACAAAAACTATTTACCAAAATATTATTGTGGACACATAAATGCCAAACTTTATGTGATATATAATATAATAGTGATTCAATTTGGTGCTGATATTTATTTATAAGTATTTTTTTTATTTTCCACCGATCTGCATAATTACGTTTATGTATGCTAGATAGAAAGAAATATATAAATTATAATAACTTTACATATCGTTTAGGCTGAGGAATTTCTATAAAACTGATGAGTAAGTATAAAAGTTAAAATAAGTAAATATGAAGTAGTTTTATTGTAAAATTAAAAAAGGTAGAAGAAATATTATGGAATATATTTGCATGCGTGAATTGAGGTAAATTCGGTTCCGGTTTTAGTAACGTCAGAAATAACTGTTTTTTTTTTGGTCATACAAATTTTATTAAGGATAATTTTAGGTATGAAATAAATTTAAAATAATCATTTGTATAACTAATCAAAAAACTGAACTGCGAAAGTCTTTAACACTTTTAATTTATTAAAGAAATGTTATTACTATTTAAAATTTTACAAACTATAGGTTTTTATGTAGGTAACATATTCGATTCACATGAATATATAAACAATTCACTTGTTTTATCGAAAAAATTTAGTGACATTTGTTCTAACCTAAACTTACCGCACTTATAATAAAAATACCTATGAATAGGTCTAATAGTTATAGATAGGATCTGTATATTTTATTTGACTATACTATCAAGATCGGCAATCAAGCAATGAATAGCGCGGTTAGTACCGTGATGGGTAACCGTTTAGGAACATTGAACATTCATGAGCGGTAGTGGAATAACAGTAACAGGTATGAAATATGTAGTTTGTAAAGAATGGTAAAAGTGAAGAAATATGTGTTTGGAAATAATAAAAACGCTATTAAATTTCTCACAATTAAGAAACAAAGATTTCCGTAAAGTCATAAAAGTAAATATCCGGCAATCTGTTTATTAGCATCTAAAGTGGTCACTTCCTACAACTTGTACTCATCTCTTATAGTAACAATAAACATCTAATCACTCCATCTAAACAACTTTCCAAAACAAAAAACACTAATTTAAAAAACATCACTATTGTATTACAATCCGCCCGTCCAAAAAATAATAAAACATCCGACGATCGCTATCTGCGGCCCGCTG
This sequence comes from Stenolophus ochropezus, assembly GCA_035578165.1. Classification (NCBI taxonomy): domain Eukaryota; kingdom Metazoa; phylum Arthropoda; class Insecta; order Coleoptera; family Carabidae; genus Stenolophus; species Stenolophus ochropezus. Next base: position 24,790,779 of record JAQOWZ010000005.1, on the reverse strand, counting down.
CCGCTGCCGTTTTGTTTCATACCCTACTTGGCAGCGCGACTGTCAGATTTTTCACGACAGAAACAATCGCGCATCTGCCGCAACTAACAATTAACAATAATTAGTAAAATAGATATGCAAACGATGCCAGATACGATATGATGATGTTATATTTTCTGCTTTACCGGCTTCCAGAGCGAGACGGAAACACCGACGTTCTCTCTTCTCGTTCCGACACATGAGTACCGTAAGTGAAGATAATTAATACTTAATATTTTTATTTCACCGGCATAATGAAATATTTAAAATACAAACAGATATAACTGAATGGATGAATCTACATACAATAGTAACGTTACACATGGACCGGAATCACCATATTTTCACTCTACATTTATTTTCTTTTGTCTTTCAACACACAAAAGATACCTCGAGGTGCTTTCTCCCCTACAGCTCACACTTCCAATTCAGATTTTAAAGCTTATCATCATCTATAGCACATTTTTACATTACCTTAAAGTACTATAGTGGTGTAAGTGTCAGGTTACATCTTATAGTGTAATTTCAGTTTTTTACCTCCCGCCTATCAATATAGAGATAAGGGAGGTATTGTTTTTGGTCATATTTCTCAAGTATGAGTTTTCAGCATGTGAGCACGAATTAGGGTCCTTAGAATTCGATTTTACTATTTTTACCATGATGTCTGTATGTCCGTGCGTGTATGTGTGTGTCTGTGACGATTTTTCAAGATAACTTCAATAAGATACATGTAAAAAATATAATATTTGGTATTTATGAATTATATTGAAATATGATGAACTGATTAGATTTTGACTACAATTGGTTAAGCGGAAGTAGTACACATAACGCATTAAAACGTTTTTCCTAAAAAGAAGCCTCTAAATTTTTTTTTGCAAATTACCTTATAATTAAACATAAAGATTATTTAATTTTCTACCGACCATGTAAGTAATTTTTTTTATTTTCTACCGATCTTTATAATTACGTTTATATATAAGTTCTGGCTAAACAGAAAAAAATAGTAATTATATAAACTTTATATATCGTTCAAGCTGAGGAATTTCTTTAAAATAGATGAGTTATTCATATGTTTACAAAATTTGACTTAAATGCTATAAGATAAGATAAAATAAATAATAAAGATTTTTTTATAGAATATAATTACTACAGTGGCGGGAGGTAATGTGTTGGACACATCAGATTTTATTATTTGAAATATAAAATCAAGCTATGAAGAACATAGTTATGTTTCGCATGAATGCCGCGTATATTATGAATTTATCTCGTCGAGATAAAAAATTCACATGTGACATAAAGAGACAACATGATAAACCTTTTTTAAAAATGTCTTAATCCCGAACATGTAATATTTAAGAATGATCCAGTCATACGCTTTGTGTACGTTATGCGGTGTTACTTGGATTTTATTATTCTGAACAAGCCATCTCTGTCTGTAGTCTTTGTTGACGTATACAGGGGTGGAATGTAAATAATTAAATGTGTCATCATGTCTAAACCCAAAAGTCGCCTTTTATTTTTAATTGTGACAGCCTGTGACATAAAATAAAAACCATACAAATTAGATAAAAAGATCGTGTGTGAAATACAGCAGCGCGCAAGTATTTGTGATGCTGACAAATTTAAAAATTATAAAGGGATACACAATCATATTTATTTCAGACTGTTTCACTGCTAAGCTGCATATGACGTTTATTATTAATTAATATCTATACAAGCTTTAAGGGTTAAGGTAGACAATTTCAAATAAAAATATATAGTTGCGTAACATAAAAGTGACAAAACTTCATTAGGTTTTGACTACAATTCTAATTTAAGATGGAACTTCTTTTCCTAAGGAAAGTGTCTTTTTTGTCCTTTCAAACAATATCAGACATTTAATTTACTGTATAATTACTTATATGGTTCTTTTTACCTTTTTTAAAAAATCTTATAACCATTTAATTTTTAAATTGATTTATGACAAAAGTTCATTATTCTGCTATTCAATTTTAAAATATAAATAGATTGTTCATATTATTGAAAATTGATATAAAATGATATTACATTTAAATTATCTTGTCAGTCGCAAATTCAGTTATAACGAATAAATTCCGTTGAAGACGTTATAGTCAGGTATTTGTTTTTTGACAAGTTTTACTTGCATTTTAGAGTCTCTAGGGATCTACAGTTTATAGTGGACTACTTGGACACAGCGGTGTATTGAAAGATTGTCAAACCTGGATTCTAAACCTCAGATTTCACACTACTCGTAAACTCAATTCAAATCGAAGTTCCAATTATTGATAACTAGAACTACAATAAGAGAAATTGCAGAAATGTTTGAGAAATTATATAAATTTTTAGGAACTTCAGAGTTGATTAATGATGAAATAGTATAGGCTTTTAATATCCATATATTTTGTTGAAACAAAAAAAAGTAAAAGCGTCCTACAGCTTATAGTGCGTACTATACCCAAACCACTCAGACAAAGCGGTACTTGAATTTGGTTAAAGATTGTCCAAGCTGGGATTTGAACACCAGACCTCACAGCTCATAATCAGTTCGAATCAGAGTGCCAGGGATAGACAATTGTTGTTGGTAGAAGTGAAATAGGACATTGGTGCATAAAAGCTGTGATGGTCTTGAAGTAGGAGTTAGTAGCAAGTTTGGAATTATGAAGTTATGATAAATTCATGTGGAAATCTCTCTGTAGTTCCAGCAAATAATTTCATTAAATTCACTCCGAAATAAAATAAACACACAGGAAATTAAAATTATACATTTAATTAAAACATTAAACCGCAACTGTCCCACAATATGATTGTGAGCGACCGCACAATACGACCACGGTATTCATGCACAAATAATACCCATATCATCCTTATAATTATTTTTACTGTCAGTCTCAACAATTAGATCTGTTACAAATTTGATATAATAATAAAAACCGGACTACAAAACGACGCACCGTCGGTTTCCGGTAGGTGACAATTTGTTGCCTTTCAAACGCAGAGGGCATTACTAAGTGTCACTTCCGACTATGTCTACCCGACCGTGTATACTTTCATTTAATACGACCCTGCATACACAAATATTCATAAGTAATATAATAAAAGCCATGAATTAGTTGGAAAAATTTACGAATAGTTGTTGCGTAGTAACAAACGAACGAGTGTCAACAATGCCAATTAGATCACGACAGCGAAGCTAGAGTGATTTAAGAGTTATTTTTGCCCCCAGTTGTTGTTATTTCGCAGAAATTATAGAAAATTTTACCTATTAAATTCATAGCTCGAATTATATTTACTTGATTTGATTTCACGAATGACAATAGTTCAAACATAAAATTTTTGATATCAACAAAATGTGACCATGTCTACGATACTGTGGTTTTATCAAATTTCTTCACTGAAAAACTATCTACGGTCATCAAATGAAGCATTCTGATTGGGTGAAAATGACAAGTGTGAAATAATGATAATAATAAAACATACAAGTATCCCGTGACTCGATAGCTACAAATTTTAAATGCAAAAAAGGGGATAAACTTTCATATTACGGTCCAAAACCTTCATGTAGTCTTCAATAAAGCTACTATAAGAAGATGATCAAAAACTGGGAGAAATCAGCCAGTTTTCAGTCAAGCAAGAAAATTTATTTCTCCAGTTAGGACAAACGCCAAGGAGAGACCTTAGAGTAATGACAGAGGCCTCATTGGCCATTGTCCTTTAAAATTTGTAAAAAATTGGTAAAGCTGAAAATGACATCTGTCGATTCTATGAAGAAGACGATTCATCGGAAAACATTCTGTGGAATGCCCAGCCGTAACCACACTGAGACTCAATCAACTACGTAAGAGGTATCTTACGGCCGACTTACGGCAGATAAGATCAAGAACTTGATTTTTGGAGATTTGATTGTATTCATTAGAAAACTGGAACTGTTTTCGGAAAACTAAGTAAGGGCTGTGTCACAATACATCTTCTAGGTCGCGGTTTATAGTGGATTTCAAACCACTTGGAGACAGCAATTATTTGTCATGCTTTGCTAAAGAGAGGCCTGATCATTTCTAGTTCTAGAATGTGTTTTAATTTCTTCTTCAGTTTTACAATTTATTTACCAAGTACAAATGTGGATAGAAATCGTCTTGTTCGTTTAATGATTAGTTGTGTAAGATAAAGAGAATATAATACTTTGAATTTTTTGTCTACCATTAATGAAACTGAGCGAAGGAAAAACCAATTTTAAACAGGATTCAATGAATAACCACAAATAATTAATATCTATAATAATCACAAAAACATTGAAAGAAATAAAATTCTTAAGAAATATACGTTTTTAGCGCAATTAAATTTCTTATTCCAGATATCTATCATTGCTCATATCCGACGATTAATTGGCTTCCCTTAATTTGCAATCAGTTTTAATTAATTAAATTGCTCTTAATTATAACAATAAATAACAAACAATAGCTAATAAATAAAAACAATCACACAGCATTGTGTTGCGCGAAACCAAGTTGGCTGTGACTATTGTTAAGACAGGCATGTGCACGTTGTTGGTGTTAATTCTTTAGTACTTCTCGGTGGATATAATGGATATATCACTTCTTTCATGCAGACTGAAACTGCTACATTTATCATGAGAAGAAATGATGAGTATTTTTTTACGTCATGAATTCAATTATGAACTTTGCGGTGAATGGCAGATTAGAATTTTCTTATTTCACATGCCATATTTCAATTTTTGGATTATTCATACATTTCACAGATAATCTATAATTTTAATTGTCGTTCTATTCTTGGCATATCTTACAGATCATATATTTTAACTATTTATACCACATTATTGATACCATAGATATATTAATATATGTATTTATACCAAGGCTTTTAATACTGAGAATAATAATAACATAATATGTTAAATACACTTTTGTCTAATGCCATTATTCTATTTTTTGTATTTCCGACAATACGTTTCTCAATAACAATTATTTACAAATGTTTTCATATGTAAATTTAATGGAGATATTTTTTCCTGTAATGTTTAATGACCGATCAATTACTAAGGTCATAAGCAGTCGAACGAAGAATAAAAGATGCAAACATATATCAATCTATATTTTCACGGGAGTCGAACCTGTAACACCTGCATTTGAACCTACTGACTTTACAATCACGAGTTGATAGATTATAAATATTGTTATAATAATCTTGTTGTTATTAATTGTAATCTTAAAGAAATGGTGGCAGCAGTCATAAGTTTTCATTGATTTAGTTATAATACAGTAAATAAATTTCCCATCATTTACTGTTTTTTTTTTTTTGGTATTCAAGAACAAGGTTTATATTTAGCTACGGTTTTAATTTTAAGTTTTAGTTTTAAATTTATGTTTTAATTTTAATTGTACGTTTTAATTGCAGTTCAGTTGTGCTGTTTCTTGCTACGTTTAGATTTTCGTTTTTATTTTATTTCATGTCTTAATTGACATTATAATATCTTTTTTGAACACAATGTTGATTTTTAGGAAGAACCCAAATTTAAGTATTTTTTTGTATATTTTTTTGTTAAAATTATAGCTGCAACAATACCACAAATTATTCTTCTTTTCTCATTTAAATATTAATTTGAATTCGAAATGAGCCTTTTGTGTATTAAAGTTTTTAAAAATGTCTTTTGGATTTGAATCTGTTAAACCTAGATTCAAAATCTATACGCTAATTGTAATCACTAGAACAAAGGTATTGAATTGATGTGTTATAACTATAGTAATCTTGTTTGTAACTTAATTGATATCTTGATATTTTTTTCTTGGTGGCAGCGCATTTCTTGGCGAGAAGTTTTAAGGATGGTTTAGGTGTAATTACATGGGGATGTGTGTCAGGTAATGAAGGATGAAAGATACAAAGGGCAGGGTATGGGATGTAAACCGCCATGTCTTGCGTGCGTGTGTGTGTGGATTTAGATAATCGAATTAAAAATCGGTCGGAGTGAGCCTGTGGCGCTTTTTCTCGTTTTTCGATAATACGGTTATCGTATTATTTTTAATTAACATCGGCTGAATGGTGTATTTTTTGTTCGATGGACAAGTAATTTTTTACCTTTTCGATAACTGCTATTCGCTTAATTCGAAAGCTTTGTAAGCGTAGCGTACCGTGCCCGTCATAGAGGCGGCTTGCCCTGCCCTGCCCCCAACCCCCACTTGTACGCCGCTGTTTTCAGTTTTTAATGCGGACCCCCAGTGACCACCAACAGGCTCCATTCTTCACCCTTTTCTTTTCTCCTTCGCATCCACAACTCATCTAATATTTCCTCACATTACTAATATGTCATTTCAATCACATTAAAATTACTCTTGTGGTATTACTAATAAGTCAATTCAACGACAATATAATTACTTTGTGGTGCACTCTCCACACCTGTTAGGTGACTTCTAATAATTGGTCTGCAGAGTATAAATACACATATTACTACAATTGAACTTTGACATAATGAACTAATGACGGTGAGGAGGTATGAAAAAAGTTGCAAGACTATTCGAATTACCGAAGCATTCGGACTATGGAATTCATAAACCTGATATCTACAATCCAAAATATGTACGAATGATAAATATATTTTCAACCCGGATTATCCAGACATATATAAATAAATTTTACCAACACCTGGAAACGGTATATAGCACATTCGAGGGTTTCCCGTTTAACGTCCTTGATTGAAAACGTCAGTATTGCGTTTACGATAGGTGATACTTGAATTTAAACGTGTATAATGTAAACAATATGTTTTTACAATTTTAAATAGTAACACATTTAATTAGAATGGTTCATTTTCCATATTTTCCTAATTGTTATAAATAAAATACTTTTTTATACATAATATATAATTTAATATGGATAAAAGAATTTTTGGAATTCAGTCAGTTTCTTGTGTGTTAGTTTATGTCTTCTACCTGTTTCAACACCACATGAGATCTTCCTCAGGAAATGTAGATGAGTATGTTATTTAACCTACACTCCCTGAGGAAGACCGACATGTAGAAATCGTAGACAACCAGACAAGAAACTGACTGAATTCCTCCTCCTCCCTATAAAATTAAATTTTTAAATAGGTAAGCTGAATGAAAAGGTAGTATTTGGAAAGGATAATCGTTGATATTGTGGATTCGAAATTTGCAAAAGTATGACCCTTATTCGACTTCTAGAAGATAATTACTGGAAATGTCATTAAACATAAAGTAATTTTAAGACAGTAAATGTAATGTTTGTGAGACGAGAAGAGAGTATGAAGTTTTGTAGAGGTGGAAGAGAAAAGCCACCGTTTGCGAGCTCCTGGTAATCTCTTGGCCGCTATCTGTGTGCGTATGTGTGAAGCGTTCACTGCTGATGGTTCGGGATATGAAAATATTGTCTACCAAAAAATATACAATTTCGTTTAATCATTGACTGAAAAAAGATAGGTTATGCACGCATTGGAATTCGATTATATTCGTTCAAGGGATTTAACTGTTTATCTTGTTGAGCCCTTCACGTCCACACAGCGCGAGCGGCCAGCTCACTTTGATGTCGGCTATCAGATATTTCTGAAGTAAATTCTGTTGACATTTTTTTATAATTGTCAATTTTTAAACGTGTACGCCGGCCGTGTTTGTTTAGCCGACAGAAGGGTTCATATTTTAAGAGCGATGTGATTATTCTCTGCAATTTTCAGTAATTGCCTGAATTTTTTCCACTGCCCGAATGAGGAATTATTATTTAAAATATTTTCTACTCTATGCATACTTGATACCGGCCTTCCTGCTCGTATGGTAATCGCGCAAAAAATATTTTTATTACCTCGGTCGTTGCCGAACGAAATGCGGCCCTATTACCGCACAAATCGAGTGCACACACACAAACACACTTCTGATACACTTTCCTCATTTTCATTCGTCACTCAAAATTATTATTGTTTACATATTTACTCATTTACAGGAGTTCCAGTACGAGTATACTTAAGAAAAAGAAATTACGAAGTTTCATCCTTAAAAATCCAAAATTATCTTATGGCAGTTTACACCATTCAAAATTTAAATTTTAAAATTTAAGCGATCCTTATTTTTGTTGCACCATTACATAAATTAATCTTATATATGTTATGCGCAAAAAATTGACGCTTAGTGCTCGTTTAATTTCAAATTAAAAGAAAAAAAAAGATTGGAACAATGAAAAAAACATGAAATAATGTTAGTTGTAGAAGATATGGACCAAGATTTTATTGAGGATTAAAATGAAATGGACGAAAGTGAGATTCATTATAATAATTAATTATAGGGACGATCAAAACTTCAGAAATAGTTGGAATACGGAAATAATTTGTTATGAAATTATTAAATATATTTATTTTGGAAAAGTCATAAATTGTATTAGAGGAAAATTATTTTGTCTTCTCCGGTGTAGATCAAAAATTTCAAAAGACGATATTTTGAAAAGCACTTTGATATTGTAGGGAAATCAATCGCCATTTTATTATTTGATAAAATAGAAAATAATTGTAAATATAAATATTTTAGAAAACTGAAATCAAATGCTGAAAGTTTTTGTATTTTTTAATTTTGCTTAAAATAGAGAGTAAGGAAAAACAAAAGTTGAAAGAAATAGGTAGCAAATGGGTTGAACTGAGTTGAATCTACCAACCCTCTAAAATATCTGAGGCAACTGGATCAGTTCAGGAACTGTTCTGGGTTACTTAAATACTATTAAGTAAAGAAAACTAGTCTACCAGGTTACTTTAAAAGTTTCTAATAAATACAGCCACAGTAACCTTAACTTAAGCAAAGTTACACATTACACTATTCCACCACTTAAAATGAAATGGCTTAAACGACTTTTAGTAACAAGTATTTCAAGTAAAAATATAAAATAAATTAATTGCTGTCTTTAAATGTATGGTACGCTGTTCTCTCTCACCCCTTTCAACCCTGTGTGAAGCCACCCTCATATTCACAAGGCCTCTGTACGCGTACGAGCTAACCATGCAACTATAATATAATATGTAAGCCGAATTGCATATAATCATATTACAGTTACGTTTGACACACGCTTGTGTAGAGAAAGACGGGTTGTACGAGCTAATGTACTGCCAATGCATCAATATTAAGGCCTATACAGCCTATCTAATTAAACGTCTATAAAAATTAATAAATACTGACGTATCAACTCGGCTTATTACCCATTTGCTCTACCAATCTGTTTTCTCATTATTAATAAATATTATTTTAATGCTAAAATTTATATTTACAACTCATTGCTGAGTATGGCTGATATCGGTAAAGAAAGAAGGAAAATAATAATTATCCGATTTGTTACTCGCATTTTCGAAATTACCCGTTACTAAAAAATATTAAAGGGGATTTGGCGGGACTGAATACAGGTTTTCAGTTTTTCAGAAACACGGTCCTCTAATAGTATATTATTATACCTACAAATTTTATAAGACGATATATTGTTCCAAAAACAGGAATGGAACAAAACGTCGTGTAAAACGAGTATAATATACAATTTATTAAAATTTGCTTCACTTAATTAATAAAAAATAAAAAGGTTAAAAATTTCAATTAAAAACATAATAAAATGTAATCTAGGGATATATATTTGAAGTATAGTTACTCTGTTGAATGAAGTTGAGCACATGTATCTGTTAAAATGCATTTAAAATATTGTGAAAATATTTACAAAGCTGTACGTTACGACTTTAATATATTATATATATATATATATATATATATATATATATATATATTTTAATATCTCTTTAAATTAGTTTTGTTTATTCGGTTTTCATAGTCAGAAATATCTGGAATAGAAATTTGAACAATCCAATGAAAATAGAAAATTAGTTATAGGTATACATAAAACCAATGAAAATGAATGTTTTAATTTATAAATATTAAAATGCAATTCTGAGAATTTAGTTTGAAATACATTTTTATTATTTTTAGTCAATATGTAAAGCTCACTTAATAAAAATACGGCATAAATTAAATATATTTTCCAATTTTTATTCCGCATTTGCAAAAAAATTAAACCGAACGACAGAATTTAAACGAAATAAAAATGAAATATATAATAGATGCTACAAAAAACTGCTGTTTAATTTTGCCTTGTAATTTATAAATGACAAAAGTAATATATTTTTTTCGGTATTGTGCTCGTATATTGCTAGAAATAAAAAACAAGCTATCAATTAAATAATAAATTTTTACATTTTCAGTTTTTATTTTCCGGAGTTTTTTCGTTTCGTTGCCAGCAGCTCATTGATTTTACATAAATTCTTCATAGTCGGCAAAAACTGCGGTTCACACTCCGTTCTCTTCAAATCTTATAAGAACTACCCTTCACTTTCACTCCAAAACTACCACACTTCTTTCATTCATTATTAACTTGGGTTTAGCTACTCCTATATATTATAGTTGTTGTAAGATATATTTTTACAACCTTTATAGAGGGTTGGGTAGTTTAGTGGTCAGGCGTTATAAATTAATTCAAATCAAAAGTATCTTTTGAAGAGAAAGAAATGAGCTTTATTAAACAAATTTATACTGAATTTATTTTGTATAAATTTTGTTTCTTGCATGTACTTCTAAAAAAAATTCAATAACGATTTGTTTTTCTCTAATATTTTTTTTTAAATATCTTTTCAAGTTACAAATTGAATTACATTTAAAATGCATTATTATTAGAATACTAGATAATATCTTAAACACAATTTTCGGAAATGGTCCAGGACAAAAATACCTGTCTTTAGGAATTTACACTGTAAGTCCCACAAAACACTATCAATCGCCTTATTTTTTAATGATTTTCAAATAATTCGTACAAAAACTATTATCGCAGAAATAATTATTGTCAGGTCATTTTTATCGTGAATATACTATATTCTATAATAATCCATATAAAAAATTGCGGTAAACTTTATATAATGATCATCATAGATTTATTGATATTTTTATATAATAATAAAAATAAAAAGGCAGCATTTAATTTATTGTTTGTGATATATCTTTTAAACATAAATATTTTTAATGATACTTAAACATAATATAAGATAAAATATTCATAACTTACATAGATAATAAATTTTTAAATTATATTGTAAAAGTTTAAAATATTCTTAGATTTGATATACCTACATATCAAGCTTTTATGTGATGTATGAATTCGAAATTGAACACCTACTGTAAAAATTATTGTTGTTTATTTCCGACTAACTATAATTATTTTTCCGAAAGTATACATACATTTATTGCAACTTATAGATTTAATAAATTATCGAAGTTTGCGAAGCAGAAATAATATTAAGTATTGTCGGTGCACTCTAACTAGTAGGTAAACAGTTCCAGTGCCCGTACAGTTTGATATAAATAGTGTATTATAAATGGATAACCATCAAAGAAGCACTTTGAAATATAATTTCCCAAGTATTTGGTCCCGTATGCAAATATCTAGGGCTGGCATATTTTTACTAATAATAACTTAGTCATGCTGTATTAATATGTATTCCTGCGTCTCTTTTATTTGGAATAGTGATGCAAGTCGTATACTCGTATATTATAATCAGTTTATGTCAAGAGGTCGTTTATTATGTTATTTACACTCACTTCCTTGAGAATTTCATTCATATTTTTTTTTAACTTTTGACGCGTATAGATCTATTGATAGTTATTTACATAAAATACATAATTATAATACTTCAAGTTCATTTGCAAATATTAAATATTTTTCACACGTAGTACAATCTTATCAATGAAAATGTTTCCCCTTTAAATTAAACGTTACTATAAAAATATAGTTTTGTAACGTACTCCCATCCGAGTTTCAACTTCATATACCAAAGCTTAATCCTCTAAGGCATGTAGGCAAATGGCACGCTCAGATTTCGGCTGAAATTAGTGTAACCAGATTCTAGGAATTCCCTTAATATTTTAAATATTTACAATAAATATTTTTAAGTATTTTAGTGTTAGGTAGTTAGATATCATTGATATCATAAATAATAATTATTTTATTAATTTTTCTGTTAATAAAAAAACATTATCAAATTATTTTAGTCAAAAATAAAAATTCATGCAGTAAAGGGTTAACTATTTATAAAGAAATTATATATTTTATTCTGCTGCTGATAAAAATAAGAATGTGTTGAAAAAAGCGAATGGAGTGTCCTAATTCTATTGGCGCTGAGAATATTTGTGTTTTAATAAACGAAAATCGACTTACGGGTCTGGCCAATGGAAAGACGGGGAATTATCCAGCGACCTGAAAAAGAAAATAAATTATAAATTTAATTTAAATACGGCCCTGCAAATTTAAAATATTACAAAGTTAATTAAATTTAAACGACCTGAATTCATTTCATTAAGATATATTATACTTGCAAACCTGCATAATTCAATAATATTAAACAATAGAATTATAAATTAATAACTCGTTGCCCTATATATAGAACAATGTAGGAGAGGTTCAACCAAATTATATATGCGGAAAATGACCGCAGCATGCACAAAAAAATGGACAAGCTAAGTAAATTATATTTATTATACATTTGTAGGTACATAAAAATCATACAATTTTTAACAACAATATTTCTTATGTTCGAGTGGTTCAAAAAATATTTTCAACTGTAATTATTTTGTATAATACATTACTAAAATAAAATATAATATTCTTTGAGAATACTACACATATAAATAAGATATATAATATTAAAAAATACTTACCTATATTATATATATTATTTAAAATGCATGTTATTTTGTAGTTAAAGAAAAGGTCATTGACCGAATAGATAAGCACTAGTGTTATCGTCTAACGAAGACTTTGCAAAATCTTGTCTTGTCAAAACAACACTTGACTAAATCTATGTGTAGATTAAAAAGTCTTTTCTATATATCAATGCTCTAGATTGTTTCAAGACTATATTATCCTGCGCATACGCTTTAGACAAGGACAGATAATTCTTCGGTAGCGATCTTTTTCTTTTTATTTATATTCCCAAAATTAAAACTTTATACTTAATCTAGAGTATTGAAAATTGTCTACAATTTTCTCGTCTTGACCTAGAATAAGAAAGTCTTATCTTGTCTTGCCAATCTAGTCTTGATAATTTAGATAAGACAAGACAAGAGTTTAGAAAGTCTAGATCAGACCAGACGGCTACATTAATTAGCACATAGCCAGCAATAGGCAATAAGACAAAGTATATTAGTGTTTTTTAATAGTCACGTTGCTTACCGCATATTATGGTGTGTTGATAGATATTTAATTTTGGGCACGTTAAAGTATTTGTAGTTTTTTTTTTGGGATGGGTAGTCGTTATGCGTTGAGGTGATCACGTTGCTTACCAATATGTTGTAATCTTAGTGGTAAGATGTAAGGATGTGTGTACGTGTTTGGATGTGTATGTATGTATAGAATAGAGAATGTAGCCGTATGTATTTATGATTTTTTGTGTATGTTTATGAAAGATAAAACGGTGCATTGAATGCGTGCGGTGCGTTAATACAGAGGCAGCAGGCAGCAGGCATATTCTATTCCGTAGGTAAAACAAGAAAGTTTGATTTGTGACAGATGATTTGTTTTGGTTAAAAATGAATTTCCTCGCAAAAACGGATTTTATTCACAAGTAGGCACAAACAAACATCCATATTTCATAAAACAATACACACAAATACACAAATTCAAATCAACTATTTACAATTTCAGAGCGATTGTTGTACTTTTATTTCACAGCGGTGTTCTGAGGAGCGCCAGTGTATAGAGTGTATAGTGCACGGGAATCCAATACACCAATGTATTTACGACAACACAGAAATATTCAAAACGCTCGCGAAAATAAACAAATAAATATAAACATCAGTCGTTAGATATGGACATTTCAACTAACCTAAAAAACTGTAAAAATACAAATTAAAAAATACAAATTAAAACAAGACGGAAAAAAATCGCACAAAAATATTGGAACACTCACCGACTACCAATCAAACAGAACTATTTTTCCGAACAATTCGCGAACTGAACGGGGAAAAAAGCCAGAAAAAAACTCAAGCTTTTTTAATATTTATACAGTTTCAATTTTTGTTTGGGGCCCGCGTACATGGAAATAACTAAATGCCGGAGCGAAGTAAGCGCTTTAAAATTTAAAAAGCGACGAAAAAAAACGACAAAATTAAAAACGAACCAAATTCGTTTATATGAAAAAAAATATCGTTGCGCGGTCCGACATCAATCTGCAATATTTTTTCGCGATAATATGAATTCGTCCCCTGGGTTGATGGGAGTCCCTCACTCGCAGGGTGGGGCTTCCACTCCCACCCTACGCGTTCGCGTGTGCGTGCGTGTGTGTACGTGAACGTGCCGGTCACCAGTGATGCTGCACATGTCATGCTACTCATACACATCATCACAAGACATTCACACTTCTTATACTTTATATTTATATTATATATACATCGACTGCATATTTAATGCATATGTTACATCTTTGTACAAAAACACTATATTGCGCTCAGAAACATCATATGTATTACGAGTATAATAATATTATATATAAAATATCTGATATGGCCAGCACATAACCTCTCGTTTGTCCACTACTCTTTTTATTAATACTTATATTTTATATATATGAGTATCCGTGTCTTGATTGCTGACACGGTAAAATGAATTAATAAAATAACTACTTACAGTATTAGTAAAATTCCTTTTAGAGTATTCCATAATTATTTTTATAATATTTTCACAGTCAATTATAATAATTGTCACGGTCAAATATAAAACATTTATTTCGATAGGTAAATACATTAACCGCAATTGTAACAAATTTACGCGAATTATTAATTACTTGTAATAGTTAATTGGGACTAGATAGAAACAAATTTGAACTACAAAATTTTAGCTAATGACATAATATTAAATTATTATTTACAAAAATTTCTCATATATTCATAACTAATTAAAATATTTAGATTTCATTGCAAACGATCACCCTTCCACAAATCAACAGCACAAATTTAAGCTTAACATGTATTATCTAGGCGAAGATTTTTCTTTAAAATATAAAGATATTTATGAAAGAATATATATTAAAATAGCAGTGTTCCTTAGAATATTTCAAGATGTAAGACAGTGTACTTATACGAGTACGCTACAATAATTAAAATATATTATATTTATACAGTAAAGTATTTAATATTTAATAAAACCACATACTCAAACTCAACTTATTAAATATCAAGAACTTGTGAAAATTATAAGACGATGTACAGCATATGAAATATATTAAAAAACAAAATTTTAAAGTCAATTAAACTTCTTATATTCTAGCGGGAGTTGTATTAATTAATACCTACTGATTTTTTATTTTCAATGTCTCAAGTACTTAAGGTACTTGTTTTATGATAAGTCTTACTTACATTTGAGTGGTGTATATTGTTAGTTTGCAGCCTCTGCTTATAGTGGGTTCCGAACTACTCAGACACGGTATTTTTATATGGTTAAATTTGATCCGCAGTTCTCACACTCCATTCATTTGAGTCAGAGCGCTAACCAAATAAGGTAATTAGCAATTTATAGATTATTATTTTCACTTTTAAAGTTAAACATGCAGAGTTGTAATTGTTTTTACTTTTTTGTACGAGGTAAAGTAAAACATTTCAGTTTTCAGGTCCAACGAAAATTCAAATAACTCAAAAACGATTAGCCATAGAATGCTAAAATTTTATTTATTTAGTTAATATAACATCTAGTGATGCACCTTCATTTTAATAAAATTTTCCATTTCTATGGAAAGTTCAAAGACATGAAACGAATGGAAGTTGAAGAATGATTACTGGTAGTGTGATCTTACTTTCAAGTGAAATAAGTTTAAATGAAGTGCAGCAAAAATGTATACAATTTAGCGTGCAAGGAAGTCATATGTCCACATCAGATTTTTTATCTAATATTATTGTAGATAATAGTATAGGTTCTTAGGCTTGTGGCAGAATGTACAATGTTTAGAAGTTCTTCTTAGGTTTGTAACAATGTTTAGGTTTGTGATGGGTGTGGTGTATGATTGTGTTGTGAAACCAGTGGTAGCAAATATGTTTGGATGATGTTGGGTGTGACTTTTGGCGACCGCTGCGCGTCGTCAGGATGACGTACGTCCGTGTACAAATGCCGGAATGTGTGCGCATATAATTAAAAAAGGGGTGAGTGTTTTTATGCTTGTTTCGCTAAAAATTACCCTCAACACTTCACCAGGCTTCTCTCCCTCGTTTTGTTTTTCCGTTATTCCGTTTTTTCCCTCATCAATACTGGCGCGTTTAAATGATATTTATTCCGCAGATTGACGTGGGCATCTATTATTCACATAGAGAATGCGCGCCTCCTTGCCGGTACATTTGTCCATCTGCGCGGATTTAAATGTCACAGAGGGTATAATTTTATTATTTTCGCAATCATTCTTCAAACGCGTTCGCTCTCTGCTCGCAGCTCGGCTCGCAACGTTCGATCTCTAGTCTTTTTGCGCTCTGATTGACAGTTTTTTGCCGCCAGTGCGGATGATACACAGGATTTGGGAGGTTTACTCACTTTCATTTTGTGTTAAATACTCGATACACTACCCCAGAATCAAACTCATCTCCGCAAATGCGTTCTTTACAACGCACACATATCCATCTCTCCAAAAATCAACCCCGAATAAATACACCTCCCAATATTTCCAATCAAATTCAATATATATTTGTACATATACAAGCTTTCTTAATACTAATATTCCTTACTACATTTTCCTACTTATAATAGTATATTATTATACAAGTTTTGTAAGATGGTATATTGTTCCATTAGTTCCACGATTGGAACAATATGACGTATAAAACGTGTATAATATATTTTTTTTATACTTTGCTTCACTTATTTAATAAAAATCTTAAAATTTTCAATTAAAAAAATATCAAATTGTAATCTAGGGATAAATAATGTGAAATGTGGTAACTCTCTTGAAAGAAGTTGGGCACATTTATCTGTCAATATGCATTTAAATATTATGAAAATATTTATAATTCTATACATTCTATACAAAATTTCTTATAATTATCAACATCACAATATACATGAAAAAATAAATACTACAGCAAACACTTTGGAATGCTCTAATTCTTGACTCATTGAAACCAGTGCACAATTCAGAGCAGCCAAATTTTCTCCAGAATGTGCTCTGATTTAGGCAGACCTAGAATTAGCTGAATCACCTCTGAGTGCCCTAAATCCTGACTTCCTGAAACTGGAGCACAATCTAGAGCAGCCGAAACTGCTCCAAAATGTGTTCTAGTTTCATTAGGCCAAGAATTAGAGCAAACAATTCAGAATGTTCTAATTCTTAATCCACTGAAACTAAAGCACAATCCAGAGCTGCTAAATTTGCTCCAGAATATGCTCTGGTTTCAGCAGGCCAATAATTAGAGCATACGTTGAAGCGTGTTCCAATTTCTGGCCGGCTAAACTAGATCACCTTCAGGGTATGATATACCTTGGAAGACGGTCTAGCCGGACCACCAGGCGGGGCGGAGGGTTTCAAGAAATTTATCGCAAACAATATACCTAAATAAATTATTTACTTTTATTGTAGATACATTAACAATAACTAAACATATATAAATGTTTTGTTTTAAATATATTATCTATATATTTATATATTTTAACATAACTAAACGGCAATGTACTTCACTTATTTCTTGTAACCGAATATTCGGTGTTAAAATAGGCCGAATAGACCGAATACCGAATAATTATTTGGCTTTGCTTTGCCCTGTTTAACGCGTGTACACTAAATAAATAAAAAATAAATGACTTGACTTTGATTCTACAAATACGTAAATATTCCCATTTGAGTAAATAATTTGTATTCTCTGTACGAATAAAAATATAAATAAAAACTTTAATAAATTTTCCGGAAAAGTTCTGCTAAAACTATTAAATAAATAATAATTTTCCAGGTATTTTCAATATGTTTATAAAATGTATTTATTTTCACTGTTTATAATTTGAACAAAACGTTTGTTATATAGATTTTCTATAACACAATATAATGTCTTTATTGAAAGTTAACAATAAAATATTGCTGAAAATTGTGCATGAGTGTAAAAAACTATAAAAAAAACACTATTTTTTTTTTAATTAACCTATTCTATTGTAGTTTCCTTCGCAAACATAAATAGTATTAGTTCATGTATAGCAATAATTCTCTAATGTTTCTCACTTCAAAATATTGCGTTTTAAAATTATTTGCATGCAGGGGTGGATTGAGGATTGACCCCGCGACCTTGGGGTCTCGCCCCGGTACGGACCTGGAGATTTGTCCGCTCATATTTCACGCAAGGCTTATGTCACGTTTTCATGAAAAAATCAAACGAGGGTACACTTTCATTTGCACGGATATGTTTTATTACCCCACACGCAATTGTGCCTGGTAGGGTAGGGTGAAACACGGATTAAGGACTCTGATTTTTAATATGAATCAGTGCTAAAAATATTATTAAAAAGTATTTAGTATGGAAATGAATTTTTTCAGTTGTTATATCACCAGCAATACATCAGTGTGTTTAAAGTCATGTGGTAACATAAATTTCAGGCATTAAAAAAATATTATTATGAACTAAATAAAATTAATTGTTCGTGTAAGTGTATAGTTTCAAATTTAATATTTGGTGGCAGCAGCTATCTTGCTTCATCAAAATAATAGTTTATAAATAAAATATATATCTATCCTTGTCTAAGGAAAACTTGCTACAAACGTGTAACTTCAACAATAAATCTAAGGGTGTAACGAAATTGTCAAAACGATGATTCTATTTTTAGTACAGCTTTTCAATTTATAAATTTGAGTAAAATTAATTTTATTTAACATCTGCCTCAGCCTCAGAACTACGGTAAACTGTATAAACAAGTCGAAGACATGAATATTGCAATAAATATTTGGTCTACTTGTAATTTGTTAGTTTAGGAACAATCAATAGATGGAAGCCTAGTGTTTGATTTAAAACGCTGTAATAGTGTTATACGTTTTATATCAAATGGCCACAATATCGTACAATTTTTTTAAGAAACATGTAAGCTTGAATTTTTTTTTTGGATTTTTAAAAATGTGTATGTACATGTAAATATTTATAAATAAAATAAATTAAATTCGTTTTCTTAATGTATTTTTGTCACCCATTCAACTATTATTAACGTTCAGTTTCAATTAAGTTGAAATGATGCCAGCATGGTAGAATTTTAAGAGACTGGAAGCGTAAGAGACAATCTATCTGCCGTCTTTTACGATATTACTATGCTAACGTCACATATCCCTTCTCCAAAAAATTATTAATAACTATATAATTGTAAAGTAAAGATTTTATTATTACAATAGTATTACTGCAGTGGTTAATTTTTATATTTTATGACATATATACTGAAATTCGATTATGGTCACATAACCCCATTATCTAAAGGTACTTTTTTTTAGTGACAGTTTTTACTTATTTTAGTCTCTGCAATGAATTTGCTTACAGGGGTTTTTAAACCACTCGGTCACACTAAAGTTTTCAGTTTGGTAAGTAATGTGACCAGCAAAACATAAAGGTTTCCTATTTCATGTGGCAACCTAGATTTCGGAGTAAGTATATAATAGGACAGAGGGATACAATTTCTGGAATCCAAACTTTTTTACAGAAACTACTTTTGTGAAATTGACCTACACTCCCTGAGGAAGACCCACTTGGGGTCGAAACCCGTAGGATACATAGGCTACACACAATGAACCGAATTCGAGAAATGTTATTGTCTGTGAAATAATAG
This sequence comes from Stenolophus ochropezus, assembly GCA_035578165.1. Lineage (NCBI taxonomy): Eukaryota > Metazoa > Arthropoda > Insecta > Coleoptera > Carabidae > Stenolophus > Stenolophus ochropezus. Next base: position 24,770,919 of record JAQOWZ010000005.1, on the reverse strand, counting down.
GTTAGAGAAAAAAATTCTGGAGTCGAAACTTGTTTATAGAAACTACTTTTGTGAAATTGACCTACACTCGCCGTGAAGGACCCCACGTGGGGTCGAAACCGGTAGGAGACGTAAACTACACACAATAAACTGAATTTCACAAATGTTATTATCTGTGAAATAATAATGTTTATGCATGGTATAAATAGTTGTTGAATGGGGTGTGATGAATGAAACGAATGATTTTCACTTTCGTTTTCAGTGGTGCGAAGCAGTGGCAGATAACTGCTTATCCCGCGCTATGATGGCGCTGACATCCCCGTGACATCCATCTATGTCGCGTCCACCCACACAGCCTAACCTTGTCCGGTTATATTGCACACGTATTTACACCCCTGTATGAGTGTCACCCTACCCCTTTGTTATTGCAAAAAATACATTCATTATTCAATAGACAAGGACGGAGCGATGGGGGCCTTGGCCGTGCGAGAGAGACAGCGGAGGGAGGTAATCAAAACAAATCGCGGACGCCCATGGAGCGCCCGACCTATTTATTTTTGGAATACATTTCACTTTCTACATGGGGTGAGTGGGGCAGGGGCACGCACGCCACTGGGCGCGTGAACGCGGCAGGACGTGCGTATGGGACTGCGGGGGTGGAGGATGTTGGTCGCTGGGTCAATCACAGGATAAAATGCGTGCAGGATAGTTACCACGGATTACACACGATTTGATTCTCACAATGGGCTCTATTATAAACAAATTTATATTACTCATTCAAATTTCAGTTATGTATAATGTAATGATGTAAAAATTATTATAAAATGTTAATTATGTACAAGAGAAATTCTAAAGTAAAAAGGGGACGTGTCCCTGTGACTACTTGTGACGTAGTAACCCGAACGAACTACCAAGTCTAACTTCAATGAAATGCTACCAGCTCTACTTCTGCCTAGTTTCTGTCTCACACAAAATATATAGTTATCTTTCTCTATATAAGCTATCATTCGGGTAATGACATCACGATAAATCTCAATTAATTAATTTTAAAAATAAAAAAGACTAATATATGAAAAATTATAAAGTGGGCCTCCCATCCTTCCTTTATCCATGGTCACCGTTGCTTTATTCTTTCACAAAATATACACAGTTATAGACACACCATTTCTGGAAGGAACAAGCTCGTAAATGCAGTTTGTAAGTGGGTAAACTGAATTTTTTTATAAAAAAAAGAAAAGGTGTTATTTTTAAGTGCTAGAAAACAGGTTTTATTTTGAGAACCTTGTTATATAAATTATATTTGCTTTAATACTCTTTTGAAAATATGTTTACTTATGTATTAACATCAGAGGAATTAATTACTGAAGTCGTTGACGTTTTAATTCAATTCATTTTTGGATGAAATCAAAAATTATTGGATAACAATTTATTTTTAGTCCGAAAAATTTCAAATTTTTCACAATTTTATTTTTAATGTTATAGATAGATCTCTACACCGTGATTTCAAAATTTCAAACAGAATTTAATTATCTCTTTTCGTTTCTGAGATATTTGATCTCAAAGTTGACCTTCAAAAAAGTGCGTTTTTTTAGAATATTTTAAAAATGAGTTGAGATACAATCTCAACGTCTTTACCATTGGATTCTACGTAAAAAGTTACATAAAGAAATGTTTTCTCGAAATATACGTTCTTTGGAACGATTCCGTGAAAAATGAGAAAAACGAAAAAACCTAAATTTCAATTTTTCGCTCGGAAACTTTTTTTCTCCAAAATTTTTTATTTTCTGGACTTAAGTAAAGATCAATGCGCTGATTTCAAATTTTCAAACAGAATTCAATTATCTCTTTCCGTTCTTGAGATATTTGCGTTCAAAGTTATACCTAAAAAATCAGGTTTTTTTAGGTATACCCCTTAAATGGTTAGATTTACGACTTCGGCGACCTGACCAATCGATTCTACGAGCAAAATTACATAAGTATACCAATTTTCAAATTTTTATCTTAAGGGATACAATTTTTAGAAGGAAAGAACTGAAAAAGGCCAAAATCGAAAAAAATGCCTGATGAACCCCTTACGATTTTTTCAGTTTTTCGCCATTTTGTTTTTTCCTTATAAAAATTGTATCCATTGGGATAAAAATCTAAAAATTGGTATACTTATGTAATTTTGCTCGTAGAATTGAATGGTGAGGTCGTTGAACCCGCAAACCTAACCATTTAGGAGATATACCTAAAAACCTGTTTTTTTAGGTTTTGCCAAAACTCAACTTTGAACGCTTATATCTCGAGAACGGAACGAGATAATTGAATTCGGTTTGAAAATTTGGAATCAGCACATCGACATTTACTTAAGTTCAAAAAATGAAAGGTTTTGAAGAAAAAAAGTTCCCGAAGAAAAAATTTAAATTTAGGTTTTTTTCATTTTTCTTATTTTTCACCGAATCGTTCCAAAGAACGTGTATACGGAGAATATGTTTCTTTATGTAACTTTGTCCGTAGAATCGACTGGTGTGATTGTTAAGATAGTATCTTTACTCATTTTAAAGTTATACCAAAAAAACACGCTTTTTTGAAGTGCAACTTTGAGGGCAAATATCTGAGGAACGAAAAGAGATAATTAAATTCTGTTTGAAATTTTGAAATCAGCGCATCGAGATCTATCAATACGAAATACTTTCAAAAATCAAAATTTTGGATCGAAAAATATATATTTTTGGAGGTTTTCAGGTGTTAACACACAATTTTACATTTAAAACGTGAAAAAACCGAATAAGTAAGGTTCCATATATTATATTTTCTTCCATATGAAATATGGTTAAAAGAAGAGATGATTCTTGTGAGACGAAATATTCCACGAATCTCGTTCCGAAATATCTCGTCTCGGGCAAGTCGAAAACTATTTTAAAAACAAAACTTCGAGACGAAAGTATACAATCGAGATTCTCGAATATCAAGATTTCTCAAGGTTTTAAAATTATTTTTCTTCAAACGTCATCATAAATGTGATATCTTTTGTGACATGTTTCACAAGGTAAAATTAAATTTCTACGCTGTAGTAGAAATGTAGCTACTTCTACGTGCAAGTCCATGAGAATGAGAACTATGTAGAATTAGCGTATAAAAAATAATAAAATAAAACCTGAAATATGCAAAATAAAAGATTTTGTATTTAAAATGAGACGACACAAGAAAAAAAATGTCGTCTCGCCTCGCGTCAAAGAATTGAAAAAGAATCACTAAATATAATTCAATTTATGTATTAAAAACAGATCAAAATATTATTTATTTATTTATTTATAACTGGGATTATGGGATTTATATAAAATAAATTCTGTATGATTTTGTTTAATACAATCCATTTCTTTCTTTTCAATTCTTCGATTTGAAATCATTTTAACCCTGTATAATAGATTATAAGCGTTGCAGAAGTCATTTTCAAATATCTGTTAAAAGAAGTATAATATTCCTCAGCGTCGGAGGATTCGTTGAGTGTTAATGTGTGCATCAGATTGCCGTGAGTTAGCACCTAGTGGCGATGTTTGGAGTGACAGAGTGAATGCCTGCACTAGATATGTATTTATTTAAATGTTATGTGTCTGTTCTGGGAAGTCGAAGGCGTGTGAACGATCTATGATATTCGTTACTTATACGGGGATATTGCTATTTATTTACTGTCATTGGTTATGCATTTTACTCATACTCATACATAAACCAGATACACATCTAACTACCACACATTTAAATAACACACTTCGAGACAAATAAAAATGAGTACATACCTATCTTCACTGCCTATGGCTTTCCATACGCAATAAGCTTAATGAAATAGAAATGTGCAGAATAAGGAACAAGTTTTCTATAGTTATTACAAGCTTGAAATATGCTAGTACAAGTAAAATTAATATGAAGTTTTGTTTAGTAATATTTCTTGAAACATTATATATATACACTTCAATACATTTTAAATATAGAATGATCTATTAAAATATTATACCTAATTAAAAATTAGATAAATTTTAATTCCTTGTACAAAGTAAATTAAAGTAAATATTGCAATTAGTAGTGCCAGAAGAACACTTTTCTCGTAGTGTTTTTTTTTTGTTGGTCGTAGAAAAAGTATACTGTACATCTCCGGTGGAATGCTCATATCCCTCTCAGATGATTGTAATTGTAATTCATACATCATATCCACTCTTGTTGTATAATATACTATATAATTGGCTCTTAAATTTTGTAGGAAATATTTGATTTCTTGTTAATAAATTGACAAATATCAGAATATATTTCATGTATAAAATAAATGAAAAGAATAAATCTTTCTTTGCAAGAATTTGAGCGATTAAAATAATTTTGTGTAGTGAAATAAGTAATAGTGATAAACATTTTAATAAAATTTGGAAAGCTGTCCCGTTTCGAAATGAAGTTCGAATATATGAAAAGAAATAAGTTGAAGATTAATTAGCCGTAGAATGATCTCAATTTCAAGCGAAATTTAGCGTTCTGGGAAGTCAAATTAAAACTTACTAACACAATATCTTCAATATTGTTGACAAGAAGTAACGCCGTACTTGTTGATTGATAAAATCTTTAATATTGTTGGCAATTTTGTTATTGATACAAATAAAGTAACATTGTAAGTGACATTCAAACATCAGAAAGCTTAACCTCACGAGGTCAGGCGAGATCCATAAGGAAGGAAGAGATTTTATCACTTAATCACATTTGTGACGAAAAGAAAGGTTACAATAAGTTGAAGTGATGTGATAAAGTGTGCAAACAGAAAGCACCTATACGATATCTGAGACAGCGGTATTTCTGGAAGGAACAGATTGGCAAGACGAAATGATGGCACAGACTGCACTGTTAGAAAAAATGTAATTTTACATAAATAAATTACATAATAATTTATTTAGAATTACATATTTACTTTGCATTATTACAAAATTTACAAATCTGATGTAGTTTTTCACAAATTTACGTACTTTTACATAAACCTGTAAAATTACACTATTGTTATGTATATATCGTATTATATTTATGCAATATTACATAACATAAGTATCTTTACAAATATTACGTACATTTTTAGATATATCACATAGTAATTTCTGTACTTCTGTAGAATTATAGATATTACGTACCAAATTCTGTAAAATTGCAGAAAATGTGATGTATTATTTGTGCGCTTGCTCAGAGTAAGCAGCGTCTACATCTGTATTGTTTGATCCAGCGCGGTTCCTAATTGCTAGTTCATCCATGTTCTAGTTTTGGAAAACAATTCAGGTTAAATTAAAGGTAAGTTATTATATTGTCATTCTTCCAAACGTTTAAATTATTATGTGTTATAAAAAGTATCAATATGCTGTAATAATAATATTTATTAAACTAATTTAACAGTAGAAAACTATCTAAATTAATTATTTTCCATTATTAAGGACCTGTTATAATTTTGTAATTATCAAAATTACAATAATTTTTCATTTATTAGTAAAAATATAAATTTCTATGCAGAATAAAACATATTTTACCTATGTTTCATTGTGAAGGGATAATTTTATACAACACAAATTGTAAATTTACCATTAATTGATGTATATTTAAATGTGAGAAGTAATTTTGCAGAACCTAAATTGTAAATTTACCATTTATTGATGTACATTTACATGTGAGAAGTAATTTTATAGAACCTAAATTGTAAATTTACTATTAATTAATGTACATTTAAATAAGAGAGGTAATATTACAGAACCTAAATTGTAAATTTACCATTTATTGATGTACATTTACATGTGAGAAGTAATTTTATAGAACCTAAATTGTAAATTTACCATTAATTGATGTACATTTAAATAAGAGAGGTAATATTACAGAACCTAAATTGTAAATTTACCATTAATTGATGTACATTTAAATGTGAGAGGTAAATTATCAAAACACAAAATGTAAATATATCATAAAGAAAGCAGCAGTTTATGCTGTCGAAGCGTTTGGTTAAATAAAATTTACAGAACATAAACTAAAAAGTTGTTTTATTTAATAATTATAAGTTCTAAAAAATATTTTTTCTACAACCGAGCATAAAGTACAACTTTATGCCTTCATTTGAGTGTGTAAAGAGTTTACGTAGCCTAGCAACAGCTATATGTTCGAGACCGAATACCAGATCGAGAACAAGAAACTTTTCAAAGACCTGAAGATGGCAAGTGAGACCTTGCCGAAACGTCGTCAAGTAAACGAAGGAGAAGAGAAGACCACACCAACACGACAACACGAGAAGAAACCCGGAATAAAAATCCAAGTATCAAAATCAACATATATATATATATATATATATATATATATATACATACAGTTTGAATAATTCTTTATGTTTTGTTGTAATGTGCTAATCATTTTTGTATAAAGAAAATATAACTACTTTTCTAAAAGAAACTTATTTTAATTTATACTTAACCATTTTATCTTTTAATTTCCTTTTAACATATGGGGTAAGTATATAACTAAGTTCTAATAATAAGATAATTATACATTATGCCCCGAGAAAGTGAAACCATATGGAAATTTTTTTTATTATCAACATTAGAAAAAAACTTCAAAGGAATAAAAGTTGACGCTTTAAGTTAAAATGACTTTCGCATTGTCAAAGTTTATAAAAATTATATGGATGTCCATAAAATCCAATTGAGCTAAATATCACAATAGTAAAGCACCATAAATATTAGAAATATGAAGAAATATTATAAGAAAAAGTGATTCAGAATTAAATTTGAAATATGTATGCAAAAAATTATCAAAATTTACGAAAAAAAATTATTACTAATCAAACAGTAACAATACAAGGTATGCCAGAAAAGTTTTAAAATCAATCATATTCTTATGTTTTTGTAAGAAAAGAAGCTTCATTATTCATTATTAATAAAAAAATATGTTTTCTGTTTTTTGGTAATTAATTTATAATTTTTGGCGTACAACCGGTAAATTTAATTTGGAATCACTTTTTCTTATAAATTTTTTTCATATTTCTAATATTTATGGTACTTTATTCTTGTGATATTTAGTTCAATTGGATTTTATGAACACCCTATACAACTTACATAAATTTTGACAACATTTTAAGCGACAACTTCTTTTCCTATAAAGTTTTTATCTAATATTAATAATAAAAAAAATTCCATTTGGTTCCACTTTCTCGGGACACACTGTATTTTTACAAAAATTAAATTCTGTAAAACTGTAATTTTCAAGATTTTCAAATTATTTAATCTGTAAATTTAATTATTATGTAAAATATTAGTTGTAAAATTACATGCACCTAAATGTAAATTTATAATCTAAAATTACACAATTCGTAATTTTACATTTTCCGAAATTACAGAAATATCTGTAAAAAAGTAAAACTTTATATGTACAGAAGTTTATGTAATTTCAGAATATGTAAAATTATACAATTTGTAATTTTACATATATTGAAATTACATAAAATTCTGTAAAGAAAGTAAAATACATATGGTCTGTATTTTTACAGAACAATGTTTTACATGTATTTCTGTAAATATGTAAAATGTAAAAACACATAATTTATCCTGGCAGTTTGGTGGCCAGGATTTTTTATGTAATTTTACACATTTTTTTCTAACAGTGTGTGCTGTGAGATTCACCCTAGTGTAAATGAGTTGTACATAGTAAATGATCTGAAGTGGTGTATCCTTTAAAATAAATAGAATTTCTCATCCCCAGCCGGCGTTGGGTTAAACTAATAACCCCCGCTGGGCCGGGCTAAGGGGGGCATCCGGCCCTGTGCACGTACAGCGATTAAATTTATTATCGAATCGACCCTAAATTAAATTTGCTGCACATGAAATAATATAATTTGCAAGCCCCGTTAGTCGGAATTATATATATTACATTATTCTATATATGAGAAATTCAACCCGGCCATTCGTAGAATCAAATTCTAAATTTAATGCGAACACTACATGCGTTGCTAATTAAAATTTGTAGAAATTAATTTTACTTTAATTAATTGCAATGTACCAATTATAAATTATTAAAAAAATAAACGGAAGATATCCAATTTTAAATGTGGAACACAAAGTTTTCAAAACTTTTTTTACAATACAAACTCCAAATTATAATCTTTAATTATTATTTATTTACGTTAGTTTCTGCATTTTTTGATTTTGATTTATATATTAAAAAAAAATAAGGAGTGACGAGAAGTCATAATCTCTTTACTCTTTACAAAGTAAAATAAAATTTGTACACATAATTCAGAAAAATGAGAAGAAAATTGATACTATAAGAGTGGTACATATTAATTAATGATGTGTACAGTGACAAATTATTAATGGCATTTCAATTTATTAAAAATAAATTTGTTTACGTAAGTGATTTATAACTTCAAAACTAATATGACAACATAATGGGGTATGTGACCATAACTGAATTTCAATACATAAAATATAAGAACTAACCACTAACTATAGCTTCTCGTTATAATAATAAAAACTAAATATTAGTTTGCAATTATATAGTTAAAGCAATTAAATAATTCGGTAAAGACATATGTGACGTAGGATCGTAGTAAAAGACAGGTAAACTATTTCTTACGCTCCCCAGTCTAGCTGTCTTCTTATATAATTATACCCCGATGACGTTACAGTTCCATTTAAAAAATATAGGTATTTTATTTTTGTTTTATATCATATACATATGTAAAAAATAAAAATTTGGTCACATACCCCATTTTGACATATATAATATTTAATATAATATTTATTATCTGGACTGAAGACATTTGTCTTACTTGTTTATTGATTATTCCGGCCCTGTTAATTATGCATTTGTAGAATAGCAGCAGATTTGGAATACAGTAATGCACATATAAACGTTGTACTTCATGACGTCATAATCTAGTTACAAATATTACTGACGTTGAGGTGCTGTTCCTGCTAGGAATGTAGTGTAGAGAGTGGGGTGTGAATAGAGTGACCTCTTGGCAATGTGGCCGGGTTATGAATTGTGAATTCTTGCTGTGAAAATTTAAAAAAGCCGGGGGTAGAGCTGATGATATTGGGCGAAAATTATGTACCAATAATCCCGAATGAGTAAGCCACGATGATAAATATTTCCAGCTGAATACCTAACCTAACAAATCCGAGTTTTTTACAAATTCAGCAACGGCCACTAAACAGAATCGACATTTTCCAAATAATATTTACGTGTTCGGCATTGGCCAATGGCCGGGCCGGGGGCTACCTAACTTTTCAGCCTTCAGTCAATACGCCATCGCCATATGCACACAAGCCGTCAATATCACTCATTAAAATGTCTTCGCCGATATAAAAATGCTCTTATATTTTAATAGCGCCAAATTAGCAAATAATTCAGTCAATCCAAAATAAATTGAATTCCGATGCGCCGAACGATCGGAAACGAATTCGATAACCCCCTCCCCCTCCCCTTGGCGGCCCCTACCCCCACCCGAGTCTATCCACGAGCGGGAAAAAATGGCGGCGGGAAAAAAATGCTTTCAGCGTCATAAATATGTAAAAGTTGCGCGGATGAAAACAAAAAAATCCCCAGCCCCAGCGCAGAGACAATTGAAGGGCGTTATGGGACGCAGGCCAGGCTGGGTAATTGGGGGTAGCTGCCCCGGTGATAATTTGGGAAAAAGTATCGACCGTTCGGAAAAATGAACGCCGAACATGGATATATGTTTAGTTTTGTTGCCAGCATACCCGCCACGATCCGCGCAGATGAAATGATGGATTCATTTGTGACACGCCAAGATTTATCTGTTGCCATCTCCCTCTGTTACTGTTCCACACACAGCGGCACATCACACATACCTACCGCCCTACACATGTTCCAGCTTTACACTGCACGAACACTCCACGGATGGGTGAACATTCGGTCAAGCTTGCAAGTCTGCAGTCACCACAGCGATGGGTCACCGCCACTAAATCAAGCTTAGAAATGCAATCACAAACAGTGATAGGTAATCGGCCTACTTTAATATGAAATTCCTACATCCTCAAGTCAAGCTTGCAGTTTCGCAATCACCAAAGTGATGGGTGACCGCTCTCATCTCGATTCACAAGCCAAACTTAGAAACGCACTCACACAAAAGTGATGTGTTATCGGCCTACATTAATATTAAATTCCTACATCCTTAAGTCAAGCTTGCAGTTCCGCACTCAACACAACGATGGGTGACCGCCACCATCTCAATATACAAGTCAAGCTTAGGTATGCACTCACGCAAAAGTTATCGGCCTACATTAATATTAAATTTCTATATCCTTAAGTCAAGCTTACGGTTCCGCACTCACTAAAGTGATAGGTGACCGCTCTCATCTCAATAGTGAAGCTTAAAAATGCACTCACAGAAAAGGGATGGATGATCGGCCAATATTTACACCCCAGCAGAATAATCATATATACAGGAAAAGATTATAAATATTCTTAAAAGAAATAAATGTGTGGCTACCTAAATTCATTTCAATATCAATAAAAATTTAAATAATTGCACGCACAAAAAATAAATGGGTGATTATTCAAAAAAATACCAACGACAAAAAAGGTGGATCAGTTTTTTTCCCATAACAATAATGTCACAATAATTGCGTTCTTTACACAGAAAATCGCAGTACATCATCTCAGTTGGTTCACTTATTTGTTAAAAGACATTTGTTCTCTTGCTAGTGTTGCCGTCTAGATCTAGACATTCTAGACTCTTGTCTTGTCTAGATTATCAACATTCTTATTTTTCAAGACTAGATTAAATAAACATTTTCAATTATTATCTATCTTTGTCTAGTGATCTAAAGTCTTGATATATAGACAATACTTTTTAATCTAGATTTAAACTTAGTCAAGTCTCGTCTTGTAAATTTAGAGACAAGACAACACTTTGCAAAATCTTATCTAGTTGTCAATGAAGAAAATTGTTTCATAATTGATTTTAGAAGTATTGTTATTTTGATTGTAATAAGTACAAATCACCAATAATACTGAAGATATTGTGTGTAGGTTTTTTTTTATATAGAAATAGGTAAAGAAACGTCATTTTAAAATTTATAACAATGTTTTAAATTTATCGTTAGGAATAATTTTTAAATGAAGATGTAAATGATAAGGACATTATTTTCTTATTGTTATTCTTTTTCTACTCAAATTCTCAGCTCAGTTCATCTACCTTTAAATTAAGGTGAGCCAAGACACATAACAAAAAGTATGTTACCAATATTTACATATACCTAGTAAAGTTTGTAACAGATCATTTAAGTTTATCTGAATGTAAATATTAACTCCTAAATATGTTAAGCTTTATACTGCGCTTGCAATAAAGAGATGGGTGACCATCATTTTATATTATTATTAGAATCTTAAAATATCTAGCATGTATTAAAGACGATCCAAAAAGGATGAGACATCCAAAGTAGCATAAATATTTGCGAATATTATTTTATGTTAATTTTTAATAATGTCATGGGTTGCCCATCCGAAAACTAACTGACTATTTGAGCAAAAAATACCGGTGTATCCTCAGCAAAGTCTGCAAACTGACAACTGGTAAACGGTTGTCAAACTCCGAAGAACAATGTATGGTAGAATAGCATAGTAAAACCAGACTCATTTCCATTTGATTGTGGATTGCATGATTTGCAAGATGAATTCAACATCACGAGAAGAACGGTAGTAATGGTTATTAGATCTGTAATGCGATTGGCCAATCATTTCTACCATTCTTTAACTATAGTCACGTACAAAACGAAAATTGTATACAACACAAACAAAACGATAACAAACAAAACAAGCCTACTACTAGTACTTGTAATGATTACTGGATATAATTATTTATAAAATTAACTAATCATATTTTACTCAAAAATGCATTCTGTAATAATAAGCGAAGAATTAATGAGAATTAGTGACCGAACGAAGTTTCGGTTTGGTTTTCGGTTTCGGCCGAAACTAGTGTTAGAATCGTATCTGGCGTTTTCGGGTTTATTCGAACGGTTTCACTCTTTCACTCACCTACTTTTTTTTCTTCCTTTGGAAAATATAATTATTACTTTATTATCGTTATTCTGAAACTGTTAGTACAAATGTACCAAGTGCAAGATGAGGCATGATCTCATTAATATAATTTGTAGAATTAAGACAACGACTTATTGTACAATTAAAAAAAATATAAGAAACCTTGTTTTAAGAGAATAACATATATTATAAACGAACTTGTTAGTTAGTAACAAATACTTCTTGAAAAGACTACTTATTTGATTGTGATTATTTGTGACCTTCATGAGGTGGTGATAGATAATTAAAGTCTTTACTTCATTAGTAAATATAGTGGCCCGTATTCTGAGCTCATTTTGAATGCTTTTGTTAAAAGTGACATTCAGGCTTCTTAAAAGCGATTTTATTATAAAAGTGAGCTCGCAATACGAGTCATTATCTCTACAAATATGAAGTGATTTTCTAATAAATTTATGGTAAGAAAAACAAAGTTTAACTAAATTTTAACTTAATTTTATAAGTTTCGGTTTCGGCGGAAACTAGGAGAGGAGCCGAATATTCGGTTTCGGTTTCGGTTTCAGCTGAAAATCGTATAATGAGAATAAAATGAGGAGAATTTGTTACCAATACAACAAATTGTAATATATATCATCTATCACCCTCTTGTCGAAATTAATAAATGTCATATTTATTTTACAACCCACAAAAATAAAATTAATATCCTCGCATTTGAATCGTAATTAAATATGTAATTAATTTAAAATATTTTTTCACAAAGGTCTGTGTATGATGATATATTTTTAATATTGAGGCCGCGGAATTATTTAGCGATTAGCAAACGTGTTGATCCCAAAATATCTGATAATAATGTGGGGATTCGAACCACTAAACCCCGTAATATTCTCTTGTTTAATAACTATGCAAATGCCAGTTGTTTAGCATTTCTTTATTTAAATGCAGCGGTAATTAAATAGCAAGTGAGGGAAATCATTACTCAACTATGATTTATTTATCGCGAATCTTACAATTAAATAATTCATTGTTGACAAGACAATAAAATATTTTAGCGTGCATGTCGTCATACTTCATACCAGATAAGAGAAAATAAATTTTCATTAACACCATTATTATCATTCCTAAAAATAATATAATACAAAGATCTGTAGAGAATGGGTTTTGTATTTGTCTACCCTTCCTTTTTATGTAAACATTGTTACAAGCTTGACCACATGACAATGTTTTGGGGTTGTTTTTGTCAGGGGTAGATAAAGCTCAGGGGCACCCATCCCACACTTGTCATCACTTGTAAACGCTTGATCTGCGTATTTGGGGCACTAGGTATGATAATAGTCTCACGCTTTAAATGAAACATTAATTCTAAGGGAATTTGTTCAAAAAATAAAAAATATTTAACTAAAATTAAATAAAATAATAAAAGTGCAAGAAGTATAGAAGAAATAAAACTTTAATTTTTGCATATTAATTTTTTTTATACAGGTAAAAGTAATTAAAGTAACTAAGTTATAATTGTATATCATGTAATCTTGACAAGTTAGTAAAAATATTATCGTACAGAATTGTCGAAATAATATGGGACAATTGTCTTATCATATTAAACCATACAGACTTGATCACAAAAATGTTACTTACAAGAAAATTTTATAAAATAATATTCATTAATAACGTGAAATCGATAAACTATTGAACAAACCACAGATGTTATGAATCATACCAGGCTTTAGATGTCTTAAAATTCTCACTCTACGAGCTCAGAATTTAATTGACATCTGTGGCGGTTATGATACTCATAACAATCCTAGGTATGTTAATAGCTATAAACAACCCGTATTACAAATACAAAATTCTTATTTTATTAGGAATGAGTGTGTAATATTCTGACGACCCATCCTTTTTTTATCGTCACTTGTGCAAGCTTTATATATTTATTGAGTTTTTTTGCCGACTTTCAGTCTGAATATTGAGTCAACATTGAATGCAAATCAGGTTTAAAATAAGAAACAATAAAAGTAAGAAAATAATCGGTGTTTGTGATTAGCATAAAGTGAGAAAAACAGTGGTAAAGATGCAAAAGAGGGAATAGAAAGTAATGAGGTAAAAAATCAGTGATAATTGTTGGCGAGTGTTTTGTTTGATAGGCGCCGGCGGGACGTCGTGACGGCGCCGCGACGCACGCAGGGCCGAACTCGCCTAATTGCTGCTGACACACACTCACACCTACACGCCCTCATGCCTTCACATCGCATTACCAGGCGCTGATTTATACGCCTGGCTACGCAAAAATCCGCACAAAACACTCAACAGTTATGGGGCAATGGGCTACTACATTCCCAATAACATTCAACAACAACCAAATTTCAATATATAAGTCATAAAATAATAATAATAAATAAAAATTAACCACTACAGCTTCTCAGCATAATAATAAAAATTTAACATTACTTTGCAATAATATAGTTATTATCAATTTTATGTTTTGGAGAAAGGATATAGAAATCAGCATGGTAGGATCGTGGAAAAAGGCAAACTTAGCCCATTATAAAAAATACTATTTAATTTTATAGAATTGTTTTTTTTTTTGAAAATCATGTACACCTTACTAGTATTTAGACCCAGTGGCAAAGGCAATATCAATATTAAATAGTTATTTTTGATTTTAAATTGCTCAATGTCACATTCGAGAATTCCAAAATTAGGAAAAATGTAAAAAGAAAATTTTAACATTTATTAAATCAAATATTTTTATTTCATCTAAAAAGTTGCTGGATGTAAAAGACTTTTACGTCCAGGATGCAAAAGACGCATGTTGATATTTGTTATGTAAATATCAACTCCTCATGACAGTTTTTGAAAAATACAATTTTTTAATCCAATCAAAATGCTTCTTCCATCCAGGAAGAAAGAAAATTTTTAGTGATAAAATTAGATTAAAGATTTTATGTTTGAACTGTTGTCATTTGTCATTTATTTATTCATAATTCCTGCGAACTAACGACAACTCGGGACAAAAATAATTACGATGCTTACTATAAATTCATGGTTCTTTTTATATTACTTATGATACGAAGGAAATTAACGACCATGATTTTTACATAAAACGTATAAATATATAGTATAATGTATAAAATGAATTATTTAAAAATAGTTGAATAATAATAATATAAGAATAGTCTCAAAAATCAAAATCAACCGCTACTGTCCCTGTCGAATAGGGTGTTTTACAATGTTCTGTAATGTTCTGAATATTTGAACTTTACTTTGTAAACACTTTCAAAAATAGCTATGGCTTAAGGGCCCCGTTCCTGCTAGCAATGTCGTGTGAAAGAGCAAGTCTGCAGGCACAAATAAATAAAGAACAAGTAAAAAAACGAATAGGAATGATTAAAGGATAATTTCCCATATTGAAGTCGGTGAGTGAGTGTATTATTTGCGTTTTTATATTTCAGTGTAAAAGTTTGAGTGCACGATGAATATATGCAGTTTATTTTTATTCGCTGGTCACGATTCCGTGGTAAATGATGATTCCAGTCAATAGGTATTAATTTATATTTTTTGAATTAAAATAAAAGCTTGGTGGAGATTTATACGAACTTGGGATCACGCAAGCCTTGCATATCTTATTATCTAGAGTCTACAGATTCTAGAGTCTGCCAAGGTGTCTATTACACATGCATAGAATCAGCAAGCAACGTTTCTTCACATTCCACAAACAAAAATAAATACAATAATTAAAAATCATTTGCTTTAAAATCTTTCAAAACCCGTAAGGAACAACCATGATGGTTAAAAATATACTTCAAAAATAGCATCAGTACAATTTTAACAGAAATACAATTAATTTAATGTATGCAGATTGTTACAGCCATTCAAATGACTGATCTGAATGATGTTGTTGTTGTGCTTGTGTGAGAAACAAAACTATTTAGTGATGGAAAATATAAGAAAATTTTATAATATTTATAAGAAATGGTATATATAAAATATGTATTATCAATATACGACATATAGAAATAATATTCAATTTATAGGTAAGTTACAAGATTTTTATAAATTATTTTGCTATATTTTCAATGTATGTATAGCTTCGGGTGTAATAACTAGTGTTCCTGTACGATATTTAAATTTTCCTCCTTTCAAAGAAATAATTATTATTTTATTATCGTTATTCTGAGGCTACTACTACAAGGCAAAATCTCATTAATTTAATTTATAGAATTAAGATAAAGACTTATAGTAGAATTAAGAACAAAGTTACGTTATTTTAAGAGAAAAAGCAACCTGTTACTTAGTAACAAATACTTCTTGAAAATATTTCTTTACTAAAGATAGTGGCCAATATTCCGTTTGGCCTCATGAGATTATAATATAAAATCAAGCTTCCTAAAAGCGATTTTATTATAAAAGTGAGCTGAGTATGTAGGCCATTGTCTCTATAAAAAAAGAACTAAAGTTACAATTTTGGTTACGTTTTCGCTTGAAACTAGAAGAGAATATTCGATTACGGTCTCGTCATAAAATCCTGTTTCGGTTGGACAATAATTACAACTTTTTAAGAAGGGTTGGGAAGCTTAGTGGCCTGGCTTCAAAAATTATTCAATCTTGAAGTTACTTGAAAGGAAAGAAATACTGAATTTTCAATAATTGTTTGTATTTCTCAATTTTTGTAATATTTTAATAATTGTTTATGTTACAAATAGAAGTACATTTAAAATATATTATGATTAGAATACTTTAATCTAGATTTAAAAGTACATTTTGGAAACAAATTCCGAATACGGTCCTTACTA
The DNA here is from genome assembly GCA_035578165.1 of Stenolophus ochropezus. Classification (NCBI taxonomy): domain Eukaryota; kingdom Metazoa; phylum Arthropoda; class Insecta; order Coleoptera; family Carabidae; genus Stenolophus; species Stenolophus ochropezus. The sequence goes on along the minus strand of JAQOWZ010000005.1, from coordinate 24,754,111 downwards.
TTATACGACAGAAGAAAGTCCCATAAAATTTTATAAAGTGCAATTCTATAATGAACTTCAAATATATCTTCGTACAAAAATTTCAAAACAAGATAGTTTGAAAGCCAGTTTGAAATTGAAATTTTTGATCTCTCACTATTTTGTTATTTGATAAAATAGAAAATAATTGTAAATACAAATGTTTTAGCGAACCGAAAGTAGATGATGAAAGTTTTTGTATATTTTAAATATTCCATAAAATAAGGGACTAATTTTTCGAAAAACAAAAAAACGCCAATAACTATGAACTGGTGCTCCAAATCAAAAAATTAAACTAAGAAAAGTTGTTTGTTATTTGTTTTTTTAAAAACTATCCAAGAAGTTTACATAAAATTCTGTGGGGTTGTGTGGTGTACACTGGTTGTTATAGGGGGAGTGGGGGTTTGGGAGGTAACTTTTGAGTGTCCCTGGCGGCGCGTGGGTGTTTGGCACCCCATTTCGCGGGATGTGAGAACAGCGCAAATCCGAGCCGAGGTGAGAGGCATTAATGGAATCAGCGGTGAGTGATTGCTTGTCGAATTTGTCAAATTTCATTCCCATCCCGTACAACACAATTTTTTGATGAATTTTTTACGTCAATAAAAATTATTTTTTCGGGCGTATTTTCACCTGTGGTTGCTACCCCTCGTGTGGTTTGGCTTGCCACCACATTATGCAGAAAGTATCGATTCTATTAACGGACATTCGTGTATATATTACTGCTTGCTCATTACAGAATGAACTACAAACCCTCTTGCTTCAAACAACTTCTAACTCCTCCAAACTTCAAAACCTTCCCCAATTTCTCTTTCTCTTTACACTATATGTATATTCAATAATTCAGTTCCAAACCCAAGTATACACACTCAAAATTATATGTGATTTTTGTATAGCCTCAAATGTCAAATATACCAAGGCCATGATTTAAATCAACTGATTTTTTTTTATAAGACAAAAAGAATACAAATTATTATAAAAATTTAATTATTTACTGCCAAACTTTTAATAAAAACCAAAATATGTTCTGTATATAATAATATTTTAAAATTAAATGATATTTTATTACTTTAATTATCATACAACAGAAGAAAAATAAAAGTAAAAATTATTTGTTACTCTTCCTAGTTTTATACAGATGAATCGTTTTGGTTTTATTACAAATTTTGTTTCCGTTTATGCAATACAATATTTATATTGCTTTTAAAACAATTAAAAAAGTGATGTAACACTTAGATAGCTTTATAAAGAAATTAAAAATCTTGATTTTTGCCAACCCTGACCAAGACGCAGTATATTCTTAAATATCTTTAACTTCACCAAACTTCAAAACCTTCCCTTGTTTTTTTTTTCTCTTTATACTACATTGTTATTAAACATATATTCAATAAATTAACAGTTTAAAATCCAAGAATACACACAAAGTTGTGTGTGATTTTTGCATTGCCTCAAATTCAAATATATGTACCAAAATGCAGTGTATTATTAAATACTTATTATTTTATGTATAGTAAATACTGTTCGTCATAATACAATTGTTTATAATAACATAAAGCAACAAAAACAATAAAAAATGTAAAATTTCTTACCAAGTTTTCAAGAGCGGTACCAAGCCGATGTTTCATCTCTCGAAATACCACGAAATTTTTTGATTCACTATTTGTACTATATGTCTTAATAACGAATAACATAACGAATCGATTGATATATAACACAATATTGATTTCAATCATTTCACTATAAAAATCTTTAAAAAACTACGCAGCGGTACTCGATTTCAACAATGTATCAACAGAAACAAACGAATTCCTACAAGTTGACCGTTAGGCATGGCCTACTGCCAGCCTGATTCCGCGATTTAAATAATATTAACCGCTTTAATTTATTATTAGACAGATCATAATGTAAAATTTTTTATATTCAAATATTATTTAATTTTAATATTACATAAAAATTGTTATATAATTTTCCCATACAAATAATTAAATAAACAAATAGTTTGTGTTTGCATTTCAACCAATTTTTACGTGAGAGTTATGTTTTTGCACACCCATAAATTTAATTACATTTTTTTTTAAATTTGTAATTTTTTTTTGGGTATAAGGAATTTAATTGTGAAACCGTTAAAGATATATGTTTGATAGTTTTGAGAATCTAAAATATATAGAAAATTTAATAAAAATACTTGTATATGAATAGATTTAAAATTGTCAATCAAAAGTTTACTATAATTTTTTTCAGGTAATTCTTTGAACTGGTTATTTAAATTGTGAAAGTAAAACGTGTGATATTTCGTATTAAATGAATGAATTTGAACTTTGAAGTGAAATAAATGAAGAAATAGTGTTAGAATAGTTGTTGAGAGAAGTGTAAAGCGTGTTAGTGTTATTTAATCTGACTTTTACTGAGTGAAGCACCACTAAACACAATCTAAAAAGCTAATAATCTGCAGTAGGTGAGCTGGGAGTATAAAAACAAAACCGTGCTGTTAGGCAGGCAATTATCTGTGTATGGGCAAGTACGGTGTGTGTTTGCGCAGTTTGGAATAGCAACAGAGTCGTAAAGAAGCTGCAGTCGTAACAGCCGGGCTGCATCCGACAAGAATGTGTCAATCGCGATACTAAAACTCGGCTTTGCATATGTGCTCCAGTGCCGTGCCAATTTATTTTCCTCGGGGTTAAATATCTCCAGATATTTCATAAAATATTCTTTAACCTTACATCTACATTTACTTAAAAAAACAAGAGTGGTTCATTTGTTTGGCATCAGTTTAATATTATGAGAGATCTGGGTTCAAATCCCAGAGTTGGTAATTTCAACTAAACCTGTAACTAAATGATTCAAAATCCACTATAAAGTGTAAACACACTTACACAATAAATAGGTTAGATGTTTAGATAGAAGAACAAACTTTGGCTGAACCTCGTCTATAAGAGCAGTCAATAAATATTTTATTAATATTGTTATTATATTATTATTAAAAAGACAAGTACAAAGTTTTTCAAGTATTTAATAATAACCACTATACCTAAAATTAGGGTTACAATATTATATTCCTTGTAACTAAAAACAAAAGTAATTTTAAAAGATATATCCCCACAAATACTTTTTTATTATGTATCTAAAAAACATTTATTTAACTTAAATTTAAATTAAATGATATTTGTATACAAAAATATCGTAAATAAATACCATATAAGTAATTTAATATTATTTAAATCGCAGAATCGAGATGGCAGTAGGCCATGCTCAACGGCCAACCTGTAGTAATTCGTTTGTTTCTGGTGTCATATCTGTGGAAACCACGTACCGGTGTGTAGTTTTTTAAAGATTTTTGTTGTGAATTGACTGTAATCAATAATGTGTTATACATCAATCGATTCGTTACATTTTCGCGGTTATTTAGACATGTAGTGTAAGTGGTAAATCAAAAACTTTCCTTGGGTTTTGAGTGACAGAACTTTGGCTTGATTCCTACTTCTGGTGACTTGGTAAGTAATTTAATATTTAATTTTGTTGTTGTACGTTTTTGCAAATAAGTGTACTGTGAAGAACAGTATTTATTATTTTTAATAAGTGTTTAATAATATATGGTATATGAGTTATACAACTAACCTCAAAATGAAACTTCGTATTGCGTTTTATATGTACTCATAGGTCGTAGCAGCTGTTTGGATTATTAGATACATAATAATAATAAGATTTGCAATACGCAATACTATGATTGGATTCCTAAAAAAGTAAATTACTACGAAAAAACTACAGCTTTGTTTTACTTTTACTATAACCTGCAAGTTCTTTACAAATCTGTAACATGTATTATAGATTAGTAAAATGTAAATAAATGTTTGATATTTTGTACTTTGTTTCTTCTGGGAATTTTTATATTTTTAGCGTAACTTGGCAAAACAGTAATTACAAATAATAATAAAAATAAATGAACGTAACTAACATGATAGATAAACAGTTAAACATTAGTTTATTTTTGTCTCAATTCCATGGCTACTACTATTTTTGGGATAATTTGCGTCATTTTCATATCTAACTTCTCAGCTTATAAGGCATATAAAGTTAACTTTGTTTATTGATTTAGATGCAGAATTTTTTGATGTACAACTATTATTGAAGTTTGTTTACTTAAAATAATTAGGGAAGCAGGAAATTAAGGAAATATGATTTTACATGTAAAATCCCTATGTTCGGGTGTTCGAGTCACCACCCTGTATATTAGAATAAGAAATATATTTTCTAAATTGAGTTCTAATTTATATAATGGAGCACTTTAGTTGTGATTTTGTGCACCCGAGTTCGAGTCGAATAAGCCCGTTCGGTATGAGGATGTATTGAGAGTTAAAGACGTTGTCGGGAGCGGGGGTAGACAAGGAAGACATTTTGTGGGGAGCCCCTGTGGAAGGCAATATTTCTTGTGATTGGAATTGATTGGGTCGGCGGGCCCCGAGGCAGTTCCCATGTCTGCCACTTGGCGGCAGCACAGTCCGTCATCATTGCAATTTCTTGTATCATTTGTGTAATTACGGAATGCAACCGATGTTGCGATTGTTTCATAGGCAATTGTTCATTTCCACAGCGACTCGATGCTTGGAAAAAGCTAATTATACAAATTTATAAAACGCGACAGATTCGAATGAAAAAATGCCATCGTCGCAATTTTGATTTGTGAAATATTTATTAGCCTGGAAAATCAGATCCCTCCGCTGGGAGTGCGCTTATTTTTTATGATTCAGCGTATTAGACCAATACAATACGGCTTTTCAATATAATTTACCAACTCAAATATGTGATTTCCCTCTCATTCAGATTGCCTCCCCTGTGGTACACGGACCCAACCTTCCCGTATCGTAAACAATCCTCCACCCACTACAACAACACCCGCAACACATACCCCGTGCCCTACAAACACCAAAACGGTCACCCATCCTTCATTTTCACTTCAGCAACATCTATGTATGTTTCTTATAGTCAGAGCAGCTCTAGCTACTCATAAAAAGTATCAACTACTTTTTAAACCTACTATTTTGTAGTGACAAAAAGAAAATGCATATGTTTAATTATTTATTGATAAAAAAAATAAATGCCCATTGAATTTAGGCACAAATAAAAATTAATATGAAGGGTGTAACTGAGCTAAAAAAAAATAGCTAATAGCTACAAATAGTTTAATCGAAAAGATATTTTCTTAGAAGGACAAGTGATCAGAGTGACATGAGTTATGTACAAGAGAACCTCGATATAACGAACGTCGGATATAACTAACAAAATGACTTCAGTAGGCCAAAAATTAGAGCAAGCATTTCTAAGTGCTCCAATTCTTGACCCACAGAAACCAGAGCACAATCTAGAGCAATCGAAACTGCTCCGAAATATGCTCTGGTTTCAGCAGGCCAAGAATTAGAGCACGCGTTGAAGTGTGGGATTGAATGCCAGCATCTCAGGATCTCTGGTATATCCTGAAACGCGCATTATTATCGGTCATATCGATTCCTATTGGCTGATATTGAATCTGTAATTGTGGCTATAGTAGTGGGAATTTAAATATGAAACTTTGTATACATGGGTACTTTAATGCTAGGAATTTACTGGTAATATTTTTAAGAATGTAACTCACACCTATTTTAGGGTATAAATCACTTACTTAAAAATGGAAGGAGGTAAAATAATTCTTTAAAATAATACCAATTCGTGGCTGATGTAAAAAAATGATGTGCTAAAGGAAATTTTCCTTGGGGGTTTAAGCTCCGATGCCCCCATGTAGTCGGCGCCCATGATCTGAAGTAATGGCAATTACAATGATGATACAGTGCTAATAAATTTATTATTCCTTACATATATATTTCCTATTTCTTGTACAAATTTTTCTCCTATTCAAGAGTACGGCTCGCGAATATTAATTAATACGATGCAATGTTCTTCGTACAATCGAAATTTGTATGGCGTGTATGGAATTGTAATTTTGTTAATTATATTGTTTAGAAAACAATGGTTGGATTCAATGGGTCGCGAAAAGAATGTTGATTCTTACAGAATACTCAACACTATTTATTTTCCTTTCTCTTGCGTCACTGCCTTTTCCACTATCCGAAATACGAATATAAACAATGTGATATGTGATCATAATCGAATTTCATAAGTCATAAAATATAAAAGTAACCACTATAGCTTCTGATTATAATAATAAAAACTAAACATTACTTTGACAATATAGTTATTAGCTTTGTAAAGATTTGGAGAAGGGATATGTGACACCCATTAGTGTTTCTCTTTTTAAATTACAATAAATTGTATTAAAATAATAAATCCAATGGCTTCGTTCTTTTTAGGCGTCTTAAGTCTTCTTCATTATTGAGTAAATTTATGTCTAGTTTATTACAATGGTTCTCTAATTTTTTGTGGTAATTGATGGCAAATTCCTGAATCTGATCTTTTACAAATTTAATTTTGAGGTCCTTATGTAGCGTATGGTTACCAACATAACATGGGGTTTGTGCTATCATTCTTAGAATTTTGTTTTGCGATCTTTGTGTAATGTTAATATTAGAAATTTATTGCTCACTTTTTTTCTTATAAAGAAAATGAAAATATGAAAAATATTTATACACAAACTTTTTGAAAACTATTTTTGAAAAATAAAATAAAAAAAAATGTGGGAAGAGTCCATTGAAGAGAACAGGGGAATAGGTCTTTAATTTGATTTGTATGTGTATGTTAAGTAAGTAGAATATTCCCGAGTTTCTTGAATAAATACGCCGTGGCCGGGCAATAAAGAAGTCGGTGGTCATCCGTCCATCAAGTGGACAGTGCCCATATCGGTGAGTTTACGACGGCGCTGCGGATCATTATTATTTTAGTTTTAGTTGGCCATGGTTTATGTGCACGCCGCGGCTGTTTTAATCACGTCAAAAGTGAACATCGAGGACGACTGACTGCCGACAAGTTATGGGACGGCAGACGCAGACGCGTCTTTGTTTATCAAACAATTGAACGCGGGGGAGGCTGAGTGATATATAGATGCTCTACATTATTTATATATGGAAAATGACCAAGTTTTTATAGCCCGACTTGCTTATGCCAACTTGGGTAAAGACACACATAAATCCCTGAGCGATCACTTTTCATCGACATGAGAACTACAACTTACCAAATTTCAATGCCTACGTTCAATCCAAACTAATTCATAAAACTAATCGTGTTACTCAGTGTTTTCTCTATAGCACTATAATTTCAATAGTAATACTCATTATAAACTATAAGCTGTATAATCAAATAGAATGTCAATTTCCTTATATTGTAACTTATGCTACAAATTCATCCCTCTATAGAAAAATCTTGATTAGATCAAAATACGAATGAATTTGTTTTGCTCGCGGATAGTAATTTTTAAATAGATACTTGCAGAGGTAAGCTTCCAAGTCTTCCTCCTTCGTCCCGAATCTTACCTAACCTAATCTAACCTAATCAAATCTAGCTCAATGTAACCAAACCTAACCTGACCTAACCTAACCTCACCAAACCTAAACTAATCTAAACTAACATAAGCTGACCTGACCTAATCTATCTTAACCTAACCTCACCAAATCTAAACTAATCTAAACTAACTTAACTAAACCTAAAAATATCTACACTAAACCTTACCTAACCTTATTTTATTCCATCATTGAATAAATAGTTACATCAAATTTATTAATATATGGACATTTCAATTATACAGATATTGGTGCGCTTAAGTAACAAAGTAACATACTTTGGTGCACTTTTGTAACAAAAAATACAATTTTAGGCGGCTGGTACATAAATTGTTGTTTTACGTATCTGCTGGCAACCTTAAAGTATCAATTTTTATTTGACATCTGTCAAAGTCAAAATTTTTGGCCGCTAGTTTGTTCATTGTTGATTTACATAGTTTATATTAATGTGATTAATTATTTTAGAATATAATAACAAATGTAAGTAAAATATTAACTATTCCTTTACAAATATTAATGAAAAAGTAATGAATTTGCGAGTAAAAATAGCGGCCGTAAAGTAAATGCGGCCGTAAGGTAAATGCGGCCGTAAAGTAAATGCGGCCGTAATAGCTATTTATGTATTAAGGGCGAAATGATATAGATTTTGGCCCGCGGTGCAAAATTGAAGCCCGACGCGCAGCGGAGGGTTACAATGCACCTAGGGCCAAAATATATTTCGCTCGTAATACATACAATATTTTCTGCACATCCGAAGTAGTATTACTTCATCACCGCGATCAAAGTAAAACGATGTTCAAATCAAATTCAGATCATAGTAGTCTATTTGACATATGTACGTTGTCATGGATAACAATGAAAACAAGCAAGTAGTAAGTAAACAAAGTAGCAAAAAAGCGGTGACATGTCAAAAATTTATTATAAAAATGGGTGAAACTGGGCACGAAAAGTTCTAGGGCGAAAATGACTACTTTTTCGCCCTCGGGCGAAAAAGAGTGTCATTTCGCCCTTAAAACAATGTTATTTGTCCGACTTTTACGCCCGGATGTGCAAAAAGTAAATTTTGACAGATGTCAAAAATTGATTTTGAATGAAAATTCATAATTTCTTGTTGTAATCGCCTAAAAAATGTTGTGTGCACCTCGGCTAAAAGTTCTTTTTGGGCCTCATCTGATTTGTAGCCTCGGCTTTGCCTCGGCTGCAAACTTCGGTTTCGGCCCAAAAAGATTACTTTTAGAACCTTGATACACAAATAACTATTTGGTGCGCTTTCAGCAAACGCCGACTTTTTAATTTATTGAAATTATGTTAGCAGTATAAATAAGACAAAATTAATTATAAATAATTTATGAAATCTAGAAGAGAACACAATTAAAATTTGAAATATCTAACTATGAATTTGAAAAGTAAAATTGTTCCTGTAATTAATTACATTACTTTAAAAATATCAATAAATTTTAATATTATTGTAATAACAATAAAATCATATGATCTATATTTTCTTTAACAAGAGAATACCAGTGTACTTTAATTCATATTTTAAAATTAATAAATATTAAACTATTTTATAAATTATTTCTTATTAAACTAGTCGCTGTAAATCTTGTAGAAATTGTATATTTGGCGATTTGGTTGTAAGTAGGTAAGGTTATAGAGCTTATAATTAGATGCGTATAGAATAGCACCATATGTTTGATTGTATGTGGATTAGATTTGACTCCCCATAATGTTCCAGCAGATAATCTAACCTGATACCGTGATTGTTGTCTTGTCTGAGAATTGGACGATATTTTCTTGTAGATGTTTTCGCAACATTAAAATCGGAACGGAGTATAATGAATCGCCAGTCCCCCCACGTCTTCAGCAAGGCAAACCGCACATTACTATAATATATTCGTGATCGCGGCAAGCCATGGGAACAGAGAAGCTGAAGATAGATACAGGGTTTTGTTCCGACCGATAGCGATTGTTTCTAATTAACGAACCGTGTACAAAATGCTACATATGTCAGAGAAAGTTATGATGAATTCAAAAAGAAATTCCGTAAATATAAATAAAAATACTGCGCCTTTATCACACTTGGTTATTCCTTGTTCAGATTGTCTGATGTTTCTTAGTAATTATATCCGTGACACTATTATTTCCTTACATATATTATAAATTAAAATTGAGTGGAATATGAGATCTGAGGTGAAAATTCTCAATAAAATAAAAATTAATGTTGTTTCTTAATCTAAAACAAACAAACTTATTAAATATTCGAAAATTTAATCAAGAAATTAAGAACATTACAGTAATTTTTGATTGCTCTATGATAGGTATTAATAGTTTTAATTTTTTAAGTTGTAAAATAAATGCAACCATAGATCCGAAAGCACTATTTAAATAAATTTATATACAGGATGGTGACTCGAACACCCGAACATTGGGATTTAACATATAAAATTATTTTCGGTAAAAAGTTTCAAATAATAGTTTAAGAGCATAAAATTTTGCATATGAATCAATGAGTAAAAATAATTTTACTTACCTTGTACCCCACTAAAATGCATGTAAAATATACTACGAAACAAGTACCTTAGATACTTGTGGTACTGTTCAATCTAGGAATATGATGATGATGACGATAATGATTGAAGCTTTGAATATTGTAACATTTATTGCGTTGAAGCATTTTCTGTTTGGTTTTTCCATCCGAGAACAAACCGCGCTGTTTATAGCTTGAATAGAATGCAATGTTTGGCGAGTTTTAAAGGTGTGTGTTTGCCACCTTCTCGTTTAGCAAACAGAGAACACGGCGCAGAAAAATAATTCGAAACAACAACTTTCATCGAGTTCAATTAAATTCCGCTGTGCGGCGCTGGCGTCGCGTCCCGACGGCCGGCGTCGGTTAATGACGACAAGCGGCTTCACTGCGAGATGCAAAACTTTTTTAATTAGTCATAATTATATTTAAAATAAAAATATATAATAACTCATTAACGCTACTGGGATTGAAATTAAAAAGTAAATAACTTGGAATTGGACGCGGCCATTAACGGCTGCCGGGGGAGGGACGAGAAACAACCCCTACACGAAAAAAAAAAATAAACAGGGGATGTAAACTTTGCTACACATCACAATTCGTACTTTGATATTGCTTTTATTACGTACAATTCATATCAAAAGATATCCATGATATTACCACTCAAAAATAATAAATATATGTAGCAATAGCACTTTCCACATCAGCTATAAATACCTGTTATTAAATTTGTAAGATCTGACGTCCAAATTCCAGCATCGCCAACTATAAATCACATAAAAATACAGCTGTGTCTGAATGGTTCAAAACCCACTATAAGCTGTAGGTCCCTTATAGAAACTTTAAGTTAACTAACTTCATCTGTTAGGACCAAAAATTAATCTCTTCTACCGGTCCATCTTTCCCCCATGCATTCGGAAAACTTATTTTTATAACGGACTTTCGACATTAACCGACATTTCGAAATGATAAAGATAAATATAATTTTTAAAGTCACAGTTAATTAAAAGCATTGTTATTTGTTTAGACATAAACGAGCTGTTAGTAGCTTTTTGATTTTTGGACCGATATTCATAACAATTTCTTAAAATTAAAGGCCATAAGTATTTCCTACTAATAGAGGATGATTTTGAATCGACACAAGATCGTTAAATTACTTACTGTTCGTAAAGCTTAGTAATTTTTTGAATTTGATAATTTTTTGTTAAGAAAGTTTCAAAATCTCAACTCATATCTATATGTAATCCGACTTATGTATATGTGAAGAATGATGAGAATATGATTGACAATTAAATAGTAAAGTTATACAAAGTGAATATTTCTTGTAGATAGTAAAGGAAACATGTTGTAGTTAGGTGTTGCATATTGGAAGAGAGATTTAGTCTAATGGTATAATACCTTGTACTAACACTAATAAATTACCTATTCTACAATCTACATTACTGTAAAATTAATCAGAATGAATATGAATATTATTAGTGAATTCCATTTATACATAGGATGTTTAATATGAAATCCCCGCTGTTTATTACTATCCTAGTGCCGTGATATACTTAATAATAATTATATGAGAGTTAGAAGCATTAGTAATAAGCAATATAATATATCCGATAATCAATATCGTTTCAATTCTAACTCTCTACTATTAATTAGTAGCTCAATACGATATTGTCCACCGTACCTGCATATAAACTATAATCAGAACTTATCAACTCACATCCACACTTTTAATTATTGGTAAGCAAGTTTGCTTGTTACTCATACTTGGATGGGAAACCATACATTAGGTATTCATTTACTAAAATGAATGTTTAAGACAAAATAATAAAAATTTGAAAAATTCTCGTAAAGTGTAAGAGGTATAAATAATATTTTTAATAGTCAGATTAATAGGCATTTAAAGCTGACGTGGAAAGTACAATAAGGATTCTTCATCTTATAATACGTGAACTAATATTTATAATAAATAATCAATCCAATAAAATAATTTTACTATTTTTATTTTATTGTTATTTTATATAACATGGGGTATATTTAATTTTTTTGATGGTGTACTATCTGCAAAATAGTTCTTACAGTGAAGAAATATTTTGTCTTTTATTTTAATTCAGACAATGTGTATTATTCAATGCCGTTCTTATAACTTGTCAAATACGTACCCTTTTTTTCGTTTTTATGTTTATTAAATAAACAGTTTTTATTGTGTCACAATTTGGCGTCGGTATTTTTATCATCGGTTACTAATTACACCAAACGCTTAGTTGTTGGTCCCTCGCAGCTCAATTCAGTGGAATAGTTACTTGGAATTTTTTAGATCTTATTTTCTGTTCGTAATATTGTAGTTTTATTTTTATTTTCGTCCACATATTACATTATAGCAAGTTGGAACATACACTATTTTAATTTCCATTAAAATCATGAATAATTATGAATAATTTTGTAATATTTTGGATTAACAAACAATGAAACAAGATCTGAGTGTAAAAGTAAATTTACAAATAGTAGGTAATAACTTTACTCGTATTTCGTGAATAATACACAAAAATTATAATTTATATTTAATTACAGTTTCAAATATTTTATTACTAAAAAGTCATTTTTTGAGAAGCCAGTAGATTCATGATATACAATTGTTTCATCTAGCCCAAAACTTTCTTGGATTGTAGCCAGGATCGCTCTAAGGTGCATTGACGCCAGATATATTTTTTTTTTGGTTTGTAATAAAAATAATATAAGGTAAAATAAAAAGAAAATATTCTTCAAATCGGCTAAAAATGTAGTAAACACTTTCTTTGGTATAGATATACCATAACAAGCATTTTGCTTCGTTTATGATATTTTGTGTTGCGAGTTGAAAAATGCCTAAAACTGTAGACGTTTGTAAGAAAATAATAACAGTATCTGTAGAAGAAATGTACAAGTGTGTGATTTGGCGTTACAATTATACTCTCCCATTTTGAATAAATTATTGCGCAGGTATCCATACTTCTTTGTTTGAAGCATTCAGCTTGTATATCATTTGCAATTTCTCAGCCAAATGACATCTCAATATGTTAATGTATCTACAACTCGTAATCATGCCTGCGTTTTCCAAAATCTTAAATCGGTGGAATTACTGATCAACTCAATTTATTCGTATCATTCCAAAAATTACAGTCGAATTTACATCCATTTTTTGCTTAGACGTACAGAAGCTCTTATTAATAATAGGGTAATCATTTAGGGTATAGAGGATTTTTCTTAAGGGAATGTAATTTTGTGTCATTCTCAAATTTATAAAACATCTTATTATAAGTTTTATTGGCGCTACCAAAAATTCTGCGCTATACTTCTGTATGTAAATGTAGATTTAAATATTTAAGTTCCAATTCTAAGAGTTGTCTATTATTAAAAAAATACCACGTTAAGTTTTGTATGATGTCACTTATATTTTTTGATAGATTTCTGGTTTCCAAAACGAATTATGAATTAGATACTATACTAATAATATACTGGTGATCTTAAATTCTTTCAAAAGTTAAAAAAGAATTGTACTCGTATATATTTATTCCACCAGTTCGAATCCGTAACTATTAAAGTGCGGGAAAAATTGTTGTAATTGTCCCGAAGAAATGGTTGTACCCTTATTATTGTTTTGGGGAATGTTAATACGACAAGTGCCTCAGTGTTTGTTTTCCAAGATAAAATTTCTACGGTGCAATTTTAAATTAATTGGTTCATATTGGTTGATAGTCCCACATAAATCATTTTATTATTCCTAATTGCATTCCAATTATTCCTAACAAGTGGGCTCACAAGTAAAGCCTTACGGTCTGTGTGCTTATGTCATTTTTCCTAGTCCATGTGAATTGGAATAAATTCTAGATTGACAGCTTTACAGCCCCGATTAATTAATGAAATTAACCCAATATATAGCGGAAAATTAAATGCTGTAATTACTAAGTGAATTAAGATTCGCAATAAGGGAATTAATTAATGAAGTCAGACAATTTAAATATAAATAAATTTTTAAATATAATAACAATCAGAAGATTATATGAACAGTTTTTTTTTTAAATATTTGATTTTTTATTTCGTTAATATTTTAGTAATTTAATTTAGTAATATTTATGTACACTTTATAGTCAGTTACAAAAAACATTATTTTTAATTATTAGATTATTTTTAAAAACTGTCGATTTATACTTTATCCTGCAATTATTTTTAGGCCTCCACTTCTTGAATTTATCATTATCTACGGAACAACATTCGGAGATGGAATAGGGATTCAAGTACTTAAGGCACTTGTTTTATTTGCATTTTATTGGTGTAGGTTGCCAACCTATAACATTTTGAATTATTACTGCAGTTAGTACTTAGCATTGTCCTTAAAAATTTATCCTTTTATATTTAGTTCTGTTATTTTTATTTAGACATTTATTTCTGAAATTCATGATTCCTACGCTTAAGTAAATGTAAGTATTATACCTAAGTTTAATACGTATATGGGTAATAATATGAAGTATTCGAAAAGCACTTAACCAATAAATAATTTAGTCTTGTTAGACTTTTTGAGCCTACAAATGAATATATAGTAGTCAGTTAGTATTTTGCCCTATGCGTAACATTTAGACTTGCTATGAAGTATTCGAGTAGCAGTTTTATATAATATTTAAGCCTATTATGATCGGTTTCCCTTAAGTGGACAATATCATATCGAAATAAATTATCAAATGAACCATTCACATTGCTGTCAAAATTTCGATTAGCATTTTTTTGTTTAAGTGTTATTTAAAATTTAAGCCTTGTTGGTGAAACTGGGCATTAGAACCATTAGCTTTGTCTTTATATTTACTCTTTTTTATTATTATTTAAAGCCCTGCTTTTAAAATTAGTGCTACATTGAATCTTGTGTGAGCACCTTTAATACTTGGATGGGTAACCTATAATAATATGAAGTATTCGGTGGGAACTTAATACTACGTTACATATCGGACTTCTGACTCCTTAATTATTCTGTAATATTTATTTCTGCTTATTACTATTTGAACCCCTGTTTTCAGTATTGATAATAATAATTTCTTCTTTAAGTTTTTATATTTAATTCTGGTAAATATTATTTTAGTTCTATTTCAGAAATTGGTATTACAATAAAGCTTGCGTGAACACATTTAAAACTTGAATGGGGTCCCGTTGACTTCTTAATTATTCTTTAATATTTAGTCCTGCTTACAGCTGTTTAAACCTTAATTTTTGGTTGAATGAGGATGAAGCTTCTAGGCTGGTGGATGGAATGTGAAGAATAAAATTTTTGGAAATCAGTCAAAATTTTATTCTTCACACTTTATTTTTGTTATTGATAATTGTTTGACTAGCATTATAATAATAATTTCGGTTTGTTATTGGTCGTATTTATTTAAGATTAACCTAGGTTAGTTTTATTTTCTTGGTACTATATAAGTAACTTGAAACAGTCCTCGAACTGAGCTATTTTGGAGGGTTGATAAATTCAACCCAGATTCTTTTAATTTATAGTCCTTGTTTCCCATGACAGGCATTTTGTAAGTAAGTTTTATATTGAAAGGTAGATATAGCACACAAAATGAAATAAAGGACGCAAGGTTTGAAGTTTATTTATTATTTTAAATTTACCGCTTATTTTTATAACTACTAACGTAAAATGGATTATTAATTTAGAAGTAAAACTAGTTACTTCTGGATCAGTTCAGGGTTGAAAGTACAGGTACCACATAAATACAACCAATCTTTAAGTATTGGAATCCTTAACTACGTTTTTATATTTAGTCCTGCTTACTATTATTTTTAAGTCTGTTTCTGTAAAGTGTGAGTACATTTAATATATTGGAGTGGCTGTTAAGGTTAGGTGAGATTTAGGCCTGTTAGTGGTTGTAAGGAGCAGTTAGTGCTATTTGGGCGTATAGTGGCAGTAGGGCTATATGCTATGCTAAGTAGAAGTGTATGTCCACGTGAGATTTAGAACATTAATTTGGAAGTAAAGCTTCTGAATCAATTCAGGGTTGAATCTAAAATTACCAAATAAATACAGCCATTCTTTAAATAGAATCCTTAACAATGTTTTTATATTTAGTCCTGCTTACTATTATTTTTACGTCTGTTTCTGTAAAGTAAGGGCACATTAAATATTTTAGAGTGTCAGTTAATGTTAGGTTAGATTTAGGCCTGTTAGTGGTTGTAAGGAGCTGTTTGTGATATTTGGGCGTAGTACAGTCATACTTTAAGTATTCGAATCCTGAACTATATATTTATATTTAATCGTGCTTACTATTATTTTTAAGTCTGTTTCTGAAATAGGTATTACAGTGCACATTTAATATTTTGGAGTGGCAGTTAATTTCAGGTTACGGTTAGGCCTGTTGGTGGTTGTAAGGAGCTGTTTGTGATATTTGGGCGTAATACAGTCATACTTTAAGTATTAGAATCCTTAACTATATTTTTATATTTAGTCCTGCTTACATTATTTTTAACTGTGTTTCTGTAACTGGTATTACAGTGTGTAATATTTGTGTTTTGGGTGAGATTTAGGCCTGTAAGGTGCTATTTGGGCGTATAGTGCAGTTGGGCTATGCTATGCTAAGTAGTGTGTGGATGTCCACGTGAGGTTTGCAGCAGGAGGCCGGGCCACGCCACCCCACCACAGGTGCGTGGAGTGGGGCAGCCAAGCCCGGCCCACCGCTCTGCCTCCACACACACACGTGCACACCAGGAAATCATCAGCATCACCCCGTCATCTCGCAACTCCTCCAAATATAACACAAATACACTAAACAAATACATTTATATATTTTTGTTCATATTTTTAATAATTGGTCTTAGGAAGTCATCAGCATCACCCCATCTCTCAATTCCTCTTCGCTAAAAATATAACATTGTGCTGTATACCAAAAACTAATTTTTATATTTTCTCTCATGAGTTGTTCATATTTTGAATAATTGGTCTTATATCTAAAGAGATGATTTTATACAACAAGCATGGAATGGTACTTATTTCATACGAAAATGACAGTTTGTAGCATAAGCCGAAGACGAATGCTGAAAATCATACGAGTATGAAATGGACATTCCAAGCGAGATGTATATTATACTTTATAACACTTCATCCTGTTATTTAAAAAAATGTTTTAATATACTTCAAATGATATGTAGTAGACAAATTTATCTACATATACAAAACAAATAATTTCTTCTCAAATGACATTTCACCATCGAATATGATACATAATTTTTTTACCGTAATGATATATAAATGATATGATATAATATGATACAAAAATTTAAGAATTCAAATTTATATCTCATTTGTCATTTCTCACGCATGTGACTTATTTTATTTCTTTCCAAGAATTGAATCTAAGAATTTATACCGTTCTCTATGGTGGGAAATGTGTTTACTATATACTATGTATCCATAACAATAATAAACTTACAACAAGCAAATATCGTAATGGTCGTAGAAAAAAATAATTATTCTGTATGTATTGAGGAAATCATCAGCATCAGTCCGTCATCTCCACACAAATATCACTAGGTACTACTAATTTTTATAAAATAAGTACAACATATAAAAGTACCTCATGTGGTACATTCTTCAAGTACAACATATAATACCTCATGTTCCTCTTTACAACGACGTCTGGTGAAAATCCTCTTCAGTATAAATATATCACTACCGATGGCTTATTATTTACAGGTACATTGTAAAAAAATATGTTAATGTAGTTAATAAAATAATGGGTGCACAAATGAAAAACCAATTTTTATATTCTCTGTTAGTTTCTATTTAAAATTGTAGCCGTCGTTCAAATTTCTAAAAATTAGTTTTAGGTCTACAGTGACAATTTGAAACTTAAACAAAAATATTTATGTGTAACAGTCTGATATGTATTGATGCACTTTTCTACGTTATGAAGTATAAAATTTGATTATTATTATTCTGCAATTGAAATGAATTGAAACGTTTATTACATTGGCAACCCTGAGAGCACACAGCAGGATTCGCACCCTGTACATCTGCTACATCTGTCCCACCAACCGTAAACCACTAGTAATAGAACCACTTCAAGTTTTAAATTTGGACCTCTTATGGTTTTTAATATCAATGTGAGAGACTCTTCAGCATGGTGCAGTGGGTTCTAATAGAAATATATTGTAATATAAAATAGGGAGCCGATGAAATACTCTTTATCGTGTAACTACACTTTTAGTAGTAAATAATCTAGGCTTACTTATAAGAATAAGGAATAAATTTAAACTAAGCTCCGAAAGCTACAAAATAATATTTTAGTCGGGTTCACAAAAGTCCAACTCTCCTCCACTATATATAAATGAAATAACCAAGGCTATGAGGACATGAACTGGTTAACATATTGTTGTCCTTTGTAATATGTGGTAGGTACACTCTTCGTGCAAAATGCGACCATAAATTACCCATTTTAATCAATTATCCTTCTTTATCGTTTTTTTTTAAATAATTTTCTTTGCATCCCGCATATTCGTTTTCATAATCTTCAGCTTCTTTATTACTATCACTCTGTGATTACCCATTTAACAACAATTCTTTAGAAGTCGTGGAATAGCAACTAGATCGTCTACCTTTCTATGTGCCAATGATTTTTTTCTTATTTATCGTTGCATTGATCTCCTCAGAGCAGAGATTAAATGACCCACTAAATTACTTATGATTGTGTACAGATAGAACCACATTTTTAGATTAGTTTATGACTTAGGTATGCATATGGTTATTAAGTATGTGTATAAATTATTAGTTTAAACCTACCGAAGTAGTAATTAACTAATTGGGTATATAAGGTACAACATTTTTTTGCCAATTTTTAAGTAAATCTTGGGTTATTCAGTGTTGACTGAATTAAATTTTAAGTGGCAACTTACACTGTTACAAATTATCGTTACCTATGAAAGATATCTTTTTCTAATGCACTTTTAAAACCAAAAGTCTATCCCTCCCCCACTTACCCTATACAATTTCAAAAAAAATTGTTTGTAAAATATTAATTATAATTTAGAATAGCAATTTTTATGTCAAAAAAAATAATAATTATGATTCAGAATTTATTCCTGAATTATTACTAAATACATATTTCTAAGTTATACGTACGTAATTTACAAGTTCTGATTTCAAATTTATGAAGCCCACATTTTATAATTTATTTCTAAATATTATCTGAATCTTTTAGTGTAGTTTCAATCTCATGTACAGGATTTTATTTCTTGCGTCGCAAATTTTTATCTCTTTATAAGCTGTAGGTATTCTTGCAGAGGCTGTAGGCTAACAACCTATCGCTATTAAAATCCAAGTAACACTTGTTTCGAAACATGTACCTTACGTTTTGAAGCCATATTTCATTGAGGAATATTTAATTCCGGAAAAATACCAAAAGTATACTTTGGATGAATTGGTATTAGTACTAGATCACGGCTTTGTAGTACGTAGATAAAGTACCAAAGAGAATTGCTTCGGTTGTGGCTATTTAGAGAAGAAATTTAGGTTATAAAATGTTGAAGAGTTTATCCATGATATGTGTGTAATGAAATATGATATTTATATGATGTGACCTACATATTTGGTAATAAATATCTTGTAAGGTGGTATTCCAAAACAAATGCCTAGGCACCCACACGACGCCTGAGCGTTGACTCACCCCGTAACAATCCCCATTAACTTCAATGCATATTTATGTACATAAACAACGCATTTATATATGCAGTATTTAAAAACATATCATTGGCAGGTATAATTCATCCGAGGTGCAAGTTGCCTGTCGAAGGAATTATTTACTAAATACTTCTCCGAAGCTGGATTTTGTTAGCGGCGAGTTGGGTGGTACGCAACACGGATTAAAAATTATAAAATATGGACTACTTGCTTACAAAATAATGTCTAAATAAATGCCAACTAAGATTTATATCAAATACTGACCACAAACAAAAACAATTATTTCTTGCTGAGCAAATTAAACTACTAAATATTTTTCGTAAGTCTTATTTTGTCCAGTGCTTATAATTTCTTCATTTGCAGCTAGTACAAAAATTTAGTAAGCTAGGTATGTATACAGTGTGTCGCAGAAAAGTTTTGTCAAAGGTATTTAACAGGGAAAAACAATTTTTGACTTACAAGATTATATAGGGAGTTGTTCTAAGTCCATGACCATGGATTGACAGATTGACAGCTATCATTTTACGTGTTTCGTTGAATTATGCTATTTAACCGCAATTGTAAGAAATTTATCTAATCATTAATTTACATATAATAGTTAAATGAGGCTAAGAAGAACTTTAAAATTTTAGCTAACGACAATATTAAATTATTAAAGCATGGCTTTCTATATTAAATATGTTATAACTCGTTTCTTAGTTACTTGTTTACTTGCTTTGTTGGGTTTAATAAATAAATAATTACGGAGCTAAAACTAAAAAAGTTGTTCTATTCAATTAAATTATTATTTACAAAAATTCTCATATATTTATAATTAATTATGATATTTAGGAAAAACACTTCAGATCTTCATGAAACACGATTTCCGATTGCACGATTAACACTAAAATCTAATCAGATCTAATCTTAGAGTGTCAGAATGTTATATCCAAAATTTCTTTATTTTTATTTTGTTTTATTCACTAATATTTGAGAAATCGTTACACATACTGACAGACATCATCGTAATATAATTAAAATCGTGTTTTAGGGACAAAACGTGTTTATCCATTGAGAACTTACTATCCGATTTTTAGCATGATTCCAATACGTCGCTTAATGAGTAGCGAGAGATAAAAAGTAATAAAAATATATGAATTGATAGAAAACTAAGAATGACCAATTTATAAATTAAAAATTTGCATATAATGCAAATGTAGAGAATCTATCAAATGCTTATTTCTATTTAAATATGTTCATAAATTTGTATAAGTTTGTGATCTTGCGAATGAAAGTATATACTCGTAATGTGAACTTAAAAATTATTTTAAAAATATACCGATTTTATGATTTATAAACCCTAGTATAATTATTGGCGTATTACAATTTCCTTGAATGTTAAGAAATACTTACACGTACAATAAAAGGGCAAAAGTTAGAAATTGACTGATATTTTGCCGCTATTGTAAATGTGGTACTACGTAGAATGTAAGGGCTGGAGAAGGCAATGACGTAGAGGGTGTTGTTCGTGGTATGGGGAGGGTTGATGTGACAATCTATCGGCGAATGAGATGCGCGGTTGTGTGGGTGAAGTGCATCGGAATATGAAGGTAAAAATGCAATTACAAGTGAGGGTGAGTAATTGTAGTGGTGCGTCGTAATGAAGAGGAGATTCGCAATTTTTTCCCAAGCGAGAACAAAAATAATTTCTATCAAATGTCAATCCAAATAAACAAACTTTTAAATTAAAAAATCGCGCAACAAAAAATCCAAAACACGAAATGACATTTGATAATTAATTCCGTACATCCCTTACCTATACGCTCAAAAAATTTAAATTAAAAATTAAAAAAAAAACAGGGGGACTATCCAATATTAAATTACACCGATTACAATCATTTATATTTTTAATCCGACGCGAAAAAACAAAAAATGCCGAAAAAAAACAAGAGAATTCAGAGAACAGTTGAAATATGAAACGAGGGAGAATCTACACACAGTAGGCCATGCATTCGCGTGCGCAGCGGGGGCGCAATCTCGCGACTTAATTACGCGCCCCCCAACCCCGCTAGCACGCCACTGGCGACAGATGCACTCTCAAGCACTCACGTTCAATGCCCTACACCATACATACTTTCAATACCACATTATATTCAATTTGTTATATGGGCACCCACCACGAATGTGTCTGCACTTTGCACAGCTTGACTTCTACAATCACACATCATGCAAATTGGATACTGTTATTATTAACATATTTTTAAAACGTTCACACATTATAATTTTAATGAAATTATTTTTCTGTAATATATTTCATTGTTATGGTACTTTCTCTACACTAGCTAAAGTATCTCTTTTAATGAGATCTATGATTTAAAATGTGAGAAAACACTAAAATATCCATATGGTACACTCTCCATACTAGTTAAACTTCTAGTAAACGCTATTTTTCAAATATATCTGTTATGATGTATTTATAACGTAGAGGCACTCTAGCTGATGTGGTAAGTACACTACAGTGGTCATTATATAAGAAAACTAAATTTAAAATGCGTTCCATATGTTAATATGGTTCAACAAATAGCGCAATAACCATTAAATGAAACTGAAGTACTTGTGTAATGAACAAGTAGATGTTACTAATTAACCACTGTTAAAAATAAACACACTTGTAAAGGCAATCTTCTCATCTTATCGTCTGATGAAAAAAAAAAACTAAATCTGTAGAAAATAGTTATTTGTCAAACTAGAGAGGAAAGTGTATCTACTTACCACTCGAACTCGAGTGAGATTGAAAATAATGCTTTCCTTTCGTGTTGGTTACAACATTTTGTTCACATGTTTCAAAAATTTTATTTATTATTTATTCGGACGAAAAGGCGCAACAACATGATGAGCTATAAAATTAGGTTATGTATACTTTGACGTTTAACGTACTGCTAACTGCACTACTTGTTACAGTAGTTGTCAAATTGTGAAATAATGTGAAAAAAGAAAACAATATAAGACATAATGTTCTTAAAAGAATATCATTATTCAATAAGAATTTTTAATATAATAATGAATTTTTCCAATATTTCATTCTGTAATAATATCCATGTTATATTGTTGGTAACACTGTACATTTTTCTCTCTAGAGAGGGAAAAGTAATTTTCCTCACTATTTTGTGAGATGAAAGTCGTGAAAATCAAATTTTGTTTATTTATTTTAACTATACCATTTATAGGTTTTTTTGAGCATCATATACACAACTTTACTAATTTTACGGAGACATCCTATCAAGTATTGGTTTTATCTTGTGCGAATGAAAGACGAGTAGTTGTTGATCTCCTTGGGCAATGGGTGTGTGTGCGAGTGGAATGGATGTTTAGCCTGGTACATTTCGATGAATATATCATATTTCCAATACAAGTGCAATTGGAAGCTGTGGTCGTATGCCCTTGTTCAGAGCCGGAGTGCTCGTACGTCCGCAACACAAATCAATTACCTATAGAGATGCGTTATTGCCTTATTATACCCACCTAAACTAATATATACATTACGAGCACAATCGATACACCAGCCGCCAGTGGAAATGCACCACATTCCATTCACCATCCCACCATGTTGCCTTCTCCCACACCCACAAAGGTCTTGTTAGAAACCACCCTATACTAACAACCAAACATCCAAAAAACGTAAAATAAAAAACAGTCAAGCTTGATCTTTTCATTCACCAAGCAAAGAAGAGGTCTTATACCCGTTTGAAAACTAGAAAAAAATAAATGATATCATATAATATTGTAGTAAAAGTACAAAGAAAAATATAATCATCTGTTTAACCAAATACTGACACTATGTAGTTTTCGATTTAACGAATATATAAATTCCTTTAGAATAAATGGGTACAGTTAGTATCTGGATCGGTACCATCTGAAAACATCAGATAATATTGCAAGAAAAGTAAAAAGAAAAACGCAATCATCTCTTTAACCAAAAACCTACTGACGCTATGTGGTTTTCGGTTTAACGAATATATAAATTCTTATGTGATCTGTACAGTCACATAGATTAGAGTAAACTGTTAAAAAGTTAATTGTAACTAAATGAGATCGAATTAGAAACAATGACATTGTCTTAGAAATTTTGGAAGTATTATGACACATGAAAATTTTCTTATGTATAACTCTATTAGTTTATTATAATTATTGTTATTATTATTATCATTTATTCTTGCCAACCAGCTTAAAATCAACATTTGTGATACATTTTAATTATAATTATAATTATACAAGATGATACACATTCATGTATCATACATTAACATTCCTATTCTGAATTACTTATTTCCTTCAGTCTTGTACTGTCTCCAAATCGTCTAATAGAACCTCTTCTTCTCTTTTTTCTCTCCGAACTTCCTTGCACGATACCCTTAGATGCCTTGGAGATTATTTTTCTTTTCTACAAAGTCTGCACGTTCTGTCATCACTCGGTAGCCAGTATTTGTTATTCCTGTCTTCATTACCACATTTTTATTAGTTGCATTCAGGGCAAAAGCACGGTATGTACTAGATGAATTGAAAAACATCAAGATGATTGATTAAAAAGAAAGAAACAATATGTACTGGTTATCAAGAGACGAGAAAAGGTGTAGACCTTGTGGAAGAGAAGAGGAATCCTAAGACATATAAGAACACCTCGTAGGAAAGTTTGAAGAGAAAGAAGAGAAGATGTTCTGATAGACGATTTGGGGTGAGGACAAGACTAGATCTTTCACTATGTATCTATTATAATTTAACTGTAAATGCAAAAGTAATTGGTAATAATCTAATAATAATAGTATCAGTTGAATTAAGTTCGAGAATAAAGGAGTAAGGTATGTAGAAGTTGAAGGATTTTAAAGAGTCCTGGCCTGCAAACGGCTGTAGGTCCTCAACCCGTAGCTAATGACTCCAGAGCACCTGGTGGTGTTTTGGCTATACACCTCCACTGCATGTGTGGTCGCTAACCTGTTCACGGTCTTCACACATCGTTCATGTGCGTATTAACTTCAAGATCACTTCTAGATTCATATTACATATTATTCCTTCAATTATAACTACAACTAATCTCTACCGAAAAATCACTCACTTTAATCAGAACTATTGTACAGACCGCATTAATGTTCTACGACGATTATGGCACTTTGTAACTCAGTTTTCCTATTCTACAATAAAAATTATAAATGTTGAGTTTTAAATAGATTTAAGTCAATTTCAAATTTTCATAGGTATTAGTTATTATTCTTTTTGTCTTGTTTTGTATTCATATTTACTCCAAATGTAGGTATTACTTTCCCATCTGTTCTTATTCTTATCTGTGAATCACTGTCCTAACAACCACCCTGAAGTCCAAAACATGTAACTCTTTTCTTCCAAATTTCCACAATATCTTATCTTCTCCACCACTCTAAATTAAAACACCAAAGACACAATTCGAAACAGAATTCGACACGACTCCGTCACTCTCGGTTCCATTGTTCCTACATTCATTCCAGATCATAAATTCTAACTTACAAACTTAGTCTCCTTTATATTATATAATTAAATAATATATCAACTTAAATGTATCTATTTCATTTCATGAAATGATGAAGAAGAGGTACTGAAAAGTATGTATGTGTTATCGGTAGAAGTGATAGAAAAAGTGTGATGGTTTGGTTGAGAAAGAGACTCTTGCAATGATGATGACACGTGGAGTGTCCGACGAGTATTGATTATCGTGTTTTCCTTTTGTGCCAAACATGGATCAACACAATGTTCCATCAGTAATGAAAATACACAACAGAAAAAGATAACATTTGCTACATATTCGGCAGCGAATTTATGTTATTTTCAGCAAGAAAATATAAATATTTGCGAAGTATGCTAAATAACACACCGACACACAGCAAAACCAACGACATGCCCCCAATCAATAAGATCACAATTTGTATTACTCCCTACACACATGGACATATATGGTCTGGTCACTCATCTATAATATACATTTGCACAAACAAGCTTTACATAAGAAACAATAATAATGAAATAAGAAAATAGAAAATTATAGTTTTTCATGATTAAAATATTAGACCTTCCAACTATAATTTAGTTTAACATACAACTTAAATAAATATTTTCAAATTCAAGCTTGATATAAGAAACAACAAAAATAAAACGTTGCAATGTTTTTGGATTAAAATATTAGATATCCATCTGTATTTTACCTCACTTCAACACACTAACAGACTAGTTTTGCGATTATTCATTTTCTATTTTGTTATAGTAGAACATTCCAGATGTTAAGTAGTTACTGGACAAATTTATGGCTTAAAACTCTTTCTTGCGCCTTGGATCTTGTTTTTGGAAAAGGATTCTGTTTTCAATGCCTTCAGTGGTGATATTTTTAACTGTTTTCATATTTAGGGGATGAA
This sequence comes from Stenolophus ochropezus, assembly GCA_035578165.1. Classification (NCBI taxonomy): domain Eukaryota; kingdom Metazoa; phylum Arthropoda; class Insecta; order Coleoptera; family Carabidae; genus Stenolophus; species Stenolophus ochropezus. The sequence continues at coordinate 24,727,987 of JAQOWZ010000005.1, read as the reverse complement.
ATGAGTTTAGTAAATAGAGATTGAAACCTACTGGATTTTTACTATTAAATGGGACTCCAGGATTCAAAATCCCCTGTTGCGACTATCGTTACCTTTGTCTCTTATAAAAGATGCACTAACTGTAAGTAGTGGATTACTTTTGAGGCAAATAAAACTTATAAATTAACTCCGTATGTCAGGTACCTACTAGATTTCTAGATTCTAGTTCTGGAAATCAGAATATTTTTCTATATGGCAGAGGATAAGATTATCTGAATTTTAGTCAAAAATAGAGTTTTTCGAAAACTATCTTGGGAAATTAATATTTACAAGAAAACTATTAACACGTCTACAGGATGTAAAAATCTTTTACATCCTAGACCACACAATAGGTATATTCTATTCTATTCTGGGCCTACACGTAAAAGTTTTTTGCATCCAGCAATTTTTTGGTAAATTTGGTCATTGAAAATTTTAGGTACGAAATGAATTAAAATATTCTAAACTGCAATAACAAATTAATTTTAACACAACATTAAATGTACTGAAAAACATATAGAAAATATTACTACAGTGGCTGGAGGTTATGTGTGATTGGATCAGATTTTCTATATATTAGGTATAGGGTTAAGATTAATTATTTTTTTTGTTTTTCACATAGATTAGTGTATTTTATTAGTGATGCTCTCTATTTGTTTTATTTTGTAAGGAATGATGTATGTCTAATGATATCTGGTGGTGGTGTAATGATTGCGCGGCCGCCGCGGTGAAACATTTGACGTCGGGACGGCGGACAAATGACGCGTATTAGCGGACGTGTGGTGCGTAGCGATTCGGCCGTTTGTGTCTTTTTACAAGCGTCGCATGGCATCCATTCTTGCTGATTTTGTTTTAAACAGCGCTGACGGACCGACGGCAATTCATCCGCGCTCTTGCGTTCGATAGCATTTTGTTACTTATAAAATGGAACAATTAAAACCAGATTAGCTTATGATTGTTATTGTTTTGTAATTGCTTCCCTGGTTGCAACGATTTTCCCCTTTATTTCGAAAAAAATATTACAAAATTATACCCATTTGTAGTAACAGATCATTTTAAAAAGGATCTACATCAAGATCAAGATCTTCACGTCTTCAATGTTGTGTTGACATGTATTTTATTAGATCAGAGCAGAAATTAGCAACTTCTTTAAGATCATAAAAAGACAGATGTAGTGTAGAAATGTTATAACGTTTCATTTGCTACTTTATTGTTATGTAACCATAACGTAACAAATAACGAAAATATTACAATGTTATTTGCAATTGAGTACATATGATTTCCTAATTTAATGATATTTTAATATTTTTCGTTTAAAGGCTGTTTCGAATGCACCAACCACAATTCTTTAATATCCTTCTGCCAATACAATTGAACGTGTGTCATGTTTTATGTTTATAAGGTAATTAGTAATGCTTGTCTTATAGCAGGTAATTACCAATTAGAAAATAAGGTATTAAATTTTAAATATCTAGCTTTTTTTTTGTTTCACGATTCTGCCACGCTGACGTCACACTTTCCCCAAATATTTATAATTATTTTCTCGTGAACTACGAATAATAAATCGATTAAAAAAATACGAGTAATATATTTTTTTGTCTAGTACCACATATGTAAAAATGAAACAGTGGTGAACAAAGAATAGTACTGTTTGTAAAAATGTAGATATTTATATATTTGTAGGAGGTAGAAAGAGATAGGGGATTAAATATGTGAGCAAAGAAAATAAATAGTTTTATCTGTGCTGTTAATTTCCATATATACTGCAAATGGATTTTGAAATTCTAGTATTAGTTAATTTTATGATAATTTGTCTTCAGCATGAAAGGATAAAAAATTAAAATATGCAGGCGTCGTCATATAGAAAAAGAAATAAAAGCAATAAAAATACCCCGTCCGCAATTACAGTAAAAACAGGATAATAATTACAATTGTAAACCAGCCTCAAAAAAGCATTTCGATAATGCGCTTACATTATAAAAATACCAAATAAATTATTCCTGTAAGCATATAATTACTGCGATCAAAGTGGCCTGGCTATGGCTTCCTATGTTCCTAGTAATGTCGTGTCAAACGCTATTAAATTAACAAGAATACGTATGTTTGAAATAAAAACGCCGCTATCTAGATTCATAAGTCGGGTTGTTTATTAAAACAAGTGGGCAGATGTAAATGCGGTTAGGATATTGCAAGGAATCACGAGCGACTACCACGGGTTTGTTTCACTTTGATCCTCCTTTTGCATTCGCGATCCAACATTCGCCTCTTCTCACCATTCTAAATAATCATTTTATTCCCTTTCATTGTTTCAAATCGCTGCAAACAAACCACATCTAAATAAAAACACTTTCTCCTATTCTTTATTTTTATACCTTTATATCTATTAACCTAAATTACTTCTCAAAAAAAAAACTACCCTTCTCCGTTTTTACATTCAATTCATTTAAAAACAATTCACACTTCGTTTATCCAAATTTATTTCAAAATATTCAGCTAAGATACAATGTTTTCTAATCCTTTATTTGTCATTGACAAGATTTCTTGACTTGTTTTGTTATTGTCTTTCGTTTCTCTTGTATATAAAAATCTGATCTTGTTCATTATTTTCTTGCATATTTCTTGTTTTTCAGAATAAATTTAGTTTTGGATTCTCCTATTCGCAAATGACCTTAAATATATAAATAATCTTTGTATCATATGTACATTTTTGTATTATTAAACAAAAAATCGTATAACTACACCACTATAAGTATTTTTTTAGTACAACAGAGATATGTACAAGCAAGACAGCTTTTTTTAAAATTCACTGGTTTAAGAAAGCATTTTGTGCTTAACTCTTGATTATATGTTTCAATGAATAATTAAAATAATTAACCAGTAATTATTACCATTACTATTATTATTTTCAAAATCAGTGACCTATTTTAATGGGTAGATTAAGAAAAAAAAAAACAAGCGAGTAGAAGAGTTAAAGAAAATCTTGCAATTCTTGCATTTTTCTTGCAAGACAATTTCTTGCCTTGTCTTGCTTTGAAATTTGAAACTCTTGTCTTGTTCTTGTCTTGTATTTTTTTACAAGCCTGATGGATGACCAATAATAATACGAGACTCTCGTGAAACACTAATTACTACAGATAATTTTAGCTCAAAGTGTATGAATTATTTTTTCAATGGAATTTGAAAGATCATATATAGTGTATTTATAAACGTATATGTGGTAATAAATAATAAATAATTATGAGTTACCCAGAAAAATATTTACCAAAACGTCATCTAATATTTATTTAAGACACAGACAATTAAATATTATTTATTAAAAGCTATAATTTTTATAATTGCGTTGTAATAAAAGTAAAGAACAAATAACACCTGCACTCAATTGTCCTTTATTATTATATTTGTTTTTTACAATTGTTTTTATTGCCGAATTGAAATATGACTTACATTCATAATGTATTAGTATATGCCTTACACTGACATCATTGTAAATATACAATACATTGCATACTATTTTTTATTTCATTGTTAAAGAAAAATATATTTTTATAATTCAAAGTGTTTTATGAAAAACACATTATTATTATTAAAATATGTAAAATTTTAATGGATATATGAATTTTTAAAATTAATAACATACAATTTTTGTTTATTTGTATTATTTATTTTATTTTTCACATGTTCTCATGAATATTTTGTTTTTTGATTTTTATTTCAATTGTTACACATTTTAAAATGAAATATTCCTAATATTTATTTATGTAGGGTCCGTAAAATGACTCATATTTTATATTTTCATATGGTTACATATTTTTTATTATTCTTAAAATTAGGTTGTTGGAATTGTGTAAGAATAGAAGTACTGTACATGTATCTGTAATAATGTGAAATTTAGGCGTTATAATATATCTGCACATATTAATATGTATCATATTCAGCATCCATATTTCATGGCGAATTTATATACAATTGGGACAACTGAGTATTCTGGAATAAATCATATTAAAATAAATTATCAATCAACAATGACTGATTCCATGATTTCAACATATTGAATAATGCACAAACATTTAATTTACAATAATTACAATTAATCTAAACTAATAACAAATTATCTATGTCTAAACATATGTATCATGCCCCAATACAAACACATCAATAAAAATTATAATTGGATCAATTCATTTCCAAACTAAATATATGTTTTTATATTTATATGTTTAAATATAATAGGTAACCATCATTGGCGACCAACTACGTACATTTCCAATTAAAAATTTACATCTTTTTACATCTTTAAATTATTTCCAATCATAGATAACCATAAAAAAATAAAAATTTTAGTTTTTTCTCTGTAAAACATTTCATATATAGCTGAAACAAATAAAATATAACAATTTTTAGGTCCAAAATTTTTATTTTTGAAAATAGTTCTTGTTAATAGAAATCGATGCTCTGGTTTCAAATTCACAAACGGAATTAAATTATCTCTTTTCGTTCTTGAGATATTTGCTGTCAAATTTGCACCACAAAAAAGTGTGTTTTTTTGCTATATCTCTGAAATGGATAGAGATACAATCTCAGCGATTATACCAGTCGATTCTACGGGAAAAGTTACATAAAGAAATGTTTTCTTCGCATATACGTCCTTTGCAACGTTTAGGTGAAAAATGAGAAAATCGAAAAAACCTAAATTTCAAAATTTTTCCGATGTACTTTTTGTCTCCAAAACTTTTCATTTTCTGGACTTAAGTAGATATCGATGCGCTGATTCCAAATTTTCAAACAGAATTCAATTATCTCTTCCCGTTCTCGAGATATTCTTATTCATAATTGAGTTTTGGCAATACCTAAAAAATCAGGTTTTTTAGGTATACCCTTTTAAGGGTTAGGTTTACGACTTCGGCGACCTCACCAATCGATTTTACGGGCAAAATTACATAAGTGTACCAATTTTTAGATTTTTATTCCAACGGATACAGTTTATAGAAAAGAAAAACGAAAATGGCCAAAATCGAAAAAAATGCCTGATGAACCCCTTACGATTTTTCTCGATTTTGGCCATTTTCAGTTTTTCCTTTCTAAAACTTGTATCCGTTGGAATAAAAATCTGAAAATTGGTACACTTATGTAATTTTGCCCGTACAATCGAATGGTGATGTTGCCGAAACCTTAAACCTAACCATTTAAGAGCTATACCTAAAAAACCTATTTTTTTAGGTTTTACTTTGAATTCAAATATCTCGAGAACGGGAAGAGATAATTGAATTCTGTTTGAAAATTTGGAATCTGCGCATCGATATTTACTTGAGTCTAAAAAATGAATAATTTTGGAGAGAAAAAGTTCCAAAGCAAAAAAATGAAATTTAGGTTTTTTTGTTTTTCTCATTTTTCACCAAATCGTTCCAAAGAACGTATATGCGGAAAAAAACTTTCTTTATGTAACTTTTCCCGTAGAATCGACTAGTATAATCGTTGAGATTGTATTTGTACCCATTTTTGAGATATACTCAAAAAACACCCCTTTTTGAGGTGCAACTTTGAGAGCAAAAATTTCAGGAACGAAAAGAGATAATTAAATTCTGTTTGAAAATTTGAAATCAGCGCATCGATGTCTATCAATTCGAACTATTTTCAAAAACAAAATTTTTTGACTCAAAAATGAGAATTTTTGGATTATTTCGGCCGTATATGAAAAATTTCGTAGTGAAAAATTCAAAATTGTAACTTTTCATGTTTAACTGTGATTGGAGATAACATGTATGTGTAAAAAGATTTTAATTTTTTATTGGAAATAATATTTTTTAATTTTTTACTGACCCATCAGTAAAGCAAGTAATAATTGTTTATCGTAAACCCGTTTTTAACTTAAAAAATGAAAGAAACTTTGTGTTCTTCTTTAGAATTTTGGTTATAAATTGAACATTACGTAATACGTGATAAAATAGAATAAGAATGTTAAATAATTACAGGCAAAATCACCAGTAACGAACACATGGCAATATTTAAAAACATGGCATAAAATTAATTTAGCCCGCAGACCAAAATAGTGAGTAAGAGTAGTTATAGTATAATCTTCCACAATAATATGCTCCAAACTTTACGGAGATCTGTGTAGCTACTTACTTTGTACTTATTTAAGTGATTTTAAAACCATATTTAAACTGTACAAATTTTAAGACTTTTTATTTGTAAATTGTAATTCTTTTACTAATGATGTTCTTTTTTTTTCTAGGTAAGTGTTTGCTGTGCTTTATCATCTTTCTTGTCATTTGTCTTTCACCATATAAGTAAGTAATTTCATACTTATTAAAATTACTATTATTCTAATTCTTTCGTAGTAATATCTAATGATAAGTAGCACCTATAAAATATATCCGTAGAGATGTTATCGTACGTTGTTGTTTGTTGTATTTCTTAAATAATTTACATTTATTTCCGAGCAGCCAAGCATGGCACTCTGTGATGTATTAACAAGGTCTACATGATTTATAATATTATAATTAGATCCACTTAAAATTATATTAGTTCCGGTTTTACACCTCGAGTTTCATTTGTTCAAAACATTAGATCATTTGTTAGAAATTTTCCACAATTTAAAAAAAGGAATACATAAATTATAAGTATATTTTTTTACTTCTAGCCTAGGCACTCAATTTTATTTACCTTTATTTGTCATGAGAAATTATTTTTCATGATCGTTTACTTGGTAACCATTGTAACCTTGTTCAATAGTAAATGATTATTAACCTAGGTCAATAATGGAACCTGGCACTTTTTAAAGAAACTCCATATATAAATCTAAGTATTATTTGACTCCTTAAACTCAAAAAAAAGTATGTGTATATTGTATATGGATTCAGTATTTAAATAAGTAAATCAAATAAAAACAAATTAAGAATCAAAAGTAAGGTTAACAAATATTAAGAAACAAAAAAATGTTCCTGCCAAAATCTTTGTTATTATCAATACAAATTTTTTAAAGCAGGATAGGAATGGGGTAGGTGACCAAGGTAGAATTTTAATGAAAAAACTATTGAATTATAGAAAGTATATTTATTTACTAACGTTGACATTAAAAAAGTTAAATATTTATCAGCAATTGTTTAGTAATTTGCGTTAAATAGAAACAGCGTTCTTTACTATGACGTTCACTAAGTTAGCACTATCTCACTCACACCACCTATTTCCGTCTGTCTACCTTCGCCGCTCTCATGAACTTCGTTGACGTCATAATCCCCTCCCAAGTACTATATTATTTATTTACTTCAAAACAACATATAATTAACAATTTTAAAAAAATACGGGTATATTATTTTTGTACAAGCTATCACATATACCAAATTTAGAAATTGGTCACCTACCCCATTTAAATACTAAGTAGTGAGAAAATAATATATCACGGCTGAATAGATCATTATTGAACAGTGCTTTATATCCGTCGGTTGTTTCGCACCTCAGGTCTGATCAAAGTTTCCATTTCGTTTTCTAAATTTTAACTTAACTACATAAGTTTCGGTTTCGGCTAAAAATCATGTTTCATTTTAGATGTTACTTACGTTGCTATTACAACTTCTTCGAATGTTAAAACCTACTTACATTCCTTGTATCGTAAATGACTATTACGGGTATAATAACGAAATAAAGTAATTAAAATCTAGATAAAATGTGACGTTTAGTTCATTGAAATGAATCAGCATTAGTGGAACGCGTCCCACACGAGCCTATGTAAATATAATAATTACAGTCATGCATTTAATTCCAATAATTCACGTTTCTTGGAACGCGATGTGCTGCATTATATTTAAAACTCGAAAAACAAAAGATGGCTGTGACCGCGTTTCCCGCCTGCTTTGATGTAAATCCGCAATGTAAATAAACGGTTTTTTATTGTTTTTTAGTATAAATAAATGGTGCGCGGTGCGCTTTTAAGTTGTTATAGAAATATTCCGAAAAATACAGATGGTTTTCATATTTAAATCGTTGCCTAATATTTATACATTTCACAAAGACTTTACTCAAATATAAATCATAATATGTATATTGTTCTGATTACGTACGCATCTACACAAGTGGAGTACTATTCATAAAAAACACACACACTCGACTACAATCAACTCTTGTATTTGTAAATCGTACTTGCCCGAAATAATTTTACCTCAATATTCAGAACTTCTCTGTATAAACAATACTTTTCACAAGATAACTGGTCACAATAAAAAAAAAATATTCGTTTTATTTTTTAGGTTAGAACAAATGTCAATTTTTGAATAAAACAAGTGAGTTATTTATATAACCATGTGAACCGAAAATGTTACTGACATAAAAACCTATAGTGTATAAAATTTTAAGTAGTAATAATATTTCTTTAATAAACTAAAAGTGTCATCGGTGCAAAAAATATTGTATATCACATGCCCAGAAACTATTTGCCGAGATCTCGCTTGTAAAAAAGTTTAGTTTCTGAAGTAGTGATACAAATAACTATTTTAGTAGAATTGGGATTGAAATGCTGTGCTGCGAAAAAAAAATGTATATATACCATGGTTGAGAAGAGCATTACTAACCAGCGCCTTATGTCCTTCGGTTGCTTTGCACCTCTGGACACAACTTGGCGCTAGATCAATAATAGTCTTCTCAACCTTGATGTATAATATACAATTTCCTGATAAGTATGTTGCCACATGACTATTAAGACATGTATGTATTGCTGGTCACATTTTTATAAAATGAGTTACTTGAAGTTATTTTCTAAGGCTGATAATGAAACTGAAATAGATTTGAAGGTTAAAGAATGGAATAGAGGTTGCTTGTGGTTGCGTAGTTTTGTGCTGGTGTGAAACTGATGTATATTTATTTATTTTTCATCAATCAATCGGAATTGAAAACAAATGTGTGGTAAAGTGTGAAACAATCGACAAATCCTGTAAATGAGCATCGCGGTACACAAATTAAAACATCAGTTAGTTGTAGGTAATCATTCGGTAATGAAATGAAACAAATTCATTGACAGGACGCAGGAGCTGTATGCAACACGAACGCACACACGCACGCACCGTCATCAAACAAACAGCAATTGAACATTTGGTGAAAAAGCGACATTATTAATAGTTATTTATGTAGCCGATTGCGGCCTACCCTTCCCACATGATGCGATTCGTCCACAGCAAAACGTACCCAACTCTTTTATTTCTTTTTTACTTCCCTACACTTCCTAAATGTAGCTGTCTTCGCCAAATCCTTTTGTTCAGTTTGATCAAACTATTTTACTGTATACCGATTGACGTATTGCTCCAATATGCAATGCAAAGTACGTAGAATCTATCTACAAGCTATAATTTAAATAAACGCACTGTTAATCAGAATATCAGGTGTTGTCCTGGCAAATCATTATCTGAAATTCAAACATATACTTTTAGAAGTACTTTGGTATCTTTCTTGAGCGCTGTCACCAAAATTTTAATTTTTAACCTCACATATCTTTAACATTTATTTTTACAATACAATTTGATTTGAATTACTTGTATTTTAAGTGCCACACTTTGTCTAAGAATTTAGTATTATCCTGCTAATTTACTATTATAGATTTTGGTTTATTTATCCTGCCAGTACAATAAGGCGCTGCTTTAATAATTTACCGGTTTCAGGGTATTAAGCCTCATAGGCGGTCTTAAGGGGGTGAAAAGAGGGCATTTGTCTTTCTTTGGCTATTCGCAAATTTTAAAAAGATGGCATATTATATATTTAATTTATATAATTAAATAACCATAATCATCGATATGTTCTATAAGAAATTTATTAATGCTCATTTTATCGAAGAGGTTTTTAATGAATTTTCCGAGGAATTTCCGAATGGGCACCCTTGTTTAATGTTTACGTTGACAAAAGTAAGGTGCGTATCTAAGTAATAACTGTATCTGTTCGTTAATATTATTACTGTATTGACTTGTCAAAATAACATGGGACAATTGGATAATATAACTGTAACCACGGCGTTATATCAACCAATGCAGACTTATCACGAAAACAGTATAATCGTATTTATTAGTAAAGACCCTTTTAGACTAGCCTATGAATTGTACACTATATTGCACCATTTTTGGTACAATTTAAATTGGCTAATATCAAACAACGAATTGGTACGTTAATAGTTATAAATTATTTAAAAATGTTCTTCTTCATGTAAGTGTCATATGTTACAACTTCTAGACTAGTTGTTCTTCTTAATCCAAAAAAGTAATTCACTTGGTTTGTTCACTAATATTGATTTTTCTTCTAACGGTCGTTTCGGACATCATCAAACAACAAACTTAGTTGACGAGAGGACGAAATAATTGTTACAAAATAAACAAAAGTAGTGCAACAAGAAAGTGAACATTTCTATCAATAATTATCAAAATATTCCATCAAGTACCGAACAGACTATAAAATTATTAGTAGTAGTTGTACTACATATGACTTGTTTTATATGTAAGTATTTTTTATTTTTTTGTGTGTATTTGGGACGGATTTGGCCGGACAGAACAGGGTTGGGGGCGTCGCACCTGTGAATAGTGAATGGCGGGTGAACTGCATGTGGTGTCACCTATTGAATGGGCCGCGTGTGTGCGTGTGTGTTTATCACGCGTTTTGTTTGTAATTAGCGCACTGATACGCACGATGCACCACCGCTGCTGCATTCATTCGCTTCAGCCCCCAACCACAAGATACTTCTTCTCTGCCTAGGCACAAACACTACACTGCAGTATCTATATCTAGATATTGGCCTACTAGTATCATCTAAGTCATTTCTGTTTGTATACAGAACTATATACAGATTGACAGTTAGACAAATAATACACAACTTCTCTGCCTAGGCACTACAAACACAGTAAATGCACTAACTAGATATTGTCCTATTAGTATCATCTAAGTCATTTCTATATGAACAGAACTACATAGAGATTGACATTTGTACAAGTAACACAGAACTTATCTGCCTAGACATTACAAACACAGTAAATATATATTGTTGTACTAGGGACGGTACTATACGGTAAGAAAGGTAAGCGTGACAGAAGGGCGCCAATATGTGAAATGAAAATAAAACCTTAAACAGTAAATTTTATATATTCTCTTAAATCTACCGATTTATTTATATAGCGTATGGCATTTGTTTGACATCCTATACAGGGTGGATTATTTATAAAACATTTTCAAAAATTACACGTGTTATATCTGTATATATAATTTCGGCGCCCCCGAATATATAGGCTTTACGAAAAATAAATTAAATTTACCAATGAAACTAGACTGTTTTAATCTATGTTTTGTCACTTCGAGACTTCGACATCGCAAACGTGAGTTTATAAAATTAATAATTAATAATGTAATAGTTTATGTATATAGTAATAACAGGGGAAGTAATTCCCAAAGTCGCTGATGCTGTATTATTGAGTAAAACTGAAAATATTTTAAAAATATCGAATTTTTAGGTCGAAAATTTTCAAATTTTACAAAATTTTGTTTGTAATTTTTTTAAAAAAATTAGACACGCTGGTACCAAATTTACAAACAGAATTTAATTATCTCTTTTTGTTTCGGAGATATTAGCTCTCAAAGTTGTACCTCAAAAAAGTGTGTTTTTTTAGTATATTTCAAAAACGAAAAAAGATACAATCTCAACTACTTTACCATTCGATTCTACGGAAAAAGTTATATAAAGAACTGTTTTTTCGACATATACGTTCTTTGGAAAGATTTGGTGAAAAATGAGAAAAACAAAAAAACCGAAATTTCATTTTTTTGCTTGGGAACTTTTTCTCTCCAAAATTATTCATTTTTTAGACTTAAGTAGATATCGATGCGCTGATTCCAAATTTTCAAACAGAATTCAATTATCTCTTCCCGTTCTCGAGATATTTGAATTCAAAGTTAAACCTAAAAAATTAGGTTTTTTAGGTATACCTCTTAAATGGTTAGGTTTAAGGTTTCGGCAACATCACTATTCGATTCTACGGGCAAAATTACATAAGTGTACCAATTTTCAGATTTTTATTCCAACGGATACAAGTTTTAGAAAAGAAAAACTGAAAATGGCCAAAATCGAGAAAAATCGTAAGGGGTTCATCAGGCATTTTTTTCGATTTTGGCCGTTTTCGTTTTTCCTTTCTATAAATTGTATCCTTTGGAATAAAAATCTAAAAATTGGTACACTTATGTAATTTTGCCCGTAAAATCGATTGACGAGGTCGCCGAAGTCGTAAACCTAACCCTTAAAAGGGTATACCTAAAAAACCTGATTTTTTAGGTATTGCCAAAACTCAATTTTGAATATGAATATCTCGAGAACGGTAAGAGATAATTTAATTCTGTTTGAAAATTTGGAATCAGCGCATCGATATCTACTTAAGTCCAGAAAATGAAAAGTTTTGGAGACAAAAAGTTTCTCAGAAAAATTTTGAAATTTAGGTTTTTTCAATTTTCTCATTTTTCACCTAATCGTTCCAAAGGACGTATATGTGGAGAAAACATTTCTTTATGTAACTTTTTCCGTAGAATTGACTGGTGTACTAGTTGAGATTGTATCTCCACCCATTTTAGAGATATACCAAAAAAACACATTTTTTTGAGATGCAACTTTGACAATAAATATCTCAGGAACTAAAAGAGATAATTAAATTTCGTTTGAAAATTTGGAATCACCGCGTCGGGATTTATCAAAGTACACTATTTCCCAAAACCAAAATTTTGGACCCAAAAATGGTTATTTTTGGAATATTTCGCATTTGTCAACACAATTTTTGTTTTATTTAACTCTACACAACTTTGATATGGGTTTATAGGTTTTGGAAAACAAGTTAGAAAATAAAGCGACAGAATATATGTAATTGAAAAAGCATAATAGGATTGCAGGTCAAACATATAGTAAATAGATATTTTCATACTAGTACATTCTAAGACATTTTTGTCTCTACACCACTATATATAAACATTTACATATGCTTCCACACTTTCAAAAAACATGTTCTATGTGTAGGCACTTATAAATACTATAGTACAACAATAACAAAACAGTATAAATAGATCTTCTCATACTAGTACAAATTACAATGAAAAACAATCCTATTTTTTCTACTTGTAATGTAACCAGCAATACATTAAAGTATACTAATTAATGTGGCAACATACATTTCAGGTCCAAACATATAATTTCTCACATAAAAGTGTCTCCTGTGGTGCACTCTCCACCCCAGCTAAAGTCTGGTAAACGCCATGTAGAGTTGAGCGATATCCGTGATAAAGCAGATTGATACACCCAGTGATACGTGATATATACGTAAAAAGATAAATATTGGTAGATTATGTAGATAGTAAAAAATGATTTATCTCGAATGGAATTGTATTGCAATTGCAATAAAACCATAAAGAAATTATAGGTTATGGAATGAATATTTTGATGCGATGATAGATGAATGAATGCAGTAATAACAAATAGATATAGATATAGAATAGCAAGAGAGATAAGAGAGGATGGTGGATTGTTACGAGTAACCATGGCAACGAAATAATTGTTGCGAATCGCAGAGGCTGCGTAGCCGTGTTATCTAAATGATTTTTTGTTTGAAAAAATGTAGCATGCATGAAATTTGTTCGTATTAAATTGAATGTCATTTTTTGCGTTGTTTTCGTTAAATATTTCATTAAAATTTATGTGTGTGGATATATTTTGTAAAGCATTTTTATTCTGGAGTGTATATGTGAGTCATATATTTAATTTTTATTTTCTCTCGATTTAATTTTTATTTAAAATTGCATTTTGTGAAAAGTGAGCGCGCGTTTTTTGCCGGGGATTTTTCAACAAGATCAGCGAAATTAATATTCATTTAATTTTTAATATAACTTCCACTTTGGCTGCGGATCATTGTTTGACGAATTTTTTCCAAACGACATTAGAATAATTTCACTGCCTCGATAGTTTCATTCCATTCCGATTTCAAGAGCTCTAGTTTGCATAATAATTAACAATCCTAACTCATTTTTCCTTCTGTGACACTCTAATCTCTCCCTAATACACCAAGAAACCTACAAATATTATTTACTAGTTATCAATAAATTAATTCAAAAATAAACTATTTCAAAAATTTTTCCTAGAATATTAGTAGGTAATATGTCTTCGTCAGTGATGAACAAACTGTTAGTTGTACAAATATAAATTTCTATGTATATGAATGGAAATTTATTAGGCACAAATGAAATTTATTTTTTCTGTAACTATTAGGGAAAGTAGCACTTTTCTCACACTATATAAAGCTTCAAAGTTGCGTATTTCCCACAATCGTGGGTTAAGTATGAGAAATCATTTCTCACAGTATTTGCCAACACTGCGCATGCGTGAAGGTACTCTTTGTTAGGTTACGTACGTCATATTGTTCTTTATATCAAAAAGCTTTAGTTTAGTAGTGTGGTCGTAGAAAAAGTATAGTGTGCCACTCGTGCAGAATTACCTATTTCCCACCTTGCGTGATTCCAGCACTCGACTTCGTCTCGTGTCTAAACTTTCACACCTCTGCACTTGTACAATATACTATTTTGTAACAAAAACAAGAAGATATAATAACACTTTGACACGGCTGCTATATGCATCTCTCCTTTCTGCAAGTTCTAAGAAATGCGGGCTAGCAATCAATGAAATTACCCAGAACATATCACATTACAGCAGGTCGTAATAAAATTTAATCGCTTATAGCTCGGGCACGAAGTAATATTTAAAAAAATATTTTCACTGGTACTTATTAATTAATGTTTTTTTATATTATGCTGCAAAATTTTTGGACAATGGTTTAAGATACTATTATAGACAAATATTGTTAGAGAAATATGGAGTAAAAGTTAATTTTTGAACGTATTTAGTGTGTGTTCCCGTGGTGGTAACTGAGGCAACACGGAACAAATCCGGGAGCGTCGGACGCCAATCACCCGGTCATCCATCACAGCGTCACGACGCCCCCGCTTCCACAGGGGGCAAGATCTGTCATTCAATATGTGATTAGTACATCGCATTCAAGATTATTTTACATATCAATATGTGTAAATCAGAATTCGCGGTATTATGTGTGGGTGACTAAATCCTGGAATTTTATATAAATTGCAGGACGACAACATGTATACAAATATAAAATTTTAGGCAGAGAGCTAAATTTTAGAAACATCAAAATATATAAATTATTTATTTACTTAGTACAATAATTGTCATATTTTGTTAAAAAAATTTAATAATGCTTTCGGTATGAATTTGAAATCGCTCGAGTCATTTGGTTGTCCGTAACGATTTTTTTCGTTCTAAAAATGAGTAACATAAATTTCAAACAACGGTGTGCTATCAGGTTTTTGCTTCAGACGTGGGCACAGTGCAATGGAAACTTTTACAAAACATAAGCAAACTTACGGAGACAGTTTATCTCATAGGGTCAGGTTCTTTGGTAATTTTAGGCATTTTCATGGATTTGATTGAAGATGTAAAACGCAGCGGAAGGCCTTTATCTTCAAGAACTTATGAAAATGTTGATAGAATCTAGGATCTTGTGCGTTTAGATCGTCGGTTGACAGTATTGAATGATTAGGGAAGAGTTAAATTTGATTCACACCAACGTTCATCAGATTTTGATAAATTCATTGGGCAAAAATAGTTTAAAAGAAAATAGATTTTGGCCAGTAAAAACATTCATGTGGCTCCTTAGCCTCCTTATTCGCCTGACTTGAGTTCATGTGACTTTTTCCTCTTCCGTAGTTGAAAAACTCATTTTGGGACACTTAAAAATATTTAAACGGCTATAACCGAGCAGCTGTAGTTGATTCCAGCATCCGAGTTCCAGCACTGCCATGAGGATAGGAAGAACTTCAGCACTATGTAGCTTCCCAAGGAATTTATTTTGAGGCGGACAATATTGAATTGTAACTTTAATCGAACATTTTTTTTAAATCAGTCTTATTACTTAATTTACACACCTCTTTTGGTGCCACATGTAAACTAAAACAATTATGTTTGTTGGTCACAGCATATTTAAATTTTTAGCTCAATTTAATATGTAGTATGTTTCATTGAAACTGATCACTTTATAGTAAATCAATAAAAGAATTATGTTAATATACCGAACGGCAGCTTATTAGGTTAGCGCACTTCGATTCGAACTAAACCTATGAGATCTAGAATCGCTTCGAAAAAACTACTGTGTCCGAGTGGTTTGGAACCCACTACAAACTGTAAGTCCTTTGTAGAGACTGTAGCCTGTAATATTCTACCAAAATGCCAGTAAAATGGAACAGGTGAAGTTGTCTTTTCAATATGACCTGCGGCTAAAACTCTAGTAGGGTTGTAATCTTGTAATGCCAAATGCCAATAATGATAAATATACTTAAGATGTAAAAGTTTGTGTAGCACTTGCATAAATAAGTGTGCGTATCTCCAGTTCACTGGCCAAGAATGACGCAGCAGCGAGAGAATGTGTAACACAAACAGAGTGATACGCGTTATTTTATTACACAAACTATATCTAACGCTAATGTAACTCATTTATGCACAGCATACTGAAGCTATTAAGTTTTTTGTTTATAAATTATTCGCAATTATTATTATACAAATGTACGCGGATGCATTTTATATGCAGATATTTCGCGTTTATTTATTTATTGCTGGAACACGTGTTACTGTTATTGTGAACGCACTGGCGTACATTCATTATTTTATCACGGTAATGTGGATGCAGCACACACACACACACGGGAACAAAATCCGGCGCTACAGGTAGCATAAGATATACTCTCTTTTAATTACTCTAAATACGCTCATTTCTAAATATATCATTACTGCTTTTTATTATTACATTCAAATTAAAATGTGCACTTACATCAGGCAGTCATCCATCCGTATATTACCTGCGTTCAACCTTGCTTCACTAAACATGATTTACTCTTCTTTACGTACATATATACAAACATACTTTAAAAATATGCTCATCATTATTAACCAGAGCTTTTATATATACCTACATACCTATATACATACGTACATATAATAGGGCGACCCTAATATTTTGGTTTTTCTGAATTCAACGGGAATATCCATTTTGGCTAGTTACCTATGTATGATCTTACCTATGATGAACTCAAAAATGTACTTTTTTTTATTGAATGCGTCCGAGCCAAAGAGGCACTTTGCTTGAAGAGATTTTTGTTTTTCACATAACTCAAAAAGATTAACCGTAGAATGTATCTTCCTTTCCAATGAAACAAGTTTAAATAAAGTGCAAGTCGATTATTTGTAAATGTAGGACTAATTATTTTTACCAGGGCTCAAATAATTTTTAACAGAACTTAGCATCGTTATCCATTTAACTATTGCTTGCGCTTATAGTGGCTTGACTAAAACTACATTTAATCTGTGCGCAGGCAGAAAAGATTAATAGTTTGTTTACAATTCTAATTTGTATTTTGCATGTGCAATAAATATTATTACATGTTTTACACAATTTTTTCTGTAGAAATATTATAATGAGATCTCCTTGAAAAATAAATATGTACGCCTATGAGGTAATTACATTCATATAAATATATAATACATTAAAAAAATTTATGGAGGAAGTGTGGAATGACCGTTCTTTCTATTGTATTCAAAGCAGTTTAAATTATTTATATTTTTAATTCAGTACATTTGTATCAAGAAATATCTGCTAAGGTAATATTTATTTTCGCTTGCTGCAATTATATTTCATTTACTCGACGCATTTACATACGATACAATTACCAATTCATGGGAATATGAATTGCTCTATAAAACCCTAACATCACTATTTTATACCCATTACTGGGTGGTCACTTTGATAAGGGGATAGTCTACCCACACCAAAGTGTCGTTCGTACTTTTCTAATATCTCATTTATTTATTATATTTCATTTACTCGACGCATTTACATACGATACAATTACCAATTCATGGGAATATGAATTGCTCTATAAAACCCTAACATCACTATTTTATACCCATTACTGGGTGGTCACTTTGATAAGGGGATAGTCTACCCACACCAAAGTGTCGTTCGTACTTTTCTAATATCTCATTTTTTATACATTTTACAGAAGTAGTAGTATTTGAAAAGTAGTCTTCGATGTTAATAATATTACTTTAAATAGTATTACTTTCTAATAAGACTTCTCTAAAATGTACCAATTGGGATACCAGAGAAGTACGAACGATACTTTTGCTGTAGGTACTAGATAATGTGTAATTGTGTATAAGTAGAAGTATAACGGTAAGCAGCTGTGTTGTATGAGGAAAAATTTGGGATGGGTGACCAAGCGAATGTGAATGTAGATAGAGATATATAGAGAGATAGGTTTAGAAGTGTTTGGGATGTAAATTCATATTTGCTGGTGCGTTTGGGAAAATATGAAATAAAGTGGTATAAAAATGTAAAAATAGAGTGTGAAAAATATAATGAAACATGGAAAAAGCACTCGGAGCCTGAATTGAAAGCAATAAATAAATAGTAACATACTTTCGTTAGTAAAACACAGTAATAAATCTTAGTTTAATTTTAAAAAGCAGTGCACAATGTACCGAAACGTGCGTTATACCATAAAAAAACAAAAAATTCCAAAAAAATTGTAATCAACGTAAAATCACAGTGGCAGGCTACAATATCTCATTTTATCGCTGACAAAATCGCAATTTTGGAAAAAAACAAAAAACGTAAAAACACAACAGGAATAAAACGCGAAGCTGCGCAAACGGCAATCTTGCAAAAACCCCATTTCCATAATATTGTAATTTTTTTAATAATCTGCACTCAGTTGGAATCGGCAATAAATTGAGATACGTCGATATCACACACACGAATGTTTATGGCGAAATTAATATCGCCGGTCCCTGGACGCCAGCGAACGAACCAATATTTTACAAAAAAACGTTACATTTTAAAATCAGTTCCGATGCCGAGCCGAGCCGCGGTCCCTCGAGTGTCCCGCTTTTTACAATATTCAGTGCCTGTCCGTAATTGCACTACTACTACATACACCCCTACACATACACATACTTACCTACTCTCACCCATCCATAACTCACCATCACACAATACAGCTTGACAAACACAGAATTCAACGGTCACCCATCCTTACTACACCTGCACAGACTACAGCTTCATTTCATGTTATACACACACACTTACCCACTGTCACCCATCCATTCCTCACCATCGCGCAACACAGCTTTACAAATACAGAATTCAACGGTCACCCATCCTTACTACACCCGCACAAACTACAGCTTCATTTTATGTTATACACACGCAACACATACTTACCTACTCTCACCTATCCATTCCTCATCATCACACAACACATCTTTACAAATACAGAATTCATCGCTTATTTAAATGTTTTAACGGCCTTCCATCCTTACTACACCTGCACAAACTACAGCTTTAACAAACATAAATTAATCCATGTAGTTTACCACTCATGCAGAATCACCCATTTCGTCGTGGAAAATAGATAACTTTCTGCACTTGTTACACAATATATTATAAATTATTTTCAGTATATATTATTATCTATTGCTAATCTGACTACATTTTCGGTTTTTTAACCATTTTCCGAACTCAAGATTAATTATTACTATAACTTCGTTAAAGAAAAAATTATGGTCCGTATTACGAGTTCACTTTTACAGAGCGCTTTTTATAAAACACGTCTGCCCTTATAAGATTATAATGTATAAGTACGATTCCTAAAAGCTCTATTATTATAAAAGTGCGTTCGTAATACTGTCCATTTTTTTTATATTAGAATCCAAGTTTAAGGGACTTTTATTTTGTTATTTCAGTTTCAGCTACTTTTTTTTTAATTCGAAAACGGTATTACTGTTGGCAAATTCGTTAAACAATATCTGGAGAATTTATTGGATTTGTTTTTTTCTGACCATATTTTAATTTAAATATAATTTTTGGGAACTTCTACCTTCTTCCCTGGTCTTGAAAATCTCCAGGTCAAATAAAATAAAAAGGATTTCCTTTAAAAATGTCATGGGAGCAAACTGGTAGAAAATAATTTATTTTAATTTGTGAATTTATTATTTATTACGTTTTATTTTATTTCTTATTAAATAAAGATTATTTATTTATTATAAATTTTCTATTATTCTATGTTATTTTTTTTTTGTTTACATTCCATTGGTACGTATAACCGTTTTTCCGAAATCTTAAAAAAATGTGCCACCATTTTTTTTTAGATGAAGTATGCTACAAAATATGCATTTAAAACACTATAATTAAAAAATATATATTATTACACACTCTTCAATATGTCGTGAGTTTTGTTATAGCGATTTGTAAGTTAGGAATTAGGCCAATTTACTATTTTCGAGGGTTGTTTTAAATCACTATTTAAATCATACAGACCTTGTTTTTAAGTAATAGAAATAGTGAGTTTTTGAGCTGGTATGAGAGAGAGAGAATTTGTTTGTGTGCTCGTGTTAAGTGCGTGTGTGGGTGTGAGTTAGCTTACAATCATACATAGATGGTAATATGTCCCTCCGTGTTGTAAATTATTGATCTGGCGTCCCCTTTATTTATTTTACCCACCCTAATTTATATTCGCTTGGACAATGTAGCGGAGCCCTCGGAGCCTCGGCTGCCACTCGGCACTCCGCGCACCTCTGGTTATTGTTTTAATAATACCGCGATACGACGCAGCAATGCGCCCGATGCCGGTATGTGGCATTGTTGGACAACCAGTCATACCGCCCGAGGTTTTCATTGTTGCCCAAGGCGAGGAATGGGGCTAATGCGCCACTTCATTCCAGCCCAACAGCAAAAACTACCAATCACTTCCTACTTAGGAATGGAAAAACTATTTAATATTTATTTATTGTTTCAATGGTGGGCACTTGGTGAAATATGTTTAAAATATAAGAAGGAAATAAAAACACTTGGTTGTTTCACTAGAAACTAGTGAAAAACTATTTTCCTAAATTTCATTCTCCGATCAGACTTATTGCCCATTATTGGGTGTGCCAATTTGCTTTATATAAAAAATTATTAGACATTTACCAGACATCACCTCTTAATTTTATAAAATTACTACTATAACAATATCCCTAAATTAATAATTATTTGAAGTATAGGTATATCATCTCAAAAATTTATCTAATTTGAAATAAAACTTTCCTAATTATTTTACTTTAAAAAAATTGTAAATGTAAGAAGTTTTATAAATTATTTTTTTATGTTATTATAGTAAACATTTACAAGGCTAGATACCAATAAGAATATTATTTTAATTATAATATTCTTATTTCATTTCGAAAGCATAATCTTGTTATACACCTTCGAATGCGGGCGTAATTTGGTTTTTAACGCCCGAGGGCGTATAAAGGTACTCAGCAATAGTTATTCATGCAAGTTAAAATTGTGGTTAATGAATAAATGATAAACAATACAATAAATTTAGCATTCACAGAACTTTTCAAATTTCTTTTCCAACTTGGGCTGTGCATCCTCAAATTCAATTAATATTTCGCCAGAATAATCAGTATGGGACGTTTTATATATATTTGACAGTGACGGTGACACTTCGATTTTATTAAATTTGTTTAAGAACAAACAATTTGACAATACCAACTATTTATAAAGAAACCACATCATGAAATACTTCCAGAAATAAAACTTTGTATGTACCACGGGCATAATCACGATTATAGCCCTCAAGAAATTTAAAGCTCTCCGCTCCGCGCCGAGCTTTAAACATTTCCTCTTAATATAATATTTTGATTAAGATTTACTTTAAATGAATAGTAAATATATGTAAGTAGTATTATTAATTATGTTTTTATATTATTATCAAAAATATTTACCGATTTTCAAGCTGACATTTGCATGTTTCGTAAATGCAAATCTATACGTAAAAAAATTTTTATAAAAATATAATTACGTACATAGTAATTGCTCTTTATATTAATAACTGAAGTATAAATATCTGTTGGTAAATGAAAGATGAATGACCAATTTTTCCATACACTTATTTTTTTTTAATCATACATAGGCATGTAAATAAGTAAAGCTCAAATTCGCGCCGTTTAAATTGAGATGGGTGACCGCAAATACTTATTTATTTGGTATGTTTTCTTTTTATATTAAACAAAGAAATACATGATGTATTTATGCTAAAAATAGTGTTTATTGCAAAATAAAGTTTTTGAAATAACAAGAAAATATTTAGTATTTCTGTTTTTTTAGTTGAATAGAGGTTTATTTAGTTCAGAATTGAATGCAATGTATTGTGTTTAATATAGTGAAATATTGTGTTATTGTTATATATTATAGTGTTTGCATATGCGCCATATTAATAGAATTTGGCGAGTAAATAATATAAGTGCGCGTATCCATGAATAGCAAATTCACAAATCAGATAAGTTATTAACGCCCTTATTACTTTCGGCCGTATAAACACACGAGTTATTAATATTAATATAAGCTCTAAATGATAATAGGACTTAACAAAGACCGGATTAACTCATATTCATATGCCCAATCCGCTGATGCCGATTCCTATTCGTGCACAGATTGTCATTCAATCTCTGCAACAATTACAAACTGCACGGCTACAAATAAAAACTTAATCGAAAAAAGCCCAAAGAGAAAAACCGGAAAACTCACACACCGTTGACGCTAGTACCACCAACGACATCTCTACACGCAGGGCTCAACTAAAGCCCACCACACAAACAGGGAACTGTAATATGGTTTCAAAACAAAATAAAAAAATCACTTACGATTCTGATGAAACAAAACAATGTTGAATTGCGTGTTGCATAAACTGAAAACATAAATGTATCATGTAAAAATGTGTTATTGTAAATAATGCATTTGTTAGTATATTTGCAATTTAATATTATGTTTATTCATAAATATGTATTATATTACATGTTAATATGAGAACATATCTATATTTATTTCTTTAGTAAACAATATACATACATTAATAAACTATGCATTTTTCTTGTACAAAACATAAATTAAAAATTTATTCATATATGATAAACAAAATAAACTTTGCACTAGAAACCTAACATGATATTTTCACTCAAGAGAAAGTATAAAAATGTAGTAAAATAGGGCCAAAAATATAATAGAACCTTGAAAAATTCTACCTGTTTTTATACCTGTACACAAACCAAGTTGACTAGTCACAGCCAACTAATTTAGCACGAGAGACAACGCAGAGAATGAATTAAAATAACTTTGTACATATGAAAATAGGAGATAAATCAAGAAATTAGGTTAGGTATAAATACATTTCAATGTATGAGGGCTTAAAAATATATAAACAAACCGGTTGTCGTGGTAACAAACATAGAAAGTAGAACAAATGAAGAATACGCGGCAAAATTAAAACAAATGCAATGCTGATTAACCTCTACGTTAGTACACGAATGCCACAGGTGTGTGTGTGAAGCGTCTAGATATACCACGTGACCAACTCACACACACTGCGTCCATAAACAAAACAAACTCAAAAGCCTACCTTGATAAAATCAACTAAAAACACAACACAACACAAAGAACAAAAAACTATAAACAAACTAAAGACAACTGAAAGCTAGTTGGGTGGATTTGTCCACTGAAGCAGCCTGACTGCTGCACGCTACAGGTGGTGTAGCGTCGTCGATTCTCGTCTCGGCGGAGAACGTCGAAAATAACGGCGCTGCTTGCGACGCCCCAAGTTTGAATGCCCGACGCTCAGCGTCTGCCAAATACCCTTCAGAAGCCTCGGAACCCATCTACAACACCCAGGATCTTCCCGGCGTCCCCACGTGCTGTCTGTGTCACTTGGAATTTGAATCGGGCACCAAGAATGACAGTTTGGTCACATGCTCGATTGATGGAATGCCATGTGCTCGTGGTAGGAAGAAGAAACGTGGCGCTAGTGTCGCAACTAATGAAGCCACAAGCAAAATGGCCGACCACTGGCAAGCGTTCTCCAACCAAACAAATACATCTTCTACATTTATTTTTTAAATTTTCAGCCAAAAATTTGCATTTCCTCACAAATATTCAAGAAAAACTTATATAATAAATTTGTAAGTAATTAAATAAAATGTATTTCATTATATTTGATGTCAAAACAAAACTTTATAATTAGTTTATTTATAATAATTATTTATTAATACTGAAAACATTAAAACAATGCATATATGTATAAGGAAAACACCATTATTTTTTGATAAAAATTTATTTAAATACAGGTAAAAATTTAAGATATTTCCAATAATAATACTATATAAAATGCAAATAAACATTTTTAATATGGAATAAAATCATCAAAGAAAAATGCAGTCCCTTTACTGTTCATCCTTATCCTTAGCCCCATGTTTCAAAATGCGAGTGAACTCAATATAATCAAACATCCCTCCCTTGATGGGAGCTTCTCTGTACATCTCGTCGACCTCTTCATCGCTGAAACGGTCGCCCATGGTAGTCAGGAGCTCCCGAAGTCGGTCCTCGTTGATAATGCCACTGTTCTCTTCGTCGAAGCATCCGAAAGCGTTCTTGATAACGTCTTCGGGGTCTGTGCCCTGAAGACGTTCTCCAAACAGGGTGAGGAACATGGTGAAATTGATGGGGCCTGGGGCTTCGTTCATCATGCCCTCCAGGTAGTCTTCGGTCGGATTCTTACCTGGAAAACAATAAAATCATACTTAACCTATAAATTGTGAAAACATCCGAACCCAATATTATGGGGTTCGGACAAAATAGTTACCTAGAGAAGCAAGCATATCATGTAGGTCTTCCTTATCTACAAACCCGTCATGATTTTGGTCAATCATGTTAAATGCTTCTTTAAATTCGGCGATTTGAGCTTGGTCAAACATAGCAAACACATTGGAAGTTGCCCTTTGGGCACGCTTCTTAGTGGTTGCTCTACGTCCAACGGTTTTCCTAGACGACATTTTGCTCTGAAACAAATAAAATATTTCTAATATACACTACGTGGTAACTATAAACTAGAACATGATTTGCAGTTGTCAGCAAGAAGTTTACAACTACTACAGTTCAATAACCTAATTGCAAATATTTATGAAAATAACTAACAAAATTGAAGTAAATAGTTTTTGAGACAGACTTACGTGTTTTTAAGACTTGGAATGAAAAATTCTTTCAACAGTTGTTCCTTTACTGACAGTCTGAGTCACTGAAGACTGTTTACCACACCCCGATAAGAATTCCAACCAATAGGATCGCGAGTTGTGAAGGACAGCGCGATAAAACAGCTGTTTGAATTTGAATCGTTTTAGTTTTTATTTATTATTTTATTTATTAAACAATAAATCAATACGTTTACTATAAGAAAATATACCTAATACTATACTCAATATATTAAATTACAATTGGTATTGTAAATAATACAATATGAATGATATTTGATCCGGTAAAGTTTGAGCCATATAAGGCATGGTATTTTGCAAAATGTGAAAGTGACATCATTTCGTAAACACTAAAGATAAACTTTAAAATGCCTTAACTAGGTAAAATTAACAGCTGGTATCTTGACTGTTAAATACACGTAAAATAATAATGAGAAAACATTAAATATAATATTTTAACATCTCTCAAAATATTTATTTTGAATATTCAGGAAAATTAAATTTTAATTCTTATTAACAAATAAATGTCAATAATATAATTGAATATTACAATATTTTAAAGATTTTAATAAAATTCTAAAATCCTTAGTTCACTTAAACTCTGTAAGATGTCGCTAGTAGTATCGTTCGGCTTTTGTTGTATGTCAAAAATTTTGTTGCTACTGAATGATTTTCTTTAAAAAATGTGTAAAAAAGTGAAAGAAACAATTAACCAAGTACCTCGCCTTAGGGTTTAGGGTGAGTGTTCAATAAAAATCTCATTGTAAAATAAAAAATTTATATTAAATTTACATATTCTACAACATATAGTATATACACATAACAATCACACTCATACATATTATTGACTATACATTAATGCTATAATTTAATGTAATATAAACAAATATGACTATTGTTTCATTGTTGCATATCACAAACTTTTTAATCATAATTGTTTATATTTTTCGCGTAATCTACAAGTTGATATTTTGGTAAATTTCGATGTTTACTACGAAGATAACAATAAAAATGAAAAATGTATTTGGATGTGGCAGTTTTATTTTACTGTACAATTTTTCATTAAATAAAATTCATATAAATTGGGTCATTTCAAACGGTCACTTTAACAGTCATATTAACAATTTTATTTAACATTTCTAAATATATCGTAAATGACTAATTTTTTACTCGAAACAGATACGGAGAGTGTACCATAGTTTCAGTTTTTAATGCTCTTTGTCACTTAAAGTCAGTGGTGTATCATTGTTTAATTATTTTATATTATTTGGTTTTTATTTTAAACTTAGATTTAATATTTTTATTACTTTTTTTGATGAAACAGTATTATATTTGAAATGACGAAATAAATTAAATTGTCTCTTGTAAAAATATTTCTGATACGCCTATGTGTTCAATACGGGTGTTACAAAAATAAGTACATTAAATTTAATTAGTGATAGCACTCGTCAAGTGCAACAATATTTATTAGTGACTTTTCCTTGTAAACTTTTAAATACTGAGTACAAAAAAGTATATTTTTTAAATTTCGATATCTGTTGATATGACGCCTTGAATACAGTTTGACAATTAATATATAGCTGATAATTAAATACAAAATACAAAGCATATTTCAGGGTTAATCTAAATTTAGAAGAAGAAAAAACAGTTGTTAAATAATGCGCGATAAGGGAAATTCTTGAAAAAAAAATATTCACGATATGGAAATGAAAGATTTGTTGAATGTTATTTTAACAATGCAATACGTATGTAATATTACCGTACAGATACGTTATAACTAAGTTACCAGCGTACTTTTGTCTATGTAAATAAAGGCTTAATATCCTGAAACCGGTAAAAATACTTATTATAGATTTGTCAAAAAAATTTGCCCAGTAACAAAAAAAATGAGATTTACTAATAAATATTGTTACCCTTAGCGTATTCTATCATTGGTTAAATTTAATGTCCTTACTTTCCGTACACAAGTATTTTAAAGATTTTGTTTAATATTTGTACCATGAGCCAGACAACTAAAAGTGTACCATAACTGACCCTAATTTATACGAATTTTACCATCTTGTTAGCGCACAGCAACCCCGTTGATAGTAATAACATTCCTCCTCACTGGTTCCGGTTCGTAGGTACTACTCGCCCTTCCTGTCTCCTCATAGGGCGCATCGTACATGTTGTCCTCGTGCATGTTCTCGTAGATGTTGGGGTTGAGACCGGAGTGCATGTATCCGTTGCGGTCGCTGAGAGTGGCATAGCTCATCACAGCCGCGTTTCGGTCTTCCTTTCTCTCGGCGCCTTCTACGTTCTCCGTGTTCTTGACAGGGGTCGCCTTGCGGCTGCAAAGAGAGAGAATTAGTCATAGGGATTGAAGGAAGGGGGTGTGTTAGAAGGGCGGCTGAAAAATACAAAGCGGTTAGTTGGTAGCAGAGAAAATGGTAAAGTTTTAAGCGAGCAATCATTAGCAAAGCGGATTCATTTGGTGTTCCGTAAGTGATTGCAATTGCATAAATGTAAGCTTGAATATAATATATACATTGGTGTTGCATTTGTAATTAACTTCCCAACCTAAATGTTACTGGACTTCTCCAAGCTTCACTAAATTTAATTATGTATAAAATAATTTTTCTGCAATGAGGTTCTCCATCATTTTTGTTTTTTTTTTTTTAATATTATACTTGAAATAAAAATATTGGACACGTATTTTTAATTTTTAAAAATAAAGTTTTAGCGTGACGTCATTACCCAAATGATAGCTGAGAGAAAGATAACTAGTGTTTTGAGTGAGTCAGGAACTAGGCAGAAGTAGTGGTGGTGGCATTTTAGTGGAATAAAATTACGTGATCCATTCGGGTTACTACGTCACAGGCAGTAATAGTGGCTTGCCTATTTTTATATTTTGAAATTCTTTTTTAAATATTTAAAGTATCATTCACAAATACTGTTTTAATTTTAATTTTAGTTTTAAATTTATGTTTTACTCACAAGGAAAGTATATCATATGCCTTTGTGCCTAATCATTTCCTGCACACATTTTAGTTTTAATTTTAAATCTAGTTTTATTTTTTAGTTGCAAGAGTATGCAAACTCCATACTTTCTAAAACTAAAAATTAAAACTGTCAGTTGTACAAAAAAAAAACGAGAAATTAAAAGAACAAGAAACAGCACATCTGTACTGCACTTAAAATTTAAAATTAAAAATAAAACTTAAAATTAAAACAGTAGCTGGGAATGATCCTTAACATTGAAGAATGTTAGCCTGTATGGCCTTTCAAACAATTGGTTACGATTTTTTTAACTGATTTTTATGCAACTCTGTGTTTGACGAATTGGTATTTATAACATATTTCAATATTTTTTTTTAACTAGTAACTTACAGTTTTAAATAAATAAGTCCCAATAAAATGAGTAAAAACAGAACCACTGCTGCGCTGATTCCAATACTGAGACCAAGTGTGGATGAATCTTGAGGTTCTCCAGTGGTCACTACAAAAAATTCATTAGTCAACCAATCAAAATACTTGTACTATATCCATACTTTCACATCGTGGTTCTTCTCCTGACCAATCGCCATTATCCATACATTTCCTCAAGTAAGGCCCTATTCGTTCGAATTGTGGTACGCAGTAGTACTCTACCACGCTGTTAAATGTTGTACCATTTTTGGTGATGACTGTTCCGTTCTTTATTTCTCCTGGGTGCTTACAGTCAACCGCTAAAAATGGTAAAGTTGTTTTTAGTCCACAAATTTCTTTTGTTGGCTTTTCCTAATATAATAAATATTATATACTCACATATACAAGTGGGTGCAGAACCAGTCCAACTTCCCTTCTTCTGACAAATTCTAGTACCATTTCCCACCATAGTGTGCCCTCTAGGACACGTGTAATGAGCCACGCCACCAACCGAATGTGTACTAACTTTGAATGTAACTCCATTAATAGCATCTGGATCTTTACATTGTATTTCTGTAACATTAACAATTAGTATTGTTGTTTATTCGAACTCAAATCGTGTTTTACCTCTGCACATAGGTGCTTCTGAGCTCCAAGTACCATTTTCTTGGCACAGTCGTCTTGAAACACCATCTAATTCAAAATTGGCATCGCATGCGTACAGAGCTATTGCACCATAATATGTGGCATTTGACGCTAAAGTTATTTGTCCATGGTTTAATTTTTCTGGGGTACCACAATCCACATCTAAAAAAATATATTTGTACCATTTGGTACGCAATAAGAATGGTATATACTTACATACGCATTGTGGGACATCACCACTCCACTGTCCATTATCCTCACAAGTGCTAAGTGGTTCTCCGACCACTTTGTACCCTCGTTCACACCTGTACTTCACCAAAGCACCAATCTTGTAACTGGTAGCTCCAACATTGGTTGATTCTGCAGTTCGAATTAATGTTCTGCCATACATTCTGTCGTTACCAGTCACAGAAAGAATACTGTGTTCTGCCAAAATAGGTTCAGGACAACGTATTTCTAAAAATAATTAAATTAGTAACAACTCCTTAAAAATGGTACAAGAATGTACCTTCACATTTTGGTGTGGCGTCACTCCATTGCTTGTTGTCAAGACAGTACCGTTTTGGTACGCCAGAAAGGCGGTAATTGTGGACACAGCTGTAGGTTATTTCGCTGCCCAAATAGGTTGTACCATTCGTATATTCGGCACTGCCATACAGCATGGTTGGTACTCGGCCACAATCGATATCTATAAAATTAGACATGAAAAATGCTATCTCCTAAACTATGGTACTTTAAAATGGTATTCTTACATTCACAACTGGGTGTGTCACCACTCCATTCCCCTTCTCTGGTACAAGTATGGATGGCTTCACCACGTAAAACATGTCCCACTTCACAATGGTACTCAATGGTAGAATGAACATTGAAGTCATATCCAACAACAAAACTACCTGTTGGTACTTCTGGTTCATCGCATGTAATCACTAAAACAAAAGCATTATATCATATGGCACACATGAATATATTAGTCTTACATTCACAAGATGGTGTATCAGCACTCCATTTTCCTTCTCTGGTACACGACTGTAATCTTGTGCCATCCAACCAATAATCTTCTGAGCAGGTGTATTCTACCATACTACTATAAGTAGTTGTGCCATTTAAAAGGTGATACCGACCATTGTCAGTATTTGGTGGTGCTCCACAGTCTACGTATTTACAAGTTGGGGCTTTACCGGACCAGTCTCCACCCAAACCACATGACAAAACCTGCGAAAAAAAGCTTTAAAATGGCACTCCCAAAAAATGGTACAACTTACCGATTGTCCGAACAAAATAAAACCACTCTTGCAAGTA
Source organism: Stenolophus ochropezus (assembly GCA_035578165.1). Lineage (NCBI taxonomy): Eukaryota > Metazoa > Arthropoda > Insecta > Coleoptera > Carabidae > Stenolophus > Stenolophus ochropezus. Next base: position 24,697,464 of record JAQOWZ010000005.1, on the reverse strand, counting down.
TAAACCGCGGTAGAACCAGCTCTTCGTCCACTGACTTCCACCACTGCACCATTTGTATGTGGTGGTTCCGGGCACCAATCATACTGACAAGTGGGTGCTTCACCACTCCAGCTACCCTCCCCTGAACACTCCCTCCTTTCCGATCCAGCTAAAGTGTAATTTTCATGACAGCTATAAATCGCTACAGCTCCGTATGTGGTTCGGTTGAGAACCAAAGAAATGGTGCCGTGGTCAAGTGGTGCAAGTGGTCCACAGTCCACAAAGCGACAGGTTGGAGCTTGTCCAGACCAGAAGCCTTCTTTGCCGCATGATCGTTCTTCGTCTCCTTCGAGTTTATGACCTTCAGGACAATGGTATTTGATGTTTCGACCGACGCTGTAGTCAGAGCCTTCTATTGTTGTGTTTAGAAGTTTATCTGGACTGCCACAAGACGAAGGAGCTAAAAATAGAACATTATGTACCTAGGCAGTAGTGTAACTTTTGTTACTTGTGATGTTGCGAAATGTTCCATCTTCCAAATTTATTCCTAATTTCTATTTATATCGACTTTCTAATGTGAATTATTTTTCTCACAAGGTCTCATTATAAACTTCTACGTTACTACGCCATTTATTTTGTTGATATTTAACAATTAAATGTGAAAGTGCACGATAACCTTTGCTAGTTTTTCTGACGGAAATTTAAATATCAAAGTATACACTTGACTGATTTGGTTTTGGAACTCCCACGAAAATAGAAAGGCACAATAAAAAATTGTTCTGATTCTAATAGGTATCTACCGTTTGTAAGTCATATAATCAATTATGTTTTACCTATAATAAACATTAATCAAATTGTTAATAACCTGTATTTTATATGTATAAATTTTTTAAATTCATGGTCGCCCATCCCAATTTTAACCGCTCCCATTGAACTTGACTTTCGTATTATTAATGATTACAAATATTTTCGATATGATTTTCACATATAAAAACTTACCATGTTGACATATCCAATGCAAATAATCTAAATTACATCCTACGTCATTCCAAAGCCAACTTCGACCTCCGTCCAAAACGACACAATTTTGTTCCCCGTTGTAATTATTTGGTTGATCCTTTCCCCACTCTGGTCGCATTATTTCGTCCCCTAAAAACATAACAATAATATAATACATATTTGTATCTCATACATTTTTGTCTTTACTAATATAATTCTTATTTTAAAAGTAATGAAATCGAAAACAAGAAATAATAATTAAAATGTAAAGAGAGTAAGCAATTATTATGCGAAGCATAGTCTAATTTTCCTTTTAAACATAGGTTTGTACATATAAGAACGCTTCGAGGTAAAAATATCGTATTCGTAACCCACTTTCCCTGTCTGACATTTGATCCCGATATTAGTTGCCTTCAGCGCTTGTGATTTTCATGAAATAGGATACCCGATCTGGGCGTGGCAACTCTATGCAATAGGCTATTACATTCAATAACATTTTAATTTCATTTACACGGCGTATGACAAAAACACACCAAATGAACCAGGACTGGAAAAAATCATGATTTATTTAAAAAAATCAAAAATCATTGATTGAAAATCAAATAAATAATTACTTTTTTATATTTTAATTTTTAAAGATATCTAAGTGCTACTAAACTTTTCAATTGTTTTAAAAGCAATATAAATATTTTATTTCATAAACGGAAACGGAATCTGTAATAAAACCAAAACAATTCATCTAAATAAAACTAGGAAGAGTAACAAATAATTTTTACTTTTAGTTAACACTTTTAAATACTTACCATCCTCTTCTGTTATATGACGAATAAAGTTATAAAACATCATTTAATTTTAAGATATTATTATATACAGAACATATTTTGGTTATTATTAATAGTTTTGTAGCAAATAATTAAATTATTATTATAATTTGTATTTTTTTATCTTTGACAAAAATCAATGATTTAAATCAAGCCAATCCTAAAATGAACATTGCAAAAGTGCACCAAAGTATGTTACTTAAGCACACGAGTGTCTATATAATTGAATTCCTATATTAATAAATTTGAAACTAAATGTTTAGAAATCTGAACGGTGCGCTTTTGTCATTTATAAAATTTAAATAAATAAACAGGATACGAATTTGTGAAATAAGTAATTAATTAAAAATTGATATTTAAATAAATATATCAAGGATATAATTTGACATTTACAAACAATTTTTGTTTTATAATAAATTATTTATTAGTAAAAAGTTACTTGTCTATACAAGTGACGTTAATTTTTTTAAAGGACATTTAATTTCTCACGGATACCTACATATTTTTTTCTTTTAAATACAACAAGTCGCCAATAATTAAATGTTAATGAAGAAAGGAAATTATAATACAACTTTCATTTCTTATTTTTGCGACTTTCAGCTATAAGCCTAATGAATGTGAAATTAGATGAAATCGCGAAAAAATACGGAAAAGGTGACAAATACTATGGGAACACTACAACACTTAACACTTCCCTTTTCGCAATTTCTAAAAGCGACAATGAAACAATTGTTTTTTTGTTATATTTAACAAAAGAGTTATGGTCTGGCATATTATATTATATAAACATTATGTGGAATAACAATATCATTCCGAATACTTAAAAAAAATACTAATTGTTACTTATTCTTCAGATGTGTGCTGTTTGGAAAGACCATAGGCGACAGGACTTCAAAAAACTGTAAGTTGTTTTTATTTATGTATATTTTTAAAAATATATTCTCGCTAATATTAATATTTTAACCGTGTCAAAAGAGAAATTATTTTTCATTTCCATTTCATTAGCATTCCCATGATTATAATATTAACCAAAAACAATAAATTTCTTTTTAATATAATAGTGGTAGAGAAACTATTCCCATAAACCAATAAAGTTTGGATTTTGTTGGAAAAGTCTGGGAATGGAATTGACCCGATTTGTTAATTGCTTATCGTGGTTCGTGGCTCACCATCATGAAGAATAATAGAAAGTGTAGATACGGCAGAGCTGATACACTTTAATTTAATTAAGAATCGAAAGAAAAGAATCGAAATTACAGGCGTGGGAGTTGGCAGCTGCTTTCTACGAAAAAAAAAACTTCCACCAATAATGTAGCAAAATTCCAAATAGCAATTTAAATATCTGATTCTTTGGAAATAGGGGATCATATTTTATGTAAAAATTTAAGATTGTCTTATTGGTTTATTTTTCGTACATACGTAAAACTAAAATCTTTCAAACCGTGAAACTTGTGACCTTGATTTATGAAATTAATGATTCCCCGTGAAATTATACTTAAAAAACCTGTTTTTATTTATTTAAATCTTTCTTTACTTATGGTTAAAAAAACTAAGAAGCAAATATAGCTAAATAAAATAATATGCGAGAAATAAGGAAATTACTCCCTGTGGAGTTTTTTCATTTTGTGATATCTTATTATTTAGATGTCTAATTCAAAGGTTTATTTTGGTTTAGAAATTATGCAAATATATTGTAAAATATAAGTAATTATTTGGATTATATAAATTTGAATTCTTTATAAAATTTTACATAAGACAAGTTAAGCTAATATTTTTTTATGATATATGGTTCTTCAGAAAATCTAAACTTAAGATTGTCTTATTAACTTATTTCGCGTATTACTGCCTTTATCTTTTGATCGCGTAAAGGTAGCAATTTAGTTCCCTAATACAATTTTACGTAAGACAAGTTCGTCAGAAAAATATAGCCTTCCATTACACTTAAGATTTCGCTTATTACTAAATACATCTTTTAAAGATGTGAAGGTAGCGACTTGACGTATGAAAATTTGGATTCGTGAAATTTTGCGCTTCCGTGTCATTATGACTAGTACTACAGAACTCAAAATTGGCTAGAAACTCTCTGTTTGCCGGCAAAATATAGGGATACCAACTTAAATATTTTAGCATTACAGTCTGTCAAAATATTTAATTTTATTTTATTGGAAATGTGAAACGTTAAATAAAACAACTATTTCAGATTTATTCAGCTTCTAAACTAGTGATACAAATAACTATTTATAATACGTGTTTTTTGGAACAATACCCATTAATTTAGGGTAAATTTAAGATTATCCCATTGTCTTCTTTCGTACATTACTGTCTATCCATATATTTTAAACGCGTACAGATACCGACTTGGCGTAGCAAATTTAGATTCACCATGGAATTTTATGTACGACTAAAACAGAAAAACCACTCTTACCATTAACCCATCTCCAAAGCTTGCTCTCCCCAGCCTCTCTAACGGCCCCGATCCACACCAACTGCGTCTTGAGACTCGGTTTCCTCCTCTGTAGTTCCGCACGCACGTACTGCGCAGCAGCGGTGTCGGGCGCGTGCAGCAGGTCTCCTCCATGGGCCCTGCACGCCGCCCGAGCCTCGGAGAAGCTTCCTCCACGTCCTACACCCCACTCGTAGCAGGTCCTCGAGAAGGAGGATAAGTCTAGCGAGGAGGGGCTGGATGGCGGGTAGCAACGGTCTACTGAGAACTCTGAAATGGGAATGTGTTTTAGAAATAATATTTTTTAGTAAAAGTTAATCAATTAATGTGGAATATAAGTATACACAACCAAAACAGAACAACTTGTGTACAATACAACAGAAATAAATGGGGTAGGTGACCAATTTCTAAATTTGGTATATGTGATAGCTTGTACAAAAATAATATACCCGTATTTTTTTAAAATTGTTAATTATATGTTGTTTTGAAGTAAATAAATAATATAGTACTTGGGAGGGGATTATGACGTCAACTAAGTTCATGAGAGGGGCGAAGGTAGACAGAGACGGAAATAGGTGGTGTGAGTGAGATAGATAGGTTTATTGCCACACCTTCAAATTTTAACCAATCAGCGTGCTAACTTAGTGAACGTCATAGTAAAGGACGCTGTTTCTATTTAACGCAAATTACTAAACAATTGCTGATAAATATTTAACTTTTTTAATGTCAACGTTCATAAATAAATATACTTTCTATAATTCAATAGTTTTTTTATTAAAATTCTACCTTGGTCACCTACCCCATTACATTCAATTTAACTAGTGACAGAACTCGTTGAGAGCAACAATATTTACTAGTAACTTTTTCTTATAATCTTATAAACCTTCTAGAAATTGACTTAAAATTCTTCAAAGTTTTGTCACAAATTTCCCTACTCGCTTGGGATTAAATAAAATATTGTAACGATTTCAAAGTCACGCCGCGGACGACGTCGACAGACAGGTGAAGACTCGTTTTAGTCACCCTTCTATTGTCTGAGGCATCGAAGATGCGAGAATATTCTAGAACTTAATTGCTCTGATATATAAAGCCCGAGCAAAAATGACCGGGGAACAGTCTGATATTAATACGCTTAGTGAACATAAATATTTCATTGACAGCAATGTATATTTGCTTATCTCATTTAAAATACAACATAGGAAACGAAATTGACATTTGCTTTTTGGGTTATAAAATTTTATGTCAGGCCTACGCCAAGTGCAACAATAGTTTTATGAATAAATAACATTATCGGAAATGGTAGAATAGTAGAATGTTCTGCTAGATAACTAGATCTTATACATCTAAATTCTTTTATTGGCGACCTTTAAAATCAAAAGTTTGTACTGAGGAAAATCTTCAAAATTTAAATGAATTTAAAGTTTAAATTCAAAACATTTCTCAAAATATTATAATTGCCCAAATATCAAGCAAGCAAGTATATATTGCAATCAATCAAATATAAAGTCGTAACCATGAATATGATAAATCCCCATGTTTCAAGTTAAAAATATTCACGGTATAAAATTATAAAATAGTTATAATTACAATATTTTTATTATATGCGGCGGTAAATGATTAACATATTGTAAGATATAGCATGCGTTTTTTGATAAACAAATTCTATTATGCAAATTAGAACATATCAAATGCAATCAGCATGTTTGCGTTTCGCAATAACCGTCATGAAATCAGTTATCACTAAACAATGAGATACTATCTACAGATATTTATTAACTATTGTTGAAATCTTTAAATACACGGTTCACGTACTCTTTCGCAACAACACTTTCTTACTTTTAGTTTCAAAAATTTAAACCAGGTCAATTAAAAGGGTAAAAAAGGGTTTCAAATTTACACGGTTATACCGGAAGCCATATCTTCGATCTGACCTCTGAGTTTCCGGTGGTAAGTTTTGAGTTTTTTTGTACGTACCGTCAGTTGTAAACACCTCTACTTCGCATAGAGATAAAGACCCTTCTACACCTACAAGTTGAAGGAATACGTGTTGGCCAATCAGGGGACGGGCGCAAGTAAAAGTTTTAGTCACCCCTTCGTCTGAAAAAAAGAAAACAAAATTAATAATTAAAAATGTCGCTATAATGTTATCAAATTATTATCAATTTCTGTTCCAAGAATTATTAAACTTTTATGTAGCATATTTGTCGTATATTCGTAAAATTCTATTTAATTTTGTAATTGTTTTTTTCTTCAATTCAAGAATCATTTAAAGGATGAATCTTACGTTCTCTTATATACAAGTGTTCATTTTAAATGGGCCACCATTGCTATCTTGAGAACTATAAAAATATGAAGTTAGTTAAATTAGCAAATAATTTCTATATTACAAGACTATTAAAATGACCGAATCAAAATTTTATTTCAACCAATGGTTGTCAAGATTTGGGACACAATTTTTTAATTATAAATAGAACATCCTATACATAAAAATACAAATCTATAATATGTTTGAACTTAAAAAATACAATCTCTATATTGACATTAAGTTTGAAAAACTTTTTTCTGAAAATAGCAGTTGCCATGAAAAAATAAAAATCAAGGGTCAAAATGTACGTTGTTTCCACTTTAATTTTATATTAAAATTAAAGTCAGAAGAACGCACATTTCGACTTTTGATATTTATTTTTTCCCCCAAAGATTTGAATCACATGGTTACGATTGATGACGTGATTATCAACTCTAAGAAAGAGACCGTACATTAGACCTTTGTCTATTTTTTGATTGACCTAATTTAGGTGTTAACATTCGTTTACAAATCGTGAAATGGCAATGCATTGACCAGAACGAAACTGCAATAATATGTCTCAATATTTTCACAATTACTCCCACAAAACATAATCTGTCTTTCTTATTATTATCTTTAAGTGAAATGCCTGCGACAAATGAAGATGCATGGCTGTTGGTCTTTGTTAATTAACAACTGACTGCTGCTTCCTCGCGTGTCCACGTGGTGTCGGTGGGTGCGGACGTCAGATCATTAGAAGAAAAAACTAGATCAGGGACGGACTCATCAAAATGCTTTCATTTCATTCTCGGTATTTTTGGCAACAATGAAAATTAATTACTGGACACAAAAGAGTTAATTGGTGCATTTATCTATATCAAAGCAAGATATTAATTGGGTAGTACGTTTCATTTTAAATGCCATTTATTTATTTCGAAAAACAAACAATATTTTTTGCGATAAAAGAGTTATTGCGTCCTAGCAATGGATAATAGTTCGAGAAAATCTAATTTTTACCTCTCGCCATTCAAAAAGAGATATAGTGACTTTCCAATGGATAACGTTAATTTTGCTCGTCACTTATTCATAGTCTAGAAAAGTGCGCAGAATCAGAGCCAATATATTGTACAAGAAATTGCATTAGGATCATACAAAACTTCGTCAAAATCTAACAATTTTTAATTCATGATATTGTACCATTTCTTGTACTATTTATTGTCTGACATATATAGGCTAGTCTAAAACTGCCTTAAGAAAAAAGGAGTACTAATCTTGATTATAATGGAAAGTGTAAAGAGTGTATGTTCTGGCCACATCACATTTTTATTTTAAACGTGTTTGAAAGCATGTAAAATTGTGAAGGTTGACCAGTAGTATATTTCTTTAAATCAGAATATATTATAAATAACAAAAAAATGAAAATTAGAGCTACAATCAGAGTAGACCTAAAATCTTCAAATCAACAATACACTGCATTAAAATAACCTGTGTGGGACACTTTTCACGTCAGTAAAGTTTAAGTACTTGATGTAGTATTGAAATCACCAATGAAATATTTAATATATAAATAAATCACTATTCAATTAATTTTTCTATCTTTTTTTTGTTGTAATATATTATCAGGCATTAAATGAATAAAATTCAAAATATATGAAAATGTTTGTAACTATGAAAAATATGACCAGCATTATATGTGTGATTTTAGACTCATGAGGGAGCAAATATTAATACTAAAAATAATATTTTCTGTTTAAGTTTGTATCGTCATTAATATGGAATATGCATATGTAATAATCCATACGATTTAAATGTGGTAAGCATTGTAAAGACTATCGCTTTAAAATACCACTTAATATGAACGTCATGTATCAAATTAATGATGTCATTTATGAACTAATATCCTGACATTAATATCATAATGAAATTGACATCTCCACATGGTCGCGAATGTATTGCATCAATTAAACTTCTTCATTACATCATAAAAGTGTAGTATAACATTTTCTCAAATATCATAGCGCGTAGCAACGGTTACAGGTTGCTTGGTTACAGCAACAAAACACTGAGAAAGTTGGATTCTTTTCACTTTTGTTTATGATTATACGCGATAGTCATTTATGAAGAAATGTCTTGGGACGCTTTGATTGTCAAATGTTTCTTAATTCTTGAGAAATTGGAGCGTATGGAAAACCAATGAAAATGTGAGAAAATCTCCACACATAAGACGATTTTTCGCGATAAAAATTTCAGTTAATCAACTATTGTTTGTTATTATATCTAGAATAATTATTTTCCTTTTCACAGTACATTTGTAAATTCTTCATATTCATCAAAAGCAAATTATTTATACAAATTGAAGCCATTTCATAAAACTGTTTACCAATTTGACGTTTCTTTTAAGTGAGCTATAGTTCTTGTAAGAGATATTTGAAAATAATTATAAAATAAGCCGAAATAGTAGTATTCGTGCATCCAGCGCATTGCCGACTACAGAAATGCAGAGGCAAAAATTCTCGTGCCTCAAACTTCGTCAATGTGTGTGTACGACTATGCTGTTTTACAATGTTCACAAGCGTTTATCGATTTTTTGCTCGTGGACGAAGCAAACATACTACCGAACTAAATGCTTTTAAAATTTTGGCCGTTAAATTTGCAGTTATTCAAATGTAGTATAAGTGGGAGGATGAGGACACCGCGAATACCTTTGGATTTTAAATTTATGTTAACTAAAAAAAATGGCAGCAGGTTCTTCTAGGATACAGATAATAAATGACGTTCGGAGTTCATTCAATTTCTATTTTCTGGTTCACCAAAATTTTAGTTTATGAGTCGCCATTGATTCTAATAATGCATTTTAAACATAATTCAATTTTTAATTTGAAAACAGATTAAAATATTACGAGATTAGAGAAATTCAAATACCTAGTTATTTCAAATTTTCTTTAAAGATACAAACAAAAAACAAAATTTCATATGAATTTGTTTAATACGGTCCATTTCTTTCTCTGTAAGTGATGTCTTGGATTTCAAACACGTGACCATTAAGTTACCCAGCCTTTCATAAAAGGTTGTAAACTTTGCATAAATCATTTTCAAATATCTCTTACAAGAACTATACTTCTCGCTATAAATCCTCTATACCTATTTTATTACAAAACCATTAGCATTAGTCTGAAGAATAAAATTTTTTGTACAAGTTTTGTTACATGTTTTATAATTATTTTTGTAGTAATAATTAATAAATAAATGTTATTTTAAAAGGTGAAAAACTTTTTTAGTAAAAAGTCACATGGCCAGAAGACTGATTTGAATTTTCATCGAGTCACAACCCTGTTGTAATTCTGTTTGTTTCAAAAAAAAAAATCGTCAATTTATCATTAAAGTTAAAAATATTTTATCCCTGACGAAGTAGCAAAATATGCTACGAAATATTGGATTTAAAAAAATATAATTAACAACAAAATTTAACAAAATGAATTATTAATATAATTCTTGCCAAACTTCCGCCGAGAACCTTATTTTACAATTTCAATATTAAATATAAACCCTCACCTATAGTCCCGGGAAACCACGCACAGAGCGGATTTCGCTGCAACTCGCTACTATTCCCCACCCGGATCTCCAGGTCCTGGAGGGGTTGATGCCCACAGCACCCCCTCGTCGTCACCCGGACCACCTTGACGGCGTAGGGCTTGAGCAGGTCCACCTGCCACCACGGCGACGCCTCCTGCTGCGTCTCGCTGCAGCGACGCCCGTCGTGCTCCGTGCTGGCGTCGCCGTCGTTGGCGTTCCCCGCGCCGCCGTTCCGCACCGACGTGGACTGGTTCGCCGGGCGTCGGTACGCGATGTTCACCCCGCAGAAAGGCAGGTCGCCCAGCCAGCGGCCGGAGGGTGAGCAGGTTAGGATGGCGTCGCCGAAGAGTTCGTACCTGGGGATAGAGGTGGTGGTTAAAATACTACTTTACAGAAGAAAAGGAAATAGTTTTTAATTACTTAATTCAGCAAGATGTAGAACTATTCTATCTAAAATATACAAGGTGTTCATTTAAAGTGGTATACTATTGCTTTCTTGAAAACTACAAGAGCTACGAAATTGGTTAAATTAGCAAAAAAAAATCTATTTTATAAGACTATTTTAATCAGGGACTCAAACCGAAAAATTTTAGGATTCGGTAACGGTTTCGGTATTTTTCGGGTACGGTTAAAATTGTACGTTGTTTAAGTAAAAGTAGTTGATACTTTTTCGGATCGGTTATGTTTTCGGTTACAGAATAAATTTATTTTTCATATCGGTTTTCGGTTTCCATATTTGAAGAAATAAAAATATGTTTCGGTTTTCGGTTACGGTTTCATAAAAAGTCAAAAATAGATGCGGTTTTCGGTTACGGTTTCGTTACGATTCAGGTCCCTCATTTCAATGATCACTTTTGTTTTTTAAATAAGACCATATATTTTTTATTTGTTTTTTCAATAAAGAATATTATTCTGAATTGAAAGATAGAAGAATATTTCATTTATTTTGAGAGGTAAAAGAAAAATGTTAAAGGAACCAAAATAAACTAAATAAGAGAGATAAAGTGATCCTAATATGAATTTTGTATTACTTCCGATTTTAGTGAAAACTAAACCATTTCAAAAGGCGACAATTTATTTATATAATTCTTAAAATAAAACAGCATATATGAAAATAATTTTATTAACTGATACCAAAACAAATAATAATGGTGGGTATATTGAGCAATTTTAATATTATTATTTCATGAAACCCTTTCTTTTGTTTATTTTTTTTTGTATTATCAAACTAAACGAAATATTCCCGATGTCGGTCTTTCGCCAAACACCCTGTATAAAAGATCTGCAGAAAAACTTGTGCTTACCCTTCATCACATCTGTAAGAAGCTGTCGTTCCTATGTCTATTACAAGAGAGCTCAAGGTAACTCGTGCATTTGGAGGAACTGCGGGGTGTCCGCATCTTGTATCTGTAACAGAAAATATACTTTAGACAAATATTCTTTCTGAAAATGAACATGAACTTAAAACAAATAATGCATTTTTTTCATTTTTTCATCTTATGCGAGTTACCTCTACCATATCCAAAAATGGGTTAGAGTTACACTTTTAACGTTTATAGAAATAAAATCCCTGGGTATTGAAATATATGTATAGCAATTTTTATTTTGATATTCCGACTAGTTCATTTCTTATAGCAATTTTTCGGCATTTTCGTCAAAAAATAAAAAATACCCAATTTTGGGTCGCAAAAAATTTTTCAGTTGATAGTTGTTTTAGAAAGTTTTCGTTGCGCTGATTCTAAATTTTCAAACAGAATTTGATTATCTCTTTCCGTTCTCGAGATATTTGCATCCAAATTTTATCCTAAAAATACCCATTTTTAGATAATAACCCAAAAATGGGTTGAGATACAACTTCGACGACATCACCATTCGATTCCTCGGGCAAAATTACATAAGTATACCAATTTTCATAATTTTTGAACGACGGATACAATTTCTATTAAGAAAAGTCTGAAAATGGCCAAAAATCGCAAAAAATCTAAGGTCAACCCCTTGCTATTTTTTCAGATTTTAGCTGATTTTTAAGGTTTTTACACTTTTGTTTACAAAAGTTTAACCAGCTCTTCAAAAATTATGAAAATTTGTATACTTATGTAATTTTTTCCGTAGAATCGATTGGTGAGGTTGCTGAAGTCATATTTTGGCCCAGTTTTGGTCCAAGGACCAAATATGGTCATTTTTGGGTCCAACTTTGAACGCGAATATCTCGAAAACGGAAAGAGATAATTAAATTCGGTTTGAAAATTTAGAATCAGCATATCGAGTATTATCTAAAACTGTGCTTAACTCAATTTGGGTGGTGAACCCATTTTTGGGTGTAGGACCTCAGTTTTTACCAAAAATTAAAAATGTGTCTTATTGTGGTATCATAGCGAAAATTTGAGCCCTCTAGTAGTAAAATTACATAAACTACATAAAGATTTCCAGTTTTGAAAATTTGAATTTTTTTTAAATAAAATTAATTTTTATTTTTTTGATTTATAAACAGAACAGATTAATTCTGTATGTTACAATCATATATTCATATTAATGACAAATATTTGGGTATAATTTTTGTTATTTCAATCAAAGTTCTAAAAACAAAAGACATAAAATATAAATTAATTTAAATTTTCAATACTTTTTAGCGAAAATAAGGTATGGGTTACGTTGAGGGCTCATTACCCATAAATAGGTATAGATACGGGCATTACTACTTCCCCCATCGATTCTACAGATTACATAAATATATTAATTTTTAAAACTGTTGATCTACCATTTTAAATTTTAGAAAGAAAAGTTTCAAAATTCGTCATTAATAATTGTCTCATTACTTTTCAAAAAAAATAGTATCATCAAGATATCTAGATATAAATAGAAGGCATTCTAGACCCATAAGTCTTATATTTATCCATCATAATCTAAAAATATAATCTCGCTTAATTCCTGTTTCTATGTTTGTAATTACTCTGAAAGGAACCGCTCTATTTCTTAATTATTCTTAATCAAGTAGGCCAATGATCCTTGTTATTGCTAGCTATGACACATATGATAGTGTTTTGTTTGCAGCACGCTGTTTTTAGCTATATTTCGTTAATACACGCTAAATAAATTTACAGTTGTTCGAACGGTTTTTACGAAAGAAATGGAGAAATTGAATTTTTTGTAAGTACAGTAAGAAATAGCTAACATTATAGGTAGCTAAGTATAACACGAACTTGATACGTTCCTAGCGGTATTTTGTGTCTTACAATCGACTTAGAACAGGAACAGAATCTTAATGCATTTCTTACAGTACTTGTTCATTACTATAATTTATCTGTAGATTTATCTTTACACGTATGTAGTTCATTTACGGTCTGTGGTAAACGATAAAAAAATCTGGTAATCAATTACGTCAATTAAAAATTTAATATACGAGATAGATATTTAAGCTTCAAGGAATAGAAGTACGTTTTAACAAAATTAAGATGTATATTCTGAGAATTTAGAATTATTTTTATTACTATTTTATTTCAAACTAAAATAGGTACTTATGTATAGAGGCGAATCCAGATATTTTTTCGGAGGGGGTTGTACACTATTGTTATCTCGTAGTACTTTATTTAAAAAAAAAAAAAGAAACGAAGGGCTACTGTATTCTACCTTACCATCTCGGTTCTTATCATGATATTTTCTCTTTTTTTTTTTGAAGGCTAATACTCTTTTTTGAGTAATATTAGCATGCTCCCCTCTTCTTAGATAAGTATTAAATTTATTTTGCACATATTTAACAAACCTGTGCAAAAAGATCAAAAACTTCAACAAGGCTCACATCGATTTTCTGTAGTTTTTTCCTGCTAAATGGAAAAGTAAAAATTCTCATATTATTTTTATGAACAAAATTACTGTACGTTTGACTCCAATTTCATTTTTTAGATGTGTCATTTTTAATATTTAATATAATGATTAATTAATTTTTGCTTTTTAATTTAAATGGTATTTTAAAATGTATTTGAACCGCAATTTTTTTTCTCTTGTAGTTGTATATCATATCAAGTTGTACAAATTTAAGATCTTTTAATATTGTTCTCTACTTAGAATAAAAAAAAAAAAAAACATAATTCGGAATCAGGAGAACAAAAAATGAGTTCATTTTATAAAGATAATATGTTGACAATATTTTTATTTTATTTTAATAAAGTACCTAATTAATTTCGGAGGGTGTTTGTACCACCAAAACCCCCCATGGGTGCGCCTTAGTTTATGTATGTTTGTCTATATTTTATTAAAGTACTACGTACCCTGATATTTTTTTGCTAGGAATGTAATCGCCAAAGAAAAATAATAAAGAAACGTTATGGACCATTTCATGTTTAGTAATTATGAACGAAATAAATAACTACAATATTAATTGGAAAATAACATATGTGAAATATTTCGTTGATTACTCATTTCATTTGTCAAAAGCAGAGAAATCAAAACGCAGGATTCTTAATTTTACATCAATTAAAATTAAATGCCAATAACAATTTTCACTAGTAGAAATTTCCGTGGTAATTTCACGATTATTCATAATTTGACATAATGACTACTTGTGGTATTAATTAAGTGAGTAAATGTGTATTTACAGTTTACCACTATATACTTCTCATTCTCTCTTTCCTGTTGCTATTTACGTGTTTCTATTTTCGCTGAGGTAAATCACCCTAAATAAACTCTGATTCAACATTCGCCTCAATATAAAACCGTATCCCAAACTTAATGCGTTACTGCGTGGTCGTATGGAGGTTGCGATCTTGATTGAAAAATCAAGATCATGAACTAGAATTAAACTGTAGGATGAAGATGAAATATAGATACGGTTATACGCCTTGCACGGTGGTGAAGGTAAAATATAAATTATTAATAATATTTTAGAATTACTACAACTTTTGTAGAATGGGGTATTCCAAGCCTACGGCTTTTAAAGAAATTCTTATTGGATATCATTGTTTACCATATATAAGTAATATTAAAGTGAATATAATCATTATTTTTCTGATTTTTAATACCATAATATCAAAATGAAATTGTAATGCATTTGAATCGAGTACGTAAAAATCAGCCTTGTTGTGACGAAGAAGACACTCGCGTCAGCCTATTGGCTCTTGTTCGAACGCGCCACGCCTCTGACTCAGACCTACGAATAATGTTCTCAGCTGATTCTCAGTGCCTGTGACGTCACACGCACGGCCGATTTTCTAAGGTGTAATTTATTGAAACTTTAAAAATTTATTTCTGGCGTGTTTGAAACCTTTCGGCGAAAAGAAAAAATACGGGTCTAATATTTTTATGCATAGAATAACATATTAAAAAATGAAAAAAACTTGGAATACCCCATTGTTCTGTCACAAAAATCATCCCTTATTAAATAATCCTTATTTATTTCTGAGATGTTACGATGTTAAATACCTCTTGGTTCAAATAACCGTTAAATTTGTAGAAAATGATGGTGAATTATTAAAATATTAAATATAATTTAATTAAATTTTAAACTATTGTAAATCCTTGATCTGTTAAGTACGTTTTACGTTTATTAAATTGCCCCGCATAATAACGGCAATTGCAACAATTTAATTGCAGCAAAATTAAATCTAATTTTAAAGCGGACGTAAATTATCTCACATCTACAAGTGTTCTTATGTTGATGCGTCGCTCATATGTTATCCTGAAGGTTACCAAGGCCACCTGGACCAGTGACAAGCATTCTATTGTTCACTTGTGAATTCAGAATTCATTTTGTTATTTTATTACTCGTGAAATTATAATCACGGGATATGGAGAGAAATCTTGGGAATGGTTTAATGTGTGAATATTTTAAATTGTTTCAAAGTTGTCAATTTATTTTTATATTAGCATATAGACAAATAAATTTTACAATTTATTAAATATAATATTGGAGATTTCAACACAATGTCAAGAAATAAACCTGTTATATTTTTTATGATTTGAACGTTGTATAAATAATGTCCTCTAAATTTTATGATTAATTATACTCTTAGACTTTGAGATAATAACACCATGAAAGTTTTTAACGTTAAGTGAGACACATTACATATGTTTTATATTCTTGTACTTTATTGTACATTAGCACTTATTAAAAGATTACACGGTTCTTAGCAGTTAAATGCATATAAATGGTGTAGTTTATAGACATTTTACTAGGCACAAAAATAATGTATATTACATACGGATTATTACCCATTACATGATTATACATTACAAGACGTTTACTATATTTAACTGGTGGGGAGAGTGTACCACAGGAGCCAAATATGAACATATACATTTAGTAATAATAATATAAAATTTCGTACAGTAATACATTTTATAAATAATATACCTATAACGTCTTCTGCACAATTCAATAACTGTATATTTGATCTTTTTTCTATTGTATTACATAGTCTGTGTAATTTTCCAACCGAATTACTATTTTCTGAAGCGAAGAAATTACTATACATGACTACTTCTTGAAGTAGAGCGTATATGAATAACTATTCATCCATATACTACATAGCTGTTTACTTCTGCATGTAAGAAGTTGATCTAGATTTGGTTTAAGTGCAGAACTATGTTGATTGATTGTAGAATCCTATAGGTCAATCACAAAACACAGTTAAAAGAATAATGATAGTATTAGTTGATAATTGCTATATTTATCTATTTGTAGTTGTAATGTTGAACAGTATTAAATAAATAAATAAAGGCAATCGAATCCATTTAATTGGTGTTATATTGAACTAATTAGTCAATATTACTGTGACTAATTTTTACGGAGGGTGATTTTGAACAAATTAGAGTAGGACAAAAATAAGAATACTTCCCAATGAATAAATACACGTACACAGATAAGTAACATTATGGTGATTAGTTTTGCGGAGGGTGATTTTGACCTAAATATATTAGGCAAACAATTACAGTACTTCACAGTGAGTGAACACCCTTCTCACAGGTAGTAAACAATACGGTGACTGATTTTTAGGGAGGGTGATTTTAATCTAATTACATTAGGGTAAGATTTAGAGTAGGTACTTCACATTATGGTGACTAGTTTCTACGGAGGGTGATTTTGAACTGATTAGAGTAGGACAAGAATTAGAATACTTCACAATGAGGTACTAAACATTACGATTACTAACTTTAACGGGGGATAATTTTGATCTAATTACATTAGGGCAAGAATTAGAGTACTTTAAAATGAGTGAACACCCCTCAGATATTAGTATCCCAATTTAGAGAAATGGACTGTATATATAATTCGAAAATCGTGCGTGTGGTATATTTTTTATTTAATTATAACTGTTACAAATGATATAATAATGTATGTATAGCATGTACACATCACCATTTTAGTTTGTAACACATGTAATTATAAATATACTTCAAAGTATTTATTTAAAAATAACAGTTATAGCTCTAGGCTGTAGAAATTTTCCATAAAAACCGCATTAGTTTTTTCGTTTCAAGGTAATCTTTATTCATTACCTTGGATTCTGCACAAAACTGTTCACAAATCATCAAATGTCAAAGTACTTCATTAATATTTTCTCTCAACTCTACAACGAACATAATTAGCTTAAGAAAGTTTCTGAAAACGCGGAAAATAACTTTCTTAATAGTTAAATGAAGACGTGCTGTAAAAATGTTAGGATTGTGTAAACAGAATGTTTAGTTTTAAACTTAAGAAATAGGTAAATAGTTTTAAAAATAAAACTGGGTCAAATTGTTCACGTACATTAACCCAATAAGACAAAATCTGTATAAATAAACAAATATGAGTGAAGTGTACTTATATTTCTTATAACGTATTTTATTTTTAGATGTTATAGATTTTAAGTTTGAAGTAATTGCGACTGGCGCCGTTATTCCAATGTTTTATTTATTTAATATATAAATTTTCTGTACTATTCACATTGCAATATTATTTTATTCATAATCACTAGACATTTAAATGCTCTAAGTATAATATTTACCTTTGACTATGGAATTTAATAATTTCACTGACATTTCTAAGAAAATAAAACATTATTTATTATTTAATATTTATTGTATCCGAGAAACATTATCTTTTATGTTATGTACCTAAGTATACATTTCCTGCAATGTTAAGACATTCATCTTACATATTTTTATGCTAATATGGTGAATAATTGTGGTATTTTGATATTTGTTCTTCTAACGGCCGAATTTATCATTCTTGAATTAAGACTTAATGCAATGATTAGATTAGATATATAAATCAATTCATTTCACTATTAAAAATCAAGTTAACCAGGTAATCAAAACAAAATTTCTTGACAGTTCACACAGAAGAAACATTTAAATATTTTCATTAATATCTCGAATACTATCAAGTTTAGAAAATAAGACCCCTTACATTTTTTTAAAGTAAAAATTAATTTTCTATTTATTGTGCAGTAATATACAGTATATATTCCATTAAAAAAAAAGTACAAACAAGTCGTTTTTATATTTTTTTCAGTGCTATCTATTTTCATAGGAGAAAAAAAATAGCAACTGATTAAAAATTATGTACATACTTCCAGAATAGAGGGGTAATTTAATTTATTAAAAGTACTAAAACTTTATTTAAACAATTTTTCGAGGAAAAGGGTGTTTCCAATTTCGCATTCTTCTGCACAGAAATCCTATATTTATGTGCAGAAAATTTTGACAGTTAAGATTAAACTCAAAAATTTTAATATTCGCAAATCTATATAATTCGGTATAAATTCTCCCTTTTTTGTACTACACGCTTGTAAAACTATATGAACTGCAAGAAATACAACACAAAACTGTAAATCAAATTGATGAATTAGAATAAATATTGTTCAATGGATAATCTTGATTCTGTAATCAGTTCGGCTTTTTCCAGGTTCTTGTTTTTCTTTACTTTTTTCGTTCTAACGATTTCCGATATACGAATTTGTCGCAAAAAAATAATTATATTTCCTCTTAGAAACGGACAATTATATATGCATATTAACTATTTCAAGGATCTAGCTTGTAGAACTTATTTTTATTTGATTTTCCTGTTTCTGTATGTATAAAGGTGAACGCAATGGTCTAATAAGGCCTGGAGATCAGGTAAAATAAAAAATAAACCAGATCTGACATTTCGCCCATACGTTAAGGCTGCACAAGATGGCGGATTGCGGAGCCAGTGCACAGTGCACTTTCACTTGCCGTAATCCATCTCGGAGGTCTGACCTCTCTGAGACCTTTAACTCTTCACGCCTTTCAACATAACTAACATTAGTAGAATTCCCTTCCATCTTTCCATCAAACCCAGTGGTTCCTATTCCAGTGTCTCATCCCGTCATCTATTCAACCCAGGGACCAAGGACCAAGGTGCCTATTCTGTAACTTTTCAACGATTTGAAGTGTTATATTGATTGACGTCTCGTGTCAAATGTATAATGTTGTAATCTTAGAAACTTTTGTATTTGAAAGTTTTAGTAAAATATTTTTTAAATTAGCACTACTCCCTGGCACAACTGTCAAATTGTGCAAAATGGGAAAGTTTAGCTTGGTTGAAATTACATGTGAAATATATTTTAGTCGTAGTATATGAATAATTATAACTTAAAATGTAATTGAATGTTAAAATTATGTTGCCAATTATTTATAATTACCGATTTATCTTCGAGCCACACTGACGTCACAAGTGAGTTATGCGCTTGCGCAAAAGGGATGGTGAGACCTGACTTTTTGAACGTAGGTTGTATTTTGAGACATTTCACCACACGCTTCTCTGTTGCCATGAGAACCCAGCGCGCGCTGGTTAAGATAGACGATACGTTCTCCGCGAGCCACTCTGACGTCATTTTTGTATAAAATTTCATTTTTTGAGAAATCTAGGCAACTTTGGGTGAAATAAAATGTAGAATATCACTTTTGAGGGCAATCTTGATAAAATAAAAAAAAAATCGCTAAACTTCCCCATTGTGTTTATTGTCAATTGCTTACATTTGCATAATTTCAAGATTCCCTTTAGTAATTTTCACAAAATGTCACCACTCAAATTTCAAACAATACCGCCAAGCGCACAAACCAAACGTCAGTATAACACTAGTGAAATGAATATAACACTACCCTTCGCTCTAGTGAATCGTTTACAAAATGAGTGACGTTATATTGCCCTGTTGCACTCAAAAACCGCTAGATGGTAGTCATATTATAACACTTTTAAACGCGTATCACTAGTGTTACAGAATAGGCACCCAAGTACAGCTATGCTACCCACAACCTACTGGGTCCGAATCCCTCAGAAAAAAGTTAGTTGAATTCCCTTTCCTCAAACCCAGTGGTTCCTATTCCACGAGTGTCCCATCCCGTTATCTATTCAGCCCAGGGACCAAGTACAGCTATGGTAGCCACAGCCAACTGGGTCAGAATCCCTCAGAAAAAACAAAACCGTTACTGTCATCTTACTAATAAAATACCAGTGGCTCGTTACTTCAAGTAGTAAAGATATGGATGTGTGTTAATAACATAAAAATTAATGAGACAAGTGGCATATGACAGCCAGCTGTTATGCGGAACTTTTACTTTCAATTGTTTGAAGTTTGACATTCTAATTTCACATTCGCTATCAGTCCCTTCGAATTTCAATGAAATATCGGCTGAAATCACTTCAACATTACATAAAACACTATTTTCCTGTTTGGGGATTTTGCGGTCCAAGCGATTTCGCTTTCGGACAATGATAATCCAGAAATGTAAAAGAAATTTTATTACCTCAGATTTTCCATATGTTTAAAAGTAAGTTTTTTTACACGACGTCAAAGTTTCACTTTTTCGCTTATTTAAAATTGGTTATATAAACTCTTTGAAGTCCTCCCTTATTGTAGGACTCAAAAAAGTCCGTAAGATTTTTTTGTTAGGTTAATGGATTTTGATAACTCAATGCAAAATACGGATAAACGCGTAAAAACTCATATTTTTAGTTAAAAAAAATATTTCAAAAGGCTTATTAGGCACTTACAAAAACCGGGTATTTAGCATGAGTTTTAATAGGTTTATGTCTCGATTTATTTAGCCAACAATTTAAGTAAATTTGGAATTCCGTAATTATTGTCCTTAATATAATGTTTAAGTATTTTTTTCGAAATCGATGCTAAAGTACACGATACCACTCCGCACAATTAGCCAAAATAGTAGCTAAAGTACAACTTTACAGACTCCTATGTCAAAAATTTACTTTACAGACTCATCTGTCAAAATGAATTAACCTATATTTCAATAGTATTATATTTTTGCAGTTTATTTTAGCACTACTTAAAATAACAAATATATTATTCGGTAATATTATTGGTGAATTTATTTATTATTTACCATGTGTAAACATAAATGGTAATTATTAAGAAATATTTGACACTTTGACAGTAATTTTGTTATCAATATTCCTAAAGCCTATACTGCGTTTATGAATTATATAATTCAAACAAAAAACACTATAATACAAACAACATGTGCTATTTTAATCAAATATATATCTTGCTTTTAAAGTAGTAGTTGTGTGTCTCTAGTTTAAATCTTTAACAAGAGTTGTCATTAATTAAGAAAGTAGTTTCACTGCAATCAGTTGCCAATCTAAAAAACAATCAAAGAACAAAAGTTTTCCAAGTGTCCAAGTGTTACGAAACGTAGTCTGGTTTTTGTACTTGTAGTTCGAGTGTTGTGCACATTTCAAACAAAACACTCGCTTGTCTGCGGGCATCATATTTCACAAAGAGTGTTGCAATGAACATCTTATTTGAAAGACGTCGCTCGGTGATGAGAATAGATGGATTGGCCCAGTTTCCACGGGTTGCAATCCACCTGACGCGATCCACACACCGGAGAAAATCATCCGGATCATTTAGATTAATGATACTGCAGTAATTTAACTCATAATAGATATTACATACACTTTCTACTACAAATACATATTTTAAATTCAAATATCAAACATTCTTAACGCTACCGTTTCAAGTTTTCGTATACCAAATTATTGAAATGAATTATGTGACAAAATTTTAATTTTTATATACCGAGTGTTCCAAAAAAATGTTGTCATAGGCATTTAACATGGAGAAAAGAGTTTTTGGTAAATAAAAACTGTCCGGCTAACAACTAAGTCACCATATTGTGTAGGACAATTCTACATCTTATTTAATACATATTACTTCATTTTAACGGCATAATTCAGTAAAATTTACAAAAAAGAATAAAAAAATTTCGCCTGATGTTTTTATTGTTTTACACACGAAAATGACTGTTCCTACTTATGAAGTTCTCAGTTCGATTCCGACTTAGGACTTTTTTTATATTCTTTCTGTTCTTTTACGTTAATAATATTAATAATTTATTGAGAAATAATTAAAATTAAATAAATTACAAAGAAATAACACACAATGCAAAATAAATTAATTTGTAAACAAATAAAAAATCAACAGAATTATCAAGAATTTTTTGTAAACAAATATGTTCCTAAGTCGGAATCGAACTGAAGGCCTTCAAAAATTCTGAAATCTTATATACATCTAGAAAAAGACCTGCTGAATGAAATTTTAAAATTTTATGGTTCTATCTATTATATTTTTTGACATATAAATTTTTATAAAGTCACTGTCAAAGTTTTCAGTTAATTATCTTAAAAATAGTAAATCTGAAATTTATTTGAGCAATAGTCTTTCTGAAAACTTATATATTAATGGAAAAAACCTGCAGAATCTATATTTTCAGCTTTTAATGTTCTATCTCTTATATTTTTCGAATTATAAATTTTTGAATGGTTCACTGTCAACGTTTCCAAATACCTTATGAAAAAATTATGTCTGAAATTTATTTCAGCAATTAAATTTTTCTGAAAACATTTACATTTTTTAAATAAATTCTGCTGAATGTAAATATGAAAACTTCAAGTTTCTACCTTGCGCAGTTTTCAATTTATGATTGTTTAAATTTCTGGTTGCGTCGAGAAAAAATTTGCGAAATTTCCGGAACCAGCTGATTGCAGGTGGCGCTACTATCCGCGATATTCATTTGTTATTCTCCGGGCGTGGCCAAGGCCAACTTTACTTATGATCGCATTGTCCAGGTGTCTTAATACATACATAGACATCATAAATGATATGTTATTAAATGGACTATTATTTGTTGTGAGACACATTTTTGTGTAATTTATAGATACAAATATAAAAGTACAACAATAAGTCCTTCCTGCCAAAAAACCAAGGTTAATAATTCAAAGTTACATCACAGAGTAATTAAAATATATTTGGATCATCTCGTGTTACACTCTCAATTTTATATAGAGTCAAATTACGATTCTACGCAAGTATATTATGTTCAATGACATCGCCATATATAGATCATGGAATTTTATGAGCATTTTGTCACTAATATAAATAAGTACTTAATATACGTCACGTCAGCTAAAATCTAGGAAAAAAAAAGGGTAATAACATAAGTGTTATATTTATTTAATATTATATACCTACTCGCATAAGTATGATAAATGATACACTTTGAAATGAAGGAGGAATACATTAAAATTAGTTCATTTAAATATGATTTAATGTTGAGTCAGAAGTAAAAATGAATCAAGAAATACCGGTACATTTTTTGCACAACCCACGTTTTGAAAACGGGTAAACAAAATCAGGAACTTGAAAAACTGGTCTCAGATTTATTTAGAACATTGTTCTTTCTTAATTCTTTAATATTTACCAACCAAAGTGTTGGTAAATAAATATCTCTTACCAGTTTTACCAATTGCTGGGTGTACCAAATCTCTTTTATCGCAAATATTGGTAATATTCTTTAGCTGATGTTTGAAGTAAAGTACAGAGACAATTTATGTGAGATAGAGATGGAAAAAGTGCAGGTAATGTACAAAATTTCCATATTGTAAGCAGGAATTGAACGGGGTATTCCAACCACAAATCAATTTGAAAAAGATTAAATACTATTCATAATTTTAATTACAATTCATTGTGTGACATCAACAAGATGTAAAATAGTGTAATGTACAACAAGCATGAAATGGTACTCATTTCATACGAGTATGACAGTTGCAAATTATACGAGCATGAAATGGACATTCCAAGCGAGTTGTACACTATACTTTTTCTATGACAACGAAATTATTTCCTAATTCATTTATATTTTAATTAAATAATATGTTTTTTGACAGAACTGTTAGATATGAAGTAGTTGTTTACATATCAAGTGTGGGAACGTCATTTTGCAAGATGAGTATTTTCTGGCGAGATCTTGCGAGTTATTGCCAACATTGTATGTCAAATACAGTAAATTTATTTTTTCTAAACTAAATATCATTCAATAATTCACAATTTTCTTTTATTATTATTATGTAAAAGGATATTTGGACAATTATACTTTTTTATTATAAATAGTTTTTCAATAAATGCTTTAGAAGTATAGAAGTGTTTTTTTCCAAAATCAACAGATTTTATTGCAAGAGTACAAAAATGTGTATACAATATACTATTCGTATGTATCCGTAGCAATAACAAACATACAACAAGCAATCTTAATGGTCGTTGAAAAAATAATTAGTAATATAACTTAAATTTAAAGTTACTGTAGGAGCAGAAATAGATACGGATAAATAAAAATTATTTATATACTCCTACGTGTACAAGAATGTCATCCGCCTATTCTTAAGTCATTGTACTCTTTAAGTCTTCTGATAAAATTTATAACATGTAATTATATATTATTCTCTAAACCCCACGAAGCCAACGACTTAACAAAACAATACAAACATGTTCTCGATTTACCCACATCTATTTTATTAAAATATTGTAACGATTGTTAATTATCCTTATTTCTTGGCCTACTAACAAGTATGCAACAAGATGATTTTATTTGTAATTACTCAATTAATCAACAAGATACGCATCTTTAATGACTCGAACTAGAGCAGATATAAGTGCAAAAATTATCATAATTTCTTGTTGAAGATTTCTACACTTTCTAGAAACAGAAAAATATGTAGAAAGCAACGCAGATTCATTTTTATTGTTCACTTTACGGAAAATTAGCGGAAAATTCTTATTAAACTAACAAAAGTGTTAAGACAATTTACTAAGGAAATGTAATTATAAATTTTCAATGGTAATATTCTATTATTAATTGTTCTATAGATTTTTTGCGAATTTATTAATAAATAAATAAAATGATTCTTTACCATTTATTTCCCTCATCAAAATGGCCTTTGTGGTGCATTCTCCGTGCCAGCTAAAGTCTGGTAAACAGTAAACACCTTTTATGATATAAATATATCTTTACCAATATCTGCGTTAAAACAAATTGTCACTTCCTACTTCCGGCAATGAGTACTAAGCTTAAATGATATATTTGTTTAATTATTATAATTATTTGATAAATGAGTGATTGCCAGACAAAATACTAGACTGTTGAGAGGTTTAAAATAAAATGGTTTTTGAATGCAGTAGATCACCTTGACTTATACAAAGCCGTTCACTTCTACTAAAAAATTCCAGATTGTTTATATAACATTGCAACTTTGTGCTATACGTATTGCAGCTTTATTTGTTAAAATTTTAAGTAATCCTACTACAGGATCATTTTTTATATGTTGAAAAAAAAACAGGTTCACATTACACTTGTTTATATTGCAAAATAAATTTGTATTCATTAATATCAATCACTTGTTTGTACCCAATACTAGGTGTGCCAATTTGTGTTACCTATAAAATTTCTTCAAATATAAATAATAGTTATTTATATATTAAGGCAATGAACTAAGATTTTATTCCAAAGACTAATTAATTTTAATGCTCTTCTCAACCCGTGGTATACATATATTATTTTTTCACTTCTAGCATTTCAATCCCAATCCAACTAAAAAAATTATATTGACATTAACATTTAATTTTTTTCTAAATATTCACAAAAATAAATTGGGCAATCTTTGATTTTTAATTTGGTTTTATTTGATTTACTTTTTTAATTTAGACGATATATTTAAATTGTGAATCCATACTTTACACTTTTCTTGTGTTAAATAATTCAAATAATATTTGGATTTGGAGACGTGAGGTTCTTTAAAAAGTAACTGTTTTCATTATTGACCATGGTTAATAATAATTTATTATTGATCTAGGTGACCATGGTAAGCAGTAATACAATTGCTCATGTCAAATAAAGGTTAATAACAGAGGGTATTTAAGCTAGTACAGTAAAAAAATAATTATTTAATTTATTTGTACTTAATTCTTAAATAGATTAATGCTAAAAAAAATCCAGCTTGTAATGATTTTTTTATAAAACTCTGAACAAAATTTGATATTTATTTTTTCCTTTATTTACTTAATTCATTTGGGAATAAAATGGTCTAGCAATGTGTCAATTGTCAAACATATAAAATGACAATTTATTTCCGGTTTTTTTAATAATAATTAATATTTAATTTAAAGTATAGTACAGCATAAACTTTTTTAATTAATTTAATATATTTTTATTGTTAAGCGTTCAACAATGAGAAGTAAAGTCTAAAAATTAAATGCAGATAGTTTTTCAGAGAAACCACTATTTAACGTTTATCACTTTATATAAATTAAAGAAAGCAATTTTAAAATAAAATAGAGCAAAAATGTGAGTAATATTTGCACGCTTTCTGCTTGTGGTACTGTAAATATTTGTTACATAAATGTTATTACATTGTTGAAGTTTGCATTAAATTAACACATAGGAGCACTGGCCATATCATATGCATATGAGTTTGTTTCTATTATTTTGCAATGGGCATAGCTATTTAGATAGTAATAAACAATTCATAAATTGTAATCGTGTAGCAATAAATATTTTTGACGCCAGCTCTATCCATATTAAGTAAGTGCTAAAAATATAAAGTCTGTTTCTCAGAGTTGATCCTCACGTCATCAATTTCTGCTACTAGAATTATTAGACTTTTATCTAGCATATTTGTCATATACGCGTGGCATAGATGATAATTTATTCGCTTCTCATTATCGTACGTATGTGTTACAAAGTAGTATATAACGTGTATACTTTTTAACGTGAAACATGTGATTTATCATATCCATGATTACGACTTGATATTTGATTGGCAGCAATGTATATTTGTTTGTCTCATTTAAAATTAAACATAGGGAACGAATTTGACATTACATTTGAGTTATGAAATTTTCTGACAGTCTTACAACAGAGTGCAATAACAATTTTAATAATAATAAGTAGAATGGTCTGCTAGATCACTCAATCTTACACATCTAGATTATTTTTATTGGTGATCTTTAATATCAGAAGTTTGTATTGAAGGAAATCTTCAAAAGGTCAGTTAAAAGTTCAAATTCAAAACATTGCTCAAAATATGTAATTGAAAAGTTTTGTAGGAGATTGCATCATTGCTTTAGCAGTTAATAGATGGATTTTTGAAAACTTATTGTAATTATTGTTTAATTGTTCATTATTATACTTACTTGTTTGTAAGATGGTTTGTTAGTGCTTTATTTTGTAAATTCTTACAATATTAAAATTTAATTGTTATGTGAAATTCATTCCCAATGTTTCATTTTAAAAGAGAAATAAGTACATTGCTGTCAACCAAATATGAAGTCGTAACCATGGATATGATAAATTTCCATGTTTCACGAGCATCTAACCAACGAAAAAATTAAATAGAAACAGTAGTGTAATCACGGTAACAGATATTTTGGAATATTTAAAAAACTTGAATATGTCACTCATGTCATTTATTTTGGCGTCCACAATTTGTGCTTCATTTTGTATTGGTGTATTAAAATACTTTTCTTTTCCTATATTTCACCTATTTGCATTTATACATAATACTATCAGTTTTGATATTTATTTACTTCGGAAATCACACGATTTTACCCGACAAGATGATGTCATCAATTCTTCTTTTCTCGATTTGAATCATATGGTTATGGCGGGATTAACTCTGAGAAATCGATCTTATATTTTATTGTAACATAATAGGAACACATGTCAATGAACTGGTAGTGGTGAAGATATGTTTCTAGCGTTTTTGCACTTGGTGAAGTATGCAAGATATTTGTATTAAGTTTGGGGTTATCTTGTGCATCTTACAGTAGGTCATGGATGGCACAACAGCAACGCTTGCTTGATCTTAGATAACATCCAAGGTTCGTGACGGTTTTACCAACGAATATAACAAAAAAAAAGCACATATATGTCTTCAGAACTTATTCACTTCTTAAAAACTTATTACTCTATTATTTACTTTACATTAAAATACAATTAAAGATAATAATATGGAATAAAAATAACAATTTGAAATTCTAATGTATTTCCGTTTTAATGAATTGTGGGTTTGTAATTCTCTGCGTGGTATAAACAATACTTTGTAGCTTCTTCATTATGAAACACAAAACACTACCTACAATAAGTTAATTTAATGGCAATTTTACTCTAAATGTTCTAAGGTCAAAGTCAAACATATACTTAAAATTCTTCTCTCTAAATATTATTTTAAGGTGTTATTTATTCTTAGACATGAGTAAGACATTTGAATAAAAATATTTTCATAAGAAAAATAGAAAATAATACGTAAATGTAACGAATTTATGTGACTTTTTTTTGGAGACTTCAACGATGAGTGAAGCGACAAACTTTTTTGTTTTGTAAATTTTAAAACAATGTGTATCCTTCATGGTTCACTGTTTATACTTTATTGTTTTAGTGGTGAGTGAGTAGTGCGCTTGTTCGTTTAATATGAAGGGTTCGAAATTAAGTACGAGATTTATTAAATATAAAATGTTACATTTTCATTCAAAATCAGGCCATGGAAATAAAATAAAAAAATATTGTAAAATAAAAAGAATATAAATACGAGTTAAATAATTTTTAGAATACAGCCAATAAGAATTATAATGAGTGATACTTCTCTAAACTAACTGATAGATATTTTCTCTTATTTCCATGATTGTGTGATTTTTAACAAAAGTATTACTTTTTATATTTCATATATCTCGTACATCCTCATTTTTCTAAATCCCATGTTAAAGTCCTATGTTCAGCATTTCGTTCCAAATATATAATAAAAAGAATTATTTCTAGGAATTCTTGTTGTGATTGCACAGTTAGATTTTTATAAAAAAATATATATTTCCTCATTAATAAACAAATTATAGTAAAGTTCCTGTATTGCAGAGATATAAATATTTATAGTGTTAGTTTCAATATAGCCGCATTTCTTCATATCCTTTTAGTTTTTTGAACATGTAATAGATCCTTTTCCGCTTACAAATTCAATAGAACAGCAGGTAAAAGTATTTATACCATAAGTCACAAACCCTTATAAGAAAGTGAATTTCTACTTTCACTAATCATGACTATAATGACAATTTACAAGCTCAATGGTCATTCACAGTCAAAAACAATTACTACCGCTCGTTATGCTGCACAGCACAAGCACTACAAGAAACCATACTTTCCATTCACAAACATTGTTAGAATTCAAAACACCACATCGGATATTTCACTTATTTCTATATCATACAATTCTGTTGACATTTATAGTTCAGTTTGTTTCAAGATAATTGCAAACCTACTTGTTTTGACTTAAGCAACAAATACCTTCGTAAACTAATTTTAAGGTTAACAGAACAGGGTTTTAATAAAATATTTGAATTGCGACACACAAAATATTTGTTTGGAATTTAATGTTCCACTTAAACTTTAAGAAATACAATACTCAAAAAAATGAAATAAAAAGTTATACATACAGGGTGTTCCACAACTTAAGACAAAAAAATTAAAGAGTATATACCTACTGTAAAAATGTAGACTGTTAACCGACACCGTTAAAATTCAAGTAAAACTTTTAAGCTCCTGTTTCATCTAGAAATGTATTGCATCAAATGATGAAGACAAAAGTGCAAAGTACATATTTTCTTTGTTGGATCGTCTGCTGTGCTACTTCCGGTCAGCTTGTACTACCGGATGTGACATTTGGCTGAACTGGAAACTTAAAACGTCGAGACTTCAACGGTTCTTGAATCTTAATCTTTATTCAATTTCAAAGTGGGACAATACTTGTCAATTTAAGAAAGGAATATGTCATAGATTCTCGATTGTCTGGTAGTCAATTGTTCTTAGGAGAAATTATCTGGATGTCTAGAAAGTTCGGAAGCGCTTTTTATGAATAGTGTTTTGTTATTGAGTTTCGTTTTTAAATCAATTATTGAAAGGAAATATAAAAAATGTATAGAAGTGTAGCATATAATTTAACAATAATACCAAAGTTTAGAAATTTATTTGAAAGTGTTCTTACAATTTTATTCATCCGGAAACACAGTTACTTTTAGTTATTAAACCAATCTTAATCTTGGAATCTAAGTACTACAGTGATATTTTTATTAGTAATAAATATTAATATTATCATATAATTTTTTTCTAAATGACAACTGTTAATTAAAAGATAAAATCTTTATTATTAGAAGGTACAAAAGCAGGATATCTTTTTTAGTTCTAAAAGTATATCACCTTCGGTTTGCCTTAACACAACGTCACTTCAACAATGCTTGTCTTATTATATAGAGGTCACACTCACACAAACACACACACACGTACACCCTTGTACACAAATTCAACAGTTACCAGACCTATATAAATAAAATACCGATATGATGTTTCGTATAGGTGTACATTATTGTTATATTTGTATGTATACAACACCTACACATGTTCTCGATATGATACTATGCATTTAAATGCATATGTGATATGCATATAATTACTAAAAATAATTTGAAACTATAAAGTGGAAAAATAATTAAGAATAATTACGGAAATAAAATATTATTTTTATGTTGTATTACAAATATTTAGTAATTAACTAAGATGCACTTTCTAACATATTGCAAACGTTCCATTAACATGCACAATTATATTTAAAGAAAGTAATAAATTAAGATGAGTGGCGTACTACTTGTAAATGTCAATAAAAATGACATTTTGAAATGTCACTGGAACTACCGTATACTAATTGCAAATGACATTAATATGATAATCACAGTTTACCGTTTAAAACTCATAATAATAATATATTATTACCCATTGTTGGGTGTACCCAATTTATTTCTTTTATCTAAAAAGAAATATAAGAAAATGTTAAATTATATATTTAATTATATTTCATATAGTCAAGAAAATGTATAAGCTATTAATGCTTGGATGAATCAGGCAATTTTTTTTATTGTTGAAAAATAATTTTACTTGCATTTCTATCTTGGTAACAAATACCTTAAATAAATGCATCTGTATAATTTTTTTAATGATTATTCCACACAAATAATTATCACATAATCAAATTGCTTCAGTTTGATGAAAATTGGCACTTTTGAGTGATCATTGATTTTAAAAAGTAAATCAAATAAATGATAACTAAATATGTATTTTATGTATTTTTTTAATTTCTAAATTGTTTTAAAGCAATATAAATATTTTATTTCCTAAGCGAAAACGAAATATGTAATAAAACCGAAAAAGGTGTTCTTATTTAATTATTACAATTAAAATTTAAAACTATTCATCTGAAGAAAACCACGAAAAGTAACAAGAATTTTTACTTTTTGTAACACATTTAAATACTTATTTTTTTCTTATGTTACATATAAATTAAAGTGATAAAATAATATTTAATTATTTCATAAAAATCAATGATTTAAATCAACCACGGTTTTTAGTGACTATTTTTCTCATAAATTTATAAACCAATACAAATTCAAGATTATACGTAGTTATCAAGATTTATTTCGACAAAACACAGTCACAAAGAAAATTTCGTATCTTTTAAGCAAATAAAATGTTATATGTGAGTTTTATATTCGTAAACTGTGCCTATAAATTCATGACTCTCATTATATTTTCTTATGATTATTACTTTGCAAGATAGTGTTGTGTATTTTATAATTAATTATTTTTCTAGTGCAATTTTCTCCGTTTTTTCACAATTACGGTGACCCTGTAGCTCCAGACTAATTAAAAAATAACAGTACATCAAGGATCCAGTATTTTACTTATTCTAAGTAAATTAGAATAAAATGCTCGTATGTTAAATGCAGTGTGTCTAATGAGAATTGCGTTACAGTAATTAATATTTACAACACTGATTTTTCTTCGCGCATCTGTTTTGCTTCAAATGGCATTAGGTCACGTGGTCACGTTTGAAACATCCGCCTATCGGTGGGGGGCGGGCCACCCTGCCCAGCTACTGTCTTCTGTTCCTCACACTTAAGTTTATGTTCGTTTATGTTTCTTCGAAGGACTAAGAAAATATTTTTAGACACTTGAACTCTCGAATTTTGCACATGTTTACTACAAGTCAAGGAGCTATGAAGTATGGGAAAACTATTAGGATAATTGGCTGTGACGAAAGATTTGTATAGTTGCTTAAAGTTCTGACTTCTGAGTACTGCACGCTAACACTAAAATAATCTTGAAGGATTGTCTTAGAACACACAATTGAGTGTAGCGAAAGATATGTCATTCAACTAAACCAGAGTTGGCAATCTCAAAGATCTCTTTCTTCTGAGAATATCTTCACATTGTATTATGCAGGAATAACAGAAATTAGTTTATTATGTATAACTAGTTATAGAACTCAACGAAAGCTACAAAATTTATTAGTAACTTTTTTCAGAAATCTCACCTTTTTTTTGGCATTTTTACCACCCTATAAATTAACGAGTCGTTTAGGTTTTTCACAATAATTTAATCCAGCAGCAGTGAGTTGCCAAATTTTTCAAATGAATTTTGAAATTTGAACTAATAAATCGATTAATAATTATAATAACAGTTATAATCTGTAAAAATACCTGCTATATCCATTGTAGCTACCAATAATATTGACAAAAACTATATATTATCTTATAATTTTATAGAAATTACCATTTAAAATTAAAATATATGTAACGGCTCCACGTATGAGAATAGAGAGCAGTTTACAATGCTGAATGCTACAAGTGAGGATTTAATGAACATTTTTTAATTAATGATATCAAATAAATGTTGTTAATGATAAATTAGTCATAACTATTAATGAAACAATGTGTAATATATCAATATAGGCCATTCATAAAATGAAATAAAAATATTTTGATATTACACTACAGACTGTAAATTTGGTTGCCATTGAAATGTCAACTGTCAACATTGACAATGTCATATGACTTATCAAGGCTATTTAGTTTTAAAAATGGAAACTGGGTAACTTATTTCTTTCACCCTGTATATTACATGTTCATATTATTGAGTATACCAATTTTTTATCGCAGATATCGATAATGATATATTTATACAACGGAGGGCACTCTAACTGAAGTGGAGAGTGTGCCACAAAGCAATTTTAAATGTTTTAAAGCTTGTATAAGCGCAGTTATTATTTTGATGGGTGACCGTATAAATAATCTGTATAATATAAACATATTGTAATGACATTTATATTCTGCTTTGACACAACATTTTTATAAGGAACTGTGCTATTAATTAAATAATGGATTGTTAAGAACTTGAATACATCTATATTTTATTTTATTTTTCATTATATTATTTTTATTATATTGTTTTGCCTAACAGTAATACACTATGTATTGCATTTATGTATGTATACAAATACATTCGAAATTTCTTAAGAATTTTCAAATTTAAGTGATCTTATAATTCTTTCTTTTTTCAGGGAGTTTCTGAATTCCGCGGCCTGCTTTCCGGTGATGGTAAGTGATTAAATTTCTACTCCATCCTATATTCTCGATATTAATTACTACATATCTCGATATCTCAATAACCATTACTGATAAATCATCTTCTAATGATTTTCTTACCGTCCGTGACATTTTTACTTAGAAAGCACATATGATATGTGTACTACATACACATACACACTCGGCTGTATTTCTTCTTAGCTGAAGGCAAAGAAAGGAAAGTTGAAAAGCGAGTGGAAACAAAAATAAGTCCAAAAGTTTCTCGACAGACGTACAAATCAGGAAGACTTATTTTCATTTCTCACCTACTTAATTTTTAATTTATTACTTCCCATACGCAAAATTGGATGGGAGATTTTACCGACTTCGTCGAGTCTTAAAATTTTTATAAAAATATATCCGGTGATACATTTATTATAGCAGATTTACTGTTTATATGATGAAAAGTGAAATATACCCAATTTTGGGTCAAAAAAAATTTTTGAGCTTATAATTGTTTTATATAATATTTGATGCGCTGATTCCAAATTTTCAAACCGAATTTGTTTATCTTTCTCCGTTCTCGAGATAATCGCTTTGAAAGTTCGACCCAAAAATACCCATTTTTGGGTTATTTCCCAAAAATGGGTCGAGATACGACTTGAACAACCTCACTATTCGATTCTATGGACAAAATTACACAAGTGTACCAATTTTCAAATTTTTTGAACAACGGATACGAATTCTAGAAGGAAAAGTCTGAAAATATCCAAAAATCGCAAAAAATCTAAGGTCAACCCCTTACGATTTTTTCAGATTTTAGTCGATTTACAGGATTTTCACATTTTTGCTTGTAAAAATTTAACCATTTGTTTAAAAATTATGAAAATTGGTATACTTATGTATTTTTTTCCGTAGAATCGGATGGTGAAGTCGGCAAAGTCATATTTTGGCCCAATTTTGGACCAGGGACCAAATTTGGTAATTTTTGGGCTCAACTTTGGAAGCGAATATCTCGAGAATGGAAAGAGATAATTAAATTCGGTTTGAAAATTTGGAATTAGCGCATCTAGATGTATCTAAATATGTCAATAACTCAATTTGGGTGGTGGACCCATTTTTGGGTGTAGGACACCCTTTTTCCCCAAAAATTAAAAATATATTATATTTTGAGATCATGGCGAAAATTTAAGTCCCCTAGAAATAAAATAGCAGGAATTAGATAAATATTTCCATTATCTTCAAATCAAAATTTTGATTGTTAGCATTTTTTTCTATACATTAATAAATTGCAGATTTTAGCATCCTATATATAATATGATGGTAATAAATAAATATATATTTTATTTATTAACTGACTACTGATAACTTTAATAGCGCAAAACAATTACATTAATTTTTTATTGCTCTTAATTGCTGTTAAAATAATTTAGTTTATATTTAAATTTTAAGCTATACAGTACAAATATATATTATTGTATGTAACATAAATAATTATCCAAATTTCTAAAAAGAAGGAAACAAATTTTGAAACACATTTTCGTAATATTTGTAACACACCACAAAAATGACTAAACTAAAATGTAAGTTATCCTTGGAGCATTTGAGAACTTTCGCATTACCTTGCGCTATGGTAAAATCCAATAAACTAATGAGAGTCACAACAATCCACATGTTACACATATTGTCTCACATCACATCACCATGGCAACTCGCAACTCGCAACTGTCAACACCCACGCACCGCGAGTGGACGATCGGCTCAGGAAGAACGCAGCGCAAGAACTGCTGCTCAAGACAAATGAATGTCGCGCCGAGCCGAACGCGGGCAGGTCACGTGGTCACTGTGTTGTGACGTCACACCCTAACTGGGTAACCTAACGGGATGGGATGACGAACCAACGATTTCAAACCACGGATTTTTTACTTTATTTTCTTTAGACATACGTACACGCTCGCCACTACAGCTCTAATGCCCATAAAGAAATTCAAATAAACATATTTTCCTGATTTTATTACAGAAAGTTAAAATTTTAAAATTGGCACACCCACTATTTGGCAAAGATAGTTATTTATTTTATGAACGGTTACCCATCTTACATACCTTTGCAGACATTCAAGCAAAAAATAAAATAAAAAATATTATTTTAATTCTATTTTGAGTGGTCACCCATCTTAAACATAACTACAAACGTTCAATCTTTTAATATCAGACAATGAAATGAAAATATTTTACTGATTTTGTTATACACATAATAGTGGGTAAAAATAGTTCAAAATAAAGATAAAAATTGCCAGTTTTTATTTTTTGAATGGTAACCTTTCATGAAACAATTATATTTTAATTATTTTTATTAATAACATGATTTCATTTTGTGTGGTCACCCAACCTAAATATAACTGCAAGCATTCAAGTTTTTAATATCAGACCACGAACTTTAAAAATTATTTTTCTCTATATAGTACACTCACCACAATAGCTCTTAATTTTATAAAATAAAAACATTACCTAGTTATAAGTTAAAAAAATCTTTAAATATATATTAACAAGAATTTTATAAGCAAAAATAATTTTAAGTTATAGTTTTATTTATTTCTTAAACGGTCACCCATCTTATTTATGGCTGCAGACTTTCAAGCTTTTTGTTTATAAATATACTCATCTTAAAAATAAATACAGTACTGCAGAAACAAACAAAATGCGTGTAGTAAATAAATTTTAGACCGCAACCGTCTTTACGTAGGTGTTTGTTAAGTGTCATCATTTCATATCAAAATTAACAATAAATAAATCAAAATTTTTGTAGAAAAATTGCTTTATAAGCATAATTAAATTCCTGTTACAATTTATGTATCCTTATTTAACGGCAAAATAAAATTTCGTAATTTATATTTCGACTAATAAATAGAACACAAACATAACCTTTATCCCTAATGTCAGAATCTGAAGGGAATCAAAATGTACACGCATATAATCGAGAATTTTCACAAAATACCTTTAAAAACGTTCTTAAGTAACAATGTAAAAAATTATATAACGCAAGTGCATCGTAATAGTAGTAGTAAAAAAATGTTTTCTAGTATTCGTAGTGTAAGTAACCTTAAAAGTCATCCTTGTGTGAATAAACGCGTAAGTATTACTTTACTTAATATAAAACAACTTAAATTAATTTATTATTAAATAATTTTAGGCCTTACATCAGTTACAAAGTGAATATATAGGTGTATGCAATCTTTTACGTAGGTCAGGTCTAAACGATATCAGTAAACTTTCTAGTTATTTAGACAAGAAATGTTTGCATACATCCTCAAGTAATAGTCAACAATCTAATTCAAATAAGAATAATAAAAATAAAAAAGATGATGATGAGGATAATAAAATATCTTCTTTGTTAGCTAAAGCATTCTTATGGATGTTAACAGCCTATATGGCTATAGCTGTTATTTCGTTGTTATTTCCCA
Organism: Stenolophus ochropezus; assembly: GCA_035578165.1. NCBI lineage: Eukaryota > Metazoa > Arthropoda > Insecta > Coleoptera > Carabidae > Stenolophus > Stenolophus ochropezus. The sequence goes on along the minus strand of JAQOWZ010000005.1, from coordinate 24,660,172 downwards.
GTAGTAATCAGCCTGAGGTATAAATATATCTCTATTTCTTTTCTATGTTTCTTATATTAAAATTTAAAGGTGATAAGATATGTGTCCTGGAATGAATTCGTCCACCAAATGCTCGCCAAAGGTGAGGTGGAAGAAATTATCGTTAGACCCGACATAGAAATAGTTACGATAATCCTTCACGAAGGAGCTGTTGTTAAAGGAAAAAAAGTAATACAAATAACAACAATTTTCGGGAAAATTTTGTACAATTTTATTGTAGGTGGATCACAGAAACTTTCATATGAATGTAGTAGATGTCCAACGATTTGAGGAAAAATTAAGACTTGCAGAAAGTCGACTAAAAGTTAAAGAAGGAGTACCGGTTATATACGAACGAGGAGGTGATGCAGCCGGAAAATTGTTAATATCGTTACTTATTGTTGGTATTTTAATGTCTCTTTTAAGTAGGAGTAAAGGACTAAGGTCTCCCATTGGAATGGACTCATTTGTAAGTTAATTTTTGTCGTTAAACAGTTCTTATACATGGGACAATGGTACACAACTTACAGACCGTCATATACACATTTCACAGATCGACATATACACATTTTACAGATCGACATGTACACATTTTACAGATCGACATATGACAATATTTGTCAACGATTTCGAAATATAATGTAAAATCAAACTTATGAATAGGGTATGTGATCATACGTATTACATATTTTTGATAAATTAACACCATTTTTTATTGTGAATAGTGTCTCATTAATAAAAATTAAATATTAAAAAATCATGGGTTAAAGTATGAGAAATCATTTCTCACAGTGTTTACCAACACTGCGCATGTGCAATTTGGGAAATATCATTTATCACAGTAATTGCCAACACTGCGCATGCGTAAAGGTACTCTTTGAGGATACCTGCGCCATATTTCCCACCTTGCACTAGACTTCACACCTCGTGGGTAATAAGCGACTTTATGCACTTGTTGCACAACATACTATTTCAATAATAGACTGCTAGTCCGATTATTTTCCCTGGAACTGTTACACACTCTTCAGTCGTAAAAATTAAAATCTGGTCACATACCTCATTAAAGGGTTGCACTTTGCGCGACAAATTAATGGCAAAATGCTTTGTAAAAAACTGTTGTTAAGAATCATTTATATATTGAGCACACCCTAAAATGGGTATACATTTGTAGATGCAAATGGGGCGAGCAAAGTTCACCCTCGTAGATCCACTAACCGGACCTGGTAAAGGCGTCCATTTCTCTGACGTTGCGGGTCTTAGAGAAGCCAAACAAGAAGTCATGGAATTTGTAGATTATCTTAAACGCCCTGAACACTACAAGAACTTAGGCGCTAAGGTTCCAAAAGGTGCCTTACTCTTAGGTCCTCCAGGTTGTGGCAAAACCATGCTCGCCAAAGCGGTTGCCACTGAATCCAATGTTCCTTTTCTGTCTATGAATGGTTCTGAGTTTATTGAAATGATTGGAGGACTCGGGGCTGCTAGGGTGAGGTTAGTACATTTTACACTTTAGCTTGGGATTGGTAGTGACTGTGTGAACATTTGTAGAGATTTATTCAAAGAAGCGAAAAAGAGATCGCCTTGTATTATTTACATAGATGAAATAGATGCAGTCGGGAGAAAACGAAGTTCACAAAGTGGTACTTCTGGAGTTAGCGGCGAAAGTGAACAAACTTTAAATCAGTTACTAGTTGAGATGGATGGTATGGCTTCAAAGGAAGGAATTATTATGTTAGCGTCAACAAACAGAGCTGATATTTTAGATAAAGTATTTATTTATAATCCATTGTATTTTTTTTATTATTATTAAATATTTCTTTAGGCTCTTTTACGCCCGGGTCGTTTTGATAGACACATTTTAATAGACCTTCCAGATTTAGAAGAACGTCAACAAATTTTTGAGCAACATTTAAAAGGCATTCATTTAGAACTCTCCCCTCAAATGTATTCCAAACGTTTAGCTTACCTAACACCAGGTTTCAGTGGCGCTGATATCGCCAACGTTTGTAATGAAGCAGCTTTACACGCGGCGAGAAATAAACAAACACAAGTCACTAAAAATAATTTGGAATATGCCGTAGAACGACTCGTTGGTAATAAATAAAAATTAAGTATTAAGAACCCAATTTGATTGCTTAAAATTGTAGGAGGAACCGAAAAAAGAAATCATGCGATGAGTCCACAAGAAAAAAAAGTTGTAGCCTACCATGAAAGCGGTCACGCTTTAGTCGGATGGATGTTAGAACACACTGACGCTCTTTTAAAAGTTACTATTGTTCCCCGAACAAATTTGGCTTTAGGCTTTGCTCAGTATGTGCCTAAAGATCAAAAATTGTACTCCAAAGAAGAAGTAAGTTATATAACCATTTTAAACACAATCGTTTATTTTTTTTCCGTAGCTCTTCGAAAGAATGTGTATGATTCTCGGCGGCCGTGTAGCCGAGTCTTTAACCTTTAACAAAATAACAACAGGAGCCCAAAACGACTTGGAAAAAGCGACAAAAATGGCGTATGCGCAAGTGCGCGAACTTGGCATGAACGAAAATGTCGGCCTCATCTCTTTTTCAGAACAAGAAATAAAAGAATTAGGCCGAAGGCCCTACAGCAAAAGAATGCAAGCCACTATCGATGACGAGGCGCGAAAGATGATCTATCACGCTTATAGAAGAACTGAAGAAGTCCTCATAGAAAATAAAGACAAACTAAAATTGGTAAGACAATACATACACTCCCCAAAACAGCTATAAATGTTTTTTTGTGTAGCTTGCAGAGAATTTATTAAAAAGAGAAACTTTGAACTACACTGATGTTGAAGAATTGATTGGACCGCCCCCTCACGGTAAAAAGCGGCTGATAGAACCAGCAGATTTTGAAGCAACTCTTAGTAAAGTAAGTGAAGACAATAAGCAGTCTGAAACAGCTGAAGGTGCAAATAAAGCACCCAAAACATAATTGTATAGTAATATATTTATTGTATATTGAGTTAATATTTTTTTATTTTCCTGGCCACCCATCCTACAATTCATAAATTATATTCTTTTTTATCCTAAAATTTAATTTCCAATGTGCTTTTCTTTGTTTTATTTGCCCCTTGAGAAAAAACGTGGCCGCCACCCATGGCAAGTTTTAATAAACTAATTTTTCAGTGGAGCCGTAATCTTAAACACGTCTTTAACCTTTAAGTAGCCTCTGAACTGGTAAACATAAATACTTAACCAAATGAGATATTTTCCAAGAACGCGGCAATTTTAAGAATATTTATATTTCGGTAAACAGTGCGGCGTGCAAGAAAAGTCAATTAATGAAAGCGCTAAAACAGTGTGATGTCTTTCTCAAAAACATTGATTGTAAATAAAAAACTGCTATGAAAATTATAATGTTTTAATTCTATTTAATTTGCATATTCCGCAACTATTTAATAGCGGCTCTGCGTAGAACACCTGTGTCCGCCTCAGGCTATGTTTTAAACTAAAGAATCTTAATATATTTTTACGAGTTGTGATGTCTCTATTACTATTTTTTTGATTACAACAATGAGTCAATTTTCGCGGAAAGGACAAAGTGGGAAATGAAGTAATTTAGGGCGGATGTAGAGAATTATAGCTGGAGCTTCGTTGGTGGCTGGGGTGGTCACTTTAGTGCATTCCAAGCATTGTTGACCACCGAAGGTAACGTAGGTAAATGGCTGCTTCAACCTATAAGATAATGACTTTACTTTTATTTTTTCTCACGGTTTCAAATAAAATCATTATTGTATTTATTCCATTCTGATTTATGTTTTAAATAGCTACTCATTCAAATACTAGCAGTACTTACTTTAACTTGACTCAATAAAATAAAATATAGATTTGTATTCATTACAAAAATTCTGTACAAAATAATTTGATTTTATCTTATTTGGATGTGCTAAATATCTCCAATAAATAAATAAAATAGTATAGATTTTTACCCACACAAATACTTGCAGTACTTGACTATAGAATATAATATAGATATCTGGCTTCTGTAAACATTTTGTATAAAATAGTATGACTATACGCTTTCTTCTAATAACTGCGCATATGTAAGTTTTGGTTTAGATGTACTCATAACAAATTATTACCTATAATTGGGTGTGCTGAATATCTCAAAAAAATAAGAAATAAATGATACAGATTTTTATAAAATAATAAATATACTCAAATCATTTACGAATGGGGTTTGTATAATAATAAGTGAAAAATGTAAAAACTAACCACTATAGCTGCTCATTAAACTAAACATTAGTTTGCAATAATATAGTTATTAAGAATTTAATGTTCTGAAAAAGTGATATGTGACGTCAGCATGGAAGGATCGTGGAAGAACATAAATTAACTGTCTTTTATGCTCCTAATCTATCTGTCTTCTTTCATGATTCATTTTTTGTCTACTATCATATATAAAAAATTGTATTATTACAAAAAATATCATTTATGATAAAAAAAATTATAATAAATAAAATGCTACCCATAAATAGGTGATTAATTTACTTTGTTTTATTATTTAAATGTGTATATTCTTGATTAAAAAACAAGAATGATTGTGTTTTATCTAATGCGTTTTGTGTCGCGCGGTGTTGATGTCTTATATCGTGAAACACACTGGGAAGAATTTGTGCTGGTGGGGTAGCAGAGTCCCGCCAGCACGCCTCTGTCTCATAAACAAGTTTCCCAAGTTATAAGACGATCGTCTCAAGTACGCTGCATAATGTTGCAGAGATTTTCCAGGTTTTCTGCGTTTTCTAAGTGTCTGTGAGTGATCCCAGTGCAATTTTACAACAGCAGCAACCACACACATGTAAGTAGCTGTGTAATCACTGATGGCTATTGTTGCAATGAGATTTATTGTTGTAGCATCATGGAGATTCATTAGCGTACTTGAATAAAGATGTTACAACTAATTCTTAACTCTTTCTATAACTTTTTTCAAAATTTAATTGTTGTAATCAAGTAATATATTAACTATTTAAATGTTTATACAAATTATCTCTTTAAATTTAAAACACATTTTTATAAACAAATAAAAAAAATCATTTTACGATGTAAAATTTTAATTGTTATAAACAATATTTTTTATTATTATTTTTAACAATATATTGTTTAAACAAATTTTAATATTACAAATTTTTAATTGATTGACGTGACTACATAAATATAAAATAATAATATTAATAATTTTACAAATATAAAAATTTATTTCTTAGTAATCAAGTTGTGTTAAGCACAGTTGTGTTTTAGATGGGTGACCACTCCAAAAGTTTTGCACGCACTTGCGGGTTACCATTCTTATATTATCCTTTGAAATATTTACTGATAAATAATAGAAAATAATAACTCATAAAATATAAAAACTAACCACTATAGCTTCTCATTATTATAATAAAAACTAAACATTAGTTTGCATTAATATAGTTATTAGCAATTTTATGTTTTGGAGAAGGGATATATGATGTCAGCATGGTAGGATCGTGGAAAAAACAGAAAGACTGTCTTTTTCGCTCCTAGTTTATCTGTTTTCCTTCACGATTCAACCACCGCTGTCATAGCATCCCTTTCCCAAATTTTTAATAATTATTTTTTCGTAAACTACGTATAATCAATCGATTAAAAAAATAAGGGTATTTTATTTTTTGTCTATTATCATTTTTCTATATGTAAAAATCAAAATTTTGTTCCATACGCCATTGTGATTCAAAATATTTATTGAAGTTGTGATGATTACAGTTGATTTTTCAAATGGTTGACCGTCTTTAAGAATTACGTAAATATTTTTTTCTTTTAGGGATTCAATGTTGAGGTGGATATCCCTCTTCGCCCTTCTCTCAGGGCTGTTTTTTATTTTCCACACAGCAGAAAGTTGTAACGAGGCAATATGCGCCTCAATTGTAAGTAAATGCATGCTGACACAATCCTGTAAATGCGATCTGAAGAACTGCAGCTGCTGTAGAGAATGCCACTACTGCTTGAGTTATCTCTACACCGAGTGTTGTTCTTGTGTTGGTAAGGATACATGTGGAAGAGAAATGAACATGTAAACAATTATTTTCCTTAGAAATGTGTCCAAAACCAAACGATACAGGAAGTTCTTTGAGTAAAAAATCAGTAGTAGAAGACATCACAAATGCTGTCCCGGGCTTATTTGAAGCTTTGACTGTCGAACCGGACGTGGAATTGCGTTGGACTACCTTCACATTTCCGGTAGATCATGATTTGACTATTTTCAGCCCCAAACAAGAAATTCGTATACAAATTATAGGTTTGTTACTTTTTTTTCAATTGATTTTGGATACTACTTCGTTTTTTTTCTTTGAAGAAAGTAATGGAGTCACACAAGAGATAGACCCAACAAAACCAAATGTAATGACTTACAACTGTACAGTTGCGTACATGTCGGATTGTATGAGTTTTAATAAATGTAAAGCTAATTGTCAGAGTATGGGGGCGTCGAGTTACAGGTGGTTTCATGACGGATGCTGCGAATGTGTTGGGCAGTTGTGTATTAAATACGGCATAAATGAAAGCAGGTAAATTACATTACTTTACTAGTGGGAGAAGCCCGTACTTCTCCCAAGCGTTAAGTATGGTATTTTTCTTATAAGTATGGCAGCTTTGTTTGAATTTATTTATTAATTGAATTAAATTAAGCAGTTTTCATTTGAGTATAAACATATTTAAAAAGTACTCATAAAAATATTAATTTAAAATTAGAGTCATTGAAATTACATGTAAATTATTTTAATCATAAATATATGAATAATTATAACTTAAAATGTAATTGAAAGTTAAAATTATGTTCCCATTTATTTATAACTAATTATTTATCATGGAACTTTGGTGACGAGACAATATTTTTTTTTTGTAGATGTTTAAAATGCTCTGCGTCCAAAGAAGCGACGGCGGAATACGCCTTGTACGATGACGATGACGAAGACGTAGATTTCGGAGAAGATTCAGAAATCGATGAAGATTAATTGAATGTACGTACGCTTAGACTATTCAAAATATAATTGTATATTTTGATTTTAGTGCATCTTGCCATTGTTCGTGCCTTACTCTACGCAGTTTTTTTGAAACTGAATTAGATGTTTTTTTATTGTGTATATGTATTAATTAACTGTCCGTTAGTATTAATGGTTTAATAAAGGGCAGTAGTATTTTGAATAGTTTTTATTGATGTATATTGTATACCATAAAGTATGACAATGAAGTATTTGTAATAAAAATGTAATAAAATGTGGTCCTTTACCTATGAGATTCATACATTTATAAGCTTAGTATACAACTGTATATAAAAAGAGTTTGTACCAGACAAACTTCATACAAAAACAGATTTTACAGTTAATAGTGCCTACATAATTTGGTTTTCCTTTTGACTAGTTGGCCGCACCAGCCAAATAACACTTAAACAAAATAAATTGCGTATCACACTGATGCACACATAGAACTTGAAAATCAACATTTATCTTTCCTTTATACTGCTCCTAACACAACACTAAATACTGGTGTTCAGTACGTCGTTTCGATGCATGCATGAAAGATACAAAATAAACACATTCAACATGATGGCTCACCCTTAATTGACAAGGAATACTCCTTACAAACTGTGAGCTGGCTAGTGTTGTACCAGTGTATCACAAGTTAGACACGGCAGCGACAAATCTGGCCACAGCGCATACTACAATATACTGCCTTGCAACCAGTGCACGCAGGAACCTAGCGCACTACTATGGGGTCCTATACCATTATTTGTTTTAATTTTTTTTGGAAGAATTATGAAATAATAGTATATTATGCAACAAGTGCAGAAAGTCGTCTATTTACCAAGAGGTATGAAAGAATCACACAAGGTGGGAAATAGGTGATTCTGCACGAGTGGCATCTATACTTTTTCTACGACCACACTGCGCTAAATGTTACAGAAGTGCGTTAAACAGCAGTCGACCAAAAATCACTTTACACACTAGTTGCATAAAGTAACATTTTGACACAGACTAACTGGCGTTGAGTGCATCTCTCCCTTCTGCCAGTCTACTAAAACTCATTATTTAATGTATATTTTTAAATTCTATTGCAAAATGATAATATGTATTTCGACAATCGTATAGGACCCTATTTGGGAGATTATTTGGCCAATTCTAATGTTTAAGAAGGTCTTGGGAATATATTCATTTCTTCATCGCAATCATCCGGCGGTTCTTGTGACTCCGGAAGTCTTATAAACGGCAAATGGTCACTTCCGCTCCATATAGAATATAAATTTGAATGCAGACGTATCGATTCCTATTTATAATTACAATCATAAAAAATCTTATTAAAAATCAATTTAAAATTGTACTTACGGCTCCGCCAGTAACTCCAGTGTCCGAATTCGACCCCCTCTCAGAGCCAGAAGTGCTGCGACTATGAATAGACAAGCAGGAAGATGAATCTGTAGAGCTGCTACTCTTTCTAGATGTCAGAGGCATGTTAGTTGGGAATATATCGTAATGTTCTGTCACTGATGTTCCTTGGGGCATGTCTTGTAGCTGCCAGTTACTTCTATAAAAAAAGTTAAAGAAACATTACCAGAAAATGATACAGATGTCAATGTCCGTTGAAATTTGAAATCAGAAATTTTTCGAATGAATGGCTATTAATTCGCAGGATATTATATAAACTTGCCTGGGATGTGAGTGCATCTGATGCATCCGTTTATGCATCCTCTCCTCCGTGTGTTCCCAATGTGGAGCTGCCTGCTGCCGTCCTCTACTCCCTAGCAACTGTATAGCCTCCGCCAACCCATCACTTCCAGTTATACTCGTGTTGCAAGCTGCAGACGTTTCTGGTTTCTCCACGAGCTGCTGCTTGCCTCGCTGCCAGCCGCAAGGCATGGACCACCTCCGAGCGCACTCCGCGCCAGAGATGGTGACGTCTCCAGCGGCCGCCTCGGACCAACGACGCTGTCCGCTTAGGGGAAAAAGAGGGAAGTGTAAAGGGGAACGGGAACCACAACGCGTGAATGGAGATTTCATGGTGTGTAGGGCTCCTGGTGTTGGAAAGGGGCCCCTCAAGTTTTCTAGATGACTGAAAATAAAATTATCTACATAGACACGCCAAACAAACCAAAGAAAAAGAAGTATGTGTGTAAGAATTTGGCATTAAACGTTAAATCTTTTAAATAGTAGCTGACACGCCAGGAAAATCAAATATGAATTCTTCAACAACAGCCAAGAAAAAATAATGTATACAGCATTCTTCAGAAGTAAAGGGTAAATGCAATTATTAAGCTCAATAGACAAAAGACAGTTATTGTTAAATGTTACATTGAAAAATGTTTCCTGAGGTGGTCAGCACAGTTCCAGAAAAAGGGATTTAGCAATGTGCGATTTTATTCTTTGCCCATTAAAAATTTATGGGATAGAAGGTTTTCGTCTGAGGACGTGATTTATGATGCAATTCATCATTTTTTAACAGTATTCCGAAAGAAAATTGATTAGTAGATTTTAAGAAATGGAAGAAAAGAATGTTGAATTTTATTAGTGTTGAAAGGAACTTTTGTACTCTTATTAAATATTATATTTTTGATATTGTTTCTGACCTGGTGACGGAAGTTCTGATGGTGTCGATGAAGCTTTGTGTGGGACTAGTCCCCCTGAGCATATCCGGTGCTTGTAGCGGAGACGAGCCCCTTGTATCCGCCGCCTGCGACGGACTAGACCCTCGTTCTCCGCTCGGCATACCGCCTAGAAACTGCCTACTCTCCGCACCCGTTTTCGGGCTGTCTAGAGTCGGCTGTGCTGAGTGCGGACTTGAAGTCTGCGACCTCATATCCTGCGTGTACAACCTGGCAAAGCACTGCTGCAGCGTCGCCATACTACAGTCCGGATCGTGAACTCCTCCAGAGACAGTCTGGCAGCATGGACACATCGCCACAGACCCAAAACATTCACAGCTGGCTATGCTGAACTGATACTGCAAGTTGATAAATGTTAGCAAGTTCTCGAAGATGATGTGCTGGTTGTGTTCTTGTTGACGCATGGCATCAGACTCTGTGTAAGTTTCTCCAATGATCATGTCTTGCATAGCAGCCGCAATATGAGTCTTGACTGTGTTGCTAGCAATGATTGTAGCTTTGGAAAGCTCCTCCCAGCTTGCTTGGCATTGGGAAGCCAGAGGGATTGTTTGGAATTGTGCTAAAGTGCCCAAACATTGCGAGAGTTTGTATCCGGCTGAGCATAAATTGTTGAGGACCTGGAAATGAAGCTACATTGAACCATAATATTTTTAAATGGGTTCGTCCGAACCCTAAAGATTTAAAAACATTAAAAAAATATTTATTTCAAATTTTAATAAAATACAAATATAAATAAATACATTTACAAATAAAATTAATATTTATTATAATAATAAACAAATTCGGGATTTAGTAGGCTGTGAAAACAAGTGAGCATCTACAGTTGTTTACCGGTTGTGAGACTAATAGTGTCCAACAATTACTTTTCGTGTTTTATTGTGTTAATTGCTGCTTATAAATGAACTCATACTTGCAATGGCAATAAAAAAATTTATTAATAAATAATAACAGTAAACAAATAAAAATAAACTGACTGTAATGTTATGAAAAGCGAATTTGGGATCTAGTAACCTGTGAAAACAAATGAACATTTGTAGTTGTTTGGCGGTTGTGAGAGTAACGGTTTTCAACAATGACAGAGTGTTTTTCTTGTGTTAATTGTTGTGTAAAATGTAATCATACTTGCAAATAGCTAATCCAGCTCCCTAGACATTCGGTGAGTATCGCTTTTAATGCATTTGGACTTAGAACTACTGGTTCATCCGAACTTCTCTTTGGAATCGGTTCTTCTGTATTGCCTTCTTGAGGACTAGAAATATTGTTATAAACAAATACTCTACGAGCAATGATTTATTTATTACTTATCCATTATTCTAATCTAGCAATATCACATTAGTTAATATTCAAGTTTGAAAGTAAAGAAGGGTACGTCTCTTTTTTGCTAGTTGAAATATCATTCTTAAATAAATAGTATCGATAATTTATTAATTTTAAAATAACAATAAAACTAAACGTCACATCATTTACTTCATTTTGCGGTAGATGTAGATGCTGTAAATGTCAAATTATATAACGGAAAAACGGAAGATGGCATTAGGAATGGAAAACCTCCGTTCTTTGGCTTGTGCACCAATAATTTAACTTATTTTTTCTTTAACGTATTACGTATTTGTTGCTTTAAATATAAGCTATATTTTCATATTGTATAATATGTATTTTATTGATAATTACTATGGAAATTAGCTTGTAAACAACAAGTTGTAACGTGATCAAAAAACGTTTATACGTGTAAAAACCACATGCTTATCTGGTTTTTGTGGTAGGGACAAGCTAGACTTGTTTAAGTCTTACGTCATTGAGATAAGTGTCATTTTAAGGAAATTTTTAACGTACTTTTCTCAATGCCTGAACTTATCTTAACGTCAATTACTTATTTATTTACATAAGTATTATTTTTGAAACATTCGCGAGTGCAATGTTTTGTGTGTGATCCACGCCCAATTTTAAAAATAGATTGTGTGTAAAATGGAAGATATATTCCACTGGTGCCGTGAAGGCAATGCCATGCAAGTGAGGGTATGGCTAGATGACACAGAGCATGACATGAACCAAGGGTAGGTAGTGGTAGAATTACAATCGTTGCCTTATATGGCAATGGCAACACCAACACCTATGTGTGGGCTGGGCTAACACACTGACCTAATTATTTTAGCGACGATCATGGATTCAGCCCTTTACACTGGTCCTGCAAGGAAGGCCACATGAAAATCGTGGAGATGTTATTGCTACGAGGGGCTAGGGTTAATGCCACGAACAGGGGCGATGATACGCCTTTGCATTTGGCCTCTGCTCATGGTCACAGGGATATTGTTTTGTTGGTAGGTTTCGTTATAAATCCGCAATCAAACATTTATATCGCAGATTAGTTTTCTTTAAAAAACTTTCATAAAATAATGAAAAACTCATCCATATTGAGGACAGAAGAAAGTTTGTTTTTATTATTCATTAACAAAAATAGAAGAACACACCACATGACTTCTTTGTACGCTTATTTTGCTACACGTATTATATTTCATTTATTATAACAGAGCCACATACAAAATTACAACATTCTACGGCTAATCGTTTTTGAATTATGCGAAAAATTCAAAAAACCTTTCGAGCAAAGTACTCTTTTGGCACTATCGCTTGCAATAAAAAAGAACATACATACAGATGTCACGCTGAAACTAGTCAAAATAAATTAAGAAATGGTCAAAATGCATATTTCCGTTTACTTTCTTTACTTCGAACAAGGAAATAATAGTTATTAAAATACTTAGAATTGTTATGAGTATCATAACCGCTGCAGATGTCAATTGAATTTCGAGTTCGTAGAGCGTGAATTTTAAGAAATCTATGGCCTGGTATGATTCATAACATCCGTGATTTATTCAATAGTTTACCGATATTAGAAAATGGAGAAGTTTTTAATAATAGTTATTTATGTAAACAGTGCCTCATTTTTTGTAACGCGGAATATTTGCTATTTTGACAAGGAAGTAAACAGCGATCATTTCTCCAAATTTTAACTGCACCTATAACAGCTTGACTAACACATAACATGGGTAGAGGAAGTTATAGAAAAGAATAATTTTAGTTGCTTCGCAACCGAGCGGACGTGAACTTCACCAACGAACACGGCAACTCTCCTTTACACTACGCATGTTTCTGGGGCTACTCCGACATCGCCGAAGACTTGGTAAACCACGGAGCGTTAATCTCCCTCGCGAATAAAGACGGTGACACCCCGATGGACAAAGCCCGCGGACAGCTTTCCCAGCGCATGCACGACCTCGCCGTGGAAACCGGCCAAGAGTTGAAGAAAATCCACTTCAAAGACCAGAGTTGGCTGGGGTTGAAAACCCGTAGCAGGGACGCGACTCTCTCTCGACACAAAGGCATCAACCTCAAGGACTTACAGCTCGTGGAACTCATCTCCAGGACGCACTCTGGAGAGACCTGGAGGGGGAAATGGCAGAGGAATGATATCGTGGCGAAGATATTAGCGGTTAGGGATTGTACGAGTCGGATTTCTAGGGATTTCAATGAAGAGTTTCCCAAGTTGAGGATCTTTTCACATCCCAATGTGTTGCCAGTTGTTGGGTGTTGTAACCAGCCGCCGAAGTTGGTTGTTATTAATCAGTATATGCCTTGGGGATCTCTCTATAATGTGCTGCATGAAGGTGAGTGAAAAATGGAAATTAGAAAATATGGTGAAGGAAAAAATGAAACGTTTTACTTGGAACTGAAAAAGAATTTTTTTTTTATTTGGGACAGAAATAGAAATACAATAAAATTTTATTAAGAAACGAAAAGAACGAAAATTAAATATTAATTTGAAAAAAATGGATAATTTCGTATGGAACAAAAGAAGGAAATATCAAAATTTTATTTAGAAAATGTAGATGAAAATGTTATTATTAATTAATGGCCAGACTGATTTTTCTTAACCGTAGAAGATTCTAATTAGAAAAATATATAAGATATTTGTTTCAAGAGAAGTACATTCTGTATTTATGTATCAAAAAACCTAATTTGGACTTTGTATGCCTATTAAATTATAAACATTTTTTGCTGCACTTCATTTAAACTAATTTTATTGCAAAGTAAGATAGATCAAAAATCCCATTGAGCAAAATATTCTTTTGGTACTGGCGATTGTTATAAAAAAGAGAAATGCACAAATAGATGTTATATCAGTTCTATATACAATTTTCCACATTCTACGATTAATCATTTTTGAGTTATGCGAGACTTAAATTCTGAATTTTCATCTAATATTTTTTTTCAACTCTGGAAGATTCTAATTAGAAAATTATTAGAACATATTTATTTCAAGAAAAGTAAAATTTGGTATTTACAAGGACGTCTTTCCAAATTTTATCTGCAGTTATATTAAAAACAAATGTATTATTTATTAAAAATATATAGCAAACTTTAAGTAATAGTGACAATTTGTATATCATACGAGAACTACGTATAATTTATAAAAAAAAAATGAATTAGAAGAAGTTTTATAACGTACAAGAAAGAAAAAATGTTAAAAACTAATTATCCTTAAGGTACGGGTGTTGTGGTGGACACAGCACAAGCCCTGCGCTTCGCTCTGGACATCTCCCGCGGGATGTCCTTCCTGCACTCTCTGGACCGCATCATCCCGACCTACCACCTCAACTCTCACCACGTGATGATCGACGAGGACTTAACCGCTCGCATTAACATGGCGGACGCTAAGTTCTCCTTCCAGGAACGCGGGCGTCTGTACCAGCCTGCCTGGGTAGCTCCCGAGGCTTTACAGAAACGTCCCGCGGACATCAACTGGGAAGCCGCCGACATGTGGAGCTTCGCCGTCCTCCTCTGGGAGCTGGCCACTCGAGAAGTGCCCTTCGCTGATCTCTCAGCCATGGAGTGCGGGATGAAGGTTGCCCTCGAAGGACTCAGGGTTACCATCCCGCCGGGAATTAGTCCGCATTTGAGCAAACTGATTAAGATTTGTATGAATGAGGATCCGGGAAAACGACCCACGTTTGATATGGTCATGCCTATTCTCGATAAGATGAAACGCTAGTGCTTGGCACAAGTATTAACATCCTAATTTTTTAAAATCATGACAAATGGTGCCAATGGCGAATATTATTAATAAACTAATGTATGTAGTATAAAATTATTTATTACAGAAAATATACTGCCATGTATGTTATTTTTTATAACATGTATAATATTTATAGATAGTGCCTTGAATGCCTTACAAAAGCTTAAAGAAATCTCGCTTCCAGATATTGTATTGTTTGATGTATATTAATATTTTTTAATTAAATTTTTATTATTAATATGTATTCAGAAATAATAAATTGTTAATATTTTAACGTTACCAATGTTTTTATTATTTAAAAATTATATATTTTTTTGATTGGACGAAAACTGACACTTTTCCGGTGTGTTCTCCAAAACAGACTCCCGGTGTTGCTGGTCTCGCCTACGACTCGTCCCTTAATTTCCACCACCATCCGAGAATATATCACTTTTCCTACTAGATATACAATATATTCTTCTGCCGCGTCTAAACTGTTTCAGTTTCAAAAAGACATGTGACCAAATTTTTACACATATATTAGGCAAAAAATAAAGTAAACCGTATTCGTAAATCGATTTATTTCTTGTAGATTATGAGAAAATAATTATTAAAAAATTGGGGAAAGGGATACTGTAACGTCAGCGTGGTAGAATCGTGGAACAAGACAGATAGACTGGGAGGGAAAGAGGCAGTGTACCTGTCTTCTTCCACGCTCCTACCATGCTGACGTCACATGAAGAAAGGAAAGATAAAACATTTAATTGCTTATAACTGTATTATTGCAACCTAATGTTTATTTTCTATTGTTATAATGAGAAGCTATAGTGGTTATGGTCACAATCCATTGTAGTCAAAATTTAATTAAATATTTCAAGTGTATCAAACCATCTAAATTCAAATTTTCTTAATGTTCTGCTTGAAAATTGAGTAATCGTACAAATTTTATGTTTGTATCAGCACAGTACCAGCCATTGTAAATATTAAAATCATTTTAATAGGTCCTTATTTATTAAAAACTATATGATTTCTATAATTTCCTTCCCAAGGATTTTGAAGGGTAAAAGAGAAATTTTAATTGGGTTAAGGGTTGTTGAATATTAGGTATAATAAAAAACCTATTTTTGTCTGAATAATTGTATGCAAAAGTTATGCTATCAGATTGCATTTAAATTTTGATTGTAACAATGTATGTTTACTGTAACAATACCAGAAAATCAATGAGAGTTAGAGATGTCCATGTAGTATGCATCCCCTAAATGAATAATTAATCCTTGTAAAAATCCCTTCACCCAAACAAACAATAAACAAATTAAGCAATCAATATGAACAAAAACACGCTGGTGACATGCGCGCTGATGCCCGCCAGTGTGGTGAGTGGTGTCGACGAGCGAGGACCTGTCCGGACTGCAGGATGTAGCCAGGCCATGGAAGCTACGAGCACGTCTCCTAGCCCTTCGGAGGTTGATTCCACCTACGCCAGGTACGCGGGTATTGATTTCAGAAGAATAGTGTCAGAAGGGGAAATCATGGATAGTAATCAAGTGTCAAAATCGGTTCAAATAAATTGTAATAAATATAAATGTAACAGATGTCTACAGTATAAAACACACAAATTCATAAAAAATATTTAAATTGTTAATGGACACTAAATATATTCCTGTCAAAATTCTATAAAATATATCATAAATTGTACCAAATATATGACATATACCTATTTTTTTAATAAATTCAAAACACAAATCTATAAAAATATTTAAATTGTTAATTTACGGGACAGGAATATCATCATGAACACTAAATACATTTCTGTCAAAATTCTATAAAATACATCATAAATTGCACCAAATCTGTGACAAATACCTATTTTTTATTTTATGATGTTTAATAAATTCAAAAACACAAATCCATAAAACTATATAAATTGTTAATTTGGCAGGCGGGGAAATCATGGACCTAAATTTATTCCTGTCAAAATTATATAAAATATATTATAAATTGTACCAAATATGTGACAAATACCTATTTTTTTATTTTATGATGTTTAATAAATTTAAAAACACAAATCCATAAAATTATTTAAATTTTTAATTTAGCAGGCGGGGAAATCATGGACACTAAATATAATCGTGTCAAAATTATATAAAATACATTATAAATTGTACCAAGTATGTGACAAATACTTATTTTTTTATTTTATGAGTGTTTAATAAATTCAAAAACTCAATTCCATAAAACTATTTAAATTGTTAATTTGGCAGGCAGGGAAATCATGGATACTAAATTTATTTCTGTCAAAATTATATAAAATACATTATAAGTCGTACCAAATATGTAACAGTAACAGATGCCTAAAATACATGAGATTCTGTTTTATAAGTATTTAATAAATTCAAGTATTGATAAACACTCATACACACAAATTCATAATTGTTATATTTGTGTCAGAATTGTATATTTAATATGCAATTTTACGAGTGTAGTAATAAAATTCGAATCGTTTGAAATAAATTGTACCAAATACAAGTAAAATTAATATGTGACAGATACAGATAGGTGTTTCTTTTATAATGTATAATAAAGTCAAGCATTGATAGATACAAATCTATAAAAATATTTAAATATTTGTGTCAAAACTATATATTTGTTATGATAGAGATGCCTGCGGTATAAGTTTTACGAGTTTTCTAATAAAATATCAATAAATTGGAGTATACACAAATCCACTAAAATATTTAGTTATTTCTTGTGTCAAAACTACACTACAATATAAAATACAAGTAAAAAAAATACATTCATTTATGAAAATTACATTATTTTTAATACGTGATTACAAAACACAATAATGGGTAGTTACAATAAGATATAATGATTTTTTGTTTTTTATTGCCCCAAATATATGTTACCATATGACTCTAAACACATAAATGTATTGCTGGTTGCATCTTTCGTTTAAATATATTGTGAATTTGTATGTACTTTACACACAAAATCAATTTAATATATTTATTTATTCATAAATTAAAATGTAGGTATGGCCATGAAATATATTTAAAAATACAAATAAGATTGACAGATTTAACTTTGCAAGAATATATTTCAGATGAAGCACATATACCCCTATCTGATCTAATTATAATTTTTGTTGCCAATGTGCCGTACCGATTGGCTATGCATGAATATTTAAAAAGTTGAGGTAGTGCTAATGCAGTTTCCATGTCCTGTCCAGATTCAAATCCATTGTAGACGAAACGTAACCGCTGACGGAACAAATTGACGGCTGCTGGCCTATTATTATCATCTCGCGAAATGGGTTAATCATTAAATGGATTTACGGGACTTACTCGGCACTACGTCATCTGCATATCATACATATTACTCCCTTTACAATGGACAATTAAATCATTAACACATGTGAAAATAATACCACTGAATTATCAACTGATAATTTTTTAAAATGTCAATGTTCATAGCTTCAAAATTAAAATAGACAATTCATTGACCAGTTTATTACGAATGTAGTGCTGGTTGCATATAGCTAGTTATTTTTCATAGAAATAAAAACTGTGTTAAACAATAAAATGTTATATTATTAAACCAAAAGAATTATCATTTGTAAATTTTGGAAAGAGGACATATCAGTATTAGTTTCAAAATTTTAATACAATATTTTTTTATTTGATTACTCTGTGAAATTTTTCAAATCGGTTTTTTTTTAATTAATAACATGTTATTGATTTTATATAAGTTTTTACAATGTTTTGAGAAACAATTTCTCCACTAAAAATAGAGTGCGACCACTTTTTTAAAATTTTCCTAACATGTTTTTATTTAGATATATTACCTACACCAATTTCTCTGAAATGTATTGCTGGCTGTGTGAAAATATACTCTTACAGTTTGTACATATAAAAATATAACAACTTTCCTATTAGATTTATTTTTGGGTTTAAAATAATAATCTAGTTATATATTTGTGTATTTTAAATATTGTTTTATATGATTTTAATTGTATTTTTTGTTACAGTGTAAAACATGAACCAGGATCAAATCCTTCGAGTCCTTTGGAGGCGTCGAGTCCTAGTAGCGTAGTCCTTCGGACAAGGGGTGAGTGAACATTATATAATAACTAAAAAAGTGACAACATGTTTATTTTTATACTTAATCGTTTTTTTTACGGTGCAACAATGAAATAAGTACCAGTAAAAAAATATTACTGAAATAAAATAAGTAAATAAATATCTAAATGGTACGCCCTGAAATGGGTGTAAAAGTACATGCCCATGTAAGAAATGTTCCAATATAAATTTTATTTCCTCGTGTACTTTTATTAAAAAATAAAGAAACAACGCTGTGTAATAAATAATTTGATTGCAACCCCGTTTGTGTGCTGAAACTGAAAGAATAAAATAGTAAACAAGATGTGTTTACGGAAGATGTACCGGCTGAGTTTTCAGCGAGTCGATCGATGAGTAGATTCGTTTCAGCACACTGAAACACTCACACCTGAAAGCCTGAAAGATTTTTCAGCACAGTGCGTAACTACCTGCTTAATGTGTAGTCGATAAACTGCCTGAAATTCTCACAAAATTTACTCGGTGGATTTAAAATGTGACCAACAATACATGCCTGTATTTAAAAATATGTGGCAACATATATTTCAGCAAGAATATATTATTTCATATTTTAAAGCCAACAGTTGGCATGGGGAGTTTATAACGGAAAGCGTACCACAATATAATTTTTACTTATAAAAAAAATTAAAAATATTTTATCATAAATGATTTTTTAGAAAGAATCATGTCATAAAGAATTTTTTTTTGTATAAATGTGATACTATACAGATAGTCCCAAATAACTTGTAAGCCTGGGGATCTCAAAAACGGTAAAAGATACGACGTTGGTGAAATTAGTCCTAAGTTGCCGCATTAAGGGACAATTTAACAATGTCTTTGCTTTTCTGAAAAAATGCATAGGTTGCTAGATAAGAACAAAAATGTAAATTTTCCTGTTTTTAATTTTAGCTCACAATTTCCTAAATTAAAAGATTAAGTAACTTTGGTGTGCACCTACTTCAGACATTTTTTTATAATGAATTTACCAGGATTCTCAAAAAAATTTTATCGACTACTGTTTTCAAGTTATTGGTGTCAAGTTTAATTTTTCAAATGAAACTTAAAACAGGTTGTTGTAATTTTGAATAGAATTTGGTTTTGTTATTGAACCATATAAAAAGTCATATTGTATTTTAATAAATAATATGAAATATTAAGAAGAACGTTTTTTAGTCTATCAAGTTATTTGGGACACCTGTATATCATTGCGTTGAACGTACCAAAAGATTTTTGTTAAAAAAACTGGAAAATATATAAATAAAATATTTTTTTAACTTCTGGTTAATTAGTTGATAGAAAATTATCGCGTCAAAATAATAAATACAGTATATTTTTCACAACTTATATCAATTTTTTCATACTTTTAACCAGAGGTGAAAAAATTGGTCCTAAGTGATCAAGATATAGAAAAATTGTATGTTTTTGGCATTTATTACTAAAGTAAAAAGGGTTCCACGAAAAGACAGTACATCTGTAACATTTCATGGGAATATTTATAAATGTATATTTCTACTTGGCAAATATTGAAAATTGGTTTATTTTGCTGGATTACTGAAACGTAGCGCGTGTTCTGAAACACGGAATGCACGTCTGAATCTAGTCTCCTAGTCGCTCGTGTAAAAATGAGCCGCTGTGCCTTGCACGGTCACCCCCACCCCCTCCGCGATCGATTTAGCCTACTTTGATAATAGATAGATATGCTATCTACAGAAACAAAATCCTGCGAATAAATGCGATGCTCTTCTTCCATTCCGGGGACAAAGGAAGTGCGGCGAGCGTTTTTCAGCGGAGGTGTAAGTGGACGTTTAATATTAAAAATGTTTTTTATGCGGTACCGTTTCCTTTGTACGTTTTATTTTTAATTTTGTTCTAATATGCGTT
Organism: Stenolophus ochropezus; assembly: GCA_035578165.1. Taxonomy (NCBI): domain Eukaryota; kingdom Metazoa; phylum Arthropoda; class Insecta; order Coleoptera; family Carabidae; genus Stenolophus; species Stenolophus ochropezus. Next base: position 24,639,475 of record JAQOWZ010000005.1, on the reverse strand, counting down.
AGGTGTTTTTTGGCGCGGACAGTGGCGGAGGGGGAATATTTTATAACTCCTTAAAAATAAAAAATAATTTTATAAAATATGCTGCTCTTTTATAATGGATGGAATGAATATCCGAAGTAAAATTTCATTAAAATAAAAAATATTTATGTGGTACACTCTTCAGACCAGATAGATGTGTAATAAATGTTCTGTACGGTATAAATATTACCGATATCTATAATAAAGCTAACTTACTCTCAAATGGGTAAAAGCTATAAATAATGTATTTTTCTACGACTACTAATGTAAATAGAAATTATTGTGCAACTTATAGGTTATCTAAGTGTGGCTTTACCTACGGCCGTGTATAAAATAATCGATGGCATAGTTAGGGAATTTTTGATTTATCAAAATTATGGTAGCAGTATACATAAGACAATATAATTACAATTAATTTAAAACAATATAACTAATGAAGAAATAAACAAGAAATATTCTACAAAGTATTGTTTTATTGGGTTATAAATACTTTTAATTTATTATTTTGAGGTTGACAGTCTGACATAGTTTAGAAAAAGTATAGTACATAATTCGAGTTGTAACGCTATTAAACTATTTTTCCACTTTGAACGTATGTATCTTACAACTTAATGTCATAAAAATACTATTATTTATTTATTTATATTTACATTCAATTGGTGAAATGTAATATCTAAGGTTCAAATCTTTGTTTATTTTTATACAAATACCACTGTGTCCGAGTGGTTTGGAAACCACTATAAGCTGTAGTTCTATACATACAATCTACATCAATAAAAGTAAAAACTTGTCATGAAATAAGTACCTTTGGTAGTTGACACTCATCCATTTAAGATTGTAGTGTCACAGATGAATGAAATCAAAGAATAAAATTTGATTTGGACTACACTGACAATTTAACCGACATATTATTATAGGAATAAAGTTAAAATACGATGATTATAATTTCTTTGTTTTGAGAAATAATTACGGTGTGGGTAAAATTGGGTATCTCCGTCACTGGTGAGTTAACCAATAGACACATCTACATGAGTAATAACCGTCAAGTTGGCAACATTGTGCACACGAGATCCTGGATGCTGCGGGGTCGTCGAACTCAGCCAGAGGCGTCCGTGGCCTGCGGCACTCTCACACAACCGTACAAATAGTTCTAGCTACACATAGACCAAACACATTCGCTTGTAAATTAGCTACTCTAGCGGCTAACGGACGCCTATGGACCGCCACGGGCGTCCACGGGTTTTCTCCCAAATCGTAAATATACATCATATTTATAAATTCATTTGTAATCAAATAAAAACATACAGTAGATTTTTCGTAATTTTCGCAATAAATCCTCACATCATAAATTTCTGCTGCAAGAATTATTAAACTTTTATAGATGAGATTTTTACTCGCTATCTCATTATTGTACGTGTTACAAAGGGGTATATACAGGATGTCTGTTTTAAGAGGCTATAACCATTGGGATCTCGAAAACCGTAAGAGATAGGAAGTCGGTTAAATTGGGGCAAAGTTGTCGTATTAGTTGGCCATTTTAATGATGTTTCTGATTCCCCGAAAAAAATACGCACTTGATATGAGCAAAAAAATAATTTTGGCAAATTTGCTTTGTGACTTTTAACTTTCTTGTTTCAATTCATACAAGTTTTTAATTTGCACATTCTGCAGACACTTACAAATACTTTTCGAGAAATTCATGCCAACATTCAATTTTCAGATGGGGCTTAAAGTTGTCTTTGTTACTGTTAAATAGAGATTTTTTCTCTTTTCCAACGATATAAAATACATGTATATTAAAAAGTAAATGAACTAAGAAATTAGGAAATTACTGATTTTATTCACTTCGATTAAGTGTGCTTTGGAAATAAAATCGAAAATTATCCGGAACATATGATTTTAACATGGGATTTCAAAAAAATGTGGTTGTTCTCTCTCCTTAGATTTAGAGTAAAAACTATAATTATTATATTTCTATGTAATAATGTCATTTATTTATTTGGGAAATCACACGATTTCACCCGACAAGATGATCTCATCAGTCCTCCTTTCTCCCCAAAAATTTGAATCATAGGATTACGATTGATGACGTCAGAATCAATTCCGGGAAACATACTGTACCTAGGTACATATATCACCTCTGCTTACTGTACTGTAATAATAATTGAAATTTATATATTGTATTTTCCGTTTAGTTTTCTAATGTGCGATTCTATTTTACAAGTAGCTATTTCGTGGTGGAATGTGATGTATAGTGCATAGTTTATTTTCTGGGGATTTTACGTTTGGTACGTGAGGGAAAATTCGCGAATCGCACCCACCAAATCGCTGTACCCGCAGAATACATAAACAAATGACTGCTGGGGACATCGACCGCCAACTGTTTCATTTGTTTGTTTTATAGTTAGCAACATATTGACAATTTCAACACTTTAAACATTCCGCAAAATATAAATAAAAAAAAAGTACGGTGTACATTGTTGTATAAGCGGTCATCCATCCGTATTTTGACTTCACTGAAAAAAGGCAATAGTTTTTTTTTATTTAAAAAGAAAATAAAATATGAGAAGCACAATAATACAAAAATAACTTAGTATTATTAGTGAAAGTAATGAAGTTCTCTAATAAACACAAGCTTATGAGAAAACACTATCTTGGCAGGGATTTGACGTCACAGAAATACGTGCACTTTTTAAAACTTTTATTATTTCTTGATCAATATTAAACATTTTATAATAATAGGGTATGTGACCATAATCGAATTTCGGTATATGTCAAAATATAGAAACTAACTACTATCACCCAGATTTAAAAAAGCACAAATCTTCCTCGATATCATTTAGAAATGCTGCTAATCATCTATCATATCGCTAATTCCACCAAACTAGTGGAGTTATCTTTGGAACTTTTTATGAATTGGGACTGGAGTTAGGTTGACATTTCAGGATGTTAACAAGGGGTGTAACAGGTCTGTGCTGGAAGGCTGGAACCATGCCATATTGACATTGACATTGCATTGACAAGTCCAAAGCGATAATGTCTTATCAAGAATGACGAAATAAACAATGGAATATTGCCTGGTACAGACAGAAACATTAAGGGTAAAGGATTAATCTAGAAAAGGAAAATTGTCAATGTCAATACGGTACGGTGTAGTACCACCACTGGGTTAGTGGATAATATTTTGTATCCTACACCGTGTAATTATAACGATATAATTATGCTGTTTTTAGATAAATAAAGTAGGTCATAATTCACTAGTGAGCTAAATATATTAGCTCACTGCTTTTTTGTTCGTATCATAGTAACTACGTTATAAAACCTTCTCTACACTATTTTGTTCCTAAATGTCATTTCGAAATACCATCTGTCAAAAATCTTATATGTATTTTATATCAATGATTAAAATGTGTTGGATAAAATGTTGTATGGCACACGTGTGTTAATTACCTAAGTCACTTGAAAAAATACCACACTCGACCTAACGGCCTCGTGAGCTAAACTTTACCCACGTGACTTATCTGTAATGTAACACACTTGTACCATAAATAACTATTATGCTTCTGGGTGTATATCTTCTCACTGAAATAATATAACTATACATTAGTTTTCAATATTATATTTATTAGCAATTTAATTTTTCCGCAAAGGGATACGTAACATCAGCATGATAGGAACGTGAAAGAAGGCATTTGACTGTTTCTTACACTCCCTATTAATCTGTCTTTTTTCACGATACTACCACGTTTACATTACAATACACCTTCCCCAAATTTTTAATAATTATTTCTCGTAAACCAATAATGAATCGATGAAACCAAAATATGGTCACATTATTTCACATTATTCCATATTACAATCAGCCCTATTATAAACTTGCTGAATATTTGGTAAAAAAAAATTAATAATAATTTCCTAGTAAACTACCAATAATGAATCGATGAACCAAAATTTGGTCACTCCATTATTCCATATTACAATCAGCCCTATTATAACCTTGCTGAAATGTTTGTTGAAGCCCCATTGTTGCGTTGTGATTGTTGCATGTCCTGGAGGCAGTGATTCGTGCAGTAATGATGTGTCAAATATTGAAATATCTTTGTGTATGGCTTGTGTACGACTTGATTGGAACCTGCGTGTGTACGCGCACCCATGCGCGGTCACTGACTTCGTGACGTAATTAAACGCGTCGTCTTCAGCTCGGCTCCGGCTCTTCTCTCAACACCACCTGAAGACCTGGAGGAATGCCACACACCCACCGCCATTTTTCTCACATAACTAGATACATACATTTCCTGCCAAACGTGATAAATATGCAGCCAAGTCTTACTAAAATCATTAAACATCGTACAGTTATACAGGGTGTAACACCAAAATCGACCACTGCTGTTTTTCTCACATTCGTAGATACATACATTTCCTGCCAAACCTGATAAATACTCAGCAATGTCTCACTAAAATCATTAATGACCGTACAGTTATACAGGGTGCAACACCAAAACCGATCACCACCATTATTTTCTGTATTATTATAGGTATTTACAAAAAAAATACTATAGAGCAAAAAAAAAATACTATAGAAGATATTTAATGATGTTCTAATAAGTTGATTCAAAAATTATTAATGTTTGCTATAGTTGCGTTATAGAAATAAAGGATGAATCAACAAAACCGACCACGCAGCCATTATTTTTTCATTGTTATAGTTACAAAAAAATGCTATTCTAGGAGACCAAGAGAGACATCCTAATAGAGAAGAAAATATTTTTTTAAACCAGCGGTTCTCAAGTTACAACACAAAGTTAATTTTTTTAAAATGGAATAATAAATATTTTAAAGCTTATTCGATAGCATATTATTTTTTAAATTCAACCAAGTATTAGCTTTATGTCCTTATACATATTAAAAATATTGAAAAAATACAATTGCGATTTAAATAAATATTTGTTCCCAAAACCTGGAATATCGTCCGCCACACAAAGTATCACTTTTGCTCTTAATAATGCAATATACTATTTTTTTTAAATAAATTCACATGTGCCTTTGTAATATTAATAACTGATTGTTAGTGTACTATCACAAAAGGCATTTATCTTTGAGGCACTCATACCTGGAGTGAAGAGTTTATTATTGGAGTAACTATTATATGAAAATTAGTTGATTCGTTAAACAGTTTTTGGAATCCTTGCAAGTGGAATGTTATGTTTATATTTTTGGTGGCAGAAACAAAATCGTGCTTTCTGTTTGATTTTCATAGCCTACTTAGCAAGTATAATGTTAATATATTCCTGCAAGTAAAATAAAAACAAAGGAGTTGAATGGTTGTAGACTGTAGAACGCATATCGACATAGGCGCTTATTGTGTAACGCTATTTATTGCGATCCTTTACCCTATTCGAGCCACTTTCACTCTCTGATACAGATACTGTGCGGAATTATTAATTAATCTAACAATCGCCGCGGTAATTCACTTTGTTTTCAATAAATAGAAAAGCGAGATTCGGCTCAGCTGGAGAAAGTTCACCCATTTGATCTTTTATCACCTTAATTGCACATAAATTTCAGCGGAGTTTTTCGCAGAAGAAAGTTTATTTTACAAGATAAATATCAACACTTTAATTCTTCAAAACGTATGTCATTTTAATGAAAATGCATTATCACTTTTTTAAAACGTGTTTCTTCATCTATAATAATACTTATTTAAATTGCAAAGACTATATCCTGTATCTGTTAATAGGATTGTTTTATAGCTATTAACATACCTAGGATTGTTATGAGTATCATAATCTTCGCAGATGGCAATTGAATTCTAAGCTCGTAGATCGAAGATATCAAGACATCTAAGGACTGATATGATTCATAACTTCCGTGGTTTGTTCAATAATATACCTGTGCAGAAATTGAAGATGTTATTAATAAATATTATTTTACAAAATTCTCTTGTCAGTAACGTTTCCGTGATCAAGTCTGGAATTAAATCGAGATTTTATTGTAAAAGTATATAACAGTGGTCAGATTGTCACCAAAATTTAAAATTCGTATTTAATGCCTATTAACGTTCTCATAACAAATAAAATATATAGTAATGGGGTAGGTGAACAATTTTAAAATTTTATATATTATGATAGCTTGCAAAAAATAATATACCCGTACTTTTAAAAATTATTAATTATATGTAGTTTTGAAGCATATAAATAATAAGTTCTTGTGAGGAGATGATGACGTTGTTTAAGTGCGGACCAAAGTGGACAGAGACGGAATATCTGGTGTGAGTGAAATAGCAAGAAGACCACGTGATATTATTGCTACGCCTTCAAATTTAACCAATCAGCGTTTGCACTTAATGTACGTCACAGAACGAACACGAAATAGTAAATAATTTTAATAAATATTTAATTTTTTAATGTGAACATTCATAAATACATGTAATTCAGAAGAATTTTCTTTAAAATTCTGTTATGGTCAGCTTCCCTATTTCCTAGTATGTTAAGATTTGTACAAGTACTCATTTTAGTGAAATGGGACAATATGTATTTGTGGAAGTGAGCAACAATGCAGAGTGCGTAGAGTGTACGGAATGTGAGTATTTGTGGTAAACAAATTGTATTTAAAATTTAAATCCCAGTGTTGGATGGAAGCGTTGAACTTCTCAGCATCCTGAGCGCTGCAAACCGGTTGCTTCGGAGAACATACGTGCGTATATCAAACTCTGCCCATCACTATCATTCACTCATCAATGGAAACAACATTCTATATCCACCACCAAACATTGATTTCTTACTGCCCAATTCGTGCGAAGTTTGACAATGAAGACATTTCATTCCTTCAAACAAAAATAAGCTCGAAGTTTTCGAAGAAACATGAAATAAATCATTCGCAAATTTAATTTCAATATTGTCAATATTTATTAATTAGAAAATGGGTATATATACAGATGTAACAGAAATAAATACATAAAATTTAACACAAGGTGGAAAATAGGTGATTCTTCACAAATGATACACTATACTTTTTCTACAATCACACTGTTAAAAGTTAAAGAATAAAAATACATGCACGAATACTATTTGATATAAAAACAGGCAGGTGACCTCACATAGAGTACCTTCACGCATGCGCAGTGTTAAAAATTACTGTGAGAAATGATATTTCCCACACTGCACATGTGCAGTGTTGTCAAAAACTGTGAGAAATGATTTCTCACACTTTAACCCACGATTATGGGAAATAAGAAACTTTCAAGCTTTATATCATGTGAGAAAAGTGCCACTTCCCATAGTGGTCGTAGAAAAAATATTTTTTTCTAATTTTGAGATAAGTATATGAAGTGTAATTTTTAAAATTGATTGATTATAGGCCAGCATAATGTGTGTGTACTTGCTTGTTGTAAATCCATGTATTTTTTACTGATTATATCTTTTCTAATAATTATTAATCGATTTATTTGTTAATTTCAAAATTTATTTGTAAAATTTGACAATTCATTTTTGTAAATTTAATGTATTCATTTTATTTCTGTTACATCCTGTGTTTTATGTACGGGGTACTTGTGCTAATAATTGAAAAGTAGATGAGTTAAATTTAGTGAAACTTATGATTTGTTATTCAAATGTAGTGTTTGATTATATTCTGGGTAAAAAGGAAACCGAGGAATCGATATAATTAATGAATAAAAATATAAACGAAATCCAATACGGAATGCTTTGTTGAGTAACCTTGCCCTCAATTACTTTTTAACACCCCCTATTATTACAATTTTACGCTGATTTTTATTTTGTTGCTCCCATAAACTACATTCAAGCTAAAAACACAAATACTTAAATTAGTCTCAAGGTATAAATTTAGTTATACACCCTGATTCACTAAGGGATTAGCCACTAACCCAGATTAGTTATATCCCTTGTTAACATCCTGAAATGTCAAACTAACTCCAGTCCCAATTCTAATGATAACTCCACTAATTGGAAATTAGCAATATTGGTAAATGATTATCAGCATTTCAAATGATACAGAGGTAGATTTTTGCAAAATACTTTGATTACGCATGCGCAAAGCATTCATTCGAGAATGGTTATAATCATTTTTTTATATATATTTTTTACAAATTCATATTACATGGAACTGAAACGTTAAAATGAATCTTTTTTGTTTAATAATGCAGTAATTAATTTTTGATAGAATCAAAGAAAATATTCGTTTTACAGAAATTTAATTTATGCTGCTGTATTTACATTAGTTTGAAAATATGTACGATGTTGTTTTATTAGTGATCACGACGTATAATCCTTCCTTAGTAGGCGTTGATCCGATGCTATCAACCTGATTGATTGGCCGAGCCAAGCAGTGACGCACGTTCAAAAGGGGCACCGAAGAACCTACCCTATAATTACATGGGATTTCGACTAAACGAGCTTCATATTAGATACGAGTTTATGTTCTATTCTTAATGTACTATGAAGTTGTAAAAAAAGGAATTTATAACAGGACAGGACTCACTAAAATCAGATTTTTACCTGGGAATACATTCTCAAATACAAACAAGTTTATACAGGGTGCTAAAACAATGAAACAAACAACAAAATTTCAAAACAAGATATTTTGAAAACCAATTTGAAGTTGAAATTTTTGATCGGTCACCATTTTGTTATGTGATAAAATAGAAAATAATTGTCAGAGAATCGAAAGCAAATGCAGAAAGAAATAATAACTATGAACTGCGGGGCTCCAAATAAAAAATTTGAACTAAGAAAAGTTGTTTGTTCAATGAATTCCAACTGCCGTTTTCGGGTGCTACAACTTAGTATTAATATTAACACCCTGTATTCTAGAAATATAAGGACAAATACATACATATACTGTAACGTTTTCTTTATTTATATGAAGTGTAAACCAGGGCATGTAACCGAAAAAAATACTGGTTAACGGTTAACCCTTATAGAGAACGTTATAATAATAACGGTTTTAGTTCGAAAACCGGTTTTTGAAAATTGGAAACCGGTTTAAACCGGTTAATATATCGGTTAAAAAAATAATTAAAATTAATTAAAATAAATTAATTATAAAAATTTGATTAAAAAAAATACAGAATAATTAATTAAAAAAAATACCATCTGAGAAAAATATAACAATTAAAAAAAACCAATTTCATTAATGAATATTCACAAAAATTCCTGTAATATCTTCAGAAAAACGCAGGTCACTTTTTAATTTTAAACTTGCCTGTGTTGACAAAGGCCGTATTTATTTGGGACTTTTTAAGTAACCTTAACGGCCAAAGAGACTACCTACATTTATGACTCTCCAATAAAATGTAAATTGTAAAAACTGTCATGACTCATGTTCAAATACAAGTAGAAAACACAGATATAAAAAAAAATATTAAATTTTTTTCTCGCTAAATGATATTAAAATCGAGATTAAAATAAAGGTTAATGTTCGCTAAAACCGGTTTATTTTTTTTTTGGTTAACGGTTACCGGTATTTTCGGCCTGAAAAATATCGGTTAAAATTACGGTTAAAGTTCGCAATTTTCGTTCAAAATATCGGTTACCGGTTTTTATTAACCGGTTTTTTTAACCGGTTACATGCCCTGGTGTAAACATAAATGAAATACGAGTATTTATATAACTAGGTAACTGTAGGTTTAATAAATGAATAATAAATTGTAAAAAGATAATAAAAGTAAGTAACAATATAAATCAACAAATATTAACACTAATTTAGAAGTAATTATTATTAATAAAGACTTAAGCTCTACGAACATTTATTTAAACACTTAAAACTACGTAATATTTATTTCCACTATATATTTATATTAACAACTGATATGTACTGACCGACAATGACTTTCTTCAGTGACTCTCTGCACACTCTGACCGATATTAACTCCCCTGATCTGACCCATGCGACCCTTATATACCTGCCGCCAATAAATCTCTAGAACATACCAGAGTCTTTCGCACTGTATAAACTTGCCGAACAATAGCGGCGTCGCTCCTTTTCCACATTTAACGCGACTACCTGGTAAGACAGGTCAGCCGTGATGACTCATCTGTGGTGAGTCTCGTTCGTTACAATACTTTTTAGCTCATTATCAACTTTCATTTAATAAAACTGAAGACTTGGTGGATTTTTCCTTTGGGATTGTTAAGAAAGATGTAGTTTAAAATCGAGTGAGTCCGTCCCTGGTGGTATCTCGTCCATATGTGGGCGTGGGTTAAAGCGAGATAGAGAATCTATACAAGGAAGTAAAAGCAACAAGCAACGATTAGAAAAGCCGAGCCGAGACGGAGACCAGGAATCAGAAAGTTTCGTTTTCATAGTCGGAAAATAATCGAAATATCGCACGAGCTAAATGTTACTCTGCGGGTCGTGTTGGCGTACACAAAGGTGAAAGATCTAAGATTTACATCGATGTAGCGCCAATTACAACTATCAGGAAGGCAACTGCGATACATTTTTAAACAACCTAACACTTATATACCTGTATAATCAACTACAAACTGTCTCAAACATTTTGCTTATGCTAATAGTTGGTTTGTGTAACTAATGGATCATTAAAAACTTAAAATTTCCAATTTACAATTATATTTTAATATTTATTTGCATTCTCTATCTAATTCTGATTAATGTTGAACCATAAAAATTAGTTTTAAACGTAAAATTTTCTTTCCACACCTGAAATCATAAAAAAAATATATATTTTTTACCCAAAATTTTAATTTTTGAAAATCATTTATTTTTGTAGATCTCGATGAGTTGATTACAAATTTTCAAACCGTTTTTAATTATCTCGTACCGTTCCTGAGATATTTGCTGCCAAAGTTGCACCTCAAAAAAGTGGGTTTTTTACAAATATGTCAAAATTGCGTAGAGATACATTCTCAACGATTCCACTATTCGATTCTACGAGCAAAGTTACGTAAAGAAATGTTTTCTTTGCATATACGTTCTTTGGAACGATTTGGTGAAAAATGAGAAAAATGAAAATACCTAAATTTCAAAATTTCGCTCGGGAATTTTTTGCCTCCAAAATTTTATATTTTCTGGTCTTAAGTAAACATCGATATGCTGATTCCAAATTTTCAAACAGAATTCAATTATCTCTTACCGTTCTCGAGATATTTACAATCAAAGTTATACCTAAAAAATTAGGTTTTTTAGGTATACCTCTTAAATGGTTAGGTTTAAGGTTTCGGCATCATCACCAGACGATTCTACGGGCAAAATTACATAAGTGTACCAATTTTCAGATTTTTATTCCAAGGGATACAAGTTTTAGAAAAGAAAAACTGAAAATGGCCAAAATCGAGAAAAATCGTAAGGGGTTCATCAGGCATTTTTTTCGTTTTTGGCCATTTTAGTTTTTCCTTTCTATAAATTGTATCCTTTGGAATAAAAATCTAAAAATTGGTATACTTATGTAATTTTGCCCTTAGAATAGTTTGGTGAGGTTGTCGAAGTCGAAAACCTAACCATTTAAGAGTTATACCTAAAAAACCTGATTTTTTAGGTATCGCCAAAACTCAACTTTGAACGCAAATATCTCGAGAACGAAAAGAGATAATTGAATTCGGTTTGAAAATTTGAAATCAGCGCATCGATATTTACTTAAGTCTTCAAAATGAAAAGTTTTGGAGAAAAAAAGTTCCTCGGAGAAATTTTGAAATTTAGGTTTTTTAGTTTTTCTCATTTTTCACCAAATCGTTCCAAAGAACGTATATGCGGAGAAAACATTTCTTTATGTAATTTTGCCCGTAGAATCGAGTGGTACAATCGTTGAGATTGTATCTCTACCCATTTTTGAATTATACTGAAAAAACACACTTTTTTGAGGTGCAACTTTGGTGGCAAATATCTCAAGAACTAGAAGAGATAATTAAATTTGGTTTGAAAATATTAAATCAGCGCAACGCGTTCTATAAAAGTGGGGTAATTTTAAAAATCAAAATTTTGGACCCAAAAATATGTATTTTTGAAAAATTCCAGGTACGTAAACGCACAAAACACGTTTAAAGCTAATTTTTAATGTTCAGCTGGATTATAAATAAATTAAAATACAAAGAAGTAATAAAATTGTAATGAAAACTGTAAATTTGTAGTTTATTATTGACTTAACAATTTACGCAAATAATTATTTTGTACCATTGTAGTAAATATGTGCTACTCAAAACATATTTTTTAATTTTGGATTTTACAAAAGTTAAAATTGTATACAAAAATTATTCAAATAATGAGAAATGATAATAAAGCGGCACACCCATTAAAAGGTAGGATGTCGCAAAGATGTTTATGTTTAAGTTTGGAGCTTGCAGCTTTCGTGGCTTAATATCGAATTGATTCGACTGTGTGAGTCTGTGTAACCGGTTCGTGGGTTATTATGCAGAGGACTTTTTTCTCAGAGCGTCATTACCGAATGCACTGGTCCTCTGGTTTGGGCACTCGTCTCGTTTTATTACTTCACGGGAACTCAAGAATGCTTATTATCTCTCAACCATCCATACACACAAAGTCTACCCGTTTATTACTAGAAATATTTTTGTAACATTGTAGTTTTTTAGGTAGGTCAGTAAAAGATCTTAAAATACTTCTTCTTCATTTGTCAAACAAAACACTACTGTCCTCCCAGAATATCCAGTGTGACAAATATACTCCCCAGTTACTTGTTTTTTGTAACAAACGTCTACTGTCTTCTGTTCAACACAATTGTTATTTATAACTTAATAAGACATTACTGTTAAGTTGTAATTGTTATGTTGCAACAATGCATGTGAACATATTAACGCGAAAGATACAATCAGAGAGAATTATATCAATTGTTTCTCACACTGAAAGCACCCTGTGGTGCACTCTTCACGTCAATTAGAAATTACAAAAATAATTATATTCACGTCAGTAAAATTAGATGACACACCCAATAATAATCTGTAATGATACATTTATTTTCATAAACTTTTTGCAGATAATTATATATTTAGTACAATTAAACAACCGTTAAAATAGCTACCAAAAAATATTAATCCATGACAAAAAATTAATTTCTTTAATTTTGATTTTTATTACGGCCATTGATCATACAAGCCTTCAGGGCATATAAGATTGTTTTAAAAAAATAATTACCCTGATGTCTAAATATGGAAATAGCTATATTATATTTAAGAACATTTAAAGCAATCTATATTTTATTATAAAATACTTTCAAGATTAGTTTAATAGTTTAAAAATAGGTGTAAGTTTTTTATGCATCCTGTAATTATTGCTTGGAACATTCGCTAATTTTTTAACTGTAAATGTCTTTTATTTCCTTTAACATTCTTCAGACTAGCAATTAATCAAAAGGAGTAATAATACATTTGACTTTGATGAAAAAATGAAAAATGGTGTCCATCATTCTTGGGATTTTTTTTATAAAAATACGTAGGTGAAGATGTAATTACATTTTAAGATTATATTCTTATTATATTTGTACTTAGTAACAGACTTTAGTAGTTATTCTCAAATCTGAAAAATAAATTCATATTTTTTATATCTTCATTTTATACTATAATTTAACGGGCAGCGGTGGTTTTCTTGATCTTTTATTCCACATAGGATCACACCCAGTGATGGGTAATAAGTTGTGATTCATATATTATGTATGTATTATATATGTATTTCAATTGACTCCTATCCAAGTATTACAAACATTAAAAAAGTGTTGTTTTTGGTGGTGTTCCTTCCAATGCTGGTTACTTATCTAGTCAACCAAGTAACCAGCATTGGTTTTTCTAAAAGATTAAAGAAAGAAGTTTTTAGAATTCAGTATGTTGTTTTTATTTCAACTTGGATCTTATTCAATATTGAAATCTCTTTATAGGTTTTGTTATCTGTAACTTTTCGTAGAGTTCTTGTGGTACTCTTTGCACATCAGATTAAATTGTGATTTGATGGACAAAGTATTGCTTTTTGTGATCTCCCATTCAAGTGTTAACTCTGTGTACTCTTGCTTGACTATTACCAGAATTGATTTTCCTGAAAGAAAGAATGAAGAGCAAGTTGAGAAATCTTTTTATAGATGTTGTTATCTATAACTTTTTGTGGAGTTCTTGTGGTACTCTCTGCACAGCAGATTAAATTGTGATTTGATGGACAAAGTTTTGTTTTTGGTGTTCTCCCATCCGAATGTTAACTCTATGTACTCATGATTGACTTCGTCACCAGCATTGATTTTCCTATAAGAAAGAATGAAGAGCAAGTTGAGTGTTGGTTGTCTCCTCGTGGAAGACAAATTTTTGCATGGAATTCGGTATATTGTTTTTATTTCAACTTGAATCTTCTTTAATATTGAAATCTCTTTATATGTGTTATATGTAAATTTTCGAGGAGTTCTTGTAACATACTCTGCACATCAGATTAAGTTGTGATTTGATGGACAAAGTGTTGTTTTTTATGGTCACCCATCCAAGTGTTAACTCTGTGTACTCTGCTTGATTTCGTTACCAGCATTTATTTTCCTGTAAGAAAGAAAGAAGAGCGTGTTGAGTGTTGGTTGTCTCCTCGTGGAAGACATCTATGGAAATACAAAGTGTAAACACAAAGTGTTGTTTTTGGTGATCTCCCATCCAAGTGTTAACTCTGTGTACTCATGCTTGACTTCGTCACCATCGATGATTTTCCTGTAAGAAAGAAAGAAGAGCATGTTGAGTGTTGGTAGTCTCCTCGTGGAAGACATCGCCTGAGCCTTGTTCCCACCTTACATAACCCAGGAAGCCGGGGGTTCAGTGACCCTCCCCTCTGCTGCCCCACGTGCCCCCCGCTCCCCGCCGCCCCTGGCCCAGCTACGCCGCTGCGTGCTCCGAGTGGCCAGTGGTGCACACTCCTAGCGACCAACACCACACAACAATGGACAACAATCAACTCTAACTGACATACAGAAACAATAAACAACAACATCAACAAAAATATTTTTTATAAAAATTTTAGGAACAAATTAAATAGTGATATAAATATGTAGTGATGTTACAAGTGCTTTTATTTATTAATAATTTTAACAACTGAACGTCGTACGTACTCTACGGAAGAAATATTTTTAATCAGTGCCAAAAAGTGTTGTACAAGACATATTTAAAGGATTATACCTGGAGGATATCTCATAGACTGTTAAAGGACAAATTTTAATTTCAAGTGTATACCTGAAGAACAAACAACGAATATTGTGAACTGACTTTATTTATACCTGAAGAACAAACAACGACTATTGTGAATTGACTTTATTTTAATATTTTTTTTGTTAGCACCTGAAGATTTTTTTTAAAAGGGTTGCTAAACTATTTTCAATTTTGGAGGACTAGAACTATATTTAATTAAACCTGGAGGGCGTGTACATAGTGCAACAAACTTAACCAGTGTATATGATTGTGGACCAGCCAACCTAGTGCTTGGAAGAATGGGCTGACGATGGACGTGTTCAAAGTGGAGCCTCTGTCGGGAGGCCTGGGGTCTCCGCCCGCGGACAAGCTGTCCCCGGAGGTGAGTTTCGACGCGGGGTCCGAGTTCAACCTCAGCTTCTTCGAGCAGCCGGAGGACGGCAGCACGCAGGGCTTCTCCGACCCGGGTAGCGTGGGCAGCGCGTCCGGAGGGTCGCCCCCCAGGAGTCAGACGCCTGGGGATGCCAAGCAAGGTACTACAAGGTGTTGGTGGTGGGATAACAGTGGTGTTGGAAATAAAAATATGGGCTTGGAATTCATCCTCGAGGCTCACGTTATTTGATTTAATTCCAAAACCATTTTTTATTTTTCCTACTCTCAGAAGAATTTTTTTTTTTATTATAAATCTGTTGTATTATTTCTTGTGTTACTGTCAAAGTGTTTATCATTATTTGAAAATGACTTAGACAATTTATAACTTTGTATGGAGAGTTGGGAAGATTAGTGGCCAGGTGTCACAAAATATCCAATTAGAAGATCGTATTAACAAATTTTTGCACAATATACTTGGTAAAAATTTTGTAAACTGAAAATATAATAAGAAATAAAACACAATAAATACACACACAATAAAAGAACAACTCAAGTGTAATTAAAAACATTTTGACCACAAATTTCGGATATTGTCCAGGACAGAAGAAAGTACTTCTAAAAGAACCTTTACCTCAAGTCCTATAAAATTTTATAAAGGGCAATCGGCTTATTTTATACTGAGTTTCAAATATCTCTTAAAAAAACTATACCATAATTTGTCTCAATCTTTCGTAGGTTGGTTTTATTCAGTGCAAATACAGAACTATTATTCTAGCTCAAGATATCATTTGTGGCAGAAGTTTTATTTGTATTCTTCTGCTATAGGTTGTCAAGCCATTGCAGGGTTGTATTGATTTAAATCAATAATTCTGCAATTGTTATTTAACATTCTAGATTTACAAAAATTGAAGGAAAAAGCGTGCGGTTATGTTACCATGTGGCAATACTATCAAGAAAAACTAACTTCGTCAGTAAAACAACTTTACTGGTATATTAGTTTGAATTCATAACTTAGAAATTTTTTACATTATAATGTGATTTTTGTTTTTTAATTTGCTTTGAAATAGTTACAGTAAAATCTGG
Source organism: Stenolophus ochropezus (assembly GCA_035578165.1). NCBI lineage: Eukaryota > Metazoa > Arthropoda > Insecta > Coleoptera > Carabidae > Stenolophus > Stenolophus ochropezus. The sequence goes on along the minus strand of JAQOWZ010000005.1, from coordinate 24,622,877 downwards.
TTATAACGCCATCGAAGGAATCCCAAAAATTTCTATATTCTATTTCGCTATAAAAGTAAAATAAAGTTTTCAAAGTTTCAAAAAATAAAAAAGCCGATTTAAATAAAAAATATGTATTTTTATGCAGCGCTGATTGTTTTTCAAATTACTCACAACATGTAATGAGTTCCGAAATAGTCAAACACAGATGTATTTCTATTTTCCTTAAAAGTTTGTGACACTTTTATTTTTTATGTCTCCGAATTATTCTTTTGGAATCCGTATGTTATATCAGAATGTAACATCTTTTCCGGTATTACAAAATTATTGTATTCTCCTTGAATTTTTATAAATAAATGTATATGCAAAAGAAAGCAAAATGTAAAAAGAAAATTCTTGTACGACGCATCATACTTATTTTAAACAAGGAAGTTTTGTATATAATATTAGTTTTTGTCAATACTTGTATGTGCTTATAAATAATTTCTTTTCTCTACAATATACAATAAATTTATCTCAAATGAAAGCTATTAGAAAGTGTATTACAAAATTAGATATAAATCTTAAAGTGTAGGCGAATTTCTAAACGATAAAATATGAAATGTTAACAAAATATTATTCGTCAAACATGAATCATTACATAAAAATACTATCACCCTTGCTGTTATACAAAATATAAATCAATGTATTGACGTTATTATTAATTTAACGTTTTATACCGATCAATCTCGCCAATATCTAATCGTAATCTGAGATCTGTCTGATCCGTTATCAGTAACTTCAATTTCGCCCCAGTTTCTAATTCGCTGAGAGTTTCAATCCAAGTTTAATCCAATTAGGAACCATAAATGCTATCAGTGTAGCTCTAGCTTTACTTTCCTCTATCTGTTGTTACATTTTTACTACTGCTTTTTCATTACGTGGAGAAAGTCATTCCCACAAACACACGCAATTAATTTGGCAAAGAATAACAACAGTTTTGAAGAATGGTGTGGTCTTGATGAAACTATTTATATTAAATATTAAATTTTGTACTTATGGACTCTGGCATCCCATCCAAATGCTAAATGTAGTAATCCTTGCTTCATATTATCATAAGTGGTTTTACTATGTATGTGTTTTTCCTTAGATAAGACTTGTTTTATATTATAACGTTGTAAAACAAAGTTTAATTTATTGGCTTATAACAAGACCTTTTTTGGAATGCTATTTCCCGGTGAAGTTAGAAATTCTGACTGCGTATTTTGTCTTTCTAGTATCGACAACGTTCACAAACTCCCTCACCACTTTCAAAGAACGATAGATAATTTTTTAGTTCACTCTTTTCAATATAAATGTACTGTGTATTTATATCTTCCACAAGTATAATTACCTCATAACGAAATATGGTGGGAAAACATTACCTCTACAAGAAAAACTAGAAAAAAAATCCCTGGATATGTTTGTTAGAAATTTTCTGTTTTAAGAAGAATGGTTAATTCGAATAATTTTTTAAAATTATTGATTGATGTCTTTATTCAACAAGTCTATAGATTTAATTTGTCGAAAAAATACTTCCGATAATCGTTAAATATAAGAATAAATTAGTACATTCATAATAAATTTTTAAATTGTGCACCCAATTAAAAAATCTGATGTGGTCAGCACACATAAAACACTTCAGGTCTTCATGAAAACATCACTTCTGCTTGCAAAATTAGCACCAAAATCTAATCAGATCTAATCTAGGGTGTCAAATGATGTTTCCAAAATTTCAACTTTTTTTATTCACTAGTATTTAAGTAATCGTTACTACAACATTCATCCATCCACACACATACACACGGATAGACATCATCGAAAAAAATTTAAAGTCGTGTCTTAGGGACTTCAAAACGTGCTTACTATCCGATTTTTTGCATGATTCCAACACCTCTCTTACTGAGTGGCAAGAGGTAAAAACTAGAAAAAATATCCTAAATTTGTATAAAAAAAAACTAAAAGTTTAATTTGTGTCTTTCTTCAACAAATCTATATATTTCTAATTTGTGGAACAAATACTTCCAATAATCATTAAACATAAGAATAAATTTTTTTTCGCGATTCTATAATAGATTTTTAAATTTTGCATCTCAATTTAAAAAATTGATCTGAATTTATTGTATATTAGTTTCATCTCTGATCTCTGGTTTTTGAATAAAAATAAGAATTCTTAGCATGTATTTTACCATATACCAAAAGATCTAGGGAATCATGTTAAAGTACATAGTTATATGTGTTGCAGCCCTTGACATATGCAATCTTCGGTAGATATTGGTGTTGATAGTTTTTCCAGGAGTGTCGGTTCTTCCTGCTTGTGATTGTGCGATGCCGGAGCGATGGGATGTGTGTATTGGAGATTCGAACAGGTTCTGAACAAGGCCTGGGGCAACTTAACGCGTTCGTGTGATTCTTGCCGGGTTATTGAACTCCACTTTTCCAAAAACGTACAACTGCCCCCCGCCCATGTCCTGGCATTTTTTCTCCAGGAAGGAGCGGACCGACCATCGAGCATAGCAGCTACAACGCCTTATATACCTAAACATTGCATCTTTCTAAGATGTATGCAACAAGTGCAGAAACTTATCTTACAAATAATGGAAACACTTTTTCTGGGACCAACTACAATAAATTCGGTTCCTATACAAAATTTAGTCGATGTATGAAACTTTATGCAACAAGTGCAGAAAGTTTCCTATTTCTTACAAGCCACAACACTTTATATACCCTACTACTCTTCCTAAACCACAGAATAGTTATTACATAAAGAAGCGACACTCCGTGTCGGTACCTTTCATGTTACCCTATTCAGTTCTATGACCTTGGAGCATTGTGTAGACTTTTAAATTTGTTGACTTTCCCTATCTCTCCCTAAGATGTGACGAAACTTTCCGATTTTAAACCTTTATATTTGTTGCCTTTCCCCTCGCCTTTCCCTATCTCTCTCTAATTTTCGTTTCTCTGTCTTACTGTCGCTTCTTTATAAACCTATTCTGTGCCTAAACATTGCATCTTTCTAAGATATAGTAGGTTATACAACAAGTGCAGAAACTTAGTTCTTACAAATAATGGAAACACTTTTTCTGTGACCAACTACGATAAACCCTGTTCCTGTACAAAATGTAGTCGTTGTATGAAACTTTATGTAACAAGTGCAGACAGTTTCCTATTTCTTACAAGTACATTGTACAACAAGCATGCAATGGTACTCATTTCATATGAGTATATGACAGCCGAAGACGAATGCTGCAAATCATACGAGTATGAAATGAACATTTCCTAATTCATTTACATTTTACTAATAAATATGTGTTCATTTCACTACTTTCTAGCAACTAACTACGAAAAAAAAACAATACTATTTTTGACAGAACTGTGAGATATGAATTCATACTCTTAACATTGTCTATGGTTACCGTGGAAAATGAAAATGTGTTTACAATATACTATATATCCTTATTAATAACAAACATACAACAAGCAAATATCATATCCACTCTAGGATGGATACAAGCTATGTATCCATTGTATAAAGCGTGCAAAAAACGTAACATATACCGTATGGAATAGAGAAACACTTTTTCTACAACCAATATTTGTATGAAATATTGTACAACAAATACACAAAATTATATACCTAATAATCAATCGTACGTCGTAAGAGACATACGAGATATATAGAAAGAACATATGAGTAGCGATGGCTAATTTCATTACTGTGTTCTGTTTATATATTTTGTTTAAGAATTCTAGAGAAAACAAAACAACAATAAAAAAATGACGCCAGTGGTGTACTCTTCATACTAGCTGGAATACCCAACAGAAAACGTCTGATAAATAATGCAAATCTGTCACACACAGTAGTAACTGTGTAGTTTTTTTACGAAGCAAATTTCTGTGTCTATATTTCTCTTCTCACTTGCTATAAATACCCAGGAAATGCTAGTAAACACTATTTCAAAAAAATATCATTATCGATATTAAAATATTGCAAATCTGTCACACCCAGTAGTAAGTCTGTACTTTTTACGAGACAAATTTCTGTGTCTATATTTCTCTTCTTACTATAAATACCCAGGAAATGCTAACATACACTGTTTCCAAAAAAAATCATTACCTTTATATACGATAAAACCCTTTTTACCTCCCGCCTATCAATATATAGATAAGGGAGGTATTGTTTTTGGTCAAATTTCTCGAATGTGAGTTTTCAACATATGAGCACGAATTAGGGTGTCTAGAATAAGATTTTACTATTTTTACCGTGATGTCTGTATGTCCGTGTGTGCGTGCGTGTGTGTGTGTGTCTGTGACGATTTTTCGTCCACGATAACTCCAACACGATACATGTAAAAAATATAATATTTGGTATTTAAGACTTATATTCAAATATGATGAACTGATTAGATTTTGACTACAATCGGTTAACCGGAAGTAATACTTTACTTGAAGCTTTAAACCGTTTTTCCTAAAAAATACCTCTAAATACCATATTTTCGCAAATTTCGTTATTATAAATATAAAGATTTTTTAATTTTCTACCGATCTGCATAATTATGTTTATATATAACTTCTAGCTAGATAGAGAAAAAAATATATAAATTATAATAATTTTACATATCGTTTAGGCTGAGAAATTTCGATAAAACAGATGAGTTATTCATATGTTCACAAAATTTGACATATGATGTCAAATTTGATGTAAGTAAGTATAAAAGATAAAATACGTAAAAATGAAGTAATTTTATAGTAAAATTTAAAAAGATGGAAGAAATATATTAGGAATGTATTTGCGTGCGTGAATCAAAGTAAGTTCGGTTCCGGTTTTAGTATCGTGAAAAATAGCTGTCATATTGGTCATACAAATTTTATGAAGGAAATTTTAGGTATGAAATAAATTAAAAATATTCTGACTGCAATAACAAATTAATTTTAAAACTATAAATTAAATGAATTGAAAAACTTATATAGAATATATTACTAAAGTGGCGGGAGGTATTGTGTTGGACACACCAGATTTTTTACCTTGCTATGAGTAATGCCTTTCTGTGCCCCGGTTGGGCGCCACTGCGGTCCATCTTCAGGTCCCCCAAATCTCACTACACGCCACGTCACGACACGGAGCCCAAGGCCACACACACACGCACGCGTGGCTTCACGTGTTCACCCAGCTCACGTGTCCCGGCAATGTCAAGTACACTGACCTGCACTCGGTTACTGTGCTCATATGCCGGCAGTTATATCATCACCCGTTGCCCCCATCATTCACGGGGATGATACTACGAGTACTCTACAACCTAGCTCAGAAACTATACCTACTGTTTAAGTGAAGAGAATTATAAAAGTTATCTAACGTCTACAATAATTTTTAACTATAAATGCAAAAATAAGAAAAATAGTCACAAGTTATAGACTTTTACATCCAAATTCTTAAAAAAAAGATTAGCTACTGACCTGGATTAGTTATACCCCTTTTTAACGTCCTGAAATGTCAAAATAAATTCAGTCCCAATTCATAAAAAGGATTATATTATGTTGTTCCAAATATAACTCCACTAGTTTGGTGGCAGATTTATGGTGATATTTGACAACCTAGAAGTAAAATACTTTGATTACACGTATTCCATATGTCACTTGTATCAGATTTACTTATATTTTTGAACCTGGATTCTGGAACACTTATTTTTCGTTTTTGACTGGATCAGTTTTGTATCGATTCAATCCACTCGTCGAGGTAGATCAGAAAGATCTAATTCATCCGAACTCATGTGTTTTTAGCAGTGGCGGATCTAAGAGAGGGTCAATGGGGCTATCCAACCTTCCTTAAGCTGATAAGCAGTTCATAACAACGTGGCTCCCTTATTTGGGAAGAAACCGAATGTCGAAATAAAGACTTTTGGGTCTTGCCCTTTTAAAATTCTATTAGGACAAAGAGTTGAATTCAAAGCTAATTTTGATTCTCTTCGCGTCGAGGAAAAGCCGTCGTTTATTCTGTTATTATTAATAAATTTTATACTGAACATTATTATAGCTATAATTTATTGTTTATGATTACTTATGAAAAAGGAAATTCGCTCTTGCCTTAGACTCTAAGAGAGTTTCTATATTTTTTTTATATCCAGTTGTTCCTACTTTTATTAATCTTGTAACGCATTTTAAGATGCATAATTTTTATCATTAAACTACTTTTTACCTGATATGCGTAAACATATGTTTTTCTAAAGTATATGTGGGAATTGTAGACTTAATTAAAATTTAAAATTAACACATGACGAGAACTATATTGTTTCCGAGATAAAAGGCTCCATCTATTGACCAGTCTTTGTGAGGAAATAAAATGAAAAAATACAATTGGAGAATAGTAGCAATAGCAGAATATAATTGGAGGACAACCCATCTAGTAAGCCATGCTGATATATTCACTCACAAAATCGGACATTTAGTACAGAAGCCGCTGTGCTTGGCTAGGCTCTGCACTTCCTAATTCCAATGTGGCACGCTGTCTCTGTCCAGCTGCACTCCTCCTTGTTCCTTGCATTCACTCCGTCTCTTTTTTCTTGAAGATTTGCCAGCGAGCCAGACGAAGACGGCTGCAGGCGACGCCTTGTCTCGCTCTACACTTGTGGGAATTAGCGATTGCAGATGGCGGAAATAGATATTTACATTATTAATAAAAACAACAACTAACTCACGGATTATGCGGATAATACTGTATATAGCTATAAAAGACTGCTACAAAAAATGCAAGTTATTAGTGATAGAGGTTTGTTATGTCTTAATAAAATATTGGGATATTATTTATAAAGTGTATTTTGTTTTTCGATTCATTAATCATAGTTTAAAAGAAAATAATTATTAAAAATTTGGGGAAGACATAATGAAACGTCAGCATGGTAGAATTGTGAAAGAAGACAAATAGATTGGGAGAAAAACAGTCTATCTGTCTCTTTCCACGATCATACTATGCTGACGTCACATTGTTTAATTTTTATTATTATAATGAAAAGCTTTAGTGGTTACTTTTTATATTTTGTGACTTATATACTGAAATTCGATTATGGTCACATAAACCATTTAACCATTATAGTTCTTATAAGAGAGATATTTGACAATGACTTATGCCAAGTTTATAACATTTTATGGACGGTTAGATAGCTTAGTAGTTAAGCCTCACAAATTATATCTACTTGAAGATAATTCAAAACATATTCATACTAAATTTTATGTTTATGTTTACATTTCTCTATCCCAACAATATTTTAATCTATTTTCAAGTTACAAATCGATGTACATTTAAAATGAATTATTATTAGAATATTTTAATCGAGATTTTAAATTACATTAGGTAAATGGAAATGAGATGGGCGTAAGTAATTTAGTGGTTCATTTAACATCTGCTCTGAGGAGAGATGGACCAGAGGATTTTTATTGTTAAAAAGATCAATTCAACCGGTGAATAGGAAAAAAATCATTAGCACATAGAAAGGTATACGATCTATTTGCTATTATGAGTTCTGTAGAACTGTTGTTAAATTATTAATCAAAGGGTGATGATAATGAAATTGCTGAAAATTATGAAAACAAATAAGTGGGATGCAAGGGAAATTATTAAATAAAAACGATAAAGAAGGATGATTGCACGAATACTATTTCCACATATGATAAATGACAACTACCTGTTAATATAGTTTAAATTTTTTCTCTAGTCTTATAAGTAAGTCTAGATTATATGGTATTATAAATAAATATTATAGAGTAACAATTATTTTTCCAAAACGTGATCCATCTTACCCCCACTTACCCTAATTAGAAAACATTTTAAACAAATTTCGGAAACAATTTTCACCGCAAGACACATGAAAAAATCAGTTTATTCTATAATTAGTTCCTAATATTTTTTCATACAACCATAAAATATCAACAATGATATATTTATACAGTACATAGCATATTCGGTCACTTTTCTAACTAGCGTAGAGAATGTACAACATAAGGAAAGAAGGCGTGAAAAATAGACCGAAGGAATTATTTTTATATAGAAAATAATTGGAAAAAAATTGAATTAAGGTATTTCCAATATCTTACTAATTCGGAACCCACTAAACTGTGGATCCTTTGTTGATGCTGTTGGCACAAAAGTCTGAGAAAGTAAAGTATCACAAAATGTTATTATCATTATCAAAAATACAAATTCCTGAAGTTCAGTTAATTATAGTATGCAAAATAACTTACGGCTATAAATACAGATAAACATCATATATGTCATCTTGTAATAATTATTACATACGGTGTGTGTGTATCATCATTATCATATTCTAATTAATGTATTCAAATTGGTTCACCATTAATATAACGGTCCTATTTTTTCTCCTCCATATTTTTATTAAAACAGAACAGAGTGTGACAGTAAGAGATTGTTTTCGTTTCTCAGCAAGGGTTGATTGTTTCCGTGCTTTTGAGCCAATTAAGACTAGACTCACACTATGGATGTAATTAATAATGGCTTCGCAGTAGATTCCGTGATGTTTGTCTTCACCATAACGAACCTGAGAACTTGACAAATGAGCATCAAGGTTGTTGATTCTTCAAGGACAACAAAACAACTGCTGCTCTCTTCTATACATCACTGCTTTACATTACTTACCATCAATTTTACTTTCAAATACTCCATATAGAAAAACTCGCTAACTACACATTTCAAACCCAAAAATATAATTGCAAAATTATATGTTTTCTTCCAATGTTTAACAGTGCCAGATAAAATTTACATCCCTCTACAGTTTTTCTTTTGTTTATAATAAACAATATAAGGTAATTTTATATAATCATGAAACTACTGGCTTCTCAAAAAATGAGCTTTTTGGAAATTATTTGGAGTATAAAATTAATAATTAATAATATAATAGTTTATGTATGTATTAATAACAGGGAAAGTTATTCCCAAAACCGCTGATGCTGTATTTTTGTGTAAATTTGAAAATATTTGAACATATCGAATTTTTAGTTCGAAAATTTTCAAAATTTACAAAATTTTGTTTGTAGTATTTTTTAAAGAATTAGTTACGCTGATATCAAATTTACAAACGGAATTTAATTATCTCTTTTCGTTTCGGAGATATTTGCTCTCAAAGTTGTACCTCAAAAAAGTGAGTTTTTTGAGAATATTTCAAAAATGAGTAGAAATACAATCTCAAGTACTTTACCATTCGATTCTACGGGAAAAGTTATATAAAGAAATGTTTTGCCCACATACACGTACTTTGGAATGATTAAGCGAAAAATAAGAAAAACGATAAAACCTAAATTTCAATTTTTCGCCTCGAAACTTTTTGTCATCAAAATTTTTCATTTTTTGGTCGATTCTACTGGAAAAGTTACATAAAGAAATGTTTTTTCCGCATATACGTTCTTTGGAACGATTAGGTGAAAAATAAGAAAAACGATAAAACCTAAATTTCAATTTTTCGCCTCGAAACTTTTTGTCATCAAAATTTTTCATTTTTTGGTCTTAAGTAGATATCGATGCGCTGATTCCAAATTTTCAAACAGAATTCAATTATCTCTTCCCGTTCTCGAGATATTTGAGTTCAAAGTTATACCTAAAAAATCAGGTTTTTTAGGTATACCCGGTAAATGGTTAGGTTTAAGGTTTCGGCGACCTCACTAATCGATTCTACGAGCAAAATTACATAAGTGTACCAATTTTCAGATTTTTATTCCAACGGATATAAGTTTTAGAAAGGAAAAACTGAAAATGGCCAAAATCGAGAAAAATCGTAAGGGGTTCATCAGGCATTTTTTTCGATTTTGGCCATTTTCGTTTTTCCTTTCTATAAATTGTATCCTTTGGAATAAAAATTTAAAAATTGGTATACTTATGTAATTTTGCCCGTAGAATCGATTGGTGAGGTTGCCGAAGTCGGAAACCTAACAATTTAAGGGGTATACCTAAAAAACCTGTTTTTTTGGGTTTCGCCAAATCTCAACTTTTAATAAGAATATCTCGAGAACGGTAAAAGATAATTCAATTCGGTTTGAAAATTTGAAATCAGCGCTTCGATATGTACTTAAGTCTAGAAAATGAAAAGTTTTGGAGAAAAAAAGTTCCTCGGAGAAATTTTGAAATTTAGGTTTTTTCGATTTTCTAATTTTTCACCTAATCGTTCCAAAGAACGTATATGCGGAAAAAACATTTCTTTATGTAACTTTTCCAGTAGAATCGACTGGTATAATCGTTGAGATTGTATCTCTAGCCATTTTAAAGATATAGCCAAAAATCACACTTTTTTGAGGTGCAAATTTGACTTCAAATATCTCAAGAACGAAAAGAGATAATTAAATTCCGTTTGAAAATTTGAAATCAGCGCGTCGAGATCTATCAATGTACACTATTTCCCAAAATCAAAATTTTGGGCACAAAAATAAGTATTTTTGGGATACTTCGTGTTTGTCAACACAATTTTTTGTTTAATACTGTTGTTTGGTTTCTTTTAACTCGAAACAAGTTTTATAGGGGTTGTAGGTTTTGATAATAAATAAAAATTAGATAATAAAGCGACAGAATAAAATCGAAAAGGTGTAATAGGATTGCAAGTTTTGAAATCAGCGCATCGATATTTTCTTTAAGTCTAGAAAATGAAAAATTTTTAAGAAAAAAAGTTTTAAAAGTGAATTTATAAAATTAATAATTGTTATAAATCTCTACAATTTAATGAAATAAACGATTTAAATATAAATAATTACAGATATTTTTTTCTCTATAATGCACTATTAATAGAGCTAAAAATTATTTAAATTTAAGAATAATACATTTTACGGATTTATAGTTTGTACAGAAACATATAATTCCGTAAGATATCTCTTTCTTGGCTAAGATTGTGCTAATATGAAAGTGTATAAAGAATAAAGAATGTAGTTATATTTATTTATAACAAGGAAGCATATAACTTTTCCTTTCCGACCTCCGACCTCTGCAATACGCGAAAGCTGCATTCCGTACATTACATAATTCTTTTACAATACGCGAATTGGCGAATTATGTTTGCATCTGCCGTATTATACCCTATACCTGGGTGTGAGTTTCAACTGGATTCGCGAGGTAACGGTTTCACTTCAACTCGTTTTTTGCAACCCTCCACATAATGGGTTCAAGGACAGCCAGGGAGGGATTCAAAAAAATCTAAAAATACTTTGTTAAAACTGTAACAATTACAGTGATTGTCTTACTATAGATAGGTTATTATTAAAGTTGTTTTATTACAATATTGTATAAATTGTACAGGGTGTAACAGAAATAAGTATATTAAGTTAAGCATTGAACTCGTCGAGAGTAAAAATGTTTATAATAACTTTTCCCGAACTATATTTTTTTTTATTATTTTTCAACCCCAAAAATTGACGTGTCGTTGATGTATAGTCTGTGGTAATATATTATGGGTACTAAAATGATCAAAAATTTTGCATGAAAACATGTATTGCCTAGAAACTTTTAAGATTCCCTTAAATGGACAAATGAACTATTCAACTTTGCTGTCAAAATTTCGATTATCATTTTTTGTTTAAGTATTGCTTAAAATTAAAATCTTGTTGGTGAAACTGTGAAAAGAAGAAGAATTTGTGGTATTGTTGCAGCTGTAATTTTAATAAACGAACAAAATAAAAAGAAAAATAGATTAGAATGGTGGGTTCACCCTTTAAACCAATATTGTATTCAAAAAAGGATATTTGTAACTTCAATCATGATATGAAATATAAAAAAAATGAAAAATTAAAACATAGCAAGAAACAATACATCTGTACTGCATTTAAAGCATAAAATTAAAACAAAACTTAAAATTAAAACTAAAACTTAAAATTAAAACAGTAGCTGGGAATGAGTGTACAGTGTTTTTCATTTCTTTTCTTTCTTTCATTTGGCATTTTAAATGTCAATATCAAATTACCGCTATAAGTTTCTGGAAATTTTCACCTACTATGCAATTTTCGGTGTCAGTATGTTCTGATTAGTCCAAATTTTTAAATCTTTATATGTTATTGGTTAGTAAATTATGAAGGAAATAGTCATAATAACTTGATCTAGTAGCAAAAACAATTAAACAATTATTTTTGACAAAAATAATAATGATAAGTGTTATAATCGGTAACAATACTTTCCTTTAGGAATAGCGACTACACTGACATTTATATATCAAAATAAAAAGTATATATTTTAATCAATCATAGGTGAGTAGTTTGTTACAAAACTTTAATTTTAATTTTAATTCAATTTATAGAAGGTTTACAAGAAAAAGCTATTAGTAAATATTGTTGCTCTTACTGCTTAAATTTAACTTACTTATTTCTGTTAAACCATTTGTACCTAATATTCCCCATAAAATTACTAAATAATAACATACAAATAGTAGATCTGCCACACCCAACAATGGGTAATGAGATGTGAATAATATGTTTATTATGAGAAATAATAAAAGATGATTGATGATTCATTAATACATGTTTTTGATGCGTTGTGGGAAATCCACTTGTGCTTTCGCCGAATCGAACAGTACTTTCTTCTCTCCTCTCTGCGAATTGAGAGTCTCGGTTCGAGTCCAGTTAGTGAGGCGAGAGCGAGAGGAGAGAAGTCGATGAACCGAGAATTCGTGAGAAGCAGGATATGTGGATTTGTTTTATTGCTACTAAGCCGACGTTTTTGTTTCAATTAACGGCGATTCGATCGAATTAAAAACCGGTAATCATATCGTATGCTAATTCCACACAGGAATTTGGTGATGGACTGTGCATAGGCGGCGGCATGGCTTTCCCTAAGGGGCACACAAAAAAGAAAAAAATGTATACCGGGTGTCCCAGCTCGACCGACACATGGGAGTTTTACATGGGAAATCAGTTAATTATGAATAGTATCTCCCCAGTGCAAGATATTAACTTGAAATTTTTTATACTTATTGGAGAATATTAATTCTATGGATCACACTTATTTGAAATGTGCAATTTCGTCTGCAGGGCGAGATTTCTTAAATTAAAAATCTAATATTTTCGTTCAAAATCAGACAGCCATGGAAATAAAAAAATATTTATCTGACAGTTTAGTGAAGTATCACTGATTTTAATTCTAATTCACTGTATTTTAATATTATTTAATATTATTTAAGTTGAATTTAGTTTCCTTTTGTTAAATAATATACCAATATTACAAAAATATAAATATCTACAATGGCATGTCATTAACTGCCAGAACTGTCACATAGATATTTTCTTTTATTTCCATGGCTGACTGATTTTGAACGAAAATGTTAGATTTTATAATTTAATAAATCTCGTCTTGCAGACGAAATTACATATTTCAAATAACTGTAATCAAGAGAAATAATATTCCCCAATACGCATACAAAATTTCAAGTTAATATCTTGCACTGGGGAGATACTATTCATAATTAACTGATTTCCTATGTAAATCTCTCATGTGTCGGTCGAGCTGGGACACCCGGTATAACTCATTTTTTATTATTACTCATTTCTGGGCAATGATAGATTAATTCCGTACAAAACGTTTACCATATTATAGCTGACGTGGAGAATGCACCACAAAGATTATAAATTGCATTCTATGTCTTAAAACGATGAATATTAAAAATCTTGAAAATCTGTACCCTACAAGTTTAATGGATAAAGAATGAATAATTATTAAAATTTGGAAAATCTTAGTGCTACGGCACTGCTTTCCCTCATCAAGTAAGCGATAAGATCTGTATCAAAAACCAGCCCATGTTTAAATATACGCCAGAGAAGAATCCCAAATCACATACGTGAAATAATTTTCTATTTATAGGCGATAAAAAGTCGTTGAACTTGACTTCGAAGCTTGCCAACAACAAGTGAATAACTAACTAAAAAATCACGTCGCATAAATATATTAACATAACAGTTTATTTACATATTAGAAACATTTACACCAATCTGTAAATTCATTCAAACGTTACCTCTATCTTTAATTTACCCACGCCTACAGTTTTTACAAAAAGTTAAATATTTAAGCAACCAACACACTGTTTTTAAGTACATACTTTTTTGGCCTTCTGATATGTAAATATAACAATCACACATAGTTGATGTCAACGAAAGTTGCGATTTTACACATAGTTGTGCAATAAAGTAATTCGATATTTTTTAGTTTTGAGAGGTTGTAATGAAAAAAGTTTCATTGGAGTAATAAAGAATGACTAAAATGTTGTCTTATTTTTATTTCTCCAGGACTTTTTTGAACGCTAAATTTCGGTAGGCAACGTTTTTGTAACAGGGTTGCATTGATCACTTTTTTGACAATTTTTATTTAAAATCCCAAGTTTAAGAAAATTAGGGGAAAAAGCGTGTGTGTAGTATTATCATGTGGCAATTGTTTCAGAAACTACTAAACCTGATTACTTTTTATGTTTGTATTTATAACTTAGATAATATTTGCCACAATATGTGTTTTTTTTTAATTTACTTTGAAATGTGATATCCATTTATAACGACATCGAAGGGATTTACAAATTTTGGCGCTAATGCCGAAAGTCGCTTTAGTAGAAGAAGGTGAAATAACGTTAGCTTTTATATGGGATATGGGCTTTGAAACAAGAGGTTACAATTTAGACGTTATAAACGGATTTTACTACATTTTTTATTGTTTCTTCAAATTTTTACTTGTTATCTACAATAATAAATATTTTTTTTGTGAAATAAGATTTTAAAAAAATCTAAAAATTCTGGTTTAATTAATTTAATTCAAAATTGGACTTTTATAAACATCTTTATTATTACAATAAGATATGTGACTAAATTTTGATTTTTACGTATAATGGTACTAAACAAGAAAATAAAATATCCATATTTTTAAAATCAATTCATTATTGGTAGTTTACACGTAAATATATATTAAAAATATGGGGAAGAGGTACTGTGTCTTCAGCATGGTAGAATCGTGAGAAAAGACAGATAGACTGAAAGCAAAAGAGACTACCTACCTAGCTATCTTCTTCCACGATCCTACCATACTGACATATCCTTTCTTCAAAACATTAAATTGTCTATAACTACATTATTGTAAACTCATGTTTAATTTTTATTACTATAATGAGAGAATAGTGATTAGTTTGTATATTTTGTGACTTACTTATTGAAATTTTATTATGGTCGCGTACTCCATTATTATCATTATTTAAATAACTAATAAAAGCTAAAAGATATCGCACCACAATGCGTAGAATGTCTACTACCGGAGACGTCAACTATGTGTGATTATTATTCTTTACTGGGGTGTGCTGGGGTGGTATTCTATAACTATAAATAGCAACTGCACTTGTTAAAATATCAATTACAAACGTCAAATGTCAAACTTCGCCCTTACCGAAATTCAAATTTGCAGTGAATTTAAGACATTCTCACATCAGTGTAGACTTGTAGAGTGTTCTTTATGTGTGTATGAGTATACGTAAGTACGAATCAACCATAACCAGCAAGTATACTTTGTAGTTGATATTTACAATTGATATCATAACAAGTCCAAATGATAGCAACCGTAGATATAGAATCCCAATCCTGATGGTTTTTTTGTGTGTTGTTATGTGTGAGAAGCCGATGTCTAAGTGTGTATGTTGTTCCAGAGCAGCACTATGTGGCAGCGGACTCGAACAGTTCTGCAGGAAGCACCAAGTCGTTCGTGCCGTGCAAGGTGTGCGGAGACAAGGCCTCGGGCTACCACTACGGAGTGACGTCATGTGAGGGCTGCAAAGTAAGTGCATTTCCTGCTCGCAGCCATGTCGTTCCCATACACACACTAGCTCGCTATGGAAGAACTGGTACTCATTCTCTCGGCTGCCACGATTGTGCTGTCGTTTATGGTATAGATAACCAGGTTCACTCGCTCATTTCCCTGTTTCGCAGCAACGGCTATAAACAAACCAATAAAACAAACAGCGATCGCTTGTGTCGGAAGAACGTGACTTAGACCTAACGGGACCGCACTGCAAATTATACATTTTCTCCTTTTACTTATAAACCAACACTACGGCGTAGAAAGTTATCTCGTTGCACAACATTGGTACACTCTCTATTATAACATACAATACCTGCCATATATTATTCAGTTATATTGGTTTTGGTGCTTTCTCTACAGCTAAATTTAATAACTATGATAGTTTATATATTAAAAAAAAAACTATAAAAATATAAATTTATTAATAACAAATTAATATTTTAAAAACTTCTGTAGATATAAATATTTTTATGAGTATCTGTCTTATGCAGGCATTGAAGTCTCCAGAATTTTTGTACAAAAAGTAACTTTAAATGCAAATAAAATATATATATTAATATATATTTTAATCAGCAGCACTCTATACTGTTGTGGGGAGTATATTTTTTTGTGGTAAATAATTTTTGAGAACGTGATGCGAACCAGAAAAATAGATATAATATATAATATTTTCTAATAGGTGTATTAATATTTTATACATTTTTTTTTATATTCATAGGTACCTCTCTTTTTTATTTTTTTTTTTCACCAGAAAAATTACTTGTATTTTGGCTATAACTGTTGATTGTAGTACAACATTTATATTTTCTTTCCTCTTTAGAAAATTTTTCCAATAAATTCAATTTTAAGGAGCTATATCTAAATTTCGTAACGCTATATCTTTTTCCCCAAATTGACTTTTAATAATGAAAAAACTACTATTAAAAATATATCCTTCAAAAAGTGGCTGAATTACTCCACTTCCCTCCTTTTCCAGTGACGTATCAAGGTTTTTATCAAACTTCACTTCGTTTCAAAATAAATTGAACTCACTCCCCCATCCCCTTGTAACGCTGAGCTGGATCTACTCCACCCCATGAAGTGTTATGTAATTTAGAGTCAACCCCTAATGATAACTTTGTGTGTTGATTGAAAAATATCTAGATAGACCTGTTTATTTTCCGTTCCTGTGTTTTGGAATCAGATTCGACAGAGCCATCTAGTTCATGGTTCCTGAACTACTTTGCGTAATTAAACAGACAAAATATCAAATAAATAAAAATGTTTTACATATTTACTGAATTTTTTGCATATATTGAAATGATTTTTTCAGTAATTCATGTATAATACAAGAGGGTTGCCTATATTTTATATTTGACAGAAACGCCTGTTATTAACCAAAATGCAACCAGACTCATAGTTATGCAGGTGAACTTGCGTATCTATATACTTTTTCATGAACGCTTTGGTATATTTTACCAGTATTATTACCCTACTCTACTTGTTCTTTACCATTAACTACACATTGTTCTATTTCTGTCAGGGTTTCTTCCGACGCAGCATCCAGAAGCAGATCGAGTACCGATGCCTGCGAGACGGCAAGTGCCTGGTGATCCGGCTGAACCGGAACCGCTGCCAGTACTGCCGGTTCAAGAAGTGTCTGGCCGTGGGCATGTCCCGGGACAGCGTGCGCTACGGCCGCGTGCCCAAGCGCAGCAGGGAGCGCGGACCCGACGACGTCGCCACCCCTACCACCACCACCAGGGCTAGCACTCCTGATCCTGACCAAGAGCGACCTGGTACGTAACGTAACTTTATTAGTCTAGACATGAAATGCAGTGGTAAAGGAAATAAATAGTAAGAGGAAATTTTCAGGGAAAATATTGTAACTAAGAAAGATACTTAATTTTGCTTCAACATTTTATATCAACGTATGTGATCTATTAAATTAAAAGAGTTATTGTACCTCTTTCCATTTTTTAATAACTGACTACTAGCCTCGAATGGATGTGAGTTACAACTTTAGAAATATTACCAGTAAATTCATCGCATCAAAGTACCTATGTACACAAATTTTCGTTTTATAATTCCTATTGGTTCAGTAACAATTAAAGATTGAATATCAGTCAATAAAAATCCATATGAGTGTTAATAATGCTGTACCCTGAAATAAGTCTGAATTACACTCTTAAAAGTATTACCAGTGAATTCCTCGCATCAAAATATCCATGTATACAAATTTTCATATTTAAATTCCGACTAGTACAGCCACAATTACAAATTGAATATCAGCCAATAGGAATTGATATGACCGACAATAATGCGCGTCTCAGGATATACCGGGGATCCTGAGACGCTAACACTCAGTCCCGCTCTGCGGGGCGCCGGGGAGGCAGCAGGCCTCTGGGCCTCCGTACCTCTCCGCCTGGTGGTCTGGCCAGACCGCCTTCCAGGGCATCCGATGTCCTGAAGGTGGTCTAGTTCAGCCGGCCGGGAATTGGAGCACGCTTCAGGGTGTGCTCTAATTCTTGGCCTGCCGAAATCAGAACACATTCTGGGGCAGCTTTAGCTGCTCTGGATTGTGTTCTGGTTTCAGTAGGTCAGAAATTAGAGTACTACTAAGTGTTTGCTCTAATTCCTGACCCAGTGAAACCAGAGCACATTCTGGGGCAGATTTAGATGCTCTGGATTGTACTCTGGTTTCATTGAGTCGGCAATTAGAGTATTTCTAAGTGTTTGCTCTAATTCTTGGCTTGCTGAAACCAGATCACATTCTGGAGCAGATTTAGCTGCTCTGGATTATGCTCTGGTTTCAGTGGATCAGAAATTAGAGTATTCATAAGTGCTCTAATTCTTGGCCTGCTGAAACCAGAGCACATTCTGGAGCAGATTTGACTGTTCTGGATTATACTCTGTTGTCAATGAATGGGTCAAGAATTAAAGCATTCCAAATTGTTTGTCCTATCTCTTACGTCTGCTAAAATCAGAGCACAAATCTGGAGCAATGTGCTTGTGGTCTGGTTTCAGAGGATCAAAAATTAGGGCAAATAATGTTGTGATTTTTGATCTGCTTAAACCAAAGCGCATTCTAAAGCACTTACGTATAAATTAGACTATTACCTTAAAAAAAAATGCCTTTTCGTATACCTAATATTTCTTTTTTTTGCAATTTTATATTTTGATTAAGGACATTATAAGAAATTTGGCGCCCATGATTGTGTGTTGTTATATTTTATCGATTATTATAATTGTATACAATACTGTCAGTTTTGAAAACTGCGGGAAACAAACTCTAGATTCTTTTCACTCCCTACTTCATCTCTGGTTATACCACCAATAATACCGCTAACCATATTTCAGGTTTATCCGAGACGAAGAACCTAGCCTTGTACGACATAATCCTCACCGTATCCCAAGCGCACCACTCCAACTCCTCGTACACGGACGAATCTCTCCGCTCTCTATCCCTGAAACCTTTATCCCTGCCGAGTCCGCCGGAGGACAGCGCGTCGCCGGCGTCCAGCACGTCGGAGGGCCGGGAATGGCAGCGCGTGTGGCTGTGGCAGCAGTTCGCGGCGTCGCTCACGCCCGCCGTACAGCGCGTCGTCGAGTTCGCCAAGCGCGTGCCCGGCTTCGCTGATCTCGGCCAGGATGACCAACTCATACTCATCAAGATCGGCTTCTGGGAGATCTGGGTGGTGCAGTCAGCCAGGATGTCCACAGGGCAGATTGTGATGGATGATGGGGTGGTGGTTAGTCGAGCGCAGATGGATATCATGTATGATGTAAGTGCATTGTATCACATGTTTATAATATTTTTTAGATAGGACACAAAACATTCGCAAACACATGGACAATGATTAAACAATTGATGTCATTTAATATCAAATCTGAAAGAACGAAAACCAAACTAAGTAAACTTATTCATCATTTAAATACCTAATTGAGTCACTCATCCCTATTAGATAGTTAATATTACGGTAAAGTTTTCACAGATTAGGGCAAGATTTTTATGCTTCTCAGTGAGTAAATATTACGGTGATTAATTTTTATGCAGGGTGATTTTGAACTTATTACATTAGGGCACGAATTATAGTTTTCACAACGAATTAATGTCCCTTTTAGGGAGTAAACATTACGGTCTCTATTTATTCCGGAGGGTGATTCTGCTCTAATTACAGTTGAACATGAATTAGAGTAATTCACAGTGAGTGATCACCCCTCTCCAGGTAGTAAACATTACGGGTGACTGGTTTTTACGAAGGGTGATTTTGACCTGATTACGATTGGGCAAGAATTAGAGTAATTCACAGTGAGTGAGCACCCCTCTACAGGTAGTAAACTTTACGGTGACTGGTTTTGACGGACGGTGATTTTGATCTAATTACAATAGGGCAAGAATTGGAGTAATTCACAGTGAGTGAGCACCCCTCTCCAGGTAGTAAACATTATGGTGACTGGTTTTTACGGAGGGTGATTACTTTAGAGCAAGAATTAGAGTAAATCACAATGAGTGAGAATTGCTCTCAATGTAACAGGTTTTAACGGGGTGTAATTTTGATTTAATTACATTAGGGTAAGAATTAGTTCTTCGCAGTTTTATTTAAAAAAATATTATTAGCTCTTTTAACTGACGGAGCCTCATAATTGGGCTAGAATGGATTAGTTTCGACGTATACCATAAGCAGAATAAACCGTCTTTCATTTTTCGCACTGAAATTATATATTAAAAATTCATTGTTTGTACACCTGTTGAAATCATTCAAAAAAAAGTATTTGTTTTTTAGGCGGACTTCGTAACGTCTCTCCTGCACTTTACCTCAAAACTAAACGCTCTCTCCCTGAACGACACAGAAGTGGGGCTGTTCAGTGCTTGTGTCCTCCTCACCGCAGACAGACCTGGTGTTACGGACGTCAAAGCCATAGAGCACCACCAGGACAGACTTGTGGAAGCCCTCAAAGTCCAGGTAAGATACAACTCGTACTTCATTCTGTACCAGTACGGACATCTAGTAGTACAACGTTGAAGTTGTAGTGTAGAAGTTGAGCGCAAAATTCAACGAAGAAACATGGAAATGTACCGTGTATTTAAACAAACTTCAAATATTTTAGGGGGTCTAGAAGGTATTTGAAACAGAATTTTATTTATTTTAGTTTTGTCATACATAACATTATTATTTGTAAGAAACAAAAACATAACCTAATTTTAAAAGAAATGTCTTGTGGAGCAAGACAAATCTTTGCGGGTTAAACTACTATTAAATCATTTTACAATAAATTAAACGTTTTCAAGATTTTAGCAAAAACAAAAAATAAATTCGTCATTTCTGTTTAAAAATAAAATTATTTTCTCTTTTGTTTTGCAATAAAGAGTGTAGAAAAGGATAAATGTTGTGTCCGTAGGTGGGAAGGAACCATTCGGGAGACCCGCAACTACCGTCGACGCTGCTGCTGAAGCTAGCGGAGCTGCGCGCACTGGGGGCGAAGCACTCGGCGCACCTGGACTGGTTCCGCGTCAACTGGGCCAAGCTCACGCTGCCGCCGCTCTTCGCCGAGATCTTCGACATCCCCAAGTGCGAGGACGACCTGCAGTAGATACATAAGTTAGGCGCGAAGGTAAACACCCCCACTATTATGTTGGCACGGAACCACACAACATATTTATTTATTTATTACCCAAATCATTTTTTTCACTTTGTTCTTTCAGAAAAAAGTTTAGGCCCAGTTGACATATCATTTATTAACAAACTTATATGTGATATTTTCATTATATTAACTTAAAATGCCAGTTGTATTTATGGAGCGTAAAAGACATTATTTGTGTTGTTGTCCAATCGTAGAATACTCAATCGACATATCACTTAGGAGGAATGTGGTTCCGAGCCTGTCCTGCGTCTGACTCGACCCAAACTGGGTGTGTGATTTCTTCTTCTTGCCTTTTTGCTCAATTTACACCCATTGTTTCGGACAAATCATCGTGGCACACGTATTTATTGTCGACGTATACATATCATTATTTAGTGTTACATTTTCAAATTTTATGCGATTTATTATCAAATCTTTAACGAATCAACACATTCCAAAAATATCACAATTAAATAAATACAGTTGACCACAAATATGGAAAACCTTGAAGAGTTAATAAAAAGTAAGAGTTTAAAATTAATACCTAAAAAGGACGTGAAAAATTATACTTCCAAAATAATAACGAACTATTGCTAATTCATAATTTTATCCTTTCCCACCCAGATTTATAAAAAAAAAAAAATTGCCACTAACCCTGATTAGTTATACCTCTTGTTAACATCCTGTAATAAACTAACTCCACTCCCAATTCATAAAAAAAATTGAATATATATTATTATTATATATTATTTAGATTCAAAGATAACACTAGTTTGGTAGAATTAGCAATATTTGTACATGATTATCAGCATTTCTAAATAATACAGATAAAGATTTGTGGTGATATTTGACAACCTAGAAGTAAAATACTTTGATTACGCATGCGCAAAGCATTCATTGAAGTATGGTTATAATCATTTTTTTTTACATTTTTTTTTATAAAATAACGTCGAAAACTGGAAACCCGAGAATCAGGGAAAGGAGAAATGTTGTGGCCAGCCTGTAAAAATAAAATGTAAATTTTAAAACATGGAAAGTGTTGATTCGGCATTGGTTTATTAAAGGGACGCATCATAGAAATTGAGTTCCCAAACAGTATTTGAATGTTGGTAGCTAGTATTATAGTTTATTTAAAGTTTAGTGTGGGCTTTACGTGTTAGCAGTGGATGTTTTTATAAGAAGCTCGCAGCTTAGCGAAGCTTATAGTTTGAAGCTTTAAATGTTATATATAGTGCGTCCCATTCCATTCGTTCTATTTAAATGTGGTGTGAATTATGAAATGAACTCTTCCTGTAACAATCCGCACGAGATGTGTTTAAATTGGAAGGATTTGCCATATATTTATTGTAGCGACAATCTTATTCCCGTGTGGATTTTTAGAGGAGGTGAATATCGTATTCCCGTCAGTGCTTGAAATGTTTTATTTGGATTCCCATTTCTAGTGCTGTGACTTCGCTCCGCGCAGCCACACCCAGTTGTGGGTAGCGGCTGCCGGAGTGATCCTTAGTCTTTCATAAACAATACAATCATATATGTGCGCGTAGATAGACATGTACATTATATTCATATCCCTTAGAGTACAAAGCATTGGGCTAAGGTTAAGCGTTGTTAGACTTATTTAAGAACTTTTATGATAATAAAGTAATATATCTTCTTATAGTTAAGACCTCAGACTTGCTCTGGATTTCGTACTTAGTGGGGTAGACGATAGATCGTTTCTTTCCGGGACAAACATTCTATTTCCCCGAAAATTCAAAGTTAACCCTTTACTGCAAAGTGTTTACCTGTAAAACTGAATCAGATCTTTACTTCATGTTCTTATATGGTGCTTATATAGCAATATATCTTAAGTATTTTCCCCAAATTATATTAAATTCAGTAGACTGGAGACTGAAGTAACCGGTAAATAATTAAAATAAAAGGAGAAATAATTATTTAATGATAATATAATGAAATTGAATACGAGTATTGAGATCGGTAATTTCGGAATCGGTGCCAAGTCTGCAATTGCGTTTGGTTTGCTGTTTGCATGCGTATCTCTGTCAAATATTTTTGTTGTTTGCGTACGATTATCTTATTTGAAATTAATATTATAAATAGTATTTATTAAAGTATGTCAAACATTAACTTCCTTTCAATGTAAACAGAATTGTTTCACATTTCTCAATTTGTAACAAATATTTTTACCGCAATCGTAACGAAACCGAAATTTATTTGTTTATTTTAAACCAAACGAAAACGAATATAATATTTTCAAATAACCGGTACCGATATAAGCGAAACAAAATTTTTATTAATGTAAAAACCGTTAACCCTAAACGAACATCAATATTTTTCGGTTCGAGTCCCTCTTTTTTTTGAATAAGATATGTTTATACATAATATATATAAATATATCACAGTTCCACATATGGCACAAAAATCCTATTTTCTGAATAAAAATAATTGTTAATCTTAATATATATTTTTAATTAATTTTCCTGCTAATAGGAACCTATGAATTATGTGAGCCAAAAATAAAAATCCATGCAGTAGAGGGTTAATAAATTCAATTTTGAATAATTTTAAGGCAGCTATTAAATAATTCTAAATAAATTTTATGTAAGAACTGCCACGATTAAATAAATGTGTAGAAAAATGAATAAATATATTTAGTTTGAAGTATAGAAAATATAAAAGTAATCAGTAATGTTTGTCTCTTTCTGAAACGGATCCTGTGATGCTTTTGGTCGGTTTTGTACTTGATACTTGAATAATAAGAGGTTAGTGATTAAAATAATCCACGTATTTGTAAATAACGCAAGTTTTTATTATGCTGTATCCTTATGAAATTTTATCATGACAAAAGACATTTAAATGTACCTAATTTTTCGTACTTAAAGTTAAATGTACATATATACATATTATAGAGGTACTTCTATTCCTATACACTGATATTATATACATATAGTTTGACTTTGATAATGTATGCGCACTCACACACGTTATGGAAGAAGAAGTATGGTATGTGAGTGCGTATAGGTTCGTGTTACATCTTTGCAATCTCCACTGCCTTATGACGTTGTCGTTTCATATATTTATTTCCTCCATCATCACACGCCTTCGATGTGGCTCGGCTACACGACTCTCATTATTTATATCACCAGAGACTCACAGAACGTGGTACTGATCAGATGTTTATAAGTGTTATACTCGTTGTTATAGAAGGATAGAGCTCTTATTGTTTAACATAGGGTATTGTTTATGGCTGCTATATTTAGGTGCTCTTTGGCATGTTATCTTTTACACTATTTTTAATATGTAAAAAATTTAGAATTTTTGTTACGAAGATATTGTTTAATTTTGAATATATAATGTATATTACGAATTTATATCATTCATAGTATATTACATCCTTTTCCAATCCTACATCCTATAACAATTAGTATTTAGCTGAACTGCAATTCTACCAGGGTTGCATAAAAATCCGAGTTTTTTTTTATACAGGCCTACCAATGAAACTATTTAAGCATGGGCATCTTGAGAACTACAAAAGATAAGAAGTCTGTTAAATTAGATAAATTTAAAGAAATAATAAAAAACTACAGTAAAATCTGTTTAAAACGATAATGTGTATAGCGAGAAATTGGTTATAACGTCATAATTGTGACGTATTTAATTTTTTTTTACTCGTTTATAATAATTTTTGGCTACAGCGACGAAATTTTTGGGATCCCTTCGATGTCGATATAACCGGATTTTACTGTATCATATTTCAAAGTAAATTAAACAAAAAAAACCATAGTGAAAAAATTTTATGCGTTATAAATGCAAAATAATATATCAGTAAAGTTGTTTTACCAACGAAGTTAAACAGATTTTCGTAAACCTGGGATGTTTAATAACAATTGCTGAACAAAAGTCAATGATTTAAAGTGATATAAGTCAAAGCAACCCTGTTTTCTACACCTACTTTCTGTGAGGTAAGGTATAGTGAAGTATTTATTTATTTAATGCTGTTATTGATCAAAAAAATGGTGGAGGAAAAATTAAATTGGCGCTCAAAAGCAATCATGATAATAACAAAGATTTTATTATTAGGAAAATACATACATTAATAAGGTAAACAAATTACGATATGTAACAACAATTAAAAAAGTTAATTATTAATAATTATGAAGTTATTTACGTAATGTTATGTGGTACGGTGCTGCCATCTGCGTCCATGTTCTCAGCCGATAATCGACATCACAACATGTCACTTTTGCAATATGGCGGCATAGACTTCTCCTCTCCGTCTTGTGCTGTGAAAAACTAAAGAAACTCCACAACGTCGCAGCGTAAAATGTTCTAAA
The DNA here is from genome assembly GCA_035578165.1 of Stenolophus ochropezus. Classification (NCBI taxonomy): domain Eukaryota; kingdom Metazoa; phylum Arthropoda; class Insecta; order Coleoptera; family Carabidae; genus Stenolophus; species Stenolophus ochropezus. The sequence continues at coordinate 24,597,149 of JAQOWZ010000005.1, read as the reverse complement.
ACAGTGAGAAATTATCCGAGTGAGTGCTTGCCGCAGTCTCGTGCACTATGTAGTGTGGTTGAATGTGTAGTGTAGTGAAACCACCCATTCGGATGGTTTTGTGAACTGAGGACTCTAATTCCGGGGAATGAGGCCTATAAACAATGGGGGCTCAAAACACCAAAGACCGGGTAAACACTGCGGGATCTACGTCAGTTAGAACTGTCCGAAAACCCAGAAATCCGAAAGATGGACGACAGACTGGCAGCAATATTTTCACCGAACACAGCGGTATGATGAATCATACTTCTTATTTTTTTGTTTAATTTCTTTCACACACTCGATTCATCGTATTTTATATTAATTTATACCCTTCATATCCCCTATAGTAATTAATACGCGAGTAATGCGAAGTTTGTTCAAATTTTATTTGACAGTTTAATGCAGATGTCATTTGTTATAACAATTGAAGTGACATTTTGATGATACGCTGTGTTAAAAAGCGATAGATGTATCACAAAAGAATAAAGGATTAACATTTGTTGATACATATCCAGCAGACATGTTACGACTTGTCCATGTCCTTAGAAAAACAAAAAAATACAAATCAGTTAAGTGTGCCTTCATATGTTTCATATTTATCTTAAAACTTCATGATTTGATAATCAAATTATATTTATATGAAAGTATATATTTTAATGTGTGTTAATACATATTGGGAAATGTAAATATTATATTTATCGAATGATATGTAATAATAACCGTTACCTATTTTATTATAAACAATTGTATGTATAGGAAGTCAAATGTTTTAATACCGTTATTCATCTGTTTTAAATACAATAGTTTTTTGTTTGGCAAAGCCTAAGCGATATTTGCAAAAAATGAGAAATATTTTGAGATATACAAATAAAAGATTATCGGTAATATTTCCTCCTTAGGGGTTAAAAATCTGGCCATTCATGGTTTCTTCCTCTCCCTGCTTCCCCTACGGAACTTCCCCTTGTCTGGTCATTCCCCTCCAACCAGGACGCTTATTCGCAAAGCCTCCCTACCCGAAATTTCATCTGTTGTGCTATGCTAATTATTGCCCAAATAATCAACTCGTAATGTCGTTTAATTATTGCCAATGCCGCACCGCTGCCAACTGTAAGAAAAGAACTCTATCGATTATTGTAGGGGTGATTCATTCATTAAAAATGTAAGCAGAAATAGTTTAGGGTAGATTTTAAGGTAATTCGTTACACTTAATTACTAGAAATGGAATTTCGGATAATTAATTCATCAAACTAAAATTCCTTGGTTGAACATCCCCTAGTTAATTAATTTTCCCCACAAAATATAATTTAATTATTATGTATTTATTTCCCAAAACAAAATTATGTTAAGTCAGTTTTATAATACGCATGAGACTCATAAAATCCAAAATATTGCACCACAACAATCTGTTGTGAAGAGTACACCACGCAAAGGTTATTATTTTATGTGGGAAATATTCGACGTATAATTTTATTAATTTATAATTTATTTTTGCGTAAAGTGAAATTAGCATTGAATAAGAATTTTCATTGTTGAATCGACATTTTCCCATTCTGTGTTTCCATGTCCTAAATGTGTGTGTGTGAAGGTCGGGTTTTTGTTCTAATCTTGTCAAGGAAGTCCAGAAAAAACAGACAGAAATACTCAAACCTACAACACGTATAAATAGACTTGCATATCCACCCTCTCCTGAAATTCAAACCCTTCATTCAAGCCGCTTATTATATAAGTTTTCACTGGATTGAGTTACTGAATACTAAGCTTCTATTCTCAGAAAACGAAACATAAATTTTTATGTTTTAATTATTTGGAATTTGGAAAGAAATATCAATAGAAATTTGGGGGTTTTCCAAGAAATAAAAAAATACTGTTATACTCGGAAATGATTATACATACATTTTCAACAAATAAATAATATGTCATTCAGCTTATTACTCAAAGTATCAACACTTTGGAATAAAAAATCTTGAATAAAAATTATCGGTACCAGTATCAAAAAAAAATTTAGGAAGCAATGAATTATTTTTAGGAAATGTAAACATATATCTATTATTCTTGTTTTACAATTAAATAAATGCTTCACTGTTTTTAATTGCAAGCACCAAGAAAAAACAGTTTAGTAAGCCTTTTTCGAGCAGGAATAAAAAGTTAGTTTAATGAAAGAAGAAAAACATTTATATTTGATTAAATAAATTAAAGTTATCTGATACTGAGTTAATTGTATTGATATTAATAAAATATTAGAATTTATCTATCGATATAATCAAAATATACCTATCTACCAATTATTGGGTTGCCAGATATTTGGCGCAGATTTCGATAATGATTATTAGACGTCACCTCTTGGCACTATAGCTGCCGGAAAAGTGCACCACAAGAGCCCTTTATGTGCAAATATGATTAAATTATGATTATGAATGATTTGTTATTGACACTGACAATCGTGGCGAAAATATAATTTATCAACAATGATTCAAAAGGTATTCAGTAATCGTGCAATTATACGAGTCCGGTGTTTCAATGTTAGTTGAGTCACGACTCACTCTATACCTGTTCAACTAGCGTAAAGGAATGTCAAATGCTGAAAAACTAACACCCAAACATAGAAAACATTCCGGAAAATACACAACGTGCACATTTTTATTCATGGCTTTTCCTATATTACACTGCACAGTGCACACCACACAGCATGACAAAAAATTGTAATAAACATCCAAAACGCACAAAAAACAACTTAACTAAATATTTCTGTTTTGTTTACCATTTAAAATTAAGCTACACAGAACACAGCTTAACTAAAGAGATATTTTTCTGGCAGTTGTTGTTTATTTATGTCTTGCAATTTCAGTCTTCTATCTCTTAATCTAAAGGGCCATATGGTACCCTCCCTCAGATAAGGAATAAAGGATGACCCCTCTTAACATACGAACAGTCATCCATTCAGCTATTTGTCTAGCTAGACTATCTAGGAAATACAGAATTTAGTTAATGATAATATCTAGCCATTTATATTGCATTGAAAATTAAATTTATTACTGCACCAATCTAGTGTTTGTGTGAATAAGGTTGTTTCAGCTTTTCTGATTTTTTTATATGTTAATCGACATTTAATATAAAAAATACTACAGATAACCATTAAAAAATCACAAAATTTTAAAAATATAATTTTGCGAAAAACAGTAGTATTTGGTGATGTCACGCTCATTTCTTAGAAAGAGAAGTCTGGAATGAGTTAAACAGACCTAGTTCTGAATTTAATAACGCTGTTTATTTAGTGCTTTGTTACATAATAATATTTTTGTGTACTATAGATGCAAAACTGTCATAACAATTGGGACTGTTTTCAGCGCCACTCAGTGTTTGCTCCCCCAACTAATTGATGTAGGCTAACGAGCAATACATGTTATAGGCAACTAGTTATGTTTTCAAGTAATTTATTATAGGTACTCAGTTCAATTTATATTATAAAAATAATTTCAAAAACAAACGAATATTTAATTTATAAAGTATAATTTGTTCAAATATTAATATTACATTTCCATTTATATGTTAAATGTTCTAACACTGATCAGATTTTGATTTCTGATAACGTGAGTCCAACTTACATTTTTGAATCCGGATCATTTATTTTTCATTCCATTTAACTGAACCAACTGATACAAGTAATCCACCCGCCGAGGTAGATCAGTTGTTTCAGTTCAGTTCGTTTTGTATAAAAATTAAAGCCAACTAAATTATTGTTTGTTTTAAGCTTCTGGGGAGCAACCAAGAGATGGCAGGACAAAACGAGCTCAAGGTTACCCATTTTTGGAACTTTTTTATTTTATTATATTCTATTCGCAATTAAAATTAAGATACCACCTTTTTAAAAAAAAAATGCTTCAACAGGTCTATTCGTGTTGTGATTCTAAAAAAATTATGAAGCGAGTAATTAATGATGTTTTGTATTCTATTTAATGTGTCACATATGTGAGAAAATTTTCCAAGAACTCTTCAAGGGAAGCCGCTAAAAATCTACACAATCAACAGTATTGTTTATTGTATAGTAATTATTTATTACTCATCTGTCTTCTGTTTTCATATTTTTTGTACGATGATTCAAAATAATTGGAATTAATAGAAATGTGTAAGATCACAAAGAATTTTACTATGTGATAGTAACACAGATAAAGTTAGAAATCTGTATAATAATTTAATATCTCCTAACATCTGTAAAGCACATTTGTTCTAGATTTAATTAAATGACTTTCCCACATTGAACTCTGATTTCATATACGGGTTTATATATCGGGGAATTTTATTTTCTTGTGTATCCTGTGTGCCAGGAAGTGTATTTATGTTGAAGGAAATGGCTTATTTTATTTTTAAAATGACCAGTAATAAGAAATGAAGAGGAGATAGTGTACAGAGTGGTTTTTTCCTAGATCCACCCCTGGACAGTGCAGTAGCAAAGCTTATAATGTCAAGCTGAAGTAGTCAGCTGTTAGGCAATGTGAAAACCTTGACGTCGTTGTGCTGTACACATAACGATCCGTTATGCATTCACCACCCCCTACCCTAACACATACCAGATGCGTGCACAAATATTCTCACAGGGTGGGACTCACTGCATTCACACCCCCAAACTAGTTTTCAAAATCATCTTTTTCCAACATTTATTTCACTCAAATCTTCCAGACTGTATAGGAATATAATCTTTAATCTGTTTAATAATAATCCATTTAATATACCTTAAAATTATTTTTTATTTCATCCCCAATTTTATTCATATTTTCATTCATTTTATACCCTATTTACAATGGGGTATGTGACCATAATCGAATTTCAGTATATAAGTCATAAAATATAAAAACTAATCACTATAGCTTCCCATTGTAATAAAAATTAAACACTAGTTTGCAATAATATAATTATTAGCAATTAAATATTTTGGAGAAGGGATAGGTATGTGACTAAAGTGCATGATTTAATCCTGAAAGAAAAATAATCACTTAAAGAATTAAAAGCAGTTTAGTCCTGTGGTATCTACACTATTTTTTTTACTTTCGCATATAAATTTTAAAATAATAATTATAATATAATATAATCTATATACCTACTTGTGTCTGTAATAACCTAATGCTTGTTTATTCATTTAATCACCCAGGGATTTAAAAAATACACGTATATTATTTTTTGTCTCATATCATATACATATGTAAAAATCAAAATGTGGTCACATACCTCATTGCAAGTTAGTCTTCATTTCGTAAATTTTTTTTTTTACATATCCTTCGTAAAAATATACTAATCCTTATTTCACTAAATCATTTTGCTTGCAACCCATATAAAATAGTAATTTTTAAATGTCTTATAAACCTTATAAAAGCAACAAAAATTAGTAGTCATTTTTTTTGTAAATCTTTTATAAATAAAGAATATGGAAATGTTAAAAAAATGAGGTTTTGAAAAAAGGTACTAATATTGGTGCTGTATATTAAATAATATGTATATTACTTAAATTAATGAGAAAAGTGTCTAAAATATTCCAATAATAAATAAATTCTTATTCTGTATTATGTTTGTTTATGTGTACAAACAAACAGAGTAGTAAGAAAGTAATTAATCATTTAGTCTAACAGTGAATATCATTTCCAAAACGGTACTTCAACATCTTGTGCTGTGTATTCCATGTCACAATCCAAACAAATACTTGTCACTACGAAATATATTTCCTGTTTACAAATCTCAATTTTAATGATATTTCCTTTATAAATTACACGAGTTATCACTACATAGATACAAAAAGTGCATGATAAAAACAACGGATTTTGTTCTTGTTATCACTGAGAATACGATAAGAAAAAATAGACTACAATAAATAGTAACAATGGTATTGAAATAGCAGATTTGTTAGAATTTGAGATTGATGGAATTTCACATGTCTGGTGTGTTAGTGTATATAGTACGGACTCACATAGCGCAACGACCTTCAAGTACGTTCATACATACACACATACAACAGGTTGTTGTACACACATACGCACAAACTTCTCAAACTACAGATATGGGAGACGCTCTAGGCATATCTTCACATTACGAATAAATACAATACAAGAATAGTTACACATTCTATACACCAGCTCACAATACCTCTCTAAACCAAATAACTTCTAACAAACATCTCATTCGATATTTTACAGACAAACTAACTCAATAATTTATAGTAAATAAACCGCGGTTTTCACTGACTAGTTGTCTGTCTGAAATTATAGTCTAGGTTATAAATATAACTTGTTTAATAATAGATAATTATCACACGAATCAACAACCAGATTGAGTTTATAGTAATTAAATAAAATGTCTAGGAAATCTATGACAATGGGGGATTCTAGCTTAATCAAATTTTGAGAAATTAGTTTAAAATATAGAATAACAAGAAATGAAATGATATGATTAAAATACTTCCGAAATACCCTAGTTTTTTGTTATAGCGTGACGTTACTTATGTGAATTGCATCAATATTTTGATTGGGGACTTTAAAAGATCGCGAATGTTTTGATTGGCAAATGAAAAATCCCGCCATCAAGTCAGGCGAATGAACTTAAAGAACACTACGGGTGTGACCTTGAGTCACAGTAAACTTCAGTTTTGTACTTTTAAAGTGTTATTAGTTTTAGTATTTCTTTTATATCTGTGATTGTGTTATTTACGAGATTAGTGCATAAATTTCCTGTTTATGTGTAATTTATTAAAAGTTGGTATCAAACAGTTTTTATTTGAATATAAATATCATTTTTAAACTTATATAATTTAAATACACGTGCAAGTTTTAAAAATGTAGACTTATTCTGTATTGTAATATTAATTTATTTTTTATAAATATAATGTAGAAATGATTTATACTTCAAGATCTTTTTGGTTCACAAAGAAAACAGTTTGACAAGAAAATCCATATTCGTGACGTCACATTGATTATTTCAAATTTTGAAAATATGTAACTCGCTTATTAATATAAACATTTTCACCAATATACTTAGTGTCTCTCATACTGAAAAACCCTCATTCAAATAAAAAAGTATACATAATTAATAGGGTGTAAAATTTGAGTTGATATTTATGTATCATTTATAAGTTTATTTTTGTTTTGGGTTGCAGTGTATGAAATGTGCATGGAATGAAGATGTGATGTGTGTGTTTACTGTGGGTGTATGTGTGTTGAGTAAGAGATGGGATTGCGTACCTATGTTTAAAAAGCGGAAACAGCTAAACGCTGTTTGATTACCGTTTCGTAACCCTCGGTTTTATACATCAAGCTGATTGTTATGATTACTAGGCGAAATTCTACCGCAGTCCACTTGCCCAATACTATACAATATATATCACATTTTGTCTACTATAGATGCGAAATTGCAATATCAATTATGCTCCCCAAACCAATTGATATATAGGCAACCTAGCAATACAAGTTATAAGCAACCATTTGTTTTTTGTAATGGGGTGTGTAACTATAATCGAATTTCAGTATACAAGTTATAAAATATAAAAACTAACCACTATAGCTTTTCATTATAATAATAAAAATTAAACATAAGTTTTGCAATAATATAATTATTAACAATTTAATGTTTTGCAGAAGGGATATGTGACGTCAGCATGCTAGGATCGTGGAAGAAGATAGGTAATAGACTGTTCATGCTAACGTTACAACATGCCTTCCCTAAGTATTAATATTTATTCTATCTTAAACTAAGTATAATGAATTGATTTAAAAAAATACGGATATTTTATTTGTTTACCAAGTATCATACATGTAATAAAATGGATCGTGGAAGAAAATAGGTAATAGATTGTCTCTTTCGTTTCCAGTTCATCTGTCTTCTTTCACGATTGTACCACGACATGCCTTCCTTAAATTTTAATATTTATTTTCTTAAAAACTAAGTACATATATTGAATCGATTTAAAAAAATACAGAATTTTATTGGTGTGTCTAGTATCATATATATAAAAAAATCAAAATTTGGTCACATACCCCATTTATTATATGTATATTTAGTTTACTTTATAAAATAAAAAACAAACAAATATTTAATTTTAATGCCATTTACATAAATATGTTGAATTTTCTTACTACTTTTCTGGTTTTGACTTTTGATTTCAGTTAATGTTCGCTATTTTAAAATAAGGGAATATAAAAATGGTATATTCAAAACAAATTTCATAGTAAAGTCTTATTTGTTAAATAAATTATAACATTGTGTATACAATTTCCATAAATTTCCTGTCTATATCTTTCGTATTATTCACCCACCAATAAGATAAATTCTTAAGATGAATACCACGTTTGGAAAAGGATCCTGCACTTTTTTTTAGCATTAAATTAGACATAAATAATTCTCGACTAAAGACACTATTATTTTCTTTTATTACAAATTAAGTCATTCCGTTGTATATTAGTAAAGTTAAAAGTACATAAATTTTGGCGTTTTTCAGGTTTGCTCTTTCTCATTTGCCAGTAAATTGTTGACAATTTTTTTAACTTGGTGGGGGCCCCTAGGCTGCATTCCAGTCTGCCCACCCTTAAATCCGGGCCTGATTTGAATCTTTTTCACCTAAAATAATTCGGGAAACAGCAAATTACGCGCACTAATACCAAACCTAACCGCACTATTTGTTTCCAGAAGCGTTGTTGCAGAGCCGGCCATTGCCCCACATTCCATCCCTGCCGGAGACAGAGCCCCCGGGCGTGGGCGGCTCGGGGTCCCTGTCGGGGCAGAGCACCGGCTCCGGCAGCCAACAAGCCCCCGGCACGCCGCTGCCTCTCGACTGCGCCAACCGCTGGACCAGCAAGGAGAATCTGCTCGCGCAGGAAGAGGACGACCCGCAACTCTTTGTCGCTCTCTACGACTTCCAAGTACGGGTAGCAGAGATGGTTATTAAATAAGGATGTTTAGTGGTTTTTTTTGTAGTGATAATGACCCGTTTTCCGAGCTCACTTTTATTATAAAATAAGCTTATGAAACCAAAAGTCACTTTTAACAAAAGCACTCAAAAATGTGTTCGGAATATGGGCCACTATCTTTACTAAAGAAATAAAGTCTTTAGTTATCTATCACCACCTTACAAGTGTCACAAATAAACACAATCAAATATGTAGTATTTTCAGCAAGTTTGTTGTTCTTACTAACAAGTTTCTTTGTAATGTATGTTATTCTGTTAAAATAACGTTACTTATTTTTTCCTAATTATACAATAAGTCGTTTTAATTCTACAAATTAAATTAATGAGATCTTGCCTCATTTTACACTTGGCACATTTGTACTAACAACTTCACAATAACGATAATAAAATAATAATTATATCTCGAAAGGAAGAAAAATGAAATAACGTACAAAATGAAACTTTTTACTAACAAGCAAAAAAAAATAGGGGAACATTAGTTTCGGCCAATTTTTGGCCGAAACCGAAACTTCGGCCAGACACTAATTATTATTATATTTTATATATAAGTTTAAAATTCTTATGTCATAATCTAACATAAGTTTACTTGTACAAGGTGCTATCCAAAAGTTACCGGATTGAAGTTATAAATTGAGATCGTTAAGTAATACTGGTGTTAGATACAATTCTAACAAGTGTTATTGACAAGTTTCATCTTGATCGGACCAGTACTTGCTGCTGTACACTTATTTGTCTAATTTATTTCTTTCTATTTCTAAAACGCTTCAAACTATTTCCATTCTCTCTTCAAGTTTTTTAATATAATTGAATAAGGCATTCAAAAATTATGTGAAGTATACTAACATCAAAGATATATAAAAAATATTTTCTAGTTATAAAACCAAACACGGTAACAATATGCTTTTACAGTATTCTATAAAGAGAAATTTAAATGGTATTTCTACAAGTTTTTATCGAACTCAGTTGACAAAGAAAATTTTTAACTGCATCTTGACAATGCAATAGCTCACAAATCTTACCTACCACAAAGGCAAATAAATAGAATTTGATACCGATACTTATTAGTGTGAATATTTTCTCTTGATACTCTAGCTGAATACTTTTCATTCAATACAATATCCTTACTTTTAGGCCGGCGGGGAGAACCAGCTCAGCCTGAAGAAAGGCGAACAAGTGCGCATCCTGAGCTACAACAAGAGCGGCGAATGGTGTGAGGCACACTCCTGTTCTGGTCAAGTCGGCTGGGTGCCCAGCAACTACGTCACTCCCGTCAACTCGCTGGAGAAACACTCGTGGTACCACGGCAAGATCTCCAGGAACGCGGCCGAGTATCTGCTCAGCAGTGGCATCAATGGCAGTTTCCTCGTCAGGGAATCAGAGTCTAGCCCCGGACAACGAAGTATTAGTCTCAGATTTGAGGGACGGGTTTACCACTATAGGTAAGCACAAATCAAGTCAACCTTTATTAAATATATAGTCGAATAAAACCAATTCTGCATTTTAAAATTGTGTCTACCATACCCATAAATGGGTGCGAGCTACACATTCAAAACCACCACCATTGAATTCCTCACAAAAAATACATATGTATATAAATTTTCGTTTTGAAATTCCGACTAGTACAATTTTTATTTCACACTGAAAATTAACCAGTGAAAATTCACTATTTTTAATAGTAGGTATGCTGACAGATATATAAGGCGAGACTTGTAGTAGATGTACTCAGTCCGGGAAGCCCGCTTCCTGAAAGACAATCAATCAGTGGTCTAATTTCCGGCTCCGTGAATTGGAGCACATTCTAGAGCACATTTTGCTCTGGATCCATTCTGAAGCTTCCAGTAAATTGGGGCGCATTTTTAGTGGGAAAGAATTAGAACGGTGGTATACTTTGTGGCCCAGAAAACTGGCGCGCCTTATGAAGCATATTTTCCTCTGTAATGTGGTCTGGTTTAGTTAGAGAAGAATTAGTGCAGTGGTCTAATTTCTAATTCAGTGAATTGGGGCGCATTCTAGATCATGTTTGCTATGAAATGTGATCTAGTTTAGTAGGGAAGAATTAGAGCAGTAGTCTAATTTTTGACCCAGTAAACTGGGGCGCATTCTGTAGCACATTTTGCTCTGTAATGTGATCTGGTTTAATAGGTCAAAAAATAGTGTTTGCTAAATAAAGGTTTAATTTTTTTCTGATTTTTGTTATTGGCCAAAGCAATATGTTTGCCGTTTTTTTGAATTATTACAAAGTGTGAATTATTTTGTAGAATAAACGAAGACGCGGACGGCAAACTATTCGTAACAGCCGAATCTAAATTCAACACTCTAGCAGAGCTAGTCCACCACCATTCCATGCTAGCAGACGGCCTCATAACACAGCTCCTTTACCCTGCACCCAAACACAACAAACCCACCGTGTTCCCACTCAGTCCTGAGCCGGACGAGTGGGAAATCAACCGCACGGACATCGTCATGCGACACAAACTCGGCGGCGGCCAATACGGCGACGTGTACGAAGCCGTCTGGAAACGCTACAACATGACAGTCGCCGTTAAAACTCTCAAGGAAGACACCATGGCGCTGAAAGACTTCCTCGAAGAAGCCGCTATAATGAAAGAGATGAAACACCCGAATTTAGTACAACTGATCGGTGTCTGTACTCGAGAACCGCCTTTCTACATCATTACAGAGTTTATGAGCAAAGGAAACTTATTAGATTACTTGAGAAACGGAAATAAAGAGCAAATAAATGCAGTTGTGTTGATGTACATCGCCACTCAAATTGCATCAGGGATGTCTTATTTGGAGAGTAGATGTTTTATACACAGAGACCTCGCAGCTAGAAATTGTTTAGTCGGCGAAAACCATTTAGTAAAAGTTGCTGATTTCGGTCTGGCTCGACTTATGCGAGACGACACATACACGGCTCATGCAGGCGCTAAATTTCCCATCAAATGGACAGCTCCTGAAGGTTTAGCCTACAATAAATTCTCCACAAAGTCCGACGTATGGGCTTTTGGAATTCTCCTATGGGAAATTGCAACGTATGGTATGAGTCCGTACCCAGGTGTGGATTTAACAGACGTTTACCACATGTTAGAAAAAGGCTACAGGATGGAATGTCCTCAAGGTTGTCCGCCAAAAATCTACGAACTCATGCGCCAATGCTGGCAGTGGAACGCTTCAGAACGACCAACTTTTAAAGAGATTCACCACGCGCTGGAAAACATGTTTCAAGAGTCAAGCGTGACAGAAGAAGTAGAAAAACAGCTTCAAGGATCCGAAGGCTGCGTCACTCCTCAACTCAGCTACAAGAAAAGCCACTCTGGAAGCACGAGTAACATCCACAGCTTATCCACAGAACCACTGGAAGCTATAACTAAACTAACTACCTTCACCGGAGGCGGGAAAGGGATGGTGCAAATGCGACGGCCTACCAACAGAAAAGGAAAACAAGCTCCAGCCCCCCCAAAAAGAACCAGGTAAACATCTGTTCCTCTGCTTGTTGAATGTCGTGTTGTGTTTGTGATGTGTGTGTGCCGCTTAGGACATATTAGAGTGAAATAACTTGTCTTTTACAGCCTTCTTTCCTCCTGTAGTTCATTTAGAGACAGCACTTTCGGCACTGAAGACCACGGGGGAGACAGAGATCTCAGCACCGAAGACGACATAAACGGTGAGTGATCATTGTCCAAATTTTATTTTGCACAGATATACATTAATTAATGACAATTAATGAAAATATTACATCGTTCGCGAACTATAAGCTATAAAAATGTCGTGATATATCCTGAGCAATTTCATTGGTTGTTTGATTTAAAGAAAGACAATCACGCGCTCCTGTCTTAGAATTTATAGAAGGGAGACATGCATGCGGCACCCGTTAGCCAGTTTCAAAATGTTACTATATGTTATTGTTTTTGTTATGAAAAATATGGCAATAGGTTGTTTTTACTGGTTGCTACCTCTAACCAAATGGTAAGTAAATTCATGGTTAATACAATTGCACAGAAGTGATTTAGTACATCTATTTATTGCTATTAAAATTAAAAGTGCGATACCTAAGGAATTATTTTCACAGTTATTTCTTTCACAAAAACAACCACAAATGACAAAACTTTAACATATTGCAAATAAAATATTTTGGAAACGGATTTTCTTTTTCGTATGTATTTTTTTTGCTGGTGTTGAGAAAAATTTATGAGCACTAAGGCCAAAATAAAATAAGCTATATCCTGTTCAATTAACAGTTTATTCATCACTAGCGAAGACATCACATCGCAGGCCAAAATTTTCATTTTAAAATTTTCATATTTTTTAAAAATGACGTAGGACCCCATTGAGACATGCTAAACTGTATTTTTCCTAGGAATTACGCGAGAGTTGCAAAACATGGCGGCCAGTACGAAAGGAGACAGCGAAGGCGAACTCCAGGACCAAACTCCCGACACTGACGATTCTGGGGCGCATTCCTACCCCGAAGTGAGCAGTAGCGCTTTCGTAGGTAGCTCTACTTCTTCCTTCAAACGCGCACCGATTATGGGAAACCGGGGCTTAGAGCAAAGAGGGAAAAAAGCACGGACCTACCCACCGAAAGAATCCGCGGTTAATAATCAAAAAGTTGTACAAGTCGCCGCTCTGGAAGTTCAAAACGTAAAACGAGCCATCAGCAGATACGGCACTCTTCCAAAAGGAGCAAGAATTGGGGCTTACTTAGAATCTTTAAGACAAAGCGGATTATCAAACCAACAAGTACCAGTTGAAAAACAGGAAAATGAACCAAGCGCAAGAAGTCTGAGCCCCAGAACAAATATTAGAACTCAACCTCAAATGATTAGAAGCAATTCTTCCAGTGGAGTAACAACTTTTCACAGTCCTCATCAACATCCTCCATCGAGTCCCACAACGGCTGGAAAACTCCGCAAGCAGCCTGGACTACCGACCCGGAACAACTCCGAAGTAACTCTTCGCACGTTTAGAGTCGGCCAGAGCTCTTTCCGAGGCGGCAGTCCTCAACGAGCCGCTCAACCTTCGCTAGCAGACCTCGAGTTCCCACCCCCGCCTTCAGATTTACCACCGCCGCCTGAAGAGTTTGACACTGAAGACGACAAGAAGGAAGAAATCAGCTCCAGGTTCGGGATTAGCTTGCGACACCGGGAACCTTCGACTGATAGCTGCAGTAGTGCCAAATCCAAAGAAGAACAAAAAGAAATTCCCCAAAGATCCAGCCTCAGTCTCACCTCCCCCAGTATTGAAACTAAAAGTCCCATGTCGGTAGATTCAGATGTACCCGTCGTGGGATCTCCGCTAGAACCTTTGCCACCACCTCCGAACTTTCCAACTGACGATGAAAATCAAAACGACAAAACTCAAGTCGACATGCAACAAAACGACGACAAGAAAATATTCAAGAATGTTCATCCGGGAATGAAAGAAATGTTAGAGTTGAAACTAGTCGCAGAAATCAAAGAACGAGCCGATCAAAAGAAAAACCCGAAAGAACCTTCGCCCAACGAACAAATCTCTAGCATTCCCATTCCTCACGATCCGCTTACTCAACTCGTGTCCGAATTATCAGAAACTATGAACATAGAGTCCGTGATTAAAGAAGCAGCCGCGAAAGAACTGAACAAGAAACTAACTCCACCCAAGCCGGAGAACGGCGGGCCGTACAAACTCAAAAAAGTCGACCCGCCCATCAAGAGACCACCGACGAAAGAAGAAACTAACAATTCTGCAGGAGGTATCATCGACTTTAAATCGCGGTTAAGAAAAGTTGATTCCGGAGGAGATAAAAAGACTGATGTACAAGAAGAAGAGACTGATAAACTTGAGGAAGAAGTAAACAAAAGAGAAAGTACTGCGAGTGCGAACAGCTCGGACAGTAGCGGAAACTTAAAAATTGACGACACGGACGATAAAAGAAAAAGTACCGGCAGTATTTCTAGCTTGAAAAAATTATGGGAATCAAAAGAAGCTTCTGAAAACGCAAGCAACGTGCAACTAAGCCCCAAACTTTCACTTAAAAATACGAAGAACCAAGACACAGAAAACGCGAACGAAAGCACTCCAACCGAAACAGAAGAGTCTCCATTAATCCGCAACGCTTCTGGACGAAGTACCGGCAAAGTATGGCCTCCAAACTCAGACGAGAAACCCGTAGTTCCTGTGAAACCAGTAGTAAAAGCCGTGAAACCAGTCCTATCCTCCGGGAAACCTGGCCCGGCGATCTACGCTACTCCGCTGGCTCCCAAACCTCCCCTGCTCACCAAACCCACGCTGGACAAAGAAGAGAACAGTGATAGTGTGAAAGTAGACAAGAGTGAACGCGACAGCATCCTAGAGATCTCGCAAGCGCTGGAAAGCAGCCTGAACAGCATCAGGTCCAACCCGACGGTGTCGACCGCGACGTGGCTGCAGCTGTCCGACAAGATCGGGCTGCTGCACGGCTCGTGCATGGGCTACGCCGACGCCGCCGTCCCGGCGCACACCAAGTTCCACTTCCGAGAGCTGCTCACCAAGCTCGAGACGCAGGGACGCCAGCTGCGCTCGGCTGGCTCTAGGAACATCACCGAGAACACGAGACAGCTCAACGAAGTCACCAACACCCTCAAAGATGTCGTCAACGCGGTAAAGATATTTTAAAGGTCAGTTGCCATCATCATCGTACTTCTATTTAGTTTGTTTATTTTTCACGAAAACTGTGATACGTTTAGGGGTTTGCTTTCTTGTGCTCAACTATTGTTTTCATCTATGGACATGCTAGTCTTATTGTAATGTGTTTGAGTGTGAATGATATTCTAGGTTTAAGAACAGTAATTTTATACAACCCAAAGATAGGATTATCAGTGTCAGCTCTATGTTCTAGCTTTTCATATCATAAACGAATTTTTGTACAATTTCTACCTCAAAATCATCGCTAAATTACCCATACTAACTTTAGGCCCCATTCGGACATCGTACATTGTTCTGTTGCCGCTGTACACCTTTTAGGAGACGTAGACGGATTGTTTTAACGAATATGTAGTGATACTTTTATTTCTTGAACCAAGTACTAAACACCCTGTTTCATAAAAAAGATTAGCCACTAACCCGGATTAGTTAACATCCTGAAATAAACTAACTCCAGTGCTAATTCATAAAAAGAATTAATTATATTATTTAATATAAAAATAACTCCACTAGTTTGGTGGAATTTGTAATATTTGTACTTGATTATCAGCATTTCTAAATGATACAGAGGAAGATTTGTGGTAAAAATACTTTGATTACACATGCGCAAAGCATTCATGGAAGTAGGGTTGTAATATTTTTTTTTTAAATATTTTTCTATTAAATTCGTTATTTTTAATACCAAATAGAGTATATTTCTAAAGAATTAGGAACTAAATCAATTAAAGAAAGAAGAAAATTTATTGAAAAAATATAGGATTATCCTTTATTTTACAAAAATTTAATGAAAAAAAAATTGATTACATCTATATTCCAATAAATGTTTTGCGCATGTGTGTAATCAAAGTGTTTTACTTCTAGATTGTCAAATATCACCACAAATCTTCCTCCTTATCATTTAGAAATGCGGCTAATCATGTACAAATATTACTAATTCCACCAAACTAGTAGAGTTATTTTTGGAACTAAATAATATACTTAATTCTTTTTATGAATTGGGACTGGAGTTAAGTTTATTTGAGGATGTTAACAAGGGATATAACTGATCTGGATTAGTGTTTAATTTTTTTATAAATTTGGGTGAAAGAAGGTAGAGCTTATAAAGTGTATATTTTGAGTGTGCATATAATATTTATTATTACAACGACTTATATATTTAATTATCGCAGTGATACGAATGCCATAGTAATCGACAGTTTTATCAGTTGTATCACTGGACAATGTATTCCTAAACTGCAAATGGTTTGTAGTTATTTTATTTGTATATATATAACTGCATTTAATGTTGGGTATAGATCCTTTGTGGACCATTATCATGTACTAGCATTTATCAAATTTCGTACTTGTGCTGGATAGAGACAAATTCACAGCTTTTAAACTTGGACTTTATATTCGGAAATCAAAACACACATTCAATATGGCCGACGTCCACATATCTACATACATACACACCTCGCAAACGTTCATTCACTGCCATACAAGCACGAGCACTCATCATCTATTTATATTCCTTTCGAAGTCCTAGTTTAAAAGCCCGACACCTGTTTAGGTTGTAATGCGTAAATTGTATTCATCTAAGTAATGATATTTTTTGTATATAAAAGTATTGCTGCATTTTGTACAGGCTTTTCTAGACTAGATCAAATGACTGTATCATTAAAATAAAATACATTTGCTAGTTTGACTCATGTATTTTATTTCCCTTTTACAATTCAACAGCTTATAATTTTATTTTTTCTTTGTTGCAGAAGTAGAATAAGTTAAGTTTTAAAATTATAGAACTTCAGTTGACAAACAGCTTCTTAAATGGTAAGTACTTCTATTGTATCTTATATTGTAATTGTAACGTAATTATTGCATATGTTATTGATGCACTATTAATCTATAAATATTATATTTCAAAATAATTGTATGCTGTATTGTATATGTTTAGTTACCGAAAAAAACATAGCCATATTTAAAGGAAACAGTTTGTTTGCAGTAAACATATAATTTTTGTGATACAAATTCAACAGTTCAAAACGTACCTACAACATTTTACTTAAAAAATTATTTAAATGTATTTATATACTTACATTTTTGAGTTGTGTCAATCTAAATTTTATTTTGTTCATCTACAAAATGAATTATTAAAAGCTAAATATTTATTAATTATTAATTTTACCTCATAGGAAACAAAATGAAAGACAAGAAAAAATACAAATATTTCTAATAAGTTCAAAAAAATCCATAATATCAATGAACTCATATGGAGTGAATCATGAAATTCGTTGACGGCTGGTATAGTAAAATAAGAACACACTATATTAATAAATGCAGGTATTAACTTCGATATTATTTGCCCGTAAAATATTTTATCAAAATTATTTTTAATGTCATACATTTTATTTAAAATATTTATATATTGTTTGAAATTGGTTTTAATATTTTTATTTATGTGTGAATAGATTTTTAATATTTTATGCATGATTTTAAACAGTCTGTAATCCAGAAGTAAACATGTAAACATAAAATAAAAGTGGGCCAATCCATAATTGTAATATCCGTCTAAATATTTATAATCTATAAATACATTTGTAATTAAAATAATTAATGAAAATGAGTACACATATACTTTGCCATATATTTTATTTATTGTTATATTTAAACTGTTTGCAATGTTATTTAAATTTATTAATATATCAAAATATGTTTCGCGATATATTAAAATAAAAATTAGATTATTTAAAAGAACTAGAGTAGTTGAAAAAAATATAACAAATAAAAAAAGTACGGAAATTATAGTTTTTGTAAAGGCCGGAATATACGGATTATTATTTAATAAACATATTCCTATACAAATATGAATAATCATTGTAATAATTACGTAGAGTACACCATATTTATTTATTTTATAATTACAATATGGAGTGAGCCCCAGAAAAGTTGTTATTCTCCTATGCCACATTTTAAAGAAATGAAAAGAAAATTAATTTTATTTAAGTGCGCGATCGAAGGTAAATTTAATAAGATCTTTATTAATGAGATTACAAATACAATAACCATAATGTCAAAATATCACAATTAAATATATTAAAATATCCACCAAAAATTAATGACTAGTAATAAAAAATACTTAAATAATCTCCCAGTCGCAAAGAGAGTTGTCCGAATTCTCAGTGTCTTGCACGATTGTTATTTCTTGCAGTTTCCACATTTGGGGGACCGCTAGGCAAGCTGAAAAAAAAACAGTAAAGTTCATTGCCTTTCTACATGGGACTCGAAACAAAAAAAACGCAACAATCTATTCGCACAGTATTATAATTTTTTGCTAAGTACAAAATAATATTGCTATGTTAAAATTAGATATATTAAGTAAAAAAAATTGGTAAATAGTTCTATGTTATTTTATGTTTTGACGAGTCAATGATTTCTCATAGTAAAAATTTTTTAAATGTTCAGTAGAAATAACAGGCAATAGGTTTATATAATTAGATGCACAGTAAAATAATAGGACGCTAGATTTATAATAATATATACACAGTTAATTAAATAAATGATTTATAATATTTTCCGTAAATAATAGGAACTAAAAGTTTTTGTTTCTTTTGTTACTTTCTTGTGCGAAGTAAAGGAAGTATTGTAATCGCGAAAAATTTGGGTTTTAAGATTTCAACGGAAATATTCATTTTGAGGAATAATAAATAAATAAATGAAATAGTAGAATAACGAAATTCTATTTATGGAATTGCTATAACACTTAGTAAATTAATATTATACATAGCAATTTAATTTATTTACTTTCAAAAACACTTTAAAATACTTAGCAAATAATTACAAGCCAAATAAAAAACGCGAAGTTCGAGTCCCTGATTAAATTCGCTCAAGCAGAGCACGGGTAGTACCTTTTTATAAAAAAAAGTAAAAAAGCCAATTGTAAAAAATATTTATATTTTTTTCAATCCAGATGTACCTGAAATACGTCTAAAAATATTAATTCCCAAAAATTATTTGTCTTTACCTGGCGGCTCGATAGAATTGGGGTTACTGGAACCTGATGGCGGTCCGTAACTCATTGGCAAGCTCTCTTCCTTTTTCTCATACCCATTTTCAGGCGGTCGGTTGTTGAGAATGTAAGATACGTTTTGTATCGATGAAGTTTTAAGCGGAAGAGAAAAATCTTTTGGAATATAAGTTGCGTCTTCTTTCTTTGTGTTTTCAAAGCTTGAAAACTTAATTTTGTCAAAGTTTAAAATATCTGCAAGCAGTTTTTCTTTGTTTTCAATGTCATGGTAAATGGAATCAGGACTGCGAAGGTCAGGCATGATTGTGTCTATCGTAGAAACGTTTAACAAACATGGTTTATTCACACAACCATCTGCCTCTCCGGAACTGTTTGAACTTAAACTTGAAGTGCTGGCTGACATATCTTTCTTTTTCCGTCGTCTGTGCTTGAACAAAATGTGATCATCAAATTCCTCTTCGCTGATCTTGTCGAACAGTTCCCATTTTTTGTTCTCCCGGACTTCTGTTCCGGTTTTGACGTCGTTGAGAGCCAAACTAATATTTCCGGGAAGTTTTCGAACAGGTGGAAGCTCCAAAGCTTCTTCAGCACTTATAACTGAGATGGAATCTGTGTGGATATTCAAATCTGTTTCGAATAATGGTGGAAGAGCTGAAATGATACTACTGGTTTGGATTTTAGAGGTGAGGTCTTTTAAAGAGTTGGCAAGAGGCAAAAATGAGGACGTTGTCGCTATTGAGTTTGTCATTGGATCTAAAATAAAATGTAGTGCATTTTCTTTTGTAGTTAAATGGTGTACGTACCTGATAGATTGAGTTCTGGTTTAAATGAGATTCTAATAAGACTTCGTTCTCCTTCCAACACAAATAATTCGTCTTTATGAGTAGCAACTGATAATATTCTAAAAATATAACAATGATATATATGTTTTATAAATAAATTTTAATTTTACCTTCTTAAATGGCTAATAGTAGCAATTACAAGTAAATTGAGTGGATCTAATATATAAATAACTTCAGAACTATATGTAACCAGTAAATTATCACCAAATGGTAATAGTATTCCAAATGTAGCTTCTTTAGAAGGTCTGAGTTTTTTGGCATACCCAGTTATTGGGTTAATGAGAGGTACTTCGAAACATTCTTTACTCAACAGATCCTAAAAATTAGTTATAAATATTTTACAAGTAATGAATTTTATGTTTATACTTTGAATAGTAATGTTTTTTGTACTGTGCCTTCCAAATCAGAAATCCAAATTCTTAAACCGGGTCTGGTACAATAAATGACCACATCTTTTGGCTTTAGACTGTTTTTCCAAAAAATTGCACCCAGTTTTCCTAATCTACAACAAAAATAAAATATGCAAAACTTCCACAACCAAAATATTTTCTTACGCTTTCCTATCCTTCTTCCCGACTTGGCAAACTTTCCACTTATCTTCTTTCTTGCAAACAATTGTCCTGTAGATTGTACTAACTAGTAAATGTTGTTGGCAATAACTTAACTGAACTACTTCATAAGCTTCGTTGAGAATATCAACAGATTTTGATAAATGCTACAACAAAGTTTTTTTTAAAATATATTCAAAATAATCCGCAAGTCATACCATATAAAAATCTATTTCTGTAAGGACCACCAGACCATTTTGATCTCCTGAAAATAGTTTCATACCATTTTTCGACCATTCTAAGCTCGTAATATTCGAAGTGTGTAATTCTGAGACTGTGTATCGCTCAACTTGTTTTGATTTCGGTTTTAAACTTTCGGGCAAAGTGTCAGGATGTATTTTAGGAATTTGAAAGATGCTAATCTGTCCCTCAGTATTTCCACATGCTACCATGTAGTCTACTGTTGATATTACTTTAATAACAGTTATTCTAGAGTTAGGATTCTGGAAAACTGGACAGTAAATACACATTTAGAGACAGTTGCAGAACATACTTCACATCGTAACTTTTGTAGATCCTTTTTCTTGCGATCATACCAGTACACCAATCCTAAATTTGTTCCTACTGCAATATATTCCGGCAGAATATCAACACAAGTTAAACATATTTCATGATTGAAAAGTCCGTTTTGTGTTTTAGCAGGAATTTTATTTAACAAGTCAGAAACAGGAGCCCATTCTCTCAGTATGTTATCTATATCAGTCACGGCTTCTGCCATTATTTATTCTTTATTATTTAAACATCACAATTTGTAAATGTCAAAGGCAGAACTGTCAAAACATGCAGATGAAAACTGGGAAAAACTCCTACACATACACACACAAGCGCGCGCATATAGGGCTGGTATTATCAAATCTGTTTTATCCAACTGAGACACTCATTTAATTCTAAACTGTTTTTTCCACCTTGTGCATAGCGTCTTTTCAAAAGTTTTCCGCGTTGCCCTTTTATATGTATACCTACAGATATTTTTCATTTTAAGTACCAGTTCCTTATACAAATAAGTACTGATTTTTTGGCAGAGATCTCTAGTTGTTTAATCTCCTATATTTATGTATTGGTGACACAAGATCGTGGTGGGTATTGCCTACTTTTACCATTCTTAAAAACGAGTATATTTCGGACTTCGAATCCATGAAAATCACGGTGACTAGATGATAGCAGCTCTAATTCGAAAATTTTGAAAAACTTGAAAAAAACCTGGCTTTCAAGTTCCAAAAAAACTTTTTGTTAGATCTGGTTCATATTTGGCATGCACATACTAGGTACATGGGGCTAACAATTTCTGAAGTTAAATTCGGCAAGGGGTTGAAAATAAGGAAGTTATTAAATAATAAATGCTCGGTTGCAGAAAGTGAAATTAACTAATCAACTGGTTAACTAATCATGGTTTTATGCAACCAGGCAAAATATCTGAATTGCTTATTACGAAAGAACTATAGGTCGTATGAAAATTTGACTAAGGTCGAATTAATGTAATTAAACCAAAAAATCACACCTTAATAGGAACATCCCTATACTTATGCTAACTTGTATGTATCTTGTGCTCTACATGTATCAGTTAATTTACTTATTCTACGTGTTATTATGATTGTTTGTTTTTTTTTTTTGTTTTTTTAGAGAGCGGTTACTTAATTTCATTTCTAAACACAGTAGCTACAGTTCTAAAAGGGAAGAATTAAAAATAATCAATAAATAACTTGTACTAATTCTCACTGGAGAATTTTTATCTTTTTAAATTTTTGGTATTTAATTATTAAAGCTACAGTATATACAGCTGTATATATTCTCAATATACCTATAGATATATTATATTCTTTAAGAAATTATATACTTTTATCTAAACGTTAAAAATTCATATCAAATAGATTAATCTTCTGATTGGTCATTTGATTGGTTGGTTTCAAAAAATCAATACTTGATCTTGTCGGTGATTGGTCTTTTAAATCCTAGAAGATCTCTCCGATCTGATTGGTCGATCAAAAAATCAATACTTTTTGATTTGCACGACATCTATTGCCCAACTAGAAAAATAGATTTTATTATTATTTCAATTGAATATTATATTTTATAAAATTTTATAGATTAATTGAATTCATTAAATAAGTAGTTTATAACATTTAATATAAACTTAAAATTATTATAAATAAGCACTTATATTAAGTTTTTAGAACATGGGGTTTTTACTTTCAGGTTGTCAGCCCTGCCTAGTAAATGACGCCACGAACGAAGATGCCGATTACGTAACTTCGCCATTTTTATATGACCCACACAAGCCGTCGAACTTTGTTTTGTGAAATTAGTGTAGTTTATCGCGATTTTCCCACGGGGAAAGCGGATATTTTTGCTTTCGGACAGTGCCAGTGATTGTGCCCGGAGTGCCAACTCAGCTAGGCCCGTGAGGGTGGGATGCGAACCGTTCCGTCGTGAAACATACGTGGGGGACTGGGTCGTGCGCGACAGGGTTCGATGCTCAGCTCAGCGGAGCCAACGGTGTCTTCAGCCCAGCAGTGAAGATAAAATAAAACGAAACCGAAAACGCGCAAAGGAGCATTCGTGTTGGATTCTTTGTAAATGGGGCCCGTTTGATTTCTTTCTCGTGCGCGTCGTGAGTGCTTTCGAAACCGAGTGCTTGGTTCACGTGAATCCAACCTACATGAAGAGGAGCCGGCAGCAACCAGCTGCATTTTCCATAAGCACTTTTACCGGGTGTAGTAGGTTTGTTTAGGTAGTGAAACAGGGTCGCCTATGCGCATGGTAGGTCGTTCGTCTACCTCGGGAGTTGGGCTGCGTCCGAGCTACGTAGGGTTTTCACCTATGCCATGTCTCCGGCCGTTTGGCAGTATTTCGACTTGGGCGAGAGGGAACCACCTGTGTCAGCTGTATTTTCCCGATTTTTATTCCCAGGAATTTCTTGAGGGAATCTATGGTCTGCGAATGGGTGAATGCCGAATGAATGTGTGTGTGCCAGGCGGGGTGCCAGTGTTGCCTGATGACAAGGCTATTACCAGAGTCAAACTTGTTGACGTACTGTCATCCCCTAGGCCCTTGTGGTGGTCGAGATTGACGAGTATACGGTAAACGTCTGCTAGTGCGTAGATCTCACGGAGCTGTAGGATACAAACGGCGTGCGGTCGGCTAATCCGCTCGAAACTTGCAATCAGTAAATCTTATTCATTTTGTACTTAGCTTAGATGTAAGTAGCTCGTACCGTTCTCGTAGCGCGCAGGTAGTTTGTAAGCCAGAAGATTCCAATGCCCAAACATCGCCTCCAACCATCGCCCAATCAACACCCACCCACATCTCCGAAGATGAAGAAAGAACAAACAAAACTGTGTGCTTGGTGTGGAATGTTGTGTGAATGCTACTAATCAAACTTTTCCTTCCAGCTTCTCTTTTTTACTATTATAGGTACACCTCATCATTTTATATTAGGTATTAAAATAATCACCATTCTTTTTCAGTTCAACAACGAAATTGTTTTATTGTAATTTATAAAATTGTAATATTTTTTTTTGTGTTTTCTGTAGCTAACATCAAATTCTAGCTGAACCTTAATCTGGGTATAGAGTCAGTCAACAGCCACAAGATATTTAACTTTGGCAATATGCCGTGCTGAGACAGCTTGCTGTTATTCGCCGAGTATTGTCATTGCTAATTATCCTTGTGTTTTTAATTTTTATGTTTTCTGGGAGGCGGATGGATTAAATGTAGAGTCTTCAGACTTCACGGGTCCTTTGTCTCTGTCAATAACGATGTTGGATATTTGTTCTACCCGGACTTATATTCTTCACCTTATTGCCACAGATATATTGATTCGTGTTGTCTGCTTCCTTATTGGAGTAATCATGAAATAAATATTTGGGAATTTGAAGAAGGTTCAGATAGAAAAAGAAGTAGAAGACCAACAGACGAATTCATCTGGACAATAATGGACACCAGTTGAACTTCTTTCTGGGTGTAGAGTCATTCAGCAGCCACAGGTTTTTAACTTTATCAATATGTCGTGCTGAGGCAGCTTGCTGCTATTCGCCGATTATTGCTATTGTTAATTATCCTTGTGTTTCTTTTCTAATTGTATTTGGGAAGTGGTTGGGATAAATTTAGATTCTTCAGGCTTCACGGGTCTTTTGCCTTTGTCAATACGTGTTGGGTATTAATTCTCCCGGATTAATATTCTTCATTTTATTGCCAAAGATATATTGATTTGTTGTTGTCTGCTTCCTTGAAGGAAAAGTAACTTAAATTTGGGAATAGAAAGATGTTTCAACAAGAACAATTCTTCATAGAAGAATCTTGGGCCCGCTGCTTGCAAGTTAATAGGTAAATAAATATCAGAAAATATGTTAAGTTAACTATGTTTAGATATGTTAGTTGTATTACGATGAAACTATCACATTTACAATTTTAGGAATATGATCAAAAATTATGTGATTCATTGGTTCTAGGCATTGCAGCGAAGAGACCGCTCTTCTGTCATGGTTTTAGGGAGGTTTCCCCTGACGTCCAAGGAAGAATTTCCGGGAGAGAGTACGCTTATCGCCCTCCTAGCAAATTGCGGAAGCGTATGGGTGTCTACACATCTATTAGATTGGTGTATTATCTTTTAATTGTAAACTGTGTATATTATTTTTTTTGTAATATTGAATAAATTTTTACAAAACTAGGTTATTTTAAGTAATGATAAAATACGATTCGATAAATAAACACTCAGAAGATTTTTGGTATTTGTGGTTATGTATTTATGACCTCAATGTTCTAGGAAAGATTAAATTATTAATTACTCAGTGTAGTATAACGAGGGTTACAAAAATGATGTATACAACTTACAAATTGTAGGGATTTATTTTTAAATAGAATGTTTACACTAGATGTATGTTTATACCGAGCACTTGTATTGTCTGTAAATTGTTCTTGGAGTCACTGACGTTTTACTTATTTGACGGCTTTTGTTCAACTCCCTTTTTTCCTGACATGTCATTTTGCATCCACAGCAACCTCACATTTTATAGGGTAGTGCACATTCTACACTCAGTAGTTGTATTTGTTTAAAATAATACTAAAAATTGTACATCACCAGCTTGTAGTTTCAAAAAAAAAATGAATTTGTCTTATTTTTATTTTACATTAAATTATATATATTTGAGGAGATTTTAAATTATTTTTGTTACAGATTTTTAAATTTGAAATCCGCTGAAAAAGGAGGAAATTGTAGAAGGAATGGTTGCCAAAAGTAAGTAACTAATGTAACTAGAAAAAGAACTGTCAAAGTCAAAATTTATGTGTTTATAGAAGCATATTTTACTTTAATTTGTATATGATGAAATATAAATAATTATATTATGTTTTTTTATGAAAATTCTGGTAAAGTATTTGTACGTATTACAGGTGTGCCGAGATAAAATTTGACGATGCGAGTACTCAACTTCCGGCATCTTCGTTCTCCAAGTGCCGCGTGGAGAATGGCGGCTCGTTTCGCGTTCGTGGTTTTAATTTTGTTGTTTTGTGGTGATTTTCTTCTAAAATCACCTGTAGAGTCATTTAGCTTTGTAGTGTGATGGGTCCAACGTAAGGTTAGGCTAAATTTTCCGCTTTGCTTTGCTTTGTTTTGCTAAATACGTAAAGTAACGTTAGAGTCACTGAGCGTCGTTCCAAGTCGTGGAACCAACGTATCTCCGTTTATTTTGATGGCAGTTATTAATGCCAATGATAAAGACGCTAATACGCGATGGATTAGGACCGGTGCACGGCCGATGGCCAGAAATTCACCTTCTGTGTTTTTCGACCACGGCACGTCGGGAGTGCGTGTTGTGTGGTGGAGGAGTTCATTTCCCAACTCTAGTCTTTGGTCCGAATCCGTGTGGAGGCCGGGATATTCCGCTAATGCGTGTGTTTCTAGTAATTGCTGTTTGTTTCTGTGTGGGGCAACCTGTGCACGAGCAAACTTCGATTAGGGGACCTCGTGTTAGTTGGAACAGGTGGATCATCTAGCCACCTGATGCAGGGTGCATTGTCTCGCGTACCGGTCACCGGCCTTGTTGTACTTGGCTAGCCCTAGACGACCATTGCGTGAGTGGGTACTCGTGAAATCATCCTCATTGCCCGCGCTGGTGTCGTGCCAGGCGAGTCACAACCGAAGGCGGTCCTCGTTATTTGCTTGTGGCTACGGCGAAATAGCCCTATAAATTAGAATCTTAGCTTAGTTTGTAAGTGAAAAAAGAAGAGGACACTGGGCGAAGAGGAACCAGGAGGAAGAGGACAACAGGCGAAGAGGAACCAGGAGGAAGAGGAGATTGGACGAAGATCGAAGCGTGTGAATGTTGTGTGTCTGTTGTGAGAATGTGACTAATCACTTTCAGAGTTCCTGTTCATCTTCACGTGTAGAGCCCAGCTGGGACTTATGACTGGCGAGCAACGTGGGAGACGTCGCTGGAAGCGGAACATCGGTGGAATCAGCGATGGAAATGGTCTTAAGTAGCTGAGCAACGTTGGAACCTTCGAGGGAAGCAGAGCTCCGTGGGAAGTCGTCGAAGGATGAAGACGTCGGTTCCTGATCACGAAATATACTTGTGACAACGACTACTCATCTTTGGAAAACTTTACGCCCGTCGCTACATTGTTATAGGTAAATATCGATATTTTATTCCATATTTTCTAAGATAATTTTGTTCGAATCAGAAATAATCAATCATACAATAAAATAGAATAAAAATACATGAATATTTTATAACTCTATTTAAATCAATTCAAAATATTCAAAGAAAAATAGAACTGGAAATTATAGCACAAAATTTTAATGTAGTGATTTTGTATGTAGATTCACTTAAAGAAAGTGATAGTAATGTTCATTTCTTTATTGCAGATGTAGCAACGAAGAGATCGCTCTTCTGTCATGGTTTTAGGAGGTTTCCCATGACGCCAAGGAAGAATTTCCGGAAGAGAGTACGCCTGACGCCCTCCAAACGAACCGCAAAGGCGTACGAGGGTCTACACAGATCAGGGACAATTCTGCTAATTGTATCTGTATGTGTTAAATTGTAATGTTAAAAACTAACGTTTATTTACTTCATGTTCTGTTCAAATATAATTATGTATAATGTTCAAACACCCATATAAATGAATAAAATGTGTACGATATAAGTAAATTATTTATTATAATACCCAATATAAAGTCTTTTAGTCTGAAATGTATATGTTTTTTTATAGTGTATTTTATATTGTTAATATTATTCTATGTAATATATTTTATAAGATCAAAATTCAAGTAAAAATAAAATTTATAAAAAATTTACTAATGTTTCAATTTAAAGTGAATATTTCCATACCTATATATTTATTTACAGAGTAATTATAAAGAATTATAGGATGATAATATAAGGTAAGTTTGCAAGGGGTAATAAGATACGAATATAATGTTTAAAATGTAGAGTTCAATGACCTTTCCTTCTTATGTATTGTTGTAAACTACTTTTATTATTACACACAGTACGTATATATTAGGAAAGTTTCAGATTATTTATTTAGCGCACCTTTTATTTACCTATCTCCGTATGATGACATTTCTTACTCGACGTCTTCTAAAAATATTGAAAAACAGCAAGGGTTGGTTACGTAACCAACTGTGAAAAAGGGCGGAAAGCGATGAAATGGTGAAATTATTGTTGAAGGGGTACAGGAATAAAGATATGATGTAATTTAAGTGTTTGTTTATTATATAACAATAACTACACACGATTATGTTGATATAAGTACAATACTAAATATACAAGTTAATTAGTAATTATTTCCACTTGTGCCCTTCTGGAACTGTGGCTGCCGCATCCAGAGTTGAAGTGCAGGTTATTCATCCCCTAAACAATTAGAAAAATAACAATTAAAAAATAAATAATATGAATAACAGTAATAAATATTATATACATCATATTACATTTACATTATCAATTAAAGGTGGGGTGCAATCTGGACATCAACTTCGGAATCTACAGAGTCGAATTAGAGGGATGACATGTTTTTAACACCCTCTTTATATTTTACTCTGCCTATCATATATAAAGGAGCAGTAAAGTTCCATTTTCCGGAAAAGGAAAAATCGGACAAGAAAATTTTTCAAATAAAAGTTGCTTAGAAAAATCCTAATAAAGTTTTTCTCAAGATTAATATTTACACCCTTTCCAAAATCCCACTTTAAAGTTCAATAACTTCCTTACCAGCAACCCTTAAGGGCTCAAGTTATATTCCGCATTAAGTTTAGGTCCCTACTACGTGTGTGCAAAGTTTCATCGAAATCGAAGACAAAAAATTTTAATCGAGAGGAAACGTGAATTACCCTTAAACTAGGGGTTGGCGCACAAAACGGACATCAGATTCGTTAGTTTCACGGTTGATTCTATAGGATAGCATACTTTTTTCCCCTAATTTCACTAATTAGTTGCATCGTAAAAAACCCTGGACTATAGCCCATGGTTTTTGACCTTGAACCCCAAATTTTCGGAGTTAGACATGGCATCCCCTTAATTCGACCCTTTCGCTTCCCGTGCCGGTGTCCGTTTTTGGCGCTCTCGCTTCGTTCTTACGTAATTCGCGATTGAAGTTCCGCAAGTAGAGCATTACTTTACCCCCATAATATTGACATGAAAATTTTGAAACTTTATATATGAACTAAGCTTCCAATAATACATTCATAAAAAATATATAAAATTTTTAGTGCAACTTATAAGGGTAGTTTACTTGAAGATTTTTAACAAATTATTTTCTGTTATCTATATTATTAGGGGTAGAGATCTCAAACATTATATTTAGACTAAGATCTTCATGCTACATCTGTAAAAAAATTACCAATTTTATAGGGTACCCCAAAGTGGTAGTTCTCTTGAAGGAGTTTCGAACGGAACTTATCTTTAAGACAGATATGTACTTAAACAATTATCTTTAAAAAGAAAAATCGGATAAGAAAATTTTTCAAATAAAAGATGCTTAGAATTATATTCCTAACAAAAAATTCTAATAAAGTTTTCCTCTAAAGTTAATATTTTCTACCCTTGTAAAATATATAATTGAATATCTCCCTTAATATCAACCCCTAGAGGCTCATATTTGGTTGTGTACTAGATATAGGTCCCTAGTTCATGTATGCCAAGTTTCATCAAAATCGTACACAAGAAAATTTTTCAAATAAAACTTGCTTAGAATTCTATTCTTAACAAGTAATCCTAATAAAGCTTTTCTCGAAAGTTAATAGTTTCTAAAATAGCAATTCTATTTTAAAATTTATTTCCGCCCTTAGTATGAACTCTTAAGGGTTCAAATTTGGTCAGACACAAAGACTATGTGCCTATTTTACATACGCCAAATTTGAATTAAATTGGCTACAAAAAAATTCTATCACACGTATAAGAATTTCTGATTTTCCAGTAGGCCAAATACGCGCATGTAATATATTTTCAATAACAAATAAACTACTCTAAAGCAGAAACTAAAACTTTGTATCTGCATACAGTATTGAGTACTACATCTACAAAAAAATTATGAAAGTTATGAAGTGTCCCTTAAGGGTAGTTTACTTGAAGAATTTTTAGACAATCATTTCTATCTCCTAGATCCTTGGAGATAAAAATCTCAAATTTTGTATTTGAATCCAATAATAGATCCTATATGTATAAAAATTACCAAATATTTATAACACCGTTTAGTTTCGAATTTTGAAACGATTTTAATAGCGATCTCTGCATTTTTCAGCTTGATTATAATTCTTGGTCTTTGATCTGCATTCCTCAATCACTTTAGTCTCTGGTTACTCCACCAATTGATCTGTAAAATAAAAAGAATTGTTTATAAATATGTTCGGTTTTAATAACAAAAAACCAGTAAACATAAGTTAAATATAAAATGAAATAATTTTTTCTATACTTTTATTATTTCTACTAATTTTTATTAGTCGACACTACATTTGTAATACTGTTTCACACTTTCCGTTGTAATTTTATTTTGTAAATACACAACAACGTACTTTCATATGAAAATAAATTTAGTGTGGAAAATAATGAAAAGTCACTAGATTTTGAAGTGAGTTGCCGCCAGCCGGTTGACAGTTTCATGAAAAGTTCGTTGTGTTTGTAAACACTTTACATCAAATAGTAATTATTAAGAAAGCCTCAAAATGGCTGAAAGTAAATACTTATTAATAATTTAAACATTTCAGGTAATTTTATTAAATATTATTTATTTTTTCAGGCCAAACAGAAGACATGTGGACACCTTACAAAGAGCTTTTAAAAGCTGTGGAAATCAACTTAACTCGAGACACACAAGTTCCCAGCTCAGAATTAGAATTAGTTCTTCGAAAGTATAAACAGAACTTCTTCAATCTTCTTCAAAACCCGGTGAGTCTTGTATATATTGTAGGTTATGTTTGTGTTACAAAATAAATAATTGTCGCAGCCAAAAAATGCTAAAAGTCGCGAGGATCTTAAGAAAGGGATGACAGAAGGTATTTCTGTGCGAGGCATCGGTCATCAAGTTCTCTCCAAAGAGCTGTATCAGGAAGTAGTTATTATTTCTGATATGTATGATCTGAACGAGTACATGGCTTTAGATTTGTTATGCACGGCTCAGATTCAGCTTTCTTATCATCCGGGTTTAACTAGAGGTCTTGTTGCAATTCTTCTTTACTACGATGGTCGCAAATCTCTTGTTTCTGCTTTAAAATTATTGGTTCAGAGTCGTATTGGCGTAGTTTGGCGTTTAGGTATTACCGAATCTATTTCCAGATATGTAACGGAATATACAGATCAGTTAATGAAAAATGGCGTGTTTCAACGTATATTAGAATTGTTAAAAACTTTAGATTTGTCCAAAGAGTTAGAATTACTTCAAAAAAATAGGGCATTAGGCAGCCCCAAACATCACCGACAAGTTTTGGATTTATTTGAAGAAATTAGACAAATGTTAGCGGATATTATTTACATGTGGGCAGCGCAGACTGGTCTGCCGAGAGAACCCGCTATATCTTTAATAAATCATTTAAAAACGACCAAATTAGAGGAAGATGCAGCTGGTTGTATCGATAACGTCACTCTTACTTTACAAATGGCTTTACTTTACGGCTTAGACTTGAGTGTGTTGCATGTTAGAGAAGACGGCGAAGACATCATTCAGGGTCTTCCACTGTTGTGCGAGAACGGTTTAATTGAGGCTCTGATCAATGAGCTCAACCCAGAAAAGGGTTGGGAATGCGAGGGACTGCAATCTGTAACTTTGTTCGCCATGGGGATATGCCTAGCTACTCTGCGTTTACTCCCACAATGTTCTTCACTGCAGTCTTGCATCGAACAAGAAGATTTGTTTGTTGGATGTGCCATAGACTTAAAAGTTTTTAATTTTTTAAATAATGTTTTTCTAAAAAATGAATTAATATACAAGGAGAGATTTTTCTACTATAGAATCCACAATATGTTGACTGATTTTATTGTCCTGGTACAAAATAAAGTGAAAGAGCTTCGGATGAGAGCTGATGAGACTGCTAGAACTTTGCAAGCTTATGCCCAAGAAGGTTTGGAAGCTCCGAGTACACTTCCCAGACATTTTGAGCAGTTTTTGTATTGCATAGCAAAGTTATATTCACAGGACAAACAAAAAATTAATTTGATGTTAGAATACTGGTGTCCTGCAGAAATTACACCGAGCCAGTCATATTCTTATAGAACTCCTCCCAGATCAGTTTCGCTTTTTAAATTTGTAAGACTTGCAGGCGATATGATACCTCCATCTCTATTCATTCCTTATTTATCGATGCTGGCTGGGATAGCTTCCCATGCGCAAAGTGCCCGCTATTGTTTTAATATGCTCAAACAAAATGGCCCAATTAGCAACAACGTAAGCTGGGACCATTTCTTCACAACATTCACCCGATACTTAAACAACTTACGCCAAGAAGCACCGCCCACTACAGACACTGTGTACAGACACAGAAACTTTCCTCGAGGCATAACTCCCCAGGAAATTCAAGGCTTGCATGCTGTTCTAGGCCTTGTGAGAACTGTGGCTGAATTTGACGACTTTTCAAGAATAGCTTTATGCGAACATCCGGCCTGGGCACCTTTAAGTGTTCTGTTAGGGCTTATAAGTTGTTCTGTACCCATACCACTTAAAGCTGCGCTTTTATCAACACTAGCTGCCTTGTCCAAAAGTCCTGAGACTGCCGCTCAAATGTGGAATAACCTAGAAGCGTCACAAATACTTGTAACTATTCCCAGCACGAGTAGTTATCAGCCTAGAGGAATACAGACTGAACTGGATGAAATAGAATCACGATTAGAAGAATATCCTATGACTAGAGCTTTATTAGAATTGTTAGACGTGTTGACTGATTCTGGTATTCCTAGAACTTTAGGCGCAGGCCCTAGAAAACCAGGATTTGATCCTTATTTAACATTTATAATAAATTCAGTGTTTTTGAAGTTTTATTCTCGCGCTTATAAAAGTCCAGAAGAAAAATGGCAGGTTGCTAAATTATGCTTGAAGTTGTTAGAGAAATTTTTAAATCAGTACGATCCAAATATTACTGATTTTCCATCTAGTGGACAAAACTCAGAATTCAATCCACCACCTGGATTTCATTTAATGGTACAGCTCAACACAAAATCTCAATTCTTAGATCTATTATTATTTATAATTGATGAAGGAGCAGAATTATTTGATACATACAACAATTTCCCAGGTAAAAAATACTTGGAAGATTCGACGTTAAGTTGCTTGAATATTCTAAATCGTGCCTTGTCTTTACAACAAAAGTTTTCCAGTATTGCTACTGGTACAAATTGTACAATACTTCTTACAAACTTAAACAAACTTTTACTGAATATAAATCAAAGAACTAGCAAGCCAGATTATATTTTAAAAATCTGTAAATATGTCTCATATCAGAATTTTATCCCAAGACATGCATTGGTAGCTACAAAAGTATTAATTCACGTCACAAAACAGCCTCCTATACATTCACATTTCATGAATGTTTTATTATCTTATTCGGAAACAGAGTTAGACCTTCGCCATGGATTTGTGTTATGTTTGGACGCAGACGATGACTGGAAGTTAAATGAAAATGAAGATGATGTTACTACCAGCACAAAAGAAAGCATTATTAAACTTTTAAAACAATGTTTGCCACATCCAGCACCGAACTTAGCGCATTATTTATTTGGATTTGATGTGAAACGAGAAGTAGCGAAGACTATTTTCCAATTCCCAGGAGTTTTGGGCTTCCCCAGAACTTGTTTGCATTCCCTATTCAGTGTTATGAATTCTATACTCAACAATAACAGGAATTATGTTAAACCAACTTTAATAGAAGCGGCGTATAATATGCTACATGCTTTATGTGCCAATCCAAAAACTAGTGGACCTGTTTTAAAATTTTTACGGCAGACACAAAACTTCTTTCAAAATCACATTCAAGCTATACCAACAGACAAGTTATCTACTTCGGAAATGAATCAGATTAGCTGGCTATTAAAAACTATAGCGATTGAACAAAAAATTAGTTCACACAGCAATCAAATATTTTATTTAAAACACCTAACAAAACTTATAGTAGGTTTTCCTACAGTAATTGAAAAGAAAGATGATACAATTGATGATTTAGATTTACAAATTAGTGATAATCTAACTTTAAACAGAAATAATTTGTTGAACAAACTTGTAAAACAATTTGATTTTTCAATTGATCACGTGGAAAGTCCTCAATGGGATTATTTCGATAATAGCTTGATGGATAAACTTATAGAAAATTGTGAATCAGGTCAAAATCCTAAACTTATAAACGTGAAAAAATTACATCAAGTATTAATTGATGAACTGAGTACTTTACAAGGTACAGCAGCTGCAAGTCAACGACAATTAATTGTACAAGAAATTCAAAAAGTTCTGACTTACGCCATTAAAATAAATACTGTCAGAAATCATGCAGCAGCTTCTATTCGCTTTATTGACGCTTGGAGACAACTCACACAAATTATATTCGTTACTTTACCTGCGGAAGTTATGAGTATTGAAGAAGAACAGATTTTGTTGATCGAACTTTTGGAAACATTATTAAATAAAATGTTAGGATGTGAAGCACTTTCAGAAGTCGCTACATACGCATCAAGTGCTGTTCTTCTCTTAATGAAATGTTTGAGAAGAACCCATGTTAATGCACTGAAAAGAAAAAAAGTTGTACCAGTCGAAACATCAGACAAAATCTTTTCAAAAAATGTTATTTACACAAACACTTCTTCGTTAAAATATATCCTTCACAGCATCCTAGAATGGATTATAGTCAGCAGCGTTTCTTCACAACGATTAAGAGTCAACTTATATGGATCTTTACTTGAATTTTTACATATGATAAGTGTTGGGTATGAAGACAAAAAAATACCGAATCAGGGTAGTTTTTATGTCAGCCGTTTAGACAAAATGGATAATGATGAATGGAACGATGATCGCATTTTAATTTCTGCTAGTGTCCTCTCCAGCTTTGGCGACAAACTTGTAGAAGTTTTGTGCCATGATTGTATAGGAGGACATGATATTTGTAAGATGTTAGCTATGAGCAGTTTTAATATGTTAATCATGCTGAACTTACAAGCAAATTGGGTGATGTTTTTAAGTGGAAAAGGCTACTTGAAACATCTTATCGACAGCATATTAAACTCCGATTCAGATTTGAAATCTATCTTAGAAACGGTACCAGACACCTTACGCCCTATTTACTTGTATGAGACTAAAATGTCCTTAATATCACGCATTGCCAGTACTCGAATTGGAGCAGAGTTGTTGTTGGATCAGAGAATTCTGCCTTGTTTGGGAACTATGAGGGTGTTCGATGATCATCCAAAGATTGAGAAACATACGCCGAATGTTATAGAAGATTTTATTCCTTCCGTGGAAAGTAGATATCAGCAGATATTGTTCCCAGCTCTAGACTTGTGCGATGCATTGCTTACTAGTTTAGGAACTGATAATAGAGCAGCTGTAAGTCAAGTTATGGGATTTTTACTGAATCATTTGGATGTAATAGAAATGGTTTTACAACAAGGCAGTCCCGTACTAAGTACCACTTTTTTGAAAGAGTTAGCTATGATAACAGGTAATACCTTCATTTAGGGTGTAGTACATAGTTAAAATATATAATTGTAGGTCTTATTGCGCGTACGGCAAACAACGATCTTCAATCCTTCCTTTCTCCAACTCCTGATTCAGTCCCAACCTCCACTGCGTATCTTTCGCGTCTTCAGCGTCTCATGCTCGCCCTTCTTCCTCGTTTTGTCCTCACGGACAGCATCACCAAAGAGCTCCTATCCTCTAAGTCTGCTCAGAGACTTGTCCTATGTTTACAAATCGCTTCCAACTTGGTGCTATACGCCAGGAACTTAACAGCCAATCATGGAGTGGAGCATGGTAGCGCTTCTGTTGTATTTCAACCAACACTTAGTGATCCGTTGGCCACGACCACCAGGTATCAGTACTCGCACTACAGCGAGCAAACACCCAGTATTGGGGTTGTTGTGCAGATGGTTATTCATTGTGTGCAGTACTACCACAAAGAAAAGGTAAAGGGTTGATAGTTTTTTATGGGGAATCATGATTTTTTTTTCGTAGGTCAATTTGGATTTTTTGACGACAAAAGTCGGTGCAATTCCAAATATGAACTCTATAGATTTAAAAGAATTTGTTCCGGCACCAACCAGAACTTTTAACATTTTTGTTATTCGAGAAAACGCTCTGGAAAAACTTTCAGAGCGATTGAAATACAAACAACAAGAAATAGACTATACTGCATTTATTATAGAGAATTGTCTATATCTAATTTGGGCACATTTGGATTATTATATGCTTAAAGCTATACCCAAAAGTAAAAATTATGGGTTTGGTACTAACAACGATACAAACAGTAAGATAAAATTTGTATATAAATAGAATTAATTAAGTAAATAATTTTTTTTTAAGTGAGTTTAATGTCATCATCTGAGGCAACGTGGAAGGTATCAGCTGATGATATAAGTCATCTCAAACAGGAACTAGTGTCCATTTTTAATGATATATTTAGCAGACAGTTGGTTGAAACAACTCAGGTAAGATAAATTAAAAATAAAAGTTTTTTTAAGTTTTAAAATTATTAAACATATTTCAGGACCGGTCGGAGCTGGACAAAGGGTTCGTAGAGGCTTTACTGCGAAGAATTAAACGTTTAATACAATTTGTTCCTGTTAAATAATTTTTATTCTACATAACAACATCATCAACAATGGCTTCATCCCAAGGTCCATAAATATTATTTTTATACTTCTGCCAACGTATAAACATTAAAGGGCATACAAAGTTTATAAAAACTATTGTACCAGTTAATATTATAGTTACAGTAACGGAAATAGTTGATAATAAATACAATGTAATTGTTATAACAATAATAGAAAAGTTAAAGTTTAAATGTTTTTTCAACCCTGGTAACAACACAAACGCTTCAATTGCAAATGTCATTAATACAAATGCGTGAAAAGGCGACGCCAATCTGGAGGCTAGACAAATAGAGCCGAACATTGCGGCACTCAAACTTAAACTACTCGACACAATCGCTACCGACAACCCATAATCGAAAAAAACTAAATGTATAAACATCATAAGAGATGTTGTAGTGTAAATAGTATCCGTGCTGATTGTATCTGTTAGTGTGTGCAACACTGGAGAAAAAATTTGTCCGAATACTAAAAATATTAACAAAGTTCTCACATCTTGCCGGGCGGTGGTTTTAATTCCATCACCAACACAAACCCGAAAATACAAGAACCCAAATAAAGTCAAGTAACTTGTGTTTATAAAGATGGTGGATGGTTCTACCCAAGAATTCAATAAATAAACAAATACTAGAACGAATAACACAACTACACAAAGTTCTTCTACGACGACTGTAGCTCCTTTGATACACTGAAGGAGAGGAATGTCTTGCACTTGTAGATTTATGCGAAGGTCTTTCAAAAAGGTTTCATCCGTGTAATTGTCCGGGTAGCCAGAATTTTCATAAAGATTTTTCTTCCACTTTTGACTCATTTTCAGCAATTAACTGTTATTTGTAGGCCTGTCACGTTGTGATAATTTGTTGATAAGAGTGGTTTTTTAGTTTATAAATACTTTGTTTACAGTCTATTTGTGATAAGTTTACTGCTCAAAGTTTTCCACAGGCTTGTGTTATTTTCTTTTTGCGACATTTTCAGGTTAGTTATCTGTCATTTTACTGTTGAAACTGCGTGAAAACATTATCATGATGCGGTCATTACATCATGATTCAGTGATTTTGAAAGTATGCCCGACAATTCCGTCGTTTTTTTACAGCATTTCTACGTGGTACAATGCAACCTGGTGCTACTTTTATTTGCTAATTAGCTAGGTATGACAAAATATGAGTTTGTGAGGTTATTCCCCTTATTGATTTGTGACCTGTTGCTCTGATGAGCGACGCGAGCGAAGAAGAGCCAGAAACTTCGCAACTTTTGAGGTAAGGATTGTTAGTTTTTGCCACGGTCCGGTAACGAGAGAAAGGCAATAACTGTAAAGTATAACATTCGTTAGTAGTTAGTCGGTGCTGTTTGTTAGAAGCAACAATATGGAGGCGAGAAGAGATCACCAATCTGTGAAGAAGTTTCGGGCAACATATGGAATCAGCATCAGCACTTCTCTCATGTTGGTGTTTGCCTTGATGACTTGGATTTTCAAGTATTTGGGCGGTTTGTCTTGGACGTCTACTCCTGCGGTGCAATTCAACTGGCATCCGCTCTTGATGACTATCGGCATGATTGTCCTTTATGGACAATGTAAGTACCATACACCACATTTAAGATAAGTTTTAAAGTTCGATAATTTTACAGCTATTATGTTGTACCGAGCAGGACGAAATGCAAGAAAACGTACCTTGAAACTTCTTCACGCGTTCATTAATTTTACTTCTTTTATTTTATCTGTGATTGGTCTTCAGGCTGTTTTTGATTCGCACAATTTAGCAGATCCTCCAATTCCTAACATGTATTCGCTTCATTCGTGGATAGGATTAACTACAGTCATTCTATTTGCTTGTCAGGTAATTTCTTTTAAAAATGTATTAAAAAGTTTGTTAGCAAATATTGTTTTAGTTTGCGGCCGGATTTGTGTCTTTTCTCTACCCCAAACTACCCACGGATTTTCGCAGCGCGTACATGGGAGTCCACGTAAACTTCGGAGTTTTAGGATTTATTCTAGCGATGGTGGCTGCGGTATTGGGCCTGTACGAGAAGCTTTTCTTCAGAGTGAAGTTCGACTATTCGAATCTACCGAACGAAGCGGTTCTAGTAAACATCATCGGCCTATTGCTGATTATTTTCAGCGTGGTGGTGCTATACGTGGTGACGGAACCAACTTGGAAACGCCAGCCACGGCCAGAGGATGACGAGGTGGTGCTAAGCCAAACTGAATCTACTAACGAGTGAATTATTCACCACTCAAGTGGTGCTATATGTAAAGGTGCTTCGTATTTTAAGTTAATCTCATTATTTTAATTCGTGACTGATGTATTATTTATGTGAAACATATATTTTTCTGTGACTCAATAAATATAAAGAGAATATTACCATATCCAAATAATTAATA
Source organism: Stenolophus ochropezus (assembly GCA_035578165.1). Lineage (NCBI taxonomy): Eukaryota > Metazoa > Arthropoda > Insecta > Coleoptera > Carabidae > Stenolophus > Stenolophus ochropezus. The sequence continues at coordinate 24,557,420 of JAQOWZ010000005.1, read as the reverse complement.
TTTAATATTAAACGAACCCTAATTTCCTGTATTTCATTTTGCCACAAAATATTTACAGTGTCCTTTCTAATCTTTTCTTAAAATTTGATGACATTGACTGGACTTTTACTACAAAAAATTGTTAATTGTATGCGAAAATATTGCACTTATTGCCCCTATATTTATGTTAATTGGAACAAACTTGAGATGGGTGTTGCCTATTTGAACTAAATTCAATTTGCGAATATACTGTGAGGTACACAAACATACTTGTTAGTTTCATGATTCACTAATAGGGGACAGCGTGTCTAACTAAAAAATTTTAACATCAAAATCTTTTTGAATATTACGGTGTATTTGTGAAAAACAACCCCTTGGTTTCTCACAGTTCAGGCAACCATCAGAACACCCTCGACTACCTCCAATGTATTAATTATTTGCATATTATATACACTGTTAATATTATTTTAAATAAAACACTTAAATTTTATCAGGAGTACATAAGTAACTCTCAAATTGAACATTGGATTAAAATTTGCGGGGTTGAATTAGGGGATGATATGTAGTTAGTTAATATTTAATAATATCATTGATTGAGAAACATATTTTTCAAATATAATATATATTGACAATTTTGAACCATTAAAGTAAATAAATAAATAATTATTTAATATTTAAAATTTGGTTTATTACATTTTATATTTGAAGAAGTCCTTTAGATGTAAGTGACCAAGTTCTGTTACTCATCAGAGTACTTAGAAATAAACATAATCATTAAAATAAAACTACATTTTGAAATATTTCCTGTTATGGCTAAAACTGCACAGACACAAAATAAACAACAGTGTGAGATAAAAACAAAAAGAATAGCATTTAATTAACATTCTTAGGGGCTTAGAAACTGTGGTCTCAGCAACAAGATAAATAAATAAATCACACATTTATTGCATGATTACATTTTAATAACAAATATTTATAATATTTTTTATATAACTTTTCACCCTACTGAATGAGCTGCTGAAGTGATCACTTTGTGAAATGAAAATATGTTTCTTGTGTACGGAAATAAGAAAATTTATCAGTTCGTCTTGGTAAACACAAGTGATTTAATCTTGTTATTAATAAGTTTCCTTGATCCCTGATCTTCTCTACAACGAACTTTACTCAAAAATCCCGAATACAAATGTTAATTATCCACTGTTTCCATGCTGTGTACTTATCTATATTTGTGAAAAAATACGTACAAAAAAATGTTAATTATTTTTGCTGGGCGTGTAAATTTCTACAGAATTTGGAAATAATTTATTTATATCTTAATTAATAGATCATATATAATCTTGAGATATACTCAATATTAATTAATTATTCGAGCGTGTATATCAGGGACATATTATTTACTTGTAAATAAAAAAACATCAGGCGGTATAGTGAATCCATCATCTGATTTTTCTAAAATTTTCCTATCATTTGTAATTTACGAATAATTACATAATTGTGCGGTTATCTATTTGTCTATTTTTCGCATTTTCGTTTTGTTGGGTAACAATAATAGATCCGCTTGGCTACAAACCCATTCTTTCTGTTATCACTGAGTGAGTCAACGAGGGACAACGTACTTTTCTGATAAGTTTTACTCGCATTTTAATTTTTCTTGCATGCAGGAAGTAGGCCATGCAGTGACGTCACATGTAGGATAAACAGAAGAGCATCGTAGATAATGCGCTGATAACGATTGGTGTTAATATTTTGAGCTAAATTTAAAATTAATTTTAGGTTAAGATATTTGCGAATTTCGCGAAGAGATATGTTAAAAATAAATTTTATCAGGCAAGGTTATTCTGTATCGCAAAGGAATAATTGTTTATTATTTACTTAATAATCATGGATCTTATTAATATGTATAATTTGCATCTAGTACGAATATTCAATGAATGGATGCATTGTTTATATTATGAAATAGATCATATGCTACAGATATTTTTATATTCTGGTGCATCATATCAACTAGTTCAAGAACAATGTAAATTTTGATTATTGCAATAACAATAAACCTATATTGATAATATATTTATACATATTTTTATTTCTCTTATGTAAAATACATTTTTAATTTCATGTATATTTAAGGGCCCACCTTCGAATTTCATTCATCAGTTAACAAATCTACCTCAAACATGAAGTTTGTTATAATTTTAACCGTTCTTATAGTGTGTGTAGCAAGTAAGTTTCATTTAAAATAAAATAACATATTATCTAAAGCTCGAATTTAAATTTATGTATTAATAAATTATTTCTATGTGTTTCGTTTGAATATAAATCCAAATACCAAATTTAATTTCGTATATAACTAAATATTTTAGGTTTCTACCGTAACATATCCATAAAATTTCATATGGAATTCAAAGTTGTCATTAGTACTGTTAAATAAAGATTTTTTTTCTCATTTCAATGACATAAAACACATGTACATAATTGAAAATATATTGTTTCAAACAAATTTTTAATATTATTGTTGCCAAGAGGCAGATGAAACTGCTTCTTCAATAAAAAAACATTTAGAAACGTGAAGAAAGACGTATTTTTTATTGAAGAACCACTCCTCGTCCTCATAAAATTTTTAATATTTCAATTCAATATTCGCCTAAATTTTTACAAAAAGGAAGCAAGTACATTGGGTTTGGTTGTAGACTTTCTGGAAAATGCTGAAGATATGTTTCTAAAGTAATCTGCTTATTTCGACGAGCAGCATATTAAACTCCTAACTAATTGAATTTTGTTTGAAACAAAAGATTTTTAATTTTGTTTTCAAAGTACGGATAACTTTGAACACTATACGAAAATTGAAAGTTAGAATGAATTTCTCAAAAAAAATATTTACAAAAATTTTGAGAACACCTACCAATTCTTCATAAAAAAGTGTCTCACCGAAATAAGCAGGTTACTTTAGAAACATATCATCAGCTTTATCCAGAAAGACTACAACCAAAAACAACGTACTTGCTTCTATTTTGTAAAAATTTAGGCGAATAACTGAATTGAAATGTATGAATTTCTTGAAAAGTGTTCGAGTTTCAAAAATTTTGAGAACACCTGTCAATTTCTCGTAAAAAAGAGTTTGTAAAATGTATAAACTTGAAACAAAATTGAAACAAGAAAGTTACAAGTCAAAAAGTAAATTGGCCAAAATTTTTTTCTCATATCTAGTGACCCATGCACTTTTTCGGGAAAACAAAAAATCCGAGCTTTATACATATAACTAACAAATATTTTTTGAAGTGTCGCACGCCTTCGTGGTATTCATCAAAGAAGTAAACAAAGAAGAGAAATGGCCGGTGCACTGCAAGAAAGAAACCACCATCAAGGAGCTGAAGGAGAAGATCAACCACTTGAAGAATCTGCCCCACCATGTAATGCACGTGCTCCACAAGCACAAGGTGTGTAAGGAGAAAGAGACGGTGTCGTCTTGTGGTATCGCCGAAGGGGAAACCGTCAACATCATCGCCAAGGAGGCCGTGAAGGGAATGTTCTTCTTTGCTGCCAAAATCCTCTAAAGAATATTAATTCAAGATGTTTTTTCCATTGAGTCACCTATTGTTTCATTTAAGATAAAATTCATCTAAATTAAAAACTGATTAGATATTTAAGCGCAAAGGTAAACGTTCAAAAATAGGATTTTCCATTTGTAATTTTTTTAATAAAAATATATAAAAATAAAATTATGTAACTGTACTTAAGTGTTTTTCTATTCCTGTACAAATATTTGCGATTAATAATAGTAGTCATATTTTGCAGCAGTGAATTATAGACTCATAAATTCATTATTCTTGTCCAATCGTAGAACCAGAAATCTATTATTCACGTTTATTTTAAATTTGCTGTTCTATGTTCTACGGTCGTCTGACAACTGAAAGTCATTTGTCATTGTGTATTTTTATGTTGGTGTTTTCTAAAATATTTATGCGTTTAGGATTATGGTCATTATTCACTCGGATGACTTGTAACTTCATCTTCGTGAATAATGACATATAATCCCTTTATATATTAATATACTATTATTTGCTGTCCTCTCTTCTACAGCACTGAGTGTCTGTCTAATAGTATAAGCTTTTGTATCATACTGCCTTGTAAATAAAGTAATCTTGCTAATTGGATCCATTAATTATTTTTCTTATTTCCAACAGAAATAACATGTTTACTTGTAAAATAAAAATGGTAAACAATATAAACATTCAGTAACCTTTTAATCGAGAATATTTAGCATATTACTCATCGACTTAGGCACCTAAATTCGCTAGCCTGTAAGGAATGCTCACAATTCTTCAAACTGTTTATCTGTTTACTATTGTAAATATTATTCAATATTTTTATTTTTGCTAAACGAAACATTCAATATTTTATAAATACACACACTCTATGTGTGTGATAAACAATTATATATATTTCCGTATTACTAATAGACAAAACAAGATCAGTTTATGTCAATAATTTTTTTCGTGTTTATTTGTCAATATATTTGAAAAGAAAATTTCTAAGTACAATGTTACAAATTTTGATCAGAAATTTAATTAGAAAGATTAGATATTATAAAAATAATGAGTCATTTTCAGGACCTTATTAAATCATTTTCCTAAATCAATATATCAAAATTAGAAGTCCAATCTTAAAAACTAATAATTATTGTTAAAAAAATACTGCTGAATTTTAATTTGTAAATAATATCACTCATAAGTTATTTAGTGCTAAAATGCAAGTAAAATTAGCAATAACATTAAGTTGTAGTCCTGCTCTGATATTTGCACTTTGTAATGTGACGATTAGTTATAAGTGAAATACGCGCAAAATTGTGAATATCGCGTTCTAAATAAAGTTTGTTTTTACCTAGTAACCCCGATGCAACAAAGAAAAAAATACGCATCAGATGTGGGACACACGAGTCGACATTTCAGCAATGTTGATCAATGAAAAAACAAATATTTACGCCACGAGAATCAGACGAGCAACGCGAAGAAAACCTTACATTCGTACAACTTCATCATAACAATTAAATATGTCATCTTTGTGTTGGATATTGCAGCTGGTATATTCCAGATTATACTCAAAAGTTCAAATTTTAATATGGGTTTATATTTATTTATACATGCTACAACGAATATCATATAAACACATCTATCATTCATAGTTTATTACCCATATTTATACATGTCTTTCAGTAAGCTTTTCCGTAAAATTACTAAAAAAAATTCAAAATGTTCTCTCACTTTCCCAATAGACATTCTATCTATAATGGGGTATCGTATCAAATTTTGATTTTTACATATAGGATACTGGAAAAAAAATATTCCCTTATTTTTTAAACTTTTTGTTGTTTACGCAAAAATAAATATTAAACATTTGGGGAAGGGATATTGTTTACGTCAGCGTAATAGAATCGTGAAAGAAGACAGATAGACTAGGATCCAAAGAAACAGTCTACCTGTCGTGTTTCATGATCCTACCATGCTGACGTCATTATATCCCATTTCCAAAGCATTTAATTGCTAATAACTATATTAATGCAAACTAATGTTTAGTTTTTATTATGATAATAGGAAGCTATAGTAATTCGTTTTTATATTTTACCGAATCGATTATGGTCACATACCCCAATGAAGAAGTATTTCTTTAAAGACTATCAGGTTTGGCTCGCATAGATGTATGTTATGAATCCTCAAAAATTGAATTCGCACATGAGTGTGTAAGGTACTTTTGACTTAAAATTACGTAACGAATATACTCTGCAGTTAAAAACCCTGTATAATAGTATATTCATACTATTCATTATTTATCTAGGCTCAACCGTGGTAATATATATTATTTTTTTCACTACTAGCATTTAACTCTTAATCCTACTTAAAAAAAATATATTGACAATAACATTTTAACATAAGCATTAGTTTGTTTCTTCACATTCCCAAAAATAAAGTAGGCTGTCTTTGTTTTTATATTTCACATTTCAGTTTGTCAACCTCACTTTTTATTTTTAATTTGGTTTTATTTGATTTACTTATTTAATTTAGACGCCATATTTAAATTGTGAATCCATACTTTACACTTTTCATGAGCTAAATGATTCAAACAATAATTAGATTTGGAGACTTGAGTTTCTTTAAAAAGTGACAGTTTTCATTATCGCCCATGGTTAATAATAATTTATTATTTCTCATGTCAAATAAAGGTTAACAATAGAGAGTGTCTAGGATAGTACTGAAAAAAAAATTCTGTGAGAATTTCTTTAAACAGAGCTAAATTTAGAATATATGATATTATTATTTTTTTATGAGAAACATATAAATCTGTGTGAAATTTCCTGGAGATAGTTGATATCTGGAAAAAACTAACTAAATTCCCAAGGCAGTGATAATTACGAAATGCTAGAAAAAGTAGTGTTAGCAACAACGGTGTGGGATGAGCCACGTGCCGCAATTATTAGTAAGGCGATATGTGGCTCCAGTTTATTATCAACCCATATAGACTGGAATTAATTATAATGTGTATGTTTTGTCCCCGTTATCTAATATTCGTCTGCACTGTGTATTTTTATTGCATGATGCATTTTTGTAATGAGCTTGTTGACACATTCTTACATGTTTCACATACTTCGCGGTACAAACATACAAAAAAGCCAAAAATACAATCTCATTTCTACCGGGACTTTCTACCAAAGCCAAAGATACACATAACAATTTTTCTTTGCATTAGATGCGGTTACACCTTCTTTATTTCACTAAGCATACCACAGCTTACCCATACTAATAATATTTAATCAAATAAAATTATTAGCGCCAAGTCAATAATGATAGTCTTTTCAACCTTGGTGTATAATATACTATTTTCTTCAAACGTCATAAAAATGACATCTTTTGTGATAAGATTGAAGGTAATTTCTACGCCGCCGGAGTAGACATTTATACTTTTACGTCATCGGAGTAAAAGTATCCATAGAAACAATATAAAATCAGTAAATAAGAAATAACTTATACAATAGAAATTTGTAATACCGTTCTAAATGTCACTATAAAACCATATAACCTGTATAAGAATAAAATTACTAAAAACCATCAACAACTGTCAGATTTAAATTGATAACCTACAAATTGAATGTCAATTAGTAAATTATTTTTTAAAATATCATTCAGAATAAAAGTATCTTGTGTGCCTCGCGTGTAATTATCTGACTTGCTTCGCTCGTCGTGCAATTTTTTATGCTCGCTACCCAAAGAACCACTTTTACTGTTAATAATACAATATACTACTTTAGAATTCTTTGTCATCTACTTATCACATAAAAATGGCGACTGTGGTGCTCTCTTCGTACCAGCTAGCGCACGAAAAGTGACATCTAGTAAATATACTATAGTGTAAATACCTAGTGATCGGTTATTCTCTTACTGAATTTCTAGTTTTTGTAAGAGATTTTTGAAAATCATTATAAAATAACCCGATTACCCCTTAAAAAGTTTTTGAGACTTGCAGTAAAGGTTCCTTGAGACAAATATTTTTTTCTGTTCTAGACCGTATCTCAGATGTATGTTTAAGATGTTTTCTAAAAATGTTCTTTTAAATGTAGATTAAAGATTAAATGTAATTCAGTATGTAACTTGAAAAGAGATTAATTAATTACGGAATTAGAGAATTATAAAAAGTTATTGAAAAGTTTTTTTAGAGTACTTGCAAAAAACACAATTTTTACAAAGTAAACTCAGTATGAATTTGTTCAATACGGCCCATTTCTTTCTCTATATATAAATTTTTCTTAGCTTACCATAGACAGCAGACAGACAGCTTACACCCCGCAGTTTCGAGTACCAGAAAGAACTTTTGATTGTCACACCCAGCAATGGGTAAGAAGCCATGAGTGATACATTTGTGTATTGGAAGGTTTAATGTGCGTTTTTTTCTTCACCTTTGGCTTCACGTGCGTTGATATTTATTTATTGATAATGCCCCTGGTGAATGCATTGTTTATCACACATTCCAGATGGGTAGCAACCTTGCCTCATGCCTATTATAATCTTTATTTTTATGACATACAAAAATCAATGTCAGAATAATATCTTGTGATGTGTGATATTTTTTCTTTTTTCTAACTTACATAATGTTTTGAAATAGACCAAAGTTTATTTCCGCGAGAAAGGATACCAATAAGAAAGTTCTTTCCTCGGAAGAAGATGATACAATTTTAATTTGTATCATCGCCAAAAAAAAAAAATCACTAGTGTTACCGTCTAGATCTAGACTTTCTTGATATCTAAAACAAGATTTTTTTAATCTACACTTTGATTTAGTCAAGTCTTGTCTTAAATTTCTACACAAGACAAGACGGAAAAAATCTATTTTTTTAATTTTAACATATAAAGTTAGTTTTCAAAACTTACAGACGTTTTGAAACACCAAACTTTTCATAACCAGTTAAGAAAAGATTTTTTTTCCATGAAAAGTGACTTTTTTATAACTAGTTATGAAAAGTGTACCGTTTAGTTTTAAATGTCAGTCAATTTTGAAAAATTGATAATTTATATGTGAAAATTAGAAGAAAAATTTAAAAATAATTATCAAAATTCGAAAAAAAGTTCTTCGATATACACGTTGGAAAATTAAAAATATCCCACCGGTACACAAAATAAGATTTCTATCTTGTTATATAAATAACTATTTTTTATGATCATTTATTACTAATGTGGAAAAGGTTAAACAATATCTTTCTCTTAATTCGTATTTTCCGGAAAAATTTTAACATATTTTAAAATGTTTAACACATTTATATAGAGTGAGATTTCAAGTGAAAAGTACCTACTACTTAAATTAATTAAAAAATATTTAAAATCTTCCTGCACATATCTAAAATATGCGGAGCAAAATATAAAATCATAAATAAACACTTTAATAATTCTGAAATGGGAAAGAAAATAAATAAAATTTTGCAAGTCTTGCAAATTAATTAATATCAGTTCTAATTTTTATTTTTGAAGAAATAAATATCATAAATAATATTTATAAAATTTAATGATTATTTTTATTTTCAAATCAGGATATTTGTGAGGATAGTATTGATTTGGAATGAAATAGATTCAGATGAAGTTTTTAACTATTTTTCTACGAACTACAGTTAATGCGACACAAAGTTTTATATAGGAATTTCTTATTACTATTGTACAAACTTTGTCAATATTTTATTACAAAATTGGTCGATGTTTATACCACACCAATAAATGTCTAAAATTTTTATAAGCGTAAAGTTGCGATCACCCATCTTAGTACAAACTGCGCCAATATTTGCTTGACTTTAATAAAAATTTATAATAAAAACACATGTTGACCTTTTTTACTTTCACAAGCAAGTACCGCTGCCACCAATTTTTTCCAAGGCAATTTTCCCTCGTGTTTTTTCTCCCTGTGAGGGGTGTTTCCCTGGCGTATTTTCCTACTTCTCACCTAGACTCCCGTGTGGCCACTCCGTGCTGAGCTGATAACGATAGCTGTGAAGACTTTGCTCACACGAACACAAGATAGTATATAAGAGCAGAGATCTGAGTCATTCTCACAATCATACATGCTGTGTTGTGTGAGTGGACAGTGCCCAAAACAAAACAGAACCACACGGATTTACAATATGCCGAAAACACAGGTACGAACTTATTTTCTTTCTTTAAACATAAATTCATACATTCTGTTTGTTGTTATTATGAATCAAGTTTATGTATTTGAATTGAAAAAAAATTTTGGTAAACATTACAATTATTATTAAATGTTTAAATTTTATTAAATGGAGCATATATTAAATTATTTCTGTTAAACCACGTATTTTTAACATTCTACAAAAAACAAAAATTAAAAAATTACTAACAAATGTAAATATTTTCCTTAATTTAGACACTAACAAACTTTAGTAAACTTATAAAATATGAAAAGTTGTGAATTAAAATGTAAATTTGTATGTTGCACTCAACTATATATAATACTATAAAATAACTATTGTAGAAACTAATGCATAAATATATCATTATTGCATAAGAAGAAATTTAAAGGTATAACCTTCAGTCTTAAATAAACTATCATTTATTTAGTGACTGGTTTCGACTATTTAAAAGTCTCATTGTCAGATCAGGAGACTACAAGAAAAAGTACAATAATGTACAATTTTTTTTGTCGAGAAATAAAGTAAAATAAACTAAATTACAAAAAATATACTTAAACTAAAAATTACAGGGGCAACTAGCAAAGACAATTTAAAAAATTAAGAAATAAAAGTAACAACAGAATCGAAAACTAGTTCCAGTACTATTCTAAAAAACTAAAGAAATAAGGTGAAAAAAATTTAATTAAAAAATTGGATGTGCTCAACACTTTACCTACCGCCACTGTAGTTTCTAAGTTTTTCAGTACATTCAATTTGTAGTTTTATAATTAGTTTGTTGTTACAGTTCAGAATATTTTTAATTAATTTCATACCTAAAATTTCCTTCATAAAATTTGTATGGCCAAAAAAACAGTTATTTTTGTAGTTACTAAAATATACTCCTTATATATTTCTTTCCCCTTCTTTAATTTTACAATAAAACTACTTTATATTTATTTATTTTATCTTTTAAACTTACATCAAATTTGACACATATATCAAATTTTGTGAACATTTGAATAACTCTTCTGTTTTATAGAAATTTCTCAGCCTAAACGATATGTAAAATTATTATAATTTATATATATTTTTTTTTTGTTTCGCTGGAAGATATACATAAATGTAATTATGCAGATCGGTAGAAAATTTAAAAAAAATGGTATTTAGAGGCATTTTTTAGGAAAAATGGTTTAAAGCTTCAAGAAAAGTACTACTTCCTATTAACCAATTATAGTCCAAATCTAATCAGCTCATCATATTTGAATACATCTCTCAAATACCAAATATTTTATTTTTTATATGTATCGTATTAGAGTTATCCTGGACGAAAAACCGTAATTTTAAATTAAATGCCTTTAAATGTAAATTTAAAATATGTATCTAGTTTGCAAAAGAGTTAAATGCAAAGTGAATGTATTTCCGTTTTTATTTTTCGTTTTGGAAGTAATAAAAAAAGATCCTGTCGTACATGTAAACAATAATATCTGCAACAATTTTGCAATAGCAGATTCGCAAACAAACTAATTACCAAATTCCTCATACTCGTCAAAATAACGAGGAACTGGTCCTAGAGAATGATAACCTACTAAATCTTTGCCTATCTTAATGGCTTTCCAGATTACGTTAATTAATTTTTGGACTTAAATAAAGCAAAGAAAATTTGTTGACAAGTGATAAACAAATTCTTCACAGCACTCTTCATGGGATATTAATAAGTGGAGATAATGGATGTTTCCTTGCAGGTTTTGCTGTTGTGTGTGACGGTGTGGGTGGCCTATGTCGAAGCCAAGCCCTTCGAGACCAACACGTTCATTGGTCGGCCTGAATATGAACGATGCAACCGATTTGTAAGTGTTTGCCATCTCTATTCGCAATCCATATCAGATTAGATAAAAATTTCTCAAGTTTTGAAACTTAGCACAGTTGTTGATTCCAATGTCCTGTACAACATGAAGTCCCTTTATTTGGGGGTTGAGCTTAAGGAGGGAAATCGCACTTTTTCTTATATATTTTGGGAAATATTGAGTTTAACGAAAAAGTAGACGTTATCAAAATTAAACTAGAGTAAATTATTTTTTTTTTTTGTCAAAAGTTTTGAAGACAGATTTAGAGAAAAAATAAAAAAAATATTTGAATTATTGGATAAATGATTTATTAAAAAAAATCATCATCTATTATAAAGCCCTCATCAAATTCCTCTTCATCCAGCAATAAACATGCAGAGCTACACATAGCCACATAGGTACATTTCCCTTTACAGTTACAGGACCCTGTGCATCTACGGAAATGGTGCTTAAAACAGAATTGGGACCTGGAAAGTCCAATATTTTTTAGATTCCAAAATGTCATTGTTCCCAAGCCATTCTTGACTTGCAAGTGCACACTGAAATAAATTTGCTTCGTAGACCATTTTGTTAGAAGGATTGAGAGAAGGTCATGTTTAAGCTTTGTGATAGGCTTCTTTTGTTATTTGTATAAAAAAAAAACATTTTTTTTAGTTTTCAAAATTCTCCCCTAACTCTAATCGCTATCTAAAATGAATAGGACATATATTTGAAGTTTAATTTTGTAAAGGATTCATCAAATATTTAAGAAAAGTAAAAAAAATGGACCTATAAGTTGCTTCTCCCTAAGCTCAACCCCTACTTTTAGTATATGGTACAGCACATTCAAATGAACAACTGTACAAAGTTTTACATCTTTGGGATTTTTTCTCTATTTACTTTTCTTTCACTAGACTATACCCCCCACGATTCCCCTATAGATCGCAACACTAACTACAAGTAGTTTCCCCCTAATTCACCCCCTACTTTTAGTATATTTTACAAGACATTCAAATGAACAACTGTGCCAAGTTATACCTCTTTGGAATTTTTTCTCTATTTACTCTTCTTTCTCTGGACTATCAATTCAAATAGAGTATTTTGTTCCCAGGCAGAGATAGACATCACATGCCAGAAATGCGCCAAGATAACCAAATCCAAGATGGCATACCCGATGTGCTGCACAGACAAGGAAGACGCGTATCGCTGGTGCGTGAAGTACCTCAACTTCGGTCTGCAGAAGCGATCGCATCACCACAGTGAGTTCCCGCCACCATGGGAGGATAAGGAAACTCCACCAAGTAGCGACAGGCCACATGATCTCTCCCGTTACGACCTGTCTCTGCACGATCACTACTTGCCCGACATCGATACGAATATGGTGTAGAGGCTGTTGATTGGGGTTGGATGAGTATGGGGAAATTCACATTGGGCGCGAGGGATGAAAATTATATAAGGATAACCGCTGCGCACTAGACACAAAGGCTGGTCTATGATGGATTTAATTTGTTTTAATTTAGAAATTTAGAAAACATTATTTTTTTCAAAAAAGAAGGTCTTTTTTGGATTTGCAGTCATTTAATAAATTCCATTAATACACCAACGTTTCGACTGTAAATCAGTCTTCATCAGGGAGATAAATGGTATCAAAACATTATCAAGTAAATCATGTAAATTATTTTACATGATTTACATCCAGTCGATAAAACATTAATTTTTGCTTTTGGTTTTTGATGGATTTCAGTTTCCTAAATTTATCCAATCAGAAGGTATCACTTGATATTAAATTTAGTTTTGACGTTCGACTGTTAGTTTGACATTTCTTTGAAGTGAGGTAAATTTTTTTTTTTGGTACAAAATGAGTTTGATATCTGATTTTATTTTACCATAAATTCAAAATAACACTCACAAACTGTCATTTACTATTTGATATTAACTTAATTAACTAAACCTAAATTGATTTTTTTTTTTTTAAATTGTTAAATCTAAATTTTATATTTCTAAATTTGTAAATCGTTCATACACCATCACATTTCTTTTGTGTTTATGTTTATATTTTAAATCTAAATCATAAATTAAAAATTCGAAAAATTAAATCTACCATAAACCTGCCTTAACTTATAAAATTCAGTGTGATTCTGTCTAGAGTGGTATTCTTACTTCGTCAAAATTTCAATAAACACTTTTTTACTTAGTAAATTTATTTGTAGTTTTATAACATTTAAATTTAAACATATTGTCATACAATATGAATATTATCAGTCCCAATTTGCCAATGTTAATTTCATATACTATTTAAATAAAATATAATTGTAGTATGTTAAAGAACAGTACATACCAAAATTAATTAATATTTTACACTTTGTTAAATGTGGCATATATTATTTAAATTTTAGCCTGTAAAACCAAGTACTTTTTAACATTCTATAATGTATAAAGTACAGAAATCTAGGTACACCAAAGAACACCCAATAATGGGTAAAAATATGTATATATAGCTTGCTAAAATATTGCGCTGCCACCAAATTTCCTCCGTGCTGTTCTGTTGCATATGAATTCCATATTGTACTTTGTGATTAGGTTCAGTATTGCTTCCTATAAAATCTTTAATTCTACCCATACAACTCTGATATGAAACTATTAGGTTAAGACGGAATGCCAAATATTTATTGCCCCTTGGAATTAAATATTCAGGGCTTCTAATTGTGATGTACCAATGCAATAAGATAATTAACTTTATTTTTAAGATAAATTAATTAGTGCACGTTATTTATGATAGGCTGTGAAGTTTATAATAATTTTGTACTTTTACTAACAATAAATGATATTAGAAAAAAAAGTGTCATCCATTACTCACCTATGCTTGAAAAGAATATTAAAATAAATAATATTTAGGAAGGAGAGAAAAGGTATAATAAAACATGTATTTACATAAATAAATATTTAATAACAACAATAACAATCATTAATTATTTAATTTTCTTTTACCCTTTTTGGTCTCCCTTTTCACCGGTTTATCATTTTTATCTTCAACTTTATTTTCCTCCAAATTTTCTTTATTTAACATATTAAAATAATTTATATCTTCCTCACTTATAGAAGGTTTTAATTCTTGGATAGATGTCAAAAAATCTTGCATATAAACACTTACCATTTCTGGATGTAAATTTTCGTTTGGTATAATTCCTAAACATATTTTTTCAATTATTTATAGTTTTTTTTTTTTATATATTATTATATTAGTATACGGTACAAACCATCTTCTATGTTTTGTATAGTTCGTCTAACAGCAGCGAACCACGCGTTTGCGCATACAGAGTAAAGATCTGCTCCGGTTACGAACTCAGGACATTGAGATGACACGTCTTTTAAATTTACATCAGACGAAAGATTAAATCTAAAAATGTTTAATAAATATTTTTTCCCAAAATCAAAACCTAATTATTACTTTCTAGTAAGAGCTTTTAAGACTCCAAATTTGGAGTCCGGGTCTGCACAGGGTCCAACATATAACAACTTATCAAATCTGCCTGGACGTAACAGGGCTGGATCAAGTAAATCAGGACGATTTGTGGCCCCTAAAAATTTTTATTTAAAATTTTATTTTTTCAGGGGTAAAATTTACCTATGATAAAAACAGTTCCTGCGTCATTTAGACCATCCATTTCTGATAAAAGTTGGGATACAACCCTGTCCATAACGCCTCCAGAATCTCCAGATATTCCTCTGTTTGGTGCGAGGGAATCCAGTTCGTCAAAAAATATAATACAGGGTGAAGCTTCTCTGGCTCTTTCAAAAACTAAATATATATTATATAAAGTGTCAATTGGGAATTTTTGTAGTGTATACCTTGCCTGACATTTTGTTCAGATTGTCCCACATACATATTCAAAAGTTCAGGACCTTTGACTGACAAAAAACATAAACCACATTCTGTAGCGACTGCTTTTGCTATTAAAGTTTTACCGGTGCCGGGAGGTCCAAATAATAATATTCCTATTTGAAAATATATTTAGAGTTTATAATTAAATTAAATTTTTCTATTTCGTAAAACGATTTAAGTATTAATATAAATAATAGTTGTAACAATTATTGGTACATTTACAAGTTCATTGACTCTGTATTCCAAACGCAACCAACAATACATGAATGTAAAACTGATCACCAAGTCATTTCCATGATACAATAAAATCATTCACGACTTAACAAGGGTAGCACCGAAAGATTCTGCAAACTAATATAACCGAGGTAGTTATGAAAAATAAATTTATCGTAAAACAAAAGTACATCTTTATGTAGTTTGATAGTTGATGTTTCAATTCGTTATCTGTTGTTAGTAATTCTTAAGCAATTTTAAAGTATGCAAGTCGTACCGAAAATGTTGTTAACAAGAGAAAATTTTCAAGCTATGACATATTACGATTTTAAAAGTTCGTTCTCTCCAAAATAATGTTTCGAAAGACTTCGGGCTGCTTTTGGAAATAAAATATCTACTATCAGATTTGTTCACAGCTGGTATAATGAATCTAAATTTGATCAAGTTTCTCTAAGTGATTTATTCCTATTTCCTAAATTAATGGATAAAATGCGTGGTTTCCGATATACTAGTGCAAATGATGCGGTTGCATCCTACGAAAACGTAGTCTCTCAGGTGTCTGAAGAATAGATTTATTGCTTCAACGATTAGTTTCTAAAAGCAATAAAAAACATGTTTTGAAAAATTTTGTTTTTTATTATTAGATTGCAGAAACTTTCGGTGTTACCCTCGTATTATTTGAAGATTAAAAAATATTTGTTTATTTAGTTGAAGTTATATATTGGGAAAATACTTAAATAGTTTTACGACAAAGTGTAATTCAATACCTGACCGTTTTAAACCGGTAATTTTAAGCAAGTTCGGATGTTGTAACGGTAAATTTATTGTCCGTAATATCTCCCGCTTTAAAGCGTGTAAACCACCCACATCAGACCAATGAACTTTAGGTACTTTAGCTGCTCCAATACTTGACGTATATGACTTTTGCATTAGATCTATAATTCCATATTTAATTATTTATTTTAACACCATAAAATTATGTTTTACCAAGAGCTTTATCGAAATCTTTTCGTCTTAACATAACATCATCATCCTTTTCAAATTCCAAGCACCAATTTTTAACAGCCTGGTAAACTAGAGCATCTAGATCACCCAGTAAGAACCCATGCGTTTTGCCTCCTATTTCATCTAGATCAAACTCAGTTTTAAGTGATTTAGATCTAGTTATCCATCGTAACATTCGTGTACGTTGTTGATGATCAGGTGCATCTAATCTAAATGTTTCTAGGAAAGTACGGGATAGGTCGCTGGATATATCTTTAGAGTTAGAGAGCGCGAAAAGGATAATGGGGTAATTGTTATCAGAGAAAAGGGCTTCCAGTTCGGTTTGGAAGAAGGATATTAGTCTAGGGTCGTAGTTGCCTTCGTTGTCTTTACCGAAAATCTACAATTTTTTATTTTTCAAAATTTACAATTCTTACTTTATTTATATATTTTATCGAATTATTATTTATGACAAAATTAAAAAATCTTTTATTCAAAGAGCAATTTACTTTTGGTAGAAACTAAAAAAAATAATAATTTAGTTGGCTTTTAATTTGCGTAGGAAACATTTGATAATAAATTGACATTGACAACTGTCAGAATATATTTCGTGAGAAATATGTACAAAATAAATTAAAACCATATCACATTCTTTGCAAATTTTTGAGCGATTAAAATAATTTTGTGTGATGCAATATAGAATAGTGATAAACATTATAATAAAATTTTCAAAAGATGATCCATTTCAAAGGGATGTTCGAAGATATGAACTGAATGGATTTCACTTTCAAGTGAAATAAGTTTAAATGAACTGCAGCAAAAATAGTCAAATGGTGTCCACATTAGATTTTTAAAATTTTTTGAACACAAGTCAATAATAATTCGATAAAAAAAATCAGACAAACCTCAAAATTATTTAAAATAAGGAAACAAGGTGCTGTTAATTTGGCTTTCATAAAAACATTTCGTAATTTACTCTCTGTTTGTGCGTGCGTTTGTGTTTGAATATCTGAGCACTCGACTTTATAAATATGTAGACCTAGTTTATTAGCTAGCGCTTCTATTATAGATAACTTTCCTAATCCTTTACTGCCTTGTACCATAAAAGACGGGTATAAAGATAATTTATCTATAATTATTTATAAATTAAAACTAAATAAAAAATTAAGAACATTGTGATACTTTTTGGTAAAAATGGTTGAACAGCTTTTTCGATTTTATGCATGTAATCTTCAAGGCCATGGGGACATTTAAAAATTATATTTTCCTCATAATTATCTGTGATTTTTCTCCCACACAATTTAAATATACTGGCAGGGAGGTACCCTCTAATATTGGCACTTTGGTTTAAAACAGATTCACCCATGACACAAAAATAACCAATAGCTGAATCTTCGACGGCTAATGTACTAACTTTTTTAACTTTAAAATATAAATTTTCAATGTTGTTGAGTTGAAATGATGAACAAACAAAATCAGGACCGTATTTTTCTATGGGGATACAAATTGTATCGTACTTATATAAAATTCTAGGCGTTTGAAAATAAGTTTTTAATAACTGATCCACCACCCCTTGATTTATTTCATTTTGGGTATTTACTAAACAAACTTCAACTTCAGTCGCGATTTTAATATTTTTTTGGTCAATAGAACTT
Source organism: Stenolophus ochropezus (assembly GCA_035578165.1). Lineage (NCBI taxonomy): Eukaryota > Metazoa > Arthropoda > Insecta > Coleoptera > Carabidae > Stenolophus > Stenolophus ochropezus. Next base: position 24,539,228 of record JAQOWZ010000005.1, on the reverse strand, counting down.
ATTCTCATTTTATTAACATAATTAACTTTACTCATATTATAATACAAAATATCAGACATTAGTATTTCGTCTGGTTTTAAGTTACCAATTTGAATGACATGTACCATTCTATAAATTTCATTATTTTTAGGATGAATTTTAACCAAATTAAAACTATTATTAATCAAACTACTATCAATTTTATCTGAGATTATTATAGTATTACTGACGTCGAAACCATGTTCACAATGTTGTGATAAATAATGTTGAATTAGTTTCAATGGGCAAGGTATTACACTAGAATAAGAACTTTGCTTTTTCACATTAATGTATACGAAATACATGTATGCAGGAAAAAAATAATTAGGGTATTTTGGATGTAATAAATTAGATGTGTACAACAATAATTTTAAATCATTTTTTGGTCCTTTGGAAATCATGTTTTTGTCCTACAAATAAATCAAATTGTACTTACAGATACAACGATATAATTTTCTTTTAACTTACTGTTCATTCACTTTTATAAATAAATTAACGCTAAGAATTTTCTGTAGCTTTTAGGTTATGTAATATCAGCTGTTTTCTTCAAAACAAACGACAGTAGTGGCATCTAGGCTACAGAGATTGAACTTTGAAAACTACTTTATATTTTTGTTATTGAAGAACTATTGAATTATATGAATTTATAATGTAACAAACTTGTAAAAAAATCATTATAGAATGTTAAATTTGATTATATTTTATATAAAAATTTTTGTTGTCTTCAGCAAGGCTCGAACCCACAACCCAAAAAATATAATTTGAATTATAATAAAATATTGAAAAAATACTTTACTTATATTGTTTATTATATATAAATATTAATGTCCATACCAGTAAAGAATTATCCCAATGATTTGTAAAGTAAAGCTTGGATAAGTGCTGTCAGTACTTGGATGGGTGACCATTTAAAAAATTAAAACACTTTGTATATATAAGTATAGCTATTTATCTGTTGTATATCTATGAGTGTATTAATATCAAAAAATATATTATCACATTTTTATTTATATTTGTATTGGTACATTTTTTTTTGGTAATAATTTTTTTACGAATTTAATTATCTATATAAGTTTGACATTTTTGTACTGCTCTATATAAAATCTTTTATGCGTATTATTGTGTGGTTTTTATTGTATATACTTCCTATATGTCCGTAGTCCGCATGTCATTTATATATTAATTAATGAAATGTCAGTGAATGATTGTGAAGGAAAAAAAGGAGTTGTATTCCACAATAGGAATCAGTGCAAATTCGATCGAAGATGGGGGTGAGTTGGGTTGCAGGCGCTTCACCCGAGCGTCTGTAAAGTCAATGAACGTTAGAGAAAAATTCATCTTGTTTTCCCATTACTCAACACTCCCCCGCAACAGGGCTGGCCGGAAAACATTACTTCTGGACAATACAAAATAACGTGAAAACATGACAAAAAATATTCTCGTATATAATATAGTACGAGCCATGAATTTATTGGAAAAATTTAATAATTTTTAATGACGTCATGTACAAAATATGATTAAAATTGAAAATATCTGAATATCCGAAGTTCATTGTCACAATAAAATAAAATATTGTAATTGTTCCTTTAAAGAACTCGTCAGTGAGAATTGATCCCGAAGCAATATATAATATAAAGTTTAAAGGAAAGATCGTTATATAAAAAGATTCAATGCAATAAACTTAATATGAAACTGTACGGAATACAAAACTCGGTTTATGTTGAGTAACGACGCGTTTCGATCTTTCGATCATCATCAGGTAACTGATAATGGTACAACTGGCCATAAAATTTAAAATGAATGCTTATGTGGCTAGCATTACTTGCGTGTATTGTTGGTTGCGTTTGCAATATAGGGTTGAAAACTTTCGAATGTAATAATAATTGTAAGGATCCAAACTGAAATAAATGAATAGAATTGTAAAATAGAAACTGGTACATTCCATTTCAATTTAAAATTATCTGGATTCATAGAAAATTCTTTCTTCACTGAAGGTAGATTGTACATATTAAGCACTGAAATATTGTAATACTGGAACGTGCACTTGTGGCACAGAATAGGTTTATACAGAAGCGACAGTAAGACAGAGAAACTAAAATTAGAGAGAGACGGAGACTTTGCACAAATTTAAAGGGCTCATGAGTATTTTCAAGCGAACTTTTGCAGGGCACTTTTTCTATTTACTGGGTTGCTACCGGTTCATTAATTATGAAAAACTAAAATTCAAATGAGATTAACAAAATAATTCCATTGCTTTCATTGTCAAAATGATTTATTACGTATCGGAAAAAGGATAAATGTGTATTTGGTTGCCAAACAGATTTGCAAACCTTAACACAAAAATGTCGTACTATTTTATATATCACCTTTTTATTCTAAAAATTTCACATTCAAAATTAACAAGAACTGTCAAAGGCACAGTTTCTTCGATCTTGGTCAACGATACGAAAATTGTGCATCAGAATGTACGCCATGCCACTGGCGTTAAAAATACGCATGTGGACGTGTGTTAGACAATGATGGATATACCTTGCATGAACTGTCTCTCTCAGGTCGCTGATTATATACAGGGACGTTCCAGTATTACTATACCGGGAGTTTATTTTATAAGTAAACATAGAGTATAGTAATAATTACTACAGTTACGGTGTAAATTGATTGACAGCAATGAATTAAAAAAAAATCGTATTACATGCAACAGAAACGTTGAAGTGAATCCTTTTTATTTTATAATGTAATATTTTTCTTCTGATTTTTAACGTTCTTTTCGATCTTCCACTGGGCTTTGTGAAACTACCATACTTTGTTGTGTCCGAATGATTTTGAAATGTGACATTTGTGACAAGTCTGACAAGTATTCCCTATGTTTACTCATATAATAAACGCTTCAATACATTGCTGTCATTCTGTAACTATGGTAATGAAACTACTCTAAGTTTACTGATAAAATAAACTCCCAGTATTTTAGTTGTACTAAGGTAGATCTACTGCAGTATTTATTTATAACATGTTTTAACATTCTTAATTGTTTCGATTTTAGTCAACAATTTATAGTTTTAATACTTTTGCCACAAATTTCGGTCTCTCCTAAGCGTTCTTCAGGGAATTTATATTCATAAAACGGTTTATTAATTGACTTACATTGCCTAGCAGCAGTAATAAAACTTTAAATTATTAATTAAAATCCAGACAGTCTTATTTTTTCCATATTTCAACATGTATATTGTATTGAGTTTTAATACAGTGAATGCTTTACATTTTGAATTTGAAAGTAACATCCCCTATAGTTGCATATAGGGTTTGCCTCGTACCCTTATCTATACACGCATACGTAAATGCACACAAAATGCACTATGGTATGACTCACTGGAAATTCCCACTACACATTCTGTTGTGCATAGATTTTCCGAATACTGAACTATAGTTCTTTGTAAGCAGAGTGACTAATGAAAATTGAGGAAAATAATAAAAACATTATACTTCCTAAAACATCGAATAGAGTGACGAATAAAAACACACAAAAATATTAATAAAGAACAAAACGAAGTATACATCAAACTTTTTCAATAAATAAGTTTGGAGTTTAGAATTTGAGGCAATTTTGTGCTCTGCATTTCGTACAAATTCTGGTTGAATGTTGAGCACTGTACAGTATTCATTACCAAACCCTCCAAATAAATTGGTTCCGTCAATCAAGTCCCCTGATGCTCGGTTATTCACTCGCCTGTTTTGTTTTCAAAATCAAATTATTATTTTTATTTCACACTGATCAATATAAATAATATTTACTATGTGTCTACAATCTACACGTACAGCCCTTTAAACTTTTACTCTGTTTTCAATGGAAAATGTAACAATAAAAGAATTAAAAGGAGTTATTAGAGTAGAATAAAACGCTTAAAAATGTCAGAACCAGGAATTTAATTATACGGGAAATAAAATTTTATTCGGATTCTTACTTGAAGCGCAAGAGTTAATTATGGTTATATATGGAGATTAAATTTTTTTTGACATACATTTTTAATATCCTTCACTTTTACAGTTTCACCTATTCAAAAATTTTCTTGGAATATGTGACCAAATAAGACAAAAAATAAAATACCCGTATTTTTAAAATCGATTAATTACCGTAGTTGACAAGAAAATATTTATTAAAAAAATTGGAAGGGAAATCCTACGACCTTACTAAGCTGACTTCACATATCTCTTCTCTAGAACATTAAATTGCTAATAACTATATTATTGCAAACAAATGTTTAGCTCTAATTATTATAAGAAGCTTTAACGGTTAGTTTTTATGGGTGGAGGTAATAAAGTACTGGAAATCAGTCGTATTTTGGAAGGCCGAATTCCAGTACTTTATTACCTCCACCCATTCATCCACCAGTCGAGAAAATCCATTGATGTTCGTTAGTTTTTATATTTTATGACTTATATTCTGAAATTCTTTTATAGTTAATAATTCCTCCTACTAAGCTGTCGTCACATATTCCTTCTCCAAAATATTAAATTGTTAATAATTATATTATTGCAAACTAATATTTAGTTCTGTCTATATTTAAAATGAGAAGCTATAACGGTTAGTTTTTATATTTTATGACTTGTATTCTGAAATTAATTTTGCATGTCTGTCCACTAAAATTAAAAACGTGTTAAAATCAGTGTTAAAACCCCATCCCGGAGGAAGTGTGCTCGGAGTGAGATCCCACAGGACTCACCCTCCCGATCCTAGCCGATCCTGGCCGACGCGAGCCGAGCAGCAAGCACGTGTCTCGGGAACTCCGGAATCTCTCTTTCGGTGTGTACGGCTCCAGTTTACCGGTTGTCTGTTACCGCTTCGCTACCATACCGGTACCACACGACAGTAGGATAGTTTAGTGCAGTGAAATATATTGGTGCTAAAAGGTACACCCTACACGTCACACTACAATCATATTTTTTAAAATTGTCACAAAAAAAATTAAAAATATTATATACACACGTAAAAGTTTTACACATTAAAATTCAAATTCGATTCCTACGTAATATAAATAAAACATTTTAAAACTCTTATTAACACATAATTTTTTTATATTTATTTAAATTATCGACTTAATATGCAAATATCGTAAGTCCATTTTTTTATTAAAATCCATTGATTAAATAACCTGTAATAACTTCATGAAATTCATACTAAGTACTGAAAAAATAAGTACCTACATCTTAAAAGTTCGAGAGTTAACATGTGGTTAGAATATGAGACGTATGTGTCATTAAAAACCTATTCTTGGAGTATTTTAGCGAAATAGTGGTTTCTATATATTGTGAGTATTATTTTAAAGCTGCAGAGAACATTTTTAATTTAAACCTAATAGATATTCAATTATAAAAGAACTTAGAACAATTTTTTTTTTCGTTACTTTCACCTTAAATTTTATTTGAATGTATTACATTTTATTTATTTAAATTTTATTTGTCCTTTGCAAATTCCATTGTGACTTACGACATTTGCTTATTTTACGATAAAAATTATTTATTAGAGCAGTAATTAATGTTCTATGTCACGTCCATTTTTAAACTGTTTATAAGTATTATTAATTACTTCTTACGCCTCCACCATTTTCTGTAAATTTTAACACCTACGTATTTTATATTTACATAGTAATAATAATATATTTTGCGTTGCATTTATAAGCCGCATCCACCATTTTTCATAAAATTTTAATAACATGCATACTTGATAAAACTAATTATAAATATATGATACGATATTATCTACATATAGTTTCGTGTATGAATTATATTTCAGGCCTTACAAGTAAACAAAACAATAAGTGTTCCTAATACAAGTGACAATACAATACGATAGTCTAGTCTAGAAGTTAGTGACTGCAGTGCGTTAGGATGGGTTGCAACACGAGCAAGGAGTCAGTCCAGCCCGTGGAGGGGGACGAGAAGGCGGAGGAGAAGGGCGAGGACAAGGGGGAGGGCACCACCGCCACCCCCACCCCCGAGGACAAGCAGGAGGCTGTGCACGAGGACAAGCACGATGCTCAAGACACGCAGGACACCGACCAGGATAAGGATAGGGATAGTAATAAGGGTGAGTTCGTGAAACTCTTAGCGTTTGTAATATAACGAAAAGGTGACCACCAATAAAAGACAAGAACAGATACTTAGGTATATTTTTATGAAAAAGAATAGTAATTAACCTTCAAATGAAAATATTAGATACGTATTTTTTAAAATACTTAGGGCCGGTTTTTCCACCTCTGGTTAAAGTGCCGGTTAACAGAAAAATATCGCATCGAAAAAATTGTGTTAATTGTCAAAAATAGATGTTATTTACTATTTCGATGCGATCTTTTTCTGTTAACCGATGGTTAAGGTAACCGGCACTTTAACCAGTGGTGGAAAAACCAGCCCTTAAAAATACACGAGAAATAAATTAATAAAGATTTATTGTGACGTCATTATCCGAACGATAGCTTTTCGGTTTCGTCCAAAAATTCTGATTTCGGCCGCAGTTTCGGTTCGTGTAGTTTCTGGCGCTTTCGGGTTTGTTCGAAACGGTTTCACTCGCCTATTTTTTTTTACTTGTTAGAAGTTTTGTTTTGTATGTTATTTCATTTTTCTACCTTTCCAAGACATAATAATTATTTTATTATCGTTATTCTGAGGCTGTTAGTACCAAGGTGCCAAGTGCAAGATAAGGCAAGATCTCATAAAATAACATGTTAATTAGTAACAAATACTTATTGAAAAGATTACTTATTTTATTGTTATTATTTGTCATATTAGAGAGGTGTTGACAGATAACTAAAGTCTTGACTTCTTTAGTAAAAATAGTATCTTTACAAAAATAAAGTGATTTTCTAATGAACTGAAGTCTTTTATTTTATTTCATAATCGAACAATATCTTAAAAGTTATAAGAAAAACACTAAATTTCTGTATTTATTAAAAATTTAATTATATATTAATTGAGTTACATAAGTTTCGATTTCGGTTACGTTTCGGTCGGAACTAGAAGAGGAGCCGAATATTCGGTTACGGTTTCGGTTTCAGCTGAAAATCGTGTTTTGGTCGGACAGTCATTTACAGGGGCACGGCCCTTTTTTAATTTTCGAATTTCTCGTATAAGTATTTAACATTTTACAATAATTTTTACATCTTTACAGTCTATTTAACTCACATTTTAATTTGCAATATACATTTCTTGAAATGGGAAAACCGCATTGTTGTGATGCAGATATTTTTATTGGTGGAATGTTGAGTGTAGAATGCAGATGTTATATTTTTGTTTTTTGTGTGATTTAATTTAGAAAACTGTAGTGTCTGGACGATATAGAGGTAGTTAAGGGTTGTTTTTACGGTTTCTAGGCCACGTACCACCACGTGCCTAGCACGGGCTTCGGTTGTGCATTTCTAAAACCAGACACCAACAAGTCGCTCTCAATATTAAAACAATACACGCCCTAACTCTATCTCTTTATAAAAATAACACGCTCTACAAAAAGTTCATTTCATTAAAATTACATACCAATTACCGTGCAGTACTTGAAGAAAAACTTTACTTTAAATACTTGAAAATTTAATAAAAATTGATGAAGTTGTAAAATGATGAAACTCTTTGAATGCAAACTTTAGCGGCGCCGACTCTATTCGTACATAATAGATGATATTCCTTTGAATAGATAAATATCTTTCCGTGGTAAATGACTTAGTATAGTGAAGGAAATTAAATTACACACAATGCATCAATCAATACGAATATAATTCGTGGCGATGGAAAGTTTGCGAGGATTAGAAGGAGGGCAGAAAGACATTCTTTCATTATCCTTATCTTCCACTTGTAGCGCCAAGGAGGAGATTTTTAGCGAACTTGTTACAAGGGATCTTGACTTAACGATGGACGGGAATACCAAATTGGGGAGTCGCTTCAGAAAGACGAAACGAAAAATATTTCAAATTGCAACAATTTTTAAAATATATTAGTTTTAATTTCAATTTTGTTTTATTCGCAAGAAAAGTATATCATATGTGCGTAATCATTCCCTGTACGTGTTTTAGTTTTAATTTTTATTCTAGTTTTATTTTTTAGTTGCAAGAGTATGAAACTGTAAGCTGTCATAAAATGTCAAATTTATGTCTCCAAAAATATAAAAAAATTGATATTGTATAGCATAAATAACTATTAATAATATCCAAAATCGAATTTAAAATGGAATGTGCTGTAACATATAAACTCTGAAAAGAAGAATTTGTGGTATTGCTGCAGCTGCAATTTTTATGAAAAACGAAGAATATAAAAAGAAAAATAGATCAGAATGGAGGATTCACCTTATAAACCAACATTGAGTTTAAAAAGGGATATTTTATATCCTCAACCGTGATATGAAATAAAATAAAAACGAAAAATTAAAAGCTAGCAAGAAACAGCACATCTGTACTGCAACTAAAACGTGCAATTAAAATTAAAACATAATATTAAAACTAAAGCTTAAAATTAAAACAGTAGCTGGGAATGAGTCTTTAATATTAACTGAAAAACTTTTTCCAGATTTTAAGATGTAAATTGTATTTAAGGGCCTGTTCCTTATACCTATAAGAATGCGTACAGTATAACAAGGACGATATATGGAGAGTGTTTAGTGTGTGCTGTATCTACAAGTGTTGGCAGCGACAAAATGTGAAGCGGTAATACAGGCAAGCGAGATGGTATCAGTGTTATCGCAGCTACCCACGTTTTGTAAAACAAACCAACAAACAAAACAACATCGACCGGAAACGGTAATGGCGCGCTTAAAATCGTATTAGGATCGGGATTAACCTTTACTTTGATTTACATTATTGTAAAAATAGAAACATGTAATTGCTATTTGCTCAAGAAAAATAAAAATAATACTTCCTTACAACGATTTAGTTTAGAAATAATAAATTTGACATAATCATTTGATTGATACAGTTAGTAAAATAATTGTCCTAGTGATAATCGTGATTGTAAAAATAGAAACATGTAACTGCTATTTGCTCAAGAAAAATAAAAATAATACTTCCTTACAACGATTTAGTTTAGAAATAATAAATTTTACATAATCATTTGATTGATACAGTTAGTAAAATAATTGTCCTAGTGATAATCGTGATAACAGGTTGCAAAATAGAGTAATCTTGAAATAGCCCTTTCGACATGCAACCTCGCATTAATTTAAAACGTAAAACTCCGCAACGAAAATAGAACAAGAACATTTAATTGTTATAAATCAATACCTGACAAACAAGTTTAAATTAATGGAAATTAAACACAGACTTTGTCTTGTTGTATGGATTTTAAATTGGACACATAAATCGAATATACCATTTATCCTTATACTAAGAAATGTATATTGTACACTCACCAATTTTGAAGATTTCTCCAAGATTTTAGCATTCACGACTTCTGAAAACAAAAAAAAATAGTTATTTATATAATAAGTTAAGAAACATACCTATATGATTATTTAAAGCATGCGAAAATTACAAAACGAGACGAAGTTAAATAACCCCCCAGTTTCCTAACGTGTTTCATACAATATTTTTTTACTTCCTTTTGAATAAGTACAAAAATGCATTTAAAATTATATTTTTTTCACATTTTAATTACATTTGTAAAATAAACAAAAACGACAATACCAAGGATTCTTTTTGGGCCTTACTAAGTTACTACTACAAAATCGTTGGTAATAAACAGATAAATAATATAAAATAAAGTTGTCATTTAATTTTTTGAATTGTAAAATATGAGTCTGTGTGAACCTAATAAATTTAATAACTATATTATTAATTTTTGTGAAGTTAATAAGAACTAAATATTCTATTTTTTTTCTATGCTTACTTTCCAATTTGATTTCGCGTAAAATAATGATCTCATTGTTTCACTAGTGAAATAAAGATAACAACAACCTAACTCATAGTAAAAAAAATATTATAAAACACAATACAAAATTAAATAATTTCTTTATAGATCGCAAACAAATTTACATATTAGTTATTTATGTTGTGGTTGTGGAGTTTTCAATTGGTGGGGCAAGTGGGTGTATATTTCGCGTTGGTGTAAGTTAATTAAGCTAAGTGTTGGATGACACAGTTATCCATCACGTGACACATTCCATCCTTAAATCAAGGACGCACCTTTTCTACTTTGTAAAAAAAATGTGATTACAAAGTACGAATTATCTGTATTGACTTATTGATTTCACATATGTATGTACATATGGACTTAGATAATCAGATACGTAGATATACTAAGCTGGATAAAAGTTTTACAAAGTTCATAATAAATAAGTATCACTCATAAGTTATTGAAACTAAAACATAATATGTAAGCCATGATTACACCAAGTGTAAAGCCCCGTTCACAAAAGAGATTAGTGCAGCTATATTACATTTATATTGCAGTGCAAAATTTTTGTCTGAAGAAAGTTAACGCAACCGTGAAAACAAGATATGTATTCTCCGCGTATACGTTCTTTGGAATGATTCAGTCTCAGTGAAAAATAAGAAAAAAGAAATAACCGGTATTTTAGTTTTTCGCTCGGAAACTTTTTTCCTCAAAAAAAAAATTATATTCTGGACTTAAGTTAATATTGATGCGCTGATTCTCGAGATATTTACGTTCAAATGTAGACCCTTGATTAGACTCAAAATTACAAAAGTGTTCCAATGTTTAGAAAAGGAAACTGAAATTAGAGAGCTGTGTTTCAAAAACCTTATTTTTGGGTCTAACTTTGAACGTAATAATATCTCAAGGACGGGAAGAGAAAATTGAATTCTGTTTAAAAATTAGGAATCAGCGCATCGATATTTACTTAAGTCCAATAATTATTTTTTTTTTTGAAAAAAAAACTCCTGAAAAATAAAACTAAAATTCCGATTATTTCGATTTTCTCGTTTTGACTGCAATGCAACTACAATATTTTTTTATATGATAGGTACTTGCGAACAGCGCTGCCACCAAAAAATCTCTAAAGTCTGGTTTATGATTGAATTAATTTACGAATTTTCTATTTATGATTTAAATTTTAAATTATAAACACACTCAAAACAAATTGGCTGGATTCTGAATTTAGAATATAAAAATTGGTTATATCCCAAATCTAAATTTAAAATACCTAAATTTGTAAATAGTTTATAAAACACCACATATGTTTTAAGTGCGTTTATATTTTAAATTCTAAACCATAAATTGCAAATTGATAAATGAAATCCATCATAAATCATCCTTAGAGTATTTATTTTCCCACGATTTAATTTTCACCATTCCTCCGTTAAGTATATTCCCGTTGGTTTGGCGGTGGGTTCAACGTTCTGTCGGTATTCCAGATGACAGTGGGATCTGTAATTACATCTGAGATAGGGAAAAACGTGGTCTGCGCCCTGCCGGGTAATGGCGGTAAGGATCGTTGTAATTAAGTGAAGACGCAGCAACAGATACCGCACTACACGTACATCGCTAATATATTACACCGCAGATAAATGTGTAACATTCTATTGCACATTTGCTAGAAATCTTAATTATTATCATTTGTATTAATATTTCATAATTATTTTTTCCTACGACCACTGTTAAAAATAGTATTTTTAACGGTTGCTTAGCAAGTTAAAAATAACAGTTTATAACACAGTAAATACTTTTAAAACGTTGCTATTGACAACGTGTTAAAAGTAAAAAACAAATTTACTTTTAACACGTCTTATGTTCAGTTGTTCATAACAAATACATCATGACCTGTCATAAATATCATTCTATAATACTTAGTTTTTATTTACTAATAGATACATAACTGGGGTCGTAGGAAAAATAGTGTATGATATTTGTGTTAAAAGTGATTTTATTTCGTTCGTGGGGTTTGTTACACTCGGCTTCGCCTCGTTTCAAACTTCCCCACTCACTCATAAAATGTCACTTTTAACACTTATATCATAAATAACTATTACAAGATTCAGGATATTAAGACAAAAGTAAGCTGGAGTACGGTAATTTTATTTTGCGCCACCGTTCATGTAAGTTTAAGTTACATAGCAACATAAATCGTAAGTTCCTGATAACTTCTGTTATTTGGTTACCATTGTCAACGTAAAGTTATAGAAAATAACTGTCCTATTAGCAGAGTAATAAAGAAAATCATACGAATTTCATATACATTTGGCTGTCTAACTGTAAAATGCTGCAAATAAATAAATCTGAGCTGTCAAGTGAACTGTCACATTTTACAAATACTTTAACATTATTTGAATTTAATTGCTGGGGTTAGCGTGAAAAATATAATAAATAATTCGAAATGTAAGTATTTAATACAACCATTCTCGTACGATAACATAAAGTTCGGTTCCGCTGGCTCAAGCTCATGTCGTACCTTCGCGAACGTTATAATGTACTTACATTCCTTGTAGGCTAAATAACTATGACTGACTTGTCCAAATAATATGGGACAATTAGTTATTACAACTGTGACTAGGGTATCATATCAACCCATACAGACTTGATCACGAAAACATTTTTGACAAAATATAAAATAATATTGTAAAAAAGGAATAATTGAAATACTAGGTAGGTTCCAAAAATTAGAAAATTTATTTTATACGTATTTTGGCTTACAAGGCCTTCGTCAGGAATATTCCTGTAATAAATAGACTCTGGCTTAGTAAGCCGAAATACATATACAATAATTTTTTTAATTTTTGGAACCTGCCAAGTATTTCAATTATTCCTATTTACTTTAAAATATTCCGAGAACCGACAGTGTCTTCAATTAACTTTATTAAAACAATATTGATTAAAAATGTCTTCATTTTATAAAACCGGTAAACTATTGAACAAACCACAGATGTTATATTGACATCTGCGGCGGTTATGATACTCATAACAATTCTAGGAATGTTAGAAACTATTTATTCTAAAATAAATTTATATCGACAATATAATAATCACTATTCATGAAATTGAAAAATATATCCCTACATATTTTATACTTGAAATTTCCAGTTTTACATTATGCAATGTACTGGTAAAAAACATAATGTTCTATGTTGCATTAAGGACAAATTCAGCTCATATTTCATACTTTGATGTTTGTTCAAAGCTCATGTAAACAAGTAATTTATAAAATATTTACACGGTTAGGATTAATGGGGTAACATAACTCGATATCAACCCTGGAAAATTAGATACCGATTTGGCTAATGTGAATCCATTCCCCAATAATTCGATTTTGCTCACTCTATTAATGTAGAGTGGTGCAAGTACCAAACCGCACCGCACGAAGTTTTTCAAGGCTGGAAACTTTACGTGTTGGAAATTATTGACAACAGTGACAAGTGTATACGGCTTATAAGTTACGGCGAAATATGGCCAAAGTTTTAAACTTAATTTATAAAGTTTTTCAGCGGCTCTGAAATGGTTTTCAGGTGGACTGAAATGCGATAAAAACTCATGTTGCATTAAATAACCTGCAGCTTATTTACATGTAGGTACAAACTTCACAAAATTTATGCCTTACATGCAATGAATATATTACAATATATTACACATATAAAAATATTTTAATGATAAGTTTTTATGTGAGACAAAACGAATGAATATATCATTTATATAGATCTATTTCTTTTCTATTAAATGGAGTTAGAGGCGAATAGAAGGGCAATAAGTCTTCATTGGGAATGGGAAAACTCGGTTTTCCGTAAAATAAATCGTGTGGAAAATTTCCCACCGAGCGATAAATGGATAGGAGTGATTGAGCAGACACCCGCAGATATCCGATATCTGAGAAATAGAAAAATGGCTGTCATACACGTTGGAATATGTCTGCTCATATAGTTCTCAAACCATATATCAATTCTTATTAATTTAACATATGATAAATATATTTTATCTACAACTATTGAAATATGAGTACATTATACGTGTGATACTACATATAATATACTACTCATATTACACAAGTGTAATATGAAATGTCATGATACACGCTACACTTTTCTGTAATAAATAGGGCATAAAATTTAACACATAATATTTTATTAAACTGTTAATTTATTAATAACATATTTATTATTATAAATATCAATATATATGTTTATAAAAGTATAATAAATACAATTTGAAAAGTGATTTTGACATTTAAGTGCTACTGTGGCGCCATCTGTTAAGCTATATATGAACTGCCCACACCTAACTGAATATTTAACAAATAATATCAGATTTGTTATATGCCTGATAGTTGTAGATAAAGTATAGTATTTGACTCGCATAATATGGCTACATTACACTCAGATGATTAAAAATACTCGCTACCGCTCGTATTTTTAATTACATCATCGTGTAATATAGCCTACATATTATGCTTGTTAAATAATATACTATATTTTTATAATAAACATAAATAAATAATCACTCACAGCCTACTTTCCTTTGCTGATCAAATTTGCTTATAGTACCTGTCAATAATTATACAGTAACTTTTTCTCGTAAATCTTCTAAACTATGGTTAAATAAATATTTTGTTTTAATTTTGACCTAAAGTATCTCTTCTCAAAATTAATTGAAGATAGGTCATTCGTAAAGATATATATTTTTCCAGACTTATTTGTAAATATCAAAATTTATTTGACAACTCACTTCTGTCAAAAAAGTTGTTTCATTGTTTTGTGCTATTTGATCAAATTATTATAAAAATAAATAGATTCGGGGTGGTAAAAATACTAAAAAAATATTTGTATTTCGGAGAAGTTTCTAATAAATATTGTTACTCTCGACGAGTTAAATTTAATGTACTTATATCTGTTACACTCTGTATATTTATATTGTCACCTCTCAGGTATTCTAGCTGGTGTAGAAAGTACCCACCAGGAGACATTTTTATGTGAGAAATAGAGTATTAGTAATATATTTTGTGAGGATTTGTAGTGGTGATGACGAGGGTATGTATGGAGCATCAGGTAGTGCGTCTGGACGCTACAGACGGCGTCGGGTCGATGACCGCGCCAGACGCCTACGCAGCGCACAGCGGACATGACGAGAACTACACGCCACGCGAAATTTGGTGGAGGCACCCGCATTAGAATACCAATAAATTTCACACGGGACACTCCTATATTACGGGCTCTGTACATAATGACTGCGAGGGTGGCACCCGATAACAGGTGTGCCAAATTTACCTACATTCATAAACACATACTAAGCATATGATTAAAATATTTTAAAAATGTAATAATAATTCAATTTGAATAAAAACTTCGTTTAGACAGATGTTTCAGAAAAATGTTAATATAGATAGTTTTTATAAATGTTTAATTTTCAAAAATCAATCGACTAGTTTTAAAAATATATTGTTTTGAAATTTTTGATCGGTCGCCATTTTGTTATTTAAGAAAAAAAAATTAATTCTAAATACAAATGTTTTAGAGAACCGAAAGCAAATGCTAAAAGTTTTTGTATTTTTTTAATATTCCTTAAAATAAGGGAGTAATGACGATTTTTCGAAAAACAAAAGAATGCCAATAACTATGACCTGGGAGTCCAAATCAAAAATTTGATCTAAGAAAAGTTGCTTATTTCAATGAGTTCTAACTGCCGTTTTCGGGTATTACCACTTAGTATTAACACTCTATATTTATGTATATGGTATGACTATATAGTGTATTGCATTACAAGTAGAAATTCAGATAGTACAACGTTGAATCTGGAGCTATAATTGTTTGAAGATAACCATAATGAGAGCAAGTAAATATAATGCACAAACTTGGCAACTTATGCAAATTTCCAAGTTCCAACTAACTAACTTCTCAAATTAATGGAGCAATTAATTTGTGGAAAATGCTGCAAACTAATATTTCAATTAGTATTCTCTACAAAATCCCCGACAAGAAAAGATTCCGCTTCGCCCGAAGCTGCACATATAGACTCCTCATATAGAAATAAAACAGTAGCAAAGAGCCATTCGATTCAGCGTAATAAAAATATTTCTTTCGCGAATACGTGCTTGGGAAAAGAACAAAGTATACCAACTTGTTTTGTCCGAAAATATTAATTCCCACGGGACAAAACCACACTCAAGCGGTGAATAATCCAAATAATAACAGAACATCCTTACTTCACTCACATTATTAGCAAAACATCCCCAAAAAGAACAAAACCTAAAATATAGCAGCTATATTTTTATTGCTCAACTTTTCATAAGTAATATAATAAGAGCCATGAATTTATAGGAAAAATTTACGAATAGTTGTTGCGTAGTAACAGACAAACGAGTGTCAAAAATGACATTTAGATCACGACAGCGAAGCTGGAGCGATTTAAGTCATTTTTGACCCAAGTTGTCGTTACGTTAAGTTCATAGCTCAAATTATATTTGCTTGATTATTTCACGAATGACAACAGTTCAAACATAAAATGTTTGATATCAACAAAATGCAACCATGACAATGATACTGTGGTTTTATCAAATTTCTTCACTAAAAAACTACCTATAGCCATCAAATGGACCATTCTGATTGGGTTAATATGACGTATGTGAAATAATCAGTCGAAAAAGATATACGTATTCGAGTTTTGTAGACAGTAAATACGTATTATTTATGAATGAACTGTGCTCATTTTTGCTTAGCTTTTCATAAAACGTATGAAGGATGTGGGAATTTGTTGAGGATGTTAAGGAAGGACGAAACGGTGTGTAATGAGTCCTGTGGAAGGATAAGTCCTGGAGGCGTCTTCCAGACTGGAGTCTGGCGCAATAAAGGCATCCAGGCGCCGTTATTGTTCACACACGTACAATTCCAAGTTATTACAACACACATACACACGCACACACAAAAATATATAAAGAATTAAACCCACTTGTATAGGATAGCGAATGTTACACAATCAAATATTTCTTTCCGGACAACTTCCCAAAATATCAACAACGAAAAAATAGGACACAATATTTTAATATTTGTATTTGAGCTTCCACCATTTGTTACTTTCAAATATTTACAAGATTTATTGTAATTTTGAATTAGCCATATTCTTTAACTACCATCTCCACTTACTAGATGAGTTATAAATAAATAAGTACGCAACAGAACATTGGGAATGTTGTTTAGTGTAGTTTTACAACGAGTGTGATGTGCATTATGTAAAGGCACACGAACATGAAACGGAATATAATTCCCACGACCATAACATTGGGCGCAAGGAGAAAATAATTCCGGCACATCTGTAGCGCCAGACGACCAGACAGACACAAGGGCGGCAACCCGACGCCCCCAGTGCCTCCCAACAAGTGGGGGGATGCAAACCCATTATTGTCATCATCAAAAATATTAGCTTTTGTTTTCTACTTGATATGTACATATAACCAGTTGTGATAGAGTTGAATAGAATTACCATTACAAAAATGTATACCAATTTAATGATATATAATTATACTTTTTATTACACTTACAAATTTTTTATTCATAATATGTCATAATTTCATCATTTATCAAATATAAATTATAGATACAAATTGTATATTTTATCTATTAAAATATGTAGATTATATTATCCACATAAATTTGTAACGATGTTTTTGTACGACCTCTATGGAAAGTGGCACTTTTCTCACACTATTAAAGCTTCAAAGTTGCGTATTTTCCACAATCCTGAGTTATAGTGTGGGAAATAATTTCTCACAGTATTTGCCAACACTGCTCATGCGCAGTGTAGGAAATGTCATTTCTTACTGTAATTGCCATCACTGCACATGCGTAAAGAAGATACTTTTTGTGAGGTTATGTACGCCATATTATTATTTATGTTATGTTTAGTTTTCGTGCATTTATTTTTATTCTATAACGTTTAGCAGTGCGGTCGTAGAAAATGTATAGTGTGCCACTCGTGCAGAATCGCCTTGTGTGATTCCAGCACTCGACTTCGTCTCGTGTTAAAACTTTCATACCTCATGGAAAATAGGCAACTTTCTGCACTTGTTGAACAATATACTATTATTTAATATTGTTTTGAGATATTGTATTTTGATAACTATTATAAATTAATAATACCCTAACATCTCTACGATAACAATGATACATTTAATGTAACAATAATGATATAGTATAACACATATTTAATCTATTAATAATTTAATTTGGCATTGTATGTTGAGCGCCACTGTTTTACACCCCCGCATCCGTCTCTTTTTCTCTGTTCTCCGTCTCTGTCTGGAGTACATCGATTCAACTTTCGCCCACAGGAGTTCAGGTTCAGGACGAGACGACGACTTTCACTCTTAAGTCACACGACGAATTTCGCTCATTTAATATTACTCTTTTTACTTATTATTCCTTCAATCATAATAATATAATATTAATTCTGTATTATCCTCACCAAATATCATTATTAAATTTAATATATAATGTACATTATTACAGCGTAGTGGCAAAATATTTTCATATAATTCTTTTTCCACTTTTTCGTTTTTCGTACTCATCCCTTATCGTAACTTTTTTATACACTTGGCGATCGTGCCACCATAAAAAACTATATTCCCCTGATATGCAGGGTGAACGTCCTGTCCTGCCAACAAACCGCGTTAAAAACCCTATCAACAGCTTGTACCCTCGCTGTACCAAAAGGAAATCGAAAGTCTCTGATGTTTTTCGGAAGCCAGTCTACATCTACCCCTTCGGAAACTTGACCGAAATATTTTTAAACATATTTTCTACTTGTTGAAAATTGGGTAGGAATATGGGTGTTATACATCATGTCACATTTTTTATAAATGTTTGATATATTAGCTTAAACCCTTATCACTGTCTTTTCAATCTTTATCTGTTTAAAATTCATCCCTTACACCATACCTAATTCGTATTCATAGGGTGTAGGACTTATTCACATCTACAAGTGGTATATCTGTAAAAAATGGGGTACGAGTACACCCTTAAACATATAAATTGAATTAGTTGCCATTTTAAATTAAAATAAAAAGACGTATTTCAAAAAATAAGACAAAACAAAAAACACTTACTAGGGGAGGAAAGATAGACCGGTAAGAGATATGGACTTTTAGTTTTAAATGTATATTAGAGTGATATCTCTCCATAACGAATGTTAATTTTGTTGTTTAGAGACAGTGTAAGTAGCCACTTGGAAATTAATGCAGTCTACACTGAATAACTTTAATTTAAAAAAATTGCCAAAAAATTTTTGATCCTTATATACACAATTAGTTAATTACTATTTCTATAGGTTTAAACTAATTATTTATACACATACTTCATAAACATGTGCATAAGACTTAACGTAACCTAACTATGTGGTTCTATCTGTACACCGTCATAAGTAATTTAGTGGTCCATGTAACCTCTGCCCTGAGGAGAGATTGACCAGAGGTATAAGATCTAGTTGCTATTCTACGAATTCTGAAGAATTGTTTTTAATTGATTAATCAGAGGGTGATGATAATGAAGAAGCTGAAGATTATGAAAACGAATAACCGGGAAAATTATTTAAAAAAAATACCACATACAAATGACAACAATCTGTTTACCAGTTTATCTTCTCAGTTTTGGTTCATCTCACCTTAAAGTGGCGGAGAGTTAGATTTTTGTAAACCAGAATAAAATATTTTTTGTAGCTTTTCACAATATAGTTTAAATTATTTCCTTATTCTTCTAAGTAAGTCTAGATTATGTGTTGTTATAAATATATTTTGTTTTTTAAATATTATTTAATATTACACAGTAATAATTATTTTAAAAAATATCATTGTAGATATATTGAAATGCTGATATAGTAAAATGTATACATCATCTATTTTGCAACAATATTTCCCCATTAACCTAATTATTTTTCAATTTAAAATAACTACCCCTTATTTTTTATTATCATACACTTTCCTGTATATTTTTTTACCCCATTACGAATATAAACATCCTATTATCTCCCTAATATTTCTTTCGCGTGCGTACGTATCTATTTAAAGCTTTATTTCAAAATTGAAATTTGCGCATGTGCAGAGCTTAAAGCTCAGCTCAGCGCTGCCATCTGTGGTTGAAAGGCAAAGCTTGGGGAAGACTCTGGTGAGAGCTTTTGAAACTGAAAGTTGTGCAGGAAACTAGGCGTAATTTTCAGGTTGAATTGTAGATGGCAGAGGGTAAAAAATTGAAGATTGATTGTTATATTTGCCAATAAATAAATACAAAATTGTAAGAAAATAAAGTATAGAAAATAACAATAAACTTTTAAATAAATTATTTATATTTTATAATATGTGACACTTATGAAATTATGAGATATAATAAAGTTTTGTATATAATAATATATCACAAAGAAGTTGCTTTCTGACACAAGTCTAAGTTTAATCTTTCTTTTCATACAAGTCAAACTTTTAAAACTTGATCCATATTTTATCTCTATATAAATTTATTTTATTCAACACCCAAAGTATTACACATAAATTCTGTATATTATTCCATATTTCCTTTATTAGTTATAAAATTTTTAGTGTTCTTTATATGACTTTTATAATAAAATTTAATATCAAACAATAAAGTATAAAAAACCAACTGTCAATGGAACCTTTTAAAAATATTATTTTAAATTTGAGAAACGTCATCTGCTGTTCTGCACAGTTTTTGAACTGTCATTAAAACTATTATACAAAAATCATTCATATGTAAATATACGTACAGTTTTATAAAAGAATATCTTATTAATTACTTATGATAACATTTCAATGTCAACTTCTAGAATATTGCAAATATTGATTAAATATAAATAAATAATTGCACGAGAAAGAAAAGTCATCGTAAAATGCATAAAGTACAAACTTCGCGTAGTAACGATTAGTAGAAAATCGTTGTATGTTCTTTGTCCCATAACCTTGAGATTGCTCTGTATAATTATTTGTGAAATATTCATATATAAACACTGCATTTATACTAATTGCATAGTATGGAAAAATTATTATACAGTAAGTTTAAAGACGAAAGACAATATATTAATTATATGAAGAGCATTATTAAGAAATATGGACCTTTTAAAAAAGAATAGCTATTCAAGATAATGTAGTCCGTACACACATGTATTGTCTTTGTAACTGAAAGTTAATTAAGACACTTGCTTCCTTAGTTTGCAAAGTTTTATAGTCTTAAAAATAAAGGCTAAAGACAGTAATATATTACAAAAGTACACAATATAATATGAAAATTCATATGGGTAACCGCATGGGAAAACAGTGTACTATTTGACCGGTAATAAAATAAACTTTGATATGTGTGTTTTGATTTTTGGTACAGGCTGTTTATTTTGTAGAAAGTTAGTTTAAATGATAAACAGGGGCTGACATAGCACAGTCATAAACTAAACACATAAAGGGGTAACTCTGGAAATGTGGCAAATATGGCAACATGTGTACGTTGCGTGCGTAATTACTTTGTAATAGTTGCCCACTTTGCCACTCGATTGCCCATAAAAATCACATATTACCATATTTCATTCTAGCCCCAAAATTGCAAACATCTTTACCAAACATATAATTTTCAACAACATGATTTATGTTATTATTTACATAATGTATACTCCAAATAAATTTATTCTTAATATTGAATTAAAGTACAGGATACAGATTTATTTCGTAGGTAAATTTGAATTCGAAATACTTTATAAATTCATGAGCGAGAGGAAATATTTCTTGAATCTCGCTCGTCTCGTCTTGAAATATCTTATTTTGGGCGAAATGAGAACAATTTTAAAAACAAAGCTTCGACACGAGAAAATAAAATCGAAATTCTAGAGGTTTTAAAACTTAAAGTCTGTTAATTTTTTAATATTTTTGTATTATCACCTAGATATTGTACCCCAAGAATCGCAAATAGTAAGATCAGTTTTATTTAATTTGAAATTAATAAACTGTCTCCATTCACTATCAATAACATTTAATAAGTTCTCTGCAACAATATTTGGAAAATAACTCGCTAATATAAGATAAATTCACGGAAAATGTAACTTATTTCTCTGTCAGGGTATAGTAACATTGAAGGTTGAACGATTGAATTGTGAAGAATGTATATTAAAATAGTAAAATACCAAACAAATATAATAACATTGGGAATCTCAAGAATTCCATAAGCCATCTAATTATTACCAATAAAAAAAAACAGAAACATGAATTTTCATCATTTTAGTTCATTTTTATATGACTATGACTACGTTTACTCCGTGCGTAATATAGCGAAGGAGATAATTATACTGTACTTACATATTTAAACTAATGTTCAGTTTCCCTAGATCAAGGGAAATTTACTTGGGTACGGAAACACTGTGCACAAATTGCGTGCGTGACGAAGCCTGCAAAATTTGACCTTAAAAACTCGAGAAATTTCGACGAGATTCGCGACCAAGACGAGATAATAATCGAGACGAGAAATAAACGAGACGAGATAAAATATTTTACATTTAAAATGGGATGATATAAGATAAGATATAACAGATAAATTTAATACCGTACACACATCCTGTAATAGTGACATTGTTACATACTTAAGTATATGAAAATTTGGTGGCAGCGAGGTTCATGGACATATTTTACAAATTTCGTTGCTAGCTATTCCTACAGATCTTAAAGCTGTGTATTACTATAAATCAATGCTTCAAGGGTATGTGGTGATTATTATTTTTTGCTTGTTTTGGTGGCAGTGGGGGTCAGTTCTCAGTAGTCACTACCCAAGTTCGCCATTAAAAAAGCGTTATCGTTTGTGTAAAAATGTCACGTTTTTAGGTTAATTAGCGGCGATGCCGCGTGACTTTTTATCAGGATTTCAGCATCGATTGTCAAACAGACAACTGGCCTTTTCCGAAGGTCCTTGCCGGGTATTTTTAGCCCTTAGTCATACCGTCTAATGCACTACCTTTCATACTATAAACGCCCCGCAATCATCATATTACACAAATAAAAATACAAAACTCGATACTCCTTGCGGGGCTAAGTTTTCTTTGATTTGGAGATAAAATACAAATGTTTGTGCAGCAAACAAAGTCCGACGTTTTTGTATTTTTACGTTTTTAGTTTTAATTGCTGCACAAACTAATATTTGTTTTGCGAAACAGCTTTTGTACCGTTCTGACAACATTCATTTTACTTTATTATTCCATCATATTTATTTTATTACCGTTTTATCTACCTTTAAAACATTTTTATACGCCGCTATTACATGTGATATATTTTAGTTAAAAATAATACCAGGGCATATTTCAAAGATACTACCACGCAGAATATTTTATAAATATTAAATTACATTAGTAATACAAACTGCAACTCTACGTATATTAAAGGGTAAGTGGGAGTGAAATGAACTACTTTTTGGAAAAATATTATTATATTGAATAATATTTAAACTACAAAATTTATTTATTTCATTTTGGAATCATAAAATTGTTTATACGCCAACAAATGCAGACGTAATTTGGCTTTTATCGCCCAGGGCGTATAAAGTTGGTAAGCAATAGTTACTCAAACTAATTAAAATTGTGGTTGAATTGAATGAATAAATGTCAAACAATACAATAAATTTTAAGTTTGATTGAGTAGGTAATTAGCATTCACGGAACTATTCAAATTCCTTTTCAAATAATTTTTTAGAAACTAAGTCTGTGCAGCCTCAAATTCCATTAATATTTCGCCAGAATAATTAGTACATGACGTTCTATATATATTTCACAGCTTCGCGTCGAGCTTTAAACATTCCCTCGTGCTATAATCTTCTAATTATGCATAAATAACTATTATACAACATAATCTAGGCTACTTATAAAAATAAAAAAAAATTAAGCTATGTTCTAAAAACTACAGAAAATATTTTATTCGGGTTCAAAAAAGTTCAACTCTACTGAGATGAACCAATGCTACGAGGAGATGAACTGGTTACATATAGTTGTCATTTGTCATATTAGACCACAAATAACATATTTTATCCAGTCATCTTTCTTGCATCCCGCATATTCGTTTTCACAATCTTCAGCTCCTTCATTATCAACACCCTCTAAATAACCATTTAACAACAATTCTTCAAAATTCATTGAATAGCAACTTTATCGTTTAACTTTCTATGTGCGAATATTTTTCTTATTTATCGATTAAATTGATCTTTTTAAAAATAGAAATCTTCTAGTTCATCTCTCGTCATCATAAGGTGGTCCCTTTGTCCTCAAAGCAGAGGTAAAATGGACTATTAAATTACTTATAAATACGTACAAATAGAACCATATTTTTAGTGACTTTTAAGTTTTATGTACATGTTTATAACAAATATACAAAAATAATTAGTTTAAACCTATCGGAATAATAATTAACTAATTTTTTAAGTAAATCTTGGATTATTCAGTGTTGACTGCATTAATTTTCAAGCGGCTATACTTACATGTTTCTAAACAACAAAATTAATATTCCCTGAGAGATATCATTCTAATGTACTTTTAAGACCAAAAGTACATCTCTCCCCCACTTACCCTATACCATATTATGTGTCAAGCTCATTGTCACACTTAGTAATAAGGTACAAGTGTAATTACACTTAAATAAATGTTGACACATAATTTTGAACACTAGGATTTATTGCTATATATTCCATGTGTCAGGTTAAGGATATTATTAATGTAAATGTCATAGTGTGACGTATTTTGAGTATCGAGCCTAAGGCCCTTTGTGTAAAAGTGCGTAGCTGGCAAAACTAAATCACAAATCGTGTCCCAATAATAGGCAATCATATCGATTTCGCTATCAATGTGGGTCACGCTAATTCCCCGCTAGAAAATTAACACTCCCTCCCGTGCAGAGAAATAGAAACAAAACTCTAGTCTATATATCATTCGCTGATCCCGTTCCAGCTCAAGTACAATTGATTATGGCAATGACATGGCCGTGAAACAAAGAACAACGTGACAGTTGACAGCCGGATTATGCAAATGAGGCAGAGGTTACAATCGACACTCATTTGTTACTCTATTGATCTACTTCAATGAATTATTTCTCTTTCAGATTACTGCCAATGATACACAAACGATTCTCGTTAACAACATCATTTATAAAATTACTTTCAGAACTAAAATGAGCTGCTACCAACTTCACAAAAAGACATGAGACATATTTTAACATTCACACATTAAAGCATGTGTCATACATACATAATAATGCAGTACATGAAATGAATACTAATATACATAGATATATAAATAACATGAGACACTTTTGTAATGTGTATCACAAATCAAAAATGAGCTGAACAAAAATAAAATAGGACTTTTGTTTCATTTCTATTGTTCAAACAAAAGTATAAGTTGAACAAAAGCACAAACAAAAGATTGCAAGAACACAGGAATAAGTTTTATTCTTTCATTTTGTTTGGATATTAATACTAAATACATTTATTTGTTATAATTAAAATAAAGATAATAATATATCCCTCGGGTTCATTCATTACTATAGGTGTGGCAAATCTATGTGTAATGATATATTTATACTGAACGAATTATAACATGATAATATTTACTATATCACCATTAAAAGGGGCTACATGTCTCAATTAATATTTTTTTATTTATGAACTCTGGGTTTTGAATCTTATATGTCTTAAAGTGCAACGAGGATAACAATTTATCTATCAAAGAAAAATATGTTCCAATAAAAATAGTACAACTTGAAATAAAATTTCACGAATGTTATTTTTGGTGGCAGCGCTGTTCACGGAGCATTTTAGTTTTAAAAAATCCTTCCTAAAAATCACCCTCCCCCGACCCCTGCCGATCCCTTCCGACTATATCCGATCTTATATCCGCTGGTGTAACACCACCCTTACGTTCGCTTTCCCGCCTGTAGATTTCACGAGCAAGAGTGAAGTTTTCCTGTCGGACGTACGTGTGTGCTTGGTTCAGACGGTGGGGGAAAGTGTGTATATAGGCTGTGGGAAAGCTCCCCGAGCTTATAACTCCAAAGCTCTGACAGTGATCGTGTGACAGGGGTGAGTAAATCGATTCTTGTAATTAGGGTTGTTAATAAGAGGTGATTGGATTTTTTATTGATTATGATTGGAGAATTTGATTAGAAAAACAAAGGAAATTTAGGATTTGTAATTTTAACAATATTAAGAGTACTCTTTGAAAATATAATTCTACGTAGAATACTTATAAAAACGTATAAAACAAAAAATAATATGAAAAAGGTTATTTATATTAAATATTGTTAAAATTATGAAAACAAAATTCAAATATTAAAATAAATAAATATATAAAAAATATGCAAATTTAATTTTCAATTCTTTATACTAAAATATTATTCATATATGCACCCCTTTTCCACTGCGCTAAATTTTTTCTATATACCCTTACAAAAATATATATTTATATAAAGTTATATATGAATGTATATCTAGAACAAAATATATTGAACAGATTGAACTAAGAAACCTTAGAAATGTGAGCACGTTTACCTAATTAAATTTTAATTCAATTATTAGAAATGAATCTTAAGTGAATTTTTAAACGTATTATCTGTGAGGATATGAATATATACTGAAAACTGGAACACTATAATATTTTATCTACAAAAATTTATGGTCTGCGCTTCCACCAAATTTACTATTATCTACTTTTTACGGTGTGAATCTAAACGTATATGAAATGAATTTAAATATATTACAAAAATCTATATTATCATTTTTTATAAATTGCGCTGTACCAAAAGTAATATAAAATATAATACGTAGTTGTTTTGGTAAAATAAGAATTCATTTGGAAGAATGTTAATAAGGGGTGCCTTTGTGAAATTTCTGTTGTTTGTGAAAGTGCAGGAACTCTTCACGGGACGAGAGTTCCTGAGGGACGCATTAAAAACTTGTCCGAGGCAAACAAATTCTCTCCCTCAATTCCCTCAAAATTTCACCGCCAAGTATTATGTCGTACCTTACATTTTCATTTCAAATGAGCCCTAATTAACTTTAGACTTAATTTTAAATTGAAAATTTTATACCTTTAAATATTACTTCACATTTTGTGCTATTATAATTTCATTGTATTTTGCGTTGTTAGATGCGCTAAAAATAATGTTTTGAATTTGTGTTTAACTCTCAGAATTCAATTAAATCTCAGCAAAAACATTAATTTCACAGACGAGTGATTCTTGATTTGAATTACATTCGATGGCGCAATTTGTCACTATGTCAAATGGGACAGCAGTTTGCGGTTCTAATGAATAAATACGTAACACAAAACTGTAATATGAATTGGTCCCACTCCCAAAGCAAGAACTCGGCCAATTGTAGCCTTGCAAGGACAAGGAAGACATTTTATGGACACTAAAGAAGATTGTAAAATTAATTGGAAATAAAACAATATTTTGTGAATCTGAGCAAAGCGCAATTGCTGAATCGATCTTTAGCTAGCAACGTAAAGCTTAAAGGTCTCTAATAAAGTCAATGGTAATACCATTTATACCATATTGGAAATAAAACAACATTGTAAATCTGAGAAATAATATTCGTCGCTTTAAATTTTTAATACGCGTTGTTAATCACGAGTATTTGAGACATCTCCAGAGTAAAAATACCATTACCGAGAAAATTACAATATTAATGTTCGTCCTTACAGCTTCATAAATATTAATAACTGCTACATCAAATAAGAACAGCAAGAGTTCTGAATTATAGCCGGATTAAAAGCTATGAAAGTATCTCTGGGGCCCAAACCAACAGCCACATAAATATATCACCACGAATATTTTTTGGTGGCAGCGTCATTCGGAAAAGGATGACAAATAGTTCTCAAGTAATATTATCCGACATTTAAACGAATTCAAAGATAAATATACATGCATATTTTTAACGTGAAACATGGAATTTATCGTATCCATGGTTACGACTTGATTGACATCAATGTACACTTGCTTGTTTTATTTAAAATGAAACATGGGGAACGAATTTGACATTTGCTTTTTGGGATATAAAATTTTGTGGGCCTACACTAAGCAATATTTTTAAGAATCATTAATGACATTAGAGGAAATAATAGTATAGTAAAATGGTCTGCTGGATCACTCGATGTTACACAATCAAAAATTAGATGAATTAAAAGTTCAAATTCAAATCATTTCTCAATATATTACAATTATCCAAATATCATCGTATGTAATTCACAAGTTTTATAGCAGATTGACTCATTGCTTAGTAGATAATGGATGGATTTTTGAAAATTTATAATAATAGATAAAACAATAGAAAGGAGTTGTAGAGTAAAATAACGAAACTACCAACACACAATGAAACACAAATTGTCGACGCCAAAATTACCTTCATAAATGACATGAATGACATTCAATTTTTTTTAAATATTTGAACATATCCGTTACTGCGGTTACACTATTGTTTCTATTTCATTTTTGTTCTTTATTGGATGCAAACATTCAATGATTCTTGCAACAGAAATTGATGACGTGAGGATCAACTGCGGGAAATATAGTGTACTTTCCACTTTAATCTCGAATGAAATAATGGAGATAACAGCCTAATTGAAATCAATAAAATAAATAGTCTCTTCGTAAATGTGGAAAAAATATATTATATTTAAGTTTATGTATTATTAGATTCATTACAGTCGTTTTATTTTTGCACAACTAATTTTGATGATTATTAGAATTTAATAGCCATTACTGGGTGTGCCAATCTATTTTATCGCAGATATGGGTAATTATTTTTCCCGGTGACGTATCTTCGGTAATATATTAAATGTTGGATAATACCATCAGACATATTTTGAAAGTAACAAATGCTGCGTAAAGTTAATAAAATTTTGAAGGGCATTTTAAGGGGTATTATATTTTGACACATGCTAATACCGTCAACATCAATCAAAAGACTTAGCGATGAAAACTTTTTTAATCTGGACATGTCATTCAATCCAGATCATTACTCGCTTTTAGTAAATTACATCATAAACTTGTTGAAATAAAACTGCCATTTCCCTGAACTGATTTCGTGTACTATTACACAATTTACTAATTAACTAAATTACAGGGTTTTTAATTATATTTAGTTCACAATTATATAAAATATCACGAGTGAAATTATACATGCAATACCAGTACAAATTTTTTTTCTATGAACTGCGCTGCCACCAGAAATAGAGGTGTTGATGTTTGAAGATTATTTATTTATTTTTTCGTAAGCTGTTTCCCTTTGTTCAAACAGACAAATGACTACCCACATTTGGTCCAATTAGAGCGTCGCATTCAGTCGGGAAAAACAACGAAAAGTTCTACCGTCATTTGTTCTCATTTACTCGTGCTATTGGACGGGGTAGCACGTATTTCATTTGTTATCACCTGGATTCTTATTAAAATGATAATAAGATTATATTTAGTTTATAAAAATTTACATAAATTTACATTTTTGTAGCAAAAATATATCATGAATCTTACCAGACTCATGAGGCATTAAACATGACAATATATTTTCCAAATACTGTTTGTATGTAGTGGTGTTTCACGAGAGTCTTGTATTTTTCTTCTTCTTGTCTCAGTCTTGCAAAAAATATAAGACAAGAACAAGACAAAAGACAAATTTCAAAGCAAGACAAAGCAATAAATTGTATTTTATTTTTTTATGCAGTTACCATTAATATTTTTACATACAAGTACAAAAATATGTAATTATTAAGAAAATTAATACAAGTTTTTTCCAACATAAGTATGTAAATATCATAAAAGTATATATAATAGTTAAAATTACTGAATAAATAGTTTAATAATTATATAAAAATATTTAACCAAAAGTTAAGGCATAAAATGCTTTTTTCTAACCGAAAAAATGTCGCTGTTGTGTTTAATAAGGTAGTATCGTTTCTGCAACTATACTTTTTTTTACATTATTCATTAAATAATAACTGTTGACATACCTAATCTTAACAAAAAAATGTTCATGTGATACAAAGATTGATTTATTATATGTTCAAAGTCATTTGCAAATAGGGGAAACCCTATCTATCTTTTAATGTGCAAGACAAGAAATATGCAAGAAAATGACGACCAAGACAAGATTTTTATATACAAGAGTAATGAAAGACAAGATATACTCAAATTTCTTGTTTTGTTTTTCAAGACAAGCCAAGAAATAACAAAACAAGATAAGAATTCTTGGCTTGTGAAAAACTATAGTATAATATATAGTAAAATATACGAAGCACTTTTTAAGAAGTTTATAAAATAATTTGGAGTTATAATTGAAGTATTTAGAAGAAAATTGCGGGAACTAATGCAATTAAACTCTGAGATGTTAATCACAATTCAAATTAATTTCACTCCAATTTTTCTTGAGGGTGGATAATTGCTCTAATTAACAAAAACTTTTGCTGTTATAAAAACGCAAAAATAATAGCATTAAAATTCATCAACAAGCTGACAATCCCCTGTAATCTAGTTGAAATATTTTTAATTAACGAAAATCCAATAAATGTGAAATATTTTCCATTTATATTTGATTCTGTTTACAGCGGTTGCTTGGAAACACATATCAAATATCTACATACATGCGCTAAAAATAGAACATAACAATTATATTTATGACAATAAGATAGCGTACAGTTAAGTACTTATTTTTGTGCCAGCTCTTCAAAAAGATCTTTACTAATGATTATCAAATAATGACTTTTATTTATTGTACATTTTAAGATCGTATTAACGTCTAGTTAGTTAACATTTAGAAGACATTAGCGGTAAAATATTTGAACAGTTTTGATTAATGTAAAAGATTTAAACTTAGAGTTTTTCAGGAGACACCTGAATATAAAAACAAGGATTAGATATGAAAAATTTCTGACAGGATGATAAATTATACACGCGAGCTTCGCGTAAGATAAAACTTAGTATTAAGTCAATATTCTGGATATTAATAAATAAATCAAAATCTATAACTCATTTATTTTTATGTATTTAGATGAATATTCGTCATCATTATAGTCACGACATTTTAAAAAAATACTTCTTGTATTTTTTGGTATAGTATTTTATGTGAAAAGATTGCAAAATATTTTTGCATCAGAATGTGTGTTGCCACTTGACTGTAAACACACTAATGTATTCGTGGTCACGTTTTTCTAAACTAATATTCTATTCACTATTTGATCTACGTGCAACAGGTCTATAATAAGCATGATTTTCACGCGAATTTAACGTGATTTAGTATACAGAATCACGATTTGTATTCAGGCTTCAGTCACGCGCATAACATGAATGTGTTGAATATAAAATGTTACACATTTTCTGTAGTTTAAAGATTTTAATTAATTAAGAGAAAATAATTAATTATGAAAAGATATTTAGAAGATTTTCCAAAGTATATGAGCGACGAAGTACGAACGACATGATGATATATTAATAAAAACTTTTGAAACACAAAGTAAAAAGAGCTTTTAAAATTAAAATTCCTCTTTCTTGGGAATTTCTGCATAGTTTTGTATTTTTCTTTCCTGTAAAAATTTTCATAAAGAGTGAATAGAACATTTCATTTAATATTCCTCGAAATTTAATATCAATTATAAAACATTAAATCAATAACATAACTTGTCTGAAATTTAATAAAATAGTCGGATCTCAAGACGTGAAACAAAAAAATTTGCGCTTTTCATTCAATTTATTCGGGAAATGGAAGGAAAACAAAAGAAATTGAAACAACGATGCAATCAAGTAGACTGGCCCATTTCATTTGTTTCATCATCGTTTAACGTGCAGAGCCGTATGAGGCTTTTCACAAAAACGGGAAATTTAATTTCACATGAACACTATATTTTCGGAAGCAATTTACATAAATGGTAATTTTGTTATGCAACACACATACACATACTAGATAATCTACTACGTCACAATGTCATACATTTAGTAAAAAAACGTTAATAGATATTTAAGCTTAAGCTTATTATCATTTATACCTTCACTGGATATTCCTTTATTGCTTATATTTTTTCACATGATAGATCTATTTCCCACCTGGAAATCAAATCTGGTACATCCGGCAATAGGTAATATGCCACGAATGATACATTTTATAAAAAATTTATTTATTTTTCTACGACCGTTAAGATATTTGCTTGTTGTATGTTCGCTATTGCTACGGATATAAAGTATATTGTAAACACATTTTTCTACGACCACTATGGAAAATATAAAATAACTAATTATTGAATACAAACCAATAGAAAAAGAAATTTGTAGAACATAGGATAAGTGATTTTCCGGATTTTCACTTGCACAAAGCTTCATAAAAATTTTTTCGCGCCTCTGTTTCATTATGACATGACTAGTATTACAAAACTCAAAATCGTACAGAAACTCTCTGTTTGCAGGCCTAGGCAATCAAAATGTAAGGATGCCAACTTAAATATTTTAGCGTTACATTCTGTCAAAATTTTATTTTATTGGAAATGTAAAACGTTAATTAAAACTACTATTTTTGATTTATTATTCATATTATACTTGTCTTGTATGATTATGATTACGTTAATTGTTGAAAAATATCAATTCACATTCGTTATATTTTTTAGGTAAGAACAAATGTCACTAATTTTTTTGAATAAAACAAGTGAATTGTTTGTATATCCATGTGAACCGAAAATGTTTTTGACATAAAAACCTATAGTGTATAAAGTTATAAGTAGTAATAACGTTTTTATAATAAATTAAAAGTGCCATAAGCGCAAAAAATCTAGTGTATTACACGCCCAGAAACACTTTTGCGAGATCTCGCATTATTTGCCAAAATAAGCTCGCTCTCACAAAAGTTCATTTTCTGGACTAGTATTACAAATAACTATATGACAGCAATGTACATTTAATACGTTGTCATGGTAACAACGTCAAATTAATCAGTTAATTTTTTTGCAACCGGACAATATATATTATACACTATAGGTAGTTTAAAATATATCAATATAAATTTAGGTTGAGTGATGGAGGCATATTCCAGCGTTGACATCTGTGTTTGTTGAACAATTTATCTGGAGCTGATTCATCCGGAATCAGTTGTTTACAGCCGGGAGCTTTTGTTTAGCATCGATTCCTGGGACCGGGCGCACTCGGGTGTCGGGAAAAAGTGAAAAATAATTCGGTGACGTGAGGAGACAATCGCGGTTGTTGTTGCCGTTACCACGGCTACGTGAACAATGGCCGCACCAGAACATTTATCAGTTGCCACCAAGTGTCACCTTTTGTTCCCGCAACAAAATCACCCACCGTTTCACTCAAGTAAAGATGAGCAAAGCGAAAAATACCACGCAGCAAATCTAATATATAAATTGTTCAACAAAACACTCAACAACTTGTCACTATATAATAGTAATTCATAACATCACAAAATATTATTTACTCAAAATTGCTTTTTATTTTTTGAAGTAATATATTGTATAACAATCATCGAATGGTACTCATTTCATACGAGTATTACAGTTTGTAATATGAGCACGAATGACTATGAAGCGAGTTGTACACTATACTTTTTCGACGACCACGATATTATTTCCTAATTCATTTATATTTCTATAATAAAGATTTCTTTATAGTACTACTTCCTAATAAATAGCTAAAAACCAAAATTAAACAATACGAGTGTGGACAGAGCTGTTAGATGAATTTTACAACATAACTTTGTCTATATGGTTACCGTGGGAAAGGATAATGTGTTTATAATACACTATGTACCTGTAGCAATAACAAATATACAAACAAGCAAATATCTTAATGATCGTAGAACAAGAATATTCCCTTACTGTTATTTTTCGTAGTTTAACAACTACAGTAAAATAAAGAAAACAACGGAAAGGTGTCAATTTTCGTTCGATCGAAAAAAATAGCTATTTTTAGTACAAGTGAGCAAAATATGTCTTTTTCTCACGGGCTCAGAAATTGGCCACACGAGCGAAGCGAGTGTGCCAACTGGACAAGTGAGAAAAAGACATGCTCACGTGTGCTAAACATAATTTTTTCCACAATCTTAAAATATAATTAAAAAAAAACAAAACATATTGTACTTTTTTATTTAATAATGAAACTCTCAACAGTACAATTATGTTTATAAATTATAATTAAATTTAATGTAATTTAATGTAAAATGTATTATAATGTCTGTAATCCCATGAAAACATTGTGCTCAAGAGTTAGTGTATTTTGCACACTAATGTTATTTACTTTGCTCACTTGTGAAAAAATTTATTTACTTTGCTCACTTGTGATTCAATATGCTACTTTGCTCACTGTTTTAAGTTGAATAATGATGTATTTTGCTAACGACTTTGGAAAAAATAGTTTTTTTGTATTCTATGTACGACTTTTTGTATTTTTTTGGAAAACACTTCTATATTACTATATTTTTGTTTATCTGAATAATCTGTATCGTTTCTTTATCTTTAGAATATAGTCCTGAAAGCAAAACCTCGTGTTTCAACTAAATTTGAATGTATATTTTACAAAATTGGGTGAAAATATGAAGAGGGTAAGCAAGTTATGAAATTTCGCATGGGTAATTAATAGCATAACCTTTTAATAATGGAGTGGGCTGCTCTAACTGCATTAACTGGCCCTAAAAGCTTGTACCCTTGGGCCTGAGGGCCCTGTGATTGTCATTCGGCCCTTTGTAACCGCATACATTTAAATTGTGTCTATTTATATGCGGTTACGTTACAAATGCCCTAATTACTACATACTCACATAGACATTCATTATAAACACCCATTGTTAATACAGATCTATGAGTATAAATGATATTGTAAAGTTTATTTATTTAGGTGAAGTGTAAAAAAATATTGAAACACTAATATTTATAAAAGCTAAGTTTAATAAACGAAATATGAATAATAAAAGATAATAAAAATAAGTAACACTATGAATATACAAATATAGCCAATAATTTAATACTAACAATTATTAATAAAAAACTTAAACATTAAGATTATTTATTTAAACATTTAACACTACGCACTATTTATTTCCACAATATATTTATATCGCCAACTATTTATTTATATCACCAAATATTCATGTTCACTACATGATTAATATCAGACTGTCTCCGCGATCTCCTGCTCGGGGTTTATATAGCAGAACAATTAATTTCGGGAATGTTCTCGTACCATCTGGATAACAGAACAACAGAACAGAACAGTTAACTCTGTATCACAAACTGAACTAAAAGTTTCTAAGGAGTTTCTTTGTGGTATTACTTTCGCAGTGAATTTTTGAGATATGGTGCATCCACGTGTAAGTAATATCTGCGGCTATAAACGAATGTGGGTCTGCTAGTTTAGTGTAACCTTCCCGGGTAGATATTTCACGTATGACAGGCGATGTAAGTTGAATATATCGACTATTATGCCTCCCAGCTCGCTGTCGTATAATTTACATGACAAATTCTATAATATATGGAGGCCCGCGCGTTTTATTTGACTTCGTTTCACATATATGTTTATATATTTCCTTTTTCATATTTATGACGGATAAATATATTTTTAGCAGCACAGGAGGGTATTGTATTAAATTTCGATTAATCAGTACTTGAGTGATGTCGAAAAGGACGTGTCATCACTAGTTATTAATCTAGTTTTTTCATTGTTGGTCTTACATAAAAATAGAACAATCGATATAGGCAAGGCTACAACTAATGGTAGCACTCAATAAAAAATCTCTTCATTGGAGTTGTTTAAAAATCACAGATCCTTACAATCTGTGATTACAAAATAGGTTGGGAAAAGTGAATTTTGTGTCTTCTTGACAATAGAAATCAGTTGTTTAAAAATTACAGATCCGTTACAATCTGTGATTACATTATAGGTTGAGAAAAGTGAATTTTGTGTCTTCGTGACAATAGATATCAGTTGTTTAAAAATTACAGATCCGTTACAATGTGTGATTACATTATAGGTTCGGAAAAGTGAATTTTGTGTCTTCGTGACAATAGAAATCAGTTGTTTAAAAATCACAAATCCCTTACAATCTGTGATTAAATTGAGAAAAGTGAATTTTGTATCTTCTTGACAACAGAAATTGCGAAGTCGTTTGTCCTTGCAATATTTCCAAAATAAAATGAATCCCTGATAAAAATCCAATCTTCCTCATCATCCATCACCCCAATTTCTTTTATAAATCGCGCCCCACCTTTTCCGTTTTTCATTTCTTTCAAAGGTGACGCGATCGTCCTACACACCTTCTATCAATCTTGATTTGTAAGAGACGGTAAGACGGGGATAGCAGCACTACTGGGTAATCTCTTACACAAACCGCACTAATGTAACCCAGATGCTTGAATCAATAAAGATTAGCTTATCTACACCCAGTGATAGCTTTGCCAATCTTAAAGGTAAATTCTCTATAATGCTCCGTAAACTATTTCCAAATTATACATTCTCTGTAACTGCTTATCTTAGCCAAGTCGCGAGATCTAGGAATAGAT
The DNA here is from genome assembly GCA_035578165.1 of Stenolophus ochropezus. NCBI lineage: Eukaryota > Metazoa > Arthropoda > Insecta > Coleoptera > Carabidae > Stenolophus > Stenolophus ochropezus. The sequence continues at coordinate 24,502,755 of JAQOWZ010000005.1, read as the reverse complement.
CTACCACCTAAATTGTTCGCACAATTGTATTTCAGAAAGCCTGACTTGTAATTCAGATTTATCTTTTTAAAATAAATTTATATCTCGCGTTTTATTACCCATCGTTGAGTGTGTCAATCTGCTTTACCACAGATATAGGTAATAATACATTTCAAAAGGTATAAAATGTAAACATAATACAGTGTGTTTTGCGAAATGGACGTGGTGGACAAATAGACTGACCCGCTAAGTCTTCTGAACTAATAATATTTGATTTTTTTAAACTGGGGGAACATTAAAAACGAAATCATTTGAAGACAGTATGTATGATAATTAAAAATTTAAATATGAAATATAAAATCACCTTACTTACGCAAAATTCAAATATTATAAATGAGTTTTATTATTGTTTAACCTCTGTATTACATCTTATACATTGCTGTCAATTAAATGTCAAACCATAGCGATACAAAATCTCACGTTTCACGTTAAAATAAACTAACAGTCTTTGCCTTGTCCTCCAATTAAATCACCAGTATTTTGGTGAATTGAACCAATCAGATTTAAATTATTTTTTTGGCGACCACTACAGAAAATTATTCATTTCCATTTAATACACAATCTGTCAAAAGGAACAATTGTCCACGACTTATAATTGGACGACGGAAATATATATTTCCGTCTCAACCAAAACCAATCACAATTAAGCCAATCAACAGCCATGAGCCGATGTTCTCTCTTCTCTTTATTGTTGCTATGGTTACCACTATTGATCGATTGTATGTGTGAAAATTATTGAAATAAGTGTCAAGTACATTAGTTTTTTATGTGGTAGTCTAAAAAATATAGTGTGCAACTTGGCAAAAAAGCTTATATCCAATGTTTATATAAAATTGTGATCCTCGACTATGTTGCGTGTCGTAAAAATTATACTCGCGTGAATATACCGGCTTTTCCAAACACCCTGTATACTAATCTAAATTTTTGTTGCTTTACGAAATGTATTATCATTTTTAGAAGTAAGAAAAATATTGTTATATTTTTACAACAACAAGTCATAAATGTAGCAGGAACTGCATAGAAAGATAAAGATAAATAATAAATAGTTCATTGTAAGAACAAAACGCTATCAAATATTACAGACCGGTAAAGTGTCCGTTACCGTTTCTCATCTCTATCATGTTTACGTCCCTTAAACCCGAGAGCGATAAAGTCTGTCCTGCTGCATCAGGAATAATTCCTGCCGGTGAAATATTGAGAGGAATGCACAAGGATGCCTAGCGTGGTATCTATATTTGATGTAGCGACAGGTAGCAAAGTATTGATCTTAAAGAGTATTTTTAGCGCCCTTAAATGGCAAGAGATGAAGGTGGAACATGACACAATATGCTCAAATAAAAACTATGCGAATGGGTTGGAGGTTAATGAATAGACGCATACATTAGTAAATTGTAGACGGTAATGTTCTCACAAAGTTTGTGCAGAAATGAAAGCAGAGCTAACTTGCTAAAGTAAACGTCAAGTAAGTTTCTCTTTGAAGAAGCATGCATTTTATATAAATTTGAACAGTATACCCGCACACATTCCATATTATACAATGCAGGACAGAACTAAGATCTGTACAGAATGTTTTGTAAATGTTCAGTACCATTCCAGAATCCTGTTATGAATGAATAAAAGTTAGGACCGGTTTTTCATGTCCTGATAAGTCTCTGTTATATTAAACCTGATGGTAACCACAAATTTGGTTTTTCAATATCGTGCTAGCGTTACCAAGATAAAGACTTAGATGACAGGAGGATAAACTAACAGCTAGTTTACGCTCCCGATAAAATTTTGCCAGTAGGTTAACTTTACGAAGTTGGTTCGAATATAGAGTGTAGGCTGTATTTATTTGGGAAATTTGAATAGAACCTTAAACTGATCCTAAACTTACCCGTGTTGGTACCAAATCAAATTTTGTATTTGGTGAAAATTTTAAGTGGTAAATTTTAGTTATTTATTAAAATTATTTATTTAAGTTTTCAGTTTTAACATATTATTGAATTAGTTCAATGTATTTTGTGAGAGTGACGATGAAGAAGAGTGATTACGATTATTCATTACAAAATGTAGAAAATATTCGGTTTTCTACTAGCAGATAAATAAAATATTATGAAGCATATAATATTTCATAAATATATTTAAAATTAAATACAAAAAAAAATTAAATCTGGCTATTATTTATCAACCAGATAAATTCATACTGAAAAACGCGTTTTCATTCTCATGGAGTTTACCAGCCAGATAAATTTAATCTTTTTGGTAGGAACTTTGACACACGATTGAAAAACCGGCTCTAGGATATATATCTCTGCGAGTATGTTGCCACATGACTATAAACACACACGTGTATTGCTGGTCACATTTGTACAATATTTTTAATGTGAAATATGATATTAATAATCTTGTTGATTAAAATCTGTGATATTTATCGAATCTTTTGCTCGCGAAAGATTCCTTTGACGGTAGCTATTGAATTACTTTCAATTACTCGCAACGTGATCTGATCAAACATCAAACATATTTACAGAATTCCCGCGTCGGCTCGACGAAACGCTGGCAAATATCAGACGGATTTTATTTTGAATTAAACTTTTTCTTTTCATGGAATTTTTGTGATTGACTATTGAGGATTTATTAGATTCTTGGAATTATAAAGGTCAAAAAGTCTATTAATAAAATACAATTTAAAATGTCAGTAGTATCAAGTTTTAAAGCTGTATTGATATATTTATTGTGAGCGCACTTATTTATTAAAATCGCCTAAATCCATTCGCGATCCCCTAACCGAATTTTCGTAGTCCTAGCCTGAGTTCAAACACTCAAACAACAGAACAGAGAGAATAAACAATACCTTGTTAGTCTCAGTGGCGCACGTGCCTCCAGGGGCCCCAGCCTCGGTGCACGTCACTGGTTGACCCATATACCACTCCGCAAGTTAATTAGCAAGAAAGGTTATGTTTACTCAGAGATTTTTTGCCAGCAATAATTAATATTGGATGGTGTAAGAGGTTTTTTGTAAGATGTATGAATTTGAACCGGAACAACGATTTCATTGCTAAATTACATCCTTAATTGCCACACCCAAAATTTAACATAAATATTTTTTTAATATGTGTGATAGGTACAACAAAACAACTTGTACACATTAAATATTATTTAATTTTAATGATTTGTTGCAATCAACGCATATTATTATTGTTAAAATAAAAAAAAAATGAAACTCACCGAAATTTAAATGAACATTGTCTACCCCTGCTCGACAACACTGGACATCTCCATTGATTTACACACTTTAATTTTCACCTGTAACAAAAAATTCACAAATATTAAACTTTGTTCAACCATGTCTTAAAATTTTGTACACCCTTGTTCCCATATATAATTTTATATTGTTGTAATCATGAAATTAATATTGTTATTACATAATGTTTCATTGTTACAATACTTAAAAACAATAATTGTTATCAGTATTTACAATAACTACGTAATAACAACTACACAAATGTTCTTACTTAAGTCGGCCATATTTTTTCTTCTGTCAGAAAATTTTTCAGTCTTTCGTTTTCAGCGTCGGACTGGCTATTGTGGCGATGTGGCGATCGCCACAGGCCCGGCCAACGAAAGGGCCCAGTGTAAACTTATGGAACTTGCTGGGACAAAAAGAGAAAAGTTATTTAGTTTATAGTGTAGAAGTATACATCCAGTTATATTTTTCTATTCGAATTTCACACTACTATTATTTTGTAGTACAAAATATGTACAGCGTGTGGTCTACTTCATTTTATCATTTTGAAAGTATTACATCTGCAACCCGCATTTCAGCAAAGCCGCTAGTTTGGTTGCTACAGTAATAGTTACATGATCTGGGTAGTTCTCAAATTTTATTCCGTGGAGAAAAGTATTGGCAATTGCGATCATAGGCGAGCATTGTTATTATTTATTGTTTTGTCAATGTGAATACTTCATATATCCCTTACTTTGTTATTTGTCTTTTCCGCACGATTATGAACTGGCAACATTTCGAACAGTTTTTATAAGTTGTTCAGTTATTATTTTAGATTATGTTGTATAAACTAAAACTTAACTATCAACTATCATTTTTCCATGAAGTGTAGTTTTGATGTCATTGACGAAAATTACCAGTCACTACCATTAGAGAATGATCACGCTTTATTTTTTACGCGTAAGTCATGTAGGTAAATAAAATCAAATATTGGCACACTTCTATCATTCTACAGCCCAAGGTAGAGCTCAACCCGGTCGTTAGCAAATGTTTTTAGGTTATTTGTAATTTGATTTGACTCTGCTTGAATTTTCAAATAGTTAATAAATTTTCGGCATTTTATAGTCTTCAATCATTTCGTTATTATACTACATATTATTATAATTAATTTAGCATAATAGCATCGAGATTTATTGTTTTTTTTTACATGATTTGCGAATTCTTAGTGTAAATCGAACCAGAGAAATTAGTTAGCAAAATAAGTAGTGCTGCTAAGAAATGGATTAAAAGAGAAAAGGATTTTTTCCTGTCATTGGTAAATGAAGCTAAATTATTATGGATTATAGACTGAGAATAAACTCAAGCTTCCTTAGATTACTTGGAATAGGTAGATCTGTGAGCGCATGCCACTCTTGGATAGGGATGGAAGACTTTTTAACTTTTTGAAAAAGCTATTTTTATCGACTAATATTTAAAAAGTAGAACTATTTAAAAAGTAGAAAAAAATGGAAAGTCGAAAAAGTGGAAATAATTAAAAAAGTCGAAAAAATTGAGAAATCGGAAAAGTCAAAATAATGAAAATTAAAAATATTAGAAAAGTCGAAATATTAAAAAAGTTAAAATATCATAAAAGTTTGAAAAATCGAGTAGGAGTCGATATAGTCCTAAAAACGTAACAATTAAATAAATATTAATTTGTTAAATACGGTCCATTTCTTATCCTTCCTTCAAGTAATGACTTCAATTTCGAATAATTTATGATACCTCACCACTAAGCTAAAATAGATTGAGGTCATAATTATAGCAATCGCATTTAAATCCTTTGATCTTTATGTATATAGAAAAGGATTTATTTGAAAATATAGATAAAAAAATAATAATTGATAAAATAGGCACATCTTCCAATCTATTGTAAAGTAAGTTGATTATATAAATTTATTGAAAATGAGAATCCATGACTACGTGTTTAACATAGGAAAACAGTTTTCTACAAATATTGTCGTGATCACTTTGAATATTTGCTTATGTTTGTATTTATTAATGTATTTATAATATATAACTTTTAAAAAAACCATAAAAATTACTTCATTTAAAACCGTTATTGTTTCATTAAAAATATTTTTGTGTAGCCGAGAATAGGGGGCCCGGAAATCTGAACCGCCACACATGGAAATATGTGCCAGTCCGACACTGTTCGTTTTCGCATATAATTTTTTGACCCCGCACTTGTATTTTAGATCAAAATAACCAGAAAAACATAAGGAAGCGATTGATCATACTCTTGATATTGACATCGATAGTTTTTCACGGAATTTTCTTTTAAAAATGACACCCGAGACAAACACGATACACGGACAACTAACCATCACTTGTTTCTCTGACGTGCAAAGCACAACTTGCTTCAATCCTAAATATGGGGGTAAATTTAAAAAAAAAATTCATTTCTCCAATTCTGTGCATCGGAAAATGATGAAAATTTATATTTACAGTTTTTTAAATGTGCTTTAAATGTTAAATACACATTTAAATAAATTTGTTCGTTATATTCAGTAGTTTATTTCAAACAATTTTGTTTTTATTTTAAAAATAAATGTTTAAATGAAGCATATAATATTTTTAGTTGAATAAGCATATTTACAAAAATAACTATATGCAAATAATGTAGGCAAACAATAATAACGAAAATATGTACTCTGTTTAATAGAGTAATATGTCATGGAGTCGGCCTAAATCAATATTTGGTCACAATAAATTCTATTACTTAATGAGGATTCAGTCAACAACTATAACTTTACTTAATGATGTTTTCCTTCCACTCTATAATTATTTTTATAAATATTTCTGGAAATTATAATTAAATTTATTTATACAAAACAAGAAAAAAAAAATCAATCACTTAGTACGTCAATAAATATTATCCTTTCTCTATTGTTAAGGAATTTATATTTGAGTTGGGGCTGAATATATGTTGCCACAGGCTTGTGAACACATCCATGTATTGTTGGTCACGTTTTTATATTCTATCTTATTCTTTAGATCTTTTAGTTTACATGTTGAAGGGTAGTATATATGTAAATGTCAATGTGTGAAGTTTTCTGGACAGGATAGGGATAACAGAATATAAATTTCTTATATTTTGTAAAAGAGCTCAGTCTGCAAATCTAAATCAGAAATTTTGAGTTCGCTGTTCATATCAATAGCTATTTTCAAAATTTTCTAAGTTATAGATAATGGCTCGTATATTCTCTGAATTTATGATGCGAAAAAATTAAGTCATTAGCTAAAATTTTTTAGTTCAAATTTGTTTCCACCTAGCCCCATTTAACTATTACAAATAATTAATGACTGGTAAATTTGTTACAATTGCGGTTAATCTGTTTACTATGGAAATAAATATTTTATATTTGACACTGACAATTATTTGTAATTGATTAGATTGATAGTGAAAATATTAATATAATTGTACATATCCTGCAAGTACCAATAATTTTAATAATGCATTTTACTGTGTCCATAGTCAACGCACAGAAAATATTAATATTAATAAAAATGTGGAAAAAGGACAGACAATGTGCTTACCACATCAGATATATTAATAATTTAATTTTGAGGACAATCTTTTTGCGGTGCTATTTGTTATCTTGAAAACAAGAAAGATTCTCTACATGATTTCCACGTTTGGAAAAGCATACTGCACATTTTTCAATGATTAAATTATACAAAAAGTTAAAAATTAGGCCGTTACGTTGGAATTTAATTAAAGTTACATGTAATTAAATTTTGGTTTCATGGTTGCTCTTTATTATTTTTCAATAGTGTATATTGTGTGACTTGGTGGTGTCCTTTTATGGTGGAGGCACACAGGAAATCATCTTCTTCCCTTTTATTTTGTAAAACTAATCTGCTTTAAACACTTTCTCACGAATTAAGAATAGCAGATCAAGTGTGCTAACTACTGATGGGTACATTCCCGGGATATTTCGGAAAATTTCCCAGGATGTTTCCCGGGAAGATTTTAGAGAATTTTCTGAACAATTTCTGGTGATATTTTTCGGGGAAAGCCTGGAGAAAAATTATTCAAAGATATATTTCCTCATAAGAATCAAAGGCACACTAACGATTATGTCGTAATTTCTACTAACGATAAAAATATTATAAACGGTATTGTTGCTGCAGGTAAAATTATTAAGTATTAATTTTAAATTTTTCACTTATAGCACAGAAGCGACACTCCGTGTCGAGTCCTTTCATATTCCCCTAGTTAGTTCTATGACCTTGAAGCATTGTGTAGACCTTTAAATTCGTGCTCTTCCCCTATCTCTCTCTCAGATGTGAGGAAACTTTCCGATTTTAAATAATGGGCCCTTTAAATTTGTGCACATTCTCCATCTCTCTCTAATTTTCGCTTTTCTGTCTTACTGTCGCTTCTGCATAAACCTATTCTGTGCTCATAGTTATAAAGTTATTAGAATATTAACACTGTTAGAAATTAGTCGGGACTGGTTAGAACATGCCCGTTAATCTGCACCTGCGTTAAATTTATTATTGGAAATTTTCCTTTTTTGCCGGGAGTTTCCCTTATTTCTGGGAATTTCCCTACTTGTTTCCGATAATTTTCCCATCCAAACTGGAATTCCCTATTTTCACCAGTTAAGCTCCTAACGCTGCTGTATGTTGTAGACTCCGTGCCGAAGCCGCCATCCAGCCACACGCTAGCAAGCCGAGGAGAGCGCCTGTCGAACCACCTAGCAGCGGTGACGCCCGAGCCGCCGGAGCTAGAGGAGCAGCCGCTGGTGAACGGCGACGCGAGCGAGCGCGAGCAGCAGGCGGCCACACGCATCCAGGCGGCGTTCCGCGGCCATCACGCCCGCGCCAGCATGAAGCAGGCTCAGCACGTGCAGGAGGACCCCAGCAAGGAGCAGCTCGAGCAGGAGTTCCGCGCTGACGACGTCGGTAAGCACATGCTCTAATCTATTCTCTACAGCCGCGCCTACGGCCCGGTTACATAAAGCGTGATTAACTAATCACCTGGTTAACTTGACGTTTTTACCAAGGTAAAGTATTAAAAATGCATTGCTGTCAAAAATTTAACCGGTGATTAAAATTAACAATGTTTTATGCAATCGGCCCTATATGAGATGCGCTCGCATCTTGCATTTTGCACTGCATTTGTTCCACTGACATGAGAGGCTAATTGTAGAAATTACTATGGTGTTATAAAACATCCATTTTCTTTGCAAATTTGCTACACTTATGCCCGGCTGCACAAAAGCGTGATTAGCTAACTGGTTAACTTCACGTTATTACCATGGTAACGTATTAAAAATACATGGTATCAACGTGTAGTTAACCATTTGATTAGCTAATCACACTTTAGGCAACCGGGCTCATACTTTTCTTTTCTGTATTTTTTCCTTCTCATTTACAAAGATTGCTATTGCAAAGAAGTCATTTTCTGATTTATCGTGAAAAGTCAAGAACAATTCTAATGGGATATGTGACCATAATCGAATTTCAGTATAAATGTTATAAAATATAAAAACTAACCACTATACCTTCTCATTATAACAAAAACTAAACATTTGCTTCAATAATAATGTTGTTAGCAATTGAATGTTCCGGAGAAGGGACACGTGACATCAGTTTGGTAGGATCGTGGAAAAAGGCAAGTAGTCTGTTTCTTACGTTCACAATCTATCTGTCTTCTTTAATGATAATCCTGTATGAGATGCACTCGCATCTTGCATTTTGCACTACACTTGTTTCGTTGACATAAGAGACTAATTTATAAAATTACTATGGTCTCATAAACTCACTTTTTTTTCTGTATTTCTTCCTTGTTATTTAAAAAGATTGTTATTGCAAAGAAGTCATTTTCTGAACTTAATTATTTATCGTGAAAAGTTTCCACATCAAGTACAATTCCAATGGGATATGTGACCATAATCGAATTTCAGTATATAAATAATAGTATATAAATTAAAGTATATAAATCTAACCACTATAGCTTCTCATTATAATAACAAAAACTAAACATTTGCTTGCAATAATAAAGTTATTACCAATTTAATATTCCGGAGAAAGTACGTGTGACGTTGTTCTCGTAAACTGCGAATAATGAATCAATTTTTAAAAATACGGGTATTTTATTTATCAAACTTTAGTTACATATACCTAGTGATGGGTAAATTCCCGGGAACGAATATTTCGGAAAATTTCCCAGGATATTTCCCGGGAAGTTTTCGGGGAATTTTCTGAGGAATTTCCGGTGATTTCATGGGGAAAAATTAAAGATAAATTTCCTCATAAAAATCAAAAGCATTAATTATAAAGTTATTAGAATATTAACACTGATAGAAATTAGTCGGGACTGATTAAAACACGTCGGTAAAGCTGTGCTTGCCTTAAATTTATTATCGGGAATTTTCCTTCTTATTCCCGGGAACTTCCCTTATTCCCGGGAATTTCCCTACTTGTATCCGGGAAATTTTCCCATATATTCCCGGAAATTTCCAAAATGGAATTCCCTATTTTTCCCGGGAAACGTGTTTAGGGAAATTCCCGGGAATTTTTCCAGGAAATAAAAATATTCCTGACGGGAAATTCCCAGTGACCCATCACTACATATACCCCATTCCATAAATAAAACACGGTTTTTTGTACGACTACCTAAAAAATGGTGCATCTAATGGGACATTATTTAGATTCATAAGATGGTGTATTACTCATTACTTAAGTGTTGCCATCTAGACAAGTTAAGATAAGACTCTGCAAAATTTTTTCTTGTCTTGATAGTTGAAGGCAAGACTTGACTAAGTCTAAGTCTAAATTAAAAAAAAAAACTTACAATTTGAATTAATTATTTTTATTAATCAACATTGTATTTAACAATTAATGTATAACAGTAAAAATTCATTTTACCGATAACTTAGTAGTTATTCTAAACTCTTGAAAATTGTCTAGAATTTTGTCAAGTTTCTTAATTTAATTTAGAATAAGAAAGACTTGTCCTGTCTTGAAATTTTTAGACAAAACTTTTATCAATCTGATTTTGATAACCTAGGCAAGACAAGAGTCTAGATTCTAAAAAGTGTAGGTCTATACAACATCACTCTGTTTTATTTCAAATATCGCTTATAATTTGTCTGTACGGAACATTTATCAAACGTCACACCTTTCGATCATTCTATCTGACCTGGAGAAGGCTTTACAAGGGCCAATTTTATATCAAATTGAACTAACCACAACCTATCAGTTTATTCACTAGATCGCAAAGTATTTAAAGCTCTGTTCCTGCTAGAAATGCTGTGCCAAATTTGATATAAAATAACGTCTAGCTCCTACATTTATAACTTAATAATAAAGTTATGTTTTAATAAGAGAGACTTTTGCAGCCGATCTAACACAATTTTGTGGAAGGTATACACAGATAAATATAGCAATAATCTTATTTCCAATTTATTGAAGTGCATATTCCACTCTATCGAATTATCTGAAAAGTGCATCGAAGACTTGGATATCCGGATATCCTGCTCTGCTCTCAAGCCAATATGCAACTTGGATATAGAACAATACAGCGCTGTTTTCTTTTATCCCGAATCTCCCACAGATTTCCCGAAATATACAACCCGAGATCTTTTACTATTTGTTTAAGGGTGCGAATAAAAAAGAATTCTTTCCGATCCGATACGATTCAATAAAAATTAATTTTAAACAAGCAATATCCTAGTCTATAAAATAAAATTTTACGAGTTGGTGGAGTGGTTTTTTTACGAGATGATTCTCTGGTGCTCTTGGCTCCGTGTCAACCGAGTTAGTAACATTTGGTTTTTGTGAGGTGACTTGCTGCACCCTCAGGGAAAAACAAATGACAGATATTGCGGTGAGAACCACTTGTTTTGTTTTTGTTTCATTGCTCTTTTATTGCGACTTTTTCATCGCTTTATTAAGACGAAATACGAACGAAAAATTCTACTCTTAAAAACTCACAACTCACTTTATATTTCTGGCAGAGAAAACTCTCATAAATATTAATTATTTTTTCGATAAGATATCTATTCTTAAAATAAGTTTGAAAATATCTAAAAAAATATGTCACGAATTACAAAAAGTAGGAAACAAAAACAAGAATGATAAAAAATTCAACTTCTTGTGTTGTATATAAAAAATCTAGGTCGGAACAAAAATAGATATCGACTAGGATTTCTTTTTAGTTTCCTGTTTGATTGAATATCAAGTTCACAAATTATTGACAGATGCATTAAAATTGTAACATTGTTTAGTGAAAGTCTGGTTCGGATAGAGAAGTTTGCGCTTGTGTCAAGCAAATTCCGTCTGTCATTTTAAGTGAATTAGCACGACACTCTGACAGTAAATGACAGTTCGGGCTAATTTACTACAGCGTGTCAACAAATAAAACATGAAGGCCGTGGCAATTACCAAGACGAATTAAGTACTTTCGCAAAAACACAAAAATAGCACACCACATAAAATAACACTTTATATCAATCCTAATTAAAATCCAGTAAAATTAATTCTCTCACTCATTTTGTGGTATACTCAACGAAGTTTTATTAAAAAAAATAATGAGTGAAGAGAGGTCATAGACGTGAAAGAAACATTACAAAATGAAATAAAATTTGTAAAAATAACCGACTGCTGTTAATATTTAAAAAGGGAAAAAGAGAAAAATGCTACTATAAAAAGGTACATATTAATGATATTTCCATTTATTTTAAATTTAAAAACAATATTTTTATTGAGATGTCAATTTATTGAAAATAATTGTAGTGCATTATTTTCAACACACGTTGGCTACGACTCGACTTAATTATGTGTACATAAGTAATTTGTATGTCACGGCGATCGGTTGAACCATGACTAAACTGTCAAATTATTTATGTAATCTTTATTGTTATTGTTGCTATTGTACATTTTTATGTTAAAAGCTGTTCAAGACGTATGTTATAATTTTTATTTTTAGTTATTAAAATTTAAATCAATTTTACATTTGTAGAGTGCAGCAGATTTTTGGAATAAATTAATACACATATAAACGCTGTACTTCGTGACGCCATAGTCTAGAAATAAATATTGATGACGTCTCTTCATTCCTTATTTTTACTATAGTATTATGAAGCAGCAGTTAAAGTCATTTTCCCTCACATCATCAATTTCTGCTGCTAGAATTATCAAAGTATAAGCATGGCATAGATGAGACTTGTATTCATTATCTCATCTTACATATTACAGAGGAGGATATATGTCATTTGCATTCAACTAACAACATGACTTAGAAACAGTAGTGTAACAACGATAACGGATAGTTTTAAATATTTAAAAATTTGAATGTCATTCTTATGATTTATGGTGATTGTGACACCGACAATTTGTGCTTCATTATGTATTGGTAGTTTAATCTACAACTCTTTTTGTTTGCATATAATAATATCAGTTTTGATATTTATTTACTTCGGAAATCATCCGATTTTACCCGACAAGAATGATGTCATCAATCCCCTTTTCCCTTTAACGATTTGAATCACATTACAATTGATAACATGAGGATCAACTCAAGCAAACCGACCTTATGTTACTACCTACATTATTCAAAACACCCTGTAAATTATTGGCCACTTTTTGTAGGTAATTATGAACAGAATAATGCTAGTCACATTTTCTGTACAAATTTAATATCATAGATCACTGTAGGACATTTTTCCAGTTGAATAATATATTCCCTGAAAGTGTTGAACCCCGGCAATGTCGGTATGCCTTGCACGTTCTTTGACCCATCTAAAGGTCATTCAAATTCCATCCACGCGGTGTCCGTATCGACGCCCCCGCAGTTGCAAAATCATAGTGACGCGATGAGGTGTTAAATAAATATATCAAGCCTCTGTATATCCAGATTACACGCAAAGGTACACGCGACTGCTATCAAAGGATGGTCAATAGGGAAATAGATGTGTACATTTTTTATATGTGAATATCCTTCAAATATCTATACAGGTACCATGTGCTCTTAATCTAATTCACATTGACAGTTTTCAAATTACAATAGTTGATCAATTATTTACTGCAATATTCAACTATCATTCGACATGTCTATTAGAGATGAGCGATATTGTATGTACTATAATGTATTCACTAATATTGAAAAACCACTACCCAATATTTTATAAACCTGTGATCCGTTATCACAGTCACTAATATAAAAATGGGGTATGTGACCATAATCGAATTTCAGTATGTCATAAAATATTAAAAGTAACCACTATAAAAACTAAATATTAGTTTGCAAATTATAGTTATTAGTAATTATTTTTAGTAGGATCGTAGAAGAAAACTTTCTCTCTTTCGCTCCCAGTGTATCAGTCTTCTTTCACGTTTCTACCACGCTGACGTTACAATATACCTTCCCCAAATTTTTAATAATTATTTCTTGTAAACTACGAAGAATAAATCGAATTAAAAAAATACGGGTATTTTTTTTTGTCTAGTACTTAAATTTAAAATACGCCCTCTTTTAGTAACAAGGAATCTCGCAAGGAATGTAAGTACATTATAACTTTCGAGAAGGTATGAAATGAGGTGGAGTTTGCGGAACGACAATAGTTTTATTGGGTACTTACATTCCGAGTCGTTTATTATTTTTTTCTTTTTCTTCAAAACTTCAAATTATGTTAAAGTATTTGTAGAATTTGTCAATTCCGAGGTCAATTCACTTGAGAGTTTAGATTTAATTATTTGTAAATTTTTATATAATCGTTGCTAGAGGACCAAATTTATATGAAAATCGTATGTTTTTCATAATTACCCTGATAGTAGGATAGTTATTTGTATAATTTCTCGTTGACAATGGTAACCAAATAACAGAAGTTATAGGAACTTACGATTTATGTTGTTATGGAAGATAAAATTACGTGGTACGAAAAAAAATTTAATTTATATATTTATAAAATTACAGTATTTTTCAAACAAAATAAAATTATTTTAATAAACAAAATGTAAAAGCTAAAAACATATTACAATTTTAAAACATGACATTTATTTTTTATTTGCCCTGAAGGTATGTTGCCATATGACTCTAAACACATTTATGTATTGCTGGTCACATTTAAAAAAATATAAAATACTATGATAAACTGAAAATTGTTTTGCAAAATAAATTATTTACTATGAAAATCAAATTTTGACGTTTCATTTGTTTATTTGAAAATCAAAGTATTTTGTTTAGTGAATAAATAATAAAAAGGGCCTGTAATAATGAAATGATAAAGTAATAGCACAACAATTTCATTATTGTTGAAGTTAATTAAAACTGGGGCGACACAATCAATTAATAATTCTTAATTAATTTCGTTAAACCGGCTTTCATTTTAATTATGATCCACTGCATGCTTCATCAGAGCTAATAAGATTATTTTGCCGATCATCATTTGATTATTAATATGTGCATTGATTTGCAAATTCAATTAAGAAACTTTTTATCAATAAATACAATTTTATCTCCATACATCAAAGTTAATGTAAAATATTTTAAAAATAATCTAACAGACAAATTATCGAATGAAGTTTGAAGCGGTGTGTTCGAGGCTTTTCCAATCTCACTTGTGTTAACATTAGACTGTAGGGCTTGAGCCAACTTAAGCTTTAATTACACTAGAAAAAGATAAGTGGTTTGTACAACATCTTTGCTAAATCCTAACTTACACAATGTCCTCACTGCAAACTCATTTCGCAAGATTTTACTCTGATATGTTTATGTAAAAATGGTGGTGAAAACAGCTCAATTTCCCCACTAACAGTGATTTATTAACAGTTTTTGTGAATTTTGTGAGAGTGTGTAACTATTGATCTGGTGCGGGAAATATTTTATTCTAAGAAGTTGTAACCCGGGTGGACCAATAAGACGGAAGATTTGTAAGGTAGTATATGTGATTGCCGGTCATCTAAGATTCTGAGGTGAATGGAGTAAATTGCATTTGGAGTTGGAGAGCATTAGCGAGTAACAGAGTTACCAACTATTGATTTCGGACCTAAGTTCTGCTGTAAACAACTTAAGATCTACGCTCCCTACATGTATTAAAATAGAGAATGGTCCGTAACTCCTCCGAATAAACTCAAATGTAGCACTAATAAAGTCAGAACTTTCACAACTGAATCTGATAATCATGAGAATTATTTCTACGATTTATCGCACATATTAACAACTCAGTGTTTGTAAAATTCAATATTTAAATTAAAAAATCTAGTGTGTCCAACGTATTACCTTCCACCACTGTAGTAATATATTCTATAAAAAATGTTTAGCAAATTAAATATGTTCAAAATATTTTTAATTCAATTCACAACTGAAATTTCCTTACATCAAATTTTTAATACTGTTTCGGAAACCGAAGAAAACAGTTATTTTTGGTGTACCTAAAATCCATTCCTTGTATATTTCTTCCATTTTTTTGTATTTTACAATAAAAAAATTTCTTATTTACTTATTTTATCTTTGAAAATAATTTATGTCATATTTGAGAACAATACTTTGGAAAAAAAGGAATTTATTCTCTTTAGGAAAGACGGTTTAATGCTTCATGTAAAGTACTACTTCCGGTTAACCAATTATAATCAAAAACTAATCAGTTCATCATATTTGAATATTACTCTTAAATACAAAATATTATTGGAGTTATCGTGGATGAAAAATCGTCACAGAAACACACACAAACACACGGTAAAAATATTAAAATCGCATACTAGGGACCCTAATTCATGCTCATATGTTGAAAACTTACTCTCGAGAAATTTAAACAAAAACTATACCTCCCTTATCTATATATTGATAGAGGTAAAAAGGTAAATTTAGATCATGTTATCGCAAGCCATATTTGGTAAAACGAAATTTGAAATAATAAAGAATCTCACATTATAACACAAACTAACAAATGTTCTTGATTATATTTTTAAGACCTATGTACTATTGAATGATTTAAATTTCAATCACTATCAGTACTACTAGTAATTTTAGTAAACTTTCGCTTATCCATAACTCATATTTTACTTGACTTTTGCTCGATGAATATATTCTGATGTTTGATTATTGTGCCTTTACCTATACAGTAATTAATAAATGGAAGGATTGAAATAACACATTTTTGTTTCATAAAATTATCGACAAAATCGTGATAATATATTCCATTTTTCATGTTATGTATCGTATGAAAACACAAATTTTAATTAACAAATACCAATGTTATGCATATGTCACTGATAAAAAATAGTCTGGTAATTTATACACATAAAAACCTGTAACGTTTAAATACTGTTAAATAAATGAAATAAAACTAGTTTACAATGTGCAAAGCATATAATTTGCAGGGTACATACAAAGCATACTCCAAGTATAGGAGATTCAGATCAATAGAAGAATTTGTAGAATGTTGTGCCAAAGATAACATTGGGAAAAAAACCCGATGTTGCGTGCCGGATATCAGGGTAGGGCTAAGGGGGTAATTATTCTTAAGCCGGAAACTGCACCCCTAGGGAATGTTATTTTTACCCCAAATCCATGTTACAACACATCCTACAGATTATTTTTCACAGACATTTATTATTAAACAATATTAATACCGTACTTTTACTCATATTTAATCTTCACAACAAATTATAACTTGCTTTAAAATCATTAATAATTATTATCGTTCGCAAAGTTATAAGCCTCTTAAATGAGATATTATAAATACAAATAAATTTCAAACTAAATTATAATTATTTTATTATTTATTGTAAAAAACTCACCGAAATCTAGTTGTATTTTGGTCATCCCTGCTCCAATTAGACAATACTGGACATCTCTCATTGATTCACATTTTTTTACCTGCAACAAAAAATACATAAGCATTCATCCTTGTTTAAAAATTTTGTACACCCTTGTTCCTATATGTAATTTTTATTCTTGTAATCAAGAAATTAATATTGTTATTATATCATTACTATAATGTTAAAATACTTAAACAATAATTATTATTATTTTGTACAACTACTAAGCAATAAAAACTAAACAAATGCTCTTACTTAAGTCGGCCATATTTTTTCTTCTGTCAGAAATTTTTCATTCAAAAGTCTTTCGTTTTCGAATAAATTTTTTTGATCCCACACATGTATTATAGATCAAAATAACCGGAAACACGTAAGGAAGTGATTGATCATAGTCTCCACCTCGACATCGAAAGTTTTTCGCGAAAAATCTTTAAAAAATCACACCCGAGATACACACGTTATGCGGACAACAGACACTGAACTATCACTTGTTTCCTTGACGTGCAAAGCACAGCTTGCTTAAATCCCAAATACGCCTGATATTAAATTTTTAAAAATTCATTTCTCGAATACTGTGTATTGGAAAATGATGAAAATTTATATTATCGCATTTTGTAATTTATATTAAATGTTGAATATATTTTTATAAAAATAACTACAATATATTTAGTAGTTTATATGAAATAATTTTATGTTTTTTTGTAATAAAAGAAATGTATATAAACAACATTATTGAAAATATGTTGTCTACTTTACAGAGTAATATATGACAAAATAAAAAACAGCCAGCTATGGATAATATATAAAGTAATAAAATTGAATATAAGTCGAGGGTATGTTTTATGCGATTGTCCTGTTAGAAAATGGTATAAATTCGTTTCCAATCTTAGGCAGGACGAGGATAAAAGCTCTAAGGGACAGGCCATAGCCTGGTGGGACCCTCAATGTCCTAGTTACACGGATCGAATCCTGATGGCTTGTGAAGCGCAGGATACTCTATTACCGGCCTGTCAAGATAAAAATAAATAGGGTAGACCTAGATAAAAAACAAGGGGAAGACATTCTCCAGGGCACCTCCACCATTTTTCTTCTAGTATAGGGATTAATCATACAAGTATAAATGATTTTAATGGCAATAAAAGTGGTGGCACCGCGAAAATATTTTTTTGTATGAACATTTGCTTGTTGTAAGTTTGTTATTACTACCGATACCTAGTATATTATGAAAATATTTTTATATCTAACGATAAACAGCGTGATATAAAATTCATATCTAACAGTTCTTTTAAAAAATTGTTCCAAATATGACACCTCATATTTTATTATTATTTATTAATAATATTTCTTTAATAAATTACAAGTGTCATAGGCGTAAAAAATCTTGGGTATCACACGCCCAGAAACTCTTTTGCGAGATTTCACATTACTTGCAAATATTTGTCAAAATAAGCTTGCTCTCGCAAAAATTTAGTTTCTGGATAACAACTATTCTCAAAATTTCCAGTAAAAACATTTACGCAACTTCTAAAATATCTGGCGGTGTTAAATTAATATTTTCATTATCACTAACTATGTTTTTAAAATCTTAAAACTTGACATTTATTTATCATTGCAACAAAGATGTAGTAAAATGAAGACATATTTATTAAAATATAAATTAATTGGAAAATAATATTGTGGTCGTAGAAAAAGTATATTGTACAACTGACTTGGAACGTCCCTTGAGTAATATTCCATGCTTGTTAAATAATATGCTCTAATAGTTTAGAGTTTTTAGCGTTCCAAAAATAACTTGGCAACTTGAAAATGAATATAGAGAATAGGTAGAATAGATGATTGATTTTATTTATAGCGCCTGAAAGTGCAGCCACATGTTAATTTCCAAACGAGTGTGAATGCAAGTTGAGCCGCTGTTCGCTGTTTCAATTCAGCATTTCGCGTTTTAATTAAAAACTGCAGCGAGATAACACGGATCGCTGTATAACAACGCCACTATTTCTGTATGTTGAAGCCTTAAAAATAAACCACACTGACAAGAATCGATACGGAAGATTGGAAGGACAAGAAATTAAAATTGATTTTGAAGAAAATTCATATTGAAGGCAACGACGTCCAGCAAATTGGATTTAAAATTCTTAAGAGGTTTTTAACTTGATGAAATTTCTCAAATATACCATAAATTAGCTCAAATGAAATAAAACAGTAGCTATTTATAAATTACACTGACTGTTAATAACGTAATAAAATATCTTTGGAGATAATTACAAAGAAGACTTGTATTATAATATTCTGCGAAGGATTTTCCACAAAAAGAAAAGATAGAATGGTGGAAGCGAATGCGTTATAAAGAAATAAGTCCATTTAAACGCAATGCAAGTTGAAATTAATTGAAGTTTGCTTTAGAAACTTCATTGTTTTCTACTTCTTCACTTTGTGAAATTAATTGCTATTGAACTAACTACTTACAAACTCTTAAAACGGATAACGAACTCACTGTTTTGTTATCTCCGCAAACGTCTATTGTCCTTCTAAAATAAATAAATAATATCGGAAAACAAAAACGGATAAACACAGTTTAATAGAAAAAGAGCATCACTATTATCAGCACGACATTTTCAACAACAATAATGTCTTCATTTTCTAATAATATGTAAATAATAATTAAACCATGATTTTTTTTTTACTTCTTTATACTTTGGTTTTTCATATTTCAACGGAAATTTTTACTATCTCTGAATCAATTTTGTCTAGTTTTGGCGTGACGTCTGTACGTTCGTATGTATCTCGCATAACTCAAAAATTATTAGCCATACAATTTTGAAATGTTGTATATGAGACATCTATAACATTTAGTTGTGCACCTCCCTTTTTTATTACAATCGGCAGTGCCAAAAGGGCACTTTGCTCATAGGGTTTTTTTTTTTAATTTTTCATATAATCCGCTTTTTCAAAAGGGCACTTCACTTTTGGCAGAAACTTAATAAAATAATAATTTAGTTAGCTTTTAATTTTTGTACGAAAATTTTATTTCTTGTTAATAAATTAACATTGACAAGTGTCATGTTGAAAAATGATTAGCAAGAGTACTCGTAGTATAACCTCTCTTTCAAGTGAAATAATTTTAAATGTAGTGCAGAAAAAATGTGAACAATTTAGTGTATAAGGAAGTTATTTGGTGTCCACATCACAATTTCTCAATAATATATGTTGCCACATGATTCCAAATGCACGTATGTAATGTTGGTCACGTGTAAATACATGTTTTAGATTATGAAATATAGTGTGTAGATTTGGAAAGTTTCTTTTGTGTTCAGCACGTGTGTGTAATGCCGAGCAGTAATTTAAGCTTTAAAACGTTGGCAACACGTAAACCACTGCCTAATCCCCGCTAAGCCCCCTTCATTGTCTGTTTTTCATTTCCTAAAAAACGAATCGTACAATTGTAATCCGAGTAATCAATACGTGATCCTCCACACGCCAATGAAAACTTCATAGGCCCGGGGGTAACGATTATTAATGCACACGGTTATCAAGATAAATCGGGGAACTCAAGCAGCGAAATGGCGAATGAGAATTTATTTTTAAACTTATGTATCTAATTATTTGCAAAGAAGTTTGCTGAAAGGAAAGTTTCAAAAAAGTTTGATTGGAATGATTTAAATTGAATTCTTGCAGTAGATATCCACTCTATAGCCTTCTAGGAATTTGAAAATCTAACTTACAAACTACTTTTATTTTTCATCGATCTCCACACCTAAAGCAAGACCATCGTCTACAATCCTAGAAGATTTGTAGCCACAGATTCCATAGTTTTTTCTTGCATTCTTGGTGGAGTAAGTTGTCAACCTAAAACCTCTATAAGGGACCGATAGTTTATAGTGGATTTCGAACCACTCGGACACAGCAGTATTTATTATTGATTAAAGATTAACGACGCTGGGATTTGAACCACTAACCAAGTGAGACACCGCTGCCTAGTGATAAGTGAAACTGCTACTTACTTTTAAATCACAGTGTGATTTGTGATTGCTACTTTCCAGTATCTATGATATTAAACAGTGATTATGAGCACAGTTTATTTTACGGTTAAAATAGGATATATTCATTACTAATCGGAATTGTTTTGAATCACAAGTGTGTTTTGTGATTGCTACATTCATGTCTGGCGTGATTGTAATTACAGTTTATTGTTGGTTAACGTTGAGAATTTTCGTTACTAATTGGAATTGTTACTTCGTTATTGTGATCAGTGGTTACGAATCACAGGTTTATAAAACGCATCAATTTATTTCCGCGTTATGTACAAAAAAATATTGCTATGTTAAAATTAGATATGCTAAGTAAAAAAAAATAATCTGGTAAATAATTCTATATCTATGTATTTAAATATTTGTCATAGTAATTAATTCGATTTCTTTGTTTATGTGATGCCGAGTCAATAATAATTTCTCGTAGTAAATATTTTTTAAATTTTTGGTCAGTAGAAACAACAGGCAATAGGATTATATATAGAATGTTCAGTAAAATAATAGACGCCAATTATATATAATAGATGTACAGTAAAACAATAGACGGTAGATTTATAATAATAGATAGAATTGAATAAATAGATGCTAAGTTAGGTTAAGTTAGGTTTGGATAGTTAAGGTTAAGTTTGGTTAGAATATATTATGTTAGATTCCTAAATTATGCTTTACTTTCTTTTAAAAATAGTTATTGCCATTTATACTATGAGTCCATTAGTTGTATAGAATAAAATTATTAAAATACTTTCAAAAATTTCATTATTATACAGTGATACTTGAACGTCGAATTTTTCTACTTGGCAAAAAATATTAAAATACTTATCAATAACTAAATCACTGTTCGTTAAATATTACTCATCTCTACCACTACCTATTGCTAAAGAAAGAATTTTCTATATTTACGATTATAAAATCTTTTTACCGTAATAAATTCAATTTGTATATAAAGCTCGTATATTTGAATATGAAAATAACTCGCGATAAATTTATTTATAACTTGTGTTTTCCAATACTCCACAATCCGGTATCTGGTATCCAGCATTCAGTATCCGGTATCCGGCTTTGATCTTCAGCGCTAAATTATTCTCTAACTAAATCATCCTCCGCTCGAGTCAGATCACTCGCAGAACTACGCACCACCCACAACACGAGCGGCACTACATAATTGATTCCTCTCTCAGCTTAAACATACATGTGCTCGTTACTCATCCACCTTCTGCTTGCGCAAATACTGGACCTAGTAAAAACCAAACGGACATTTGGTGGCAGCGCACTTCATGCATTTCAGTAAAGAGAACAAATCAAAATTATTTAACTTACTTATACAAATATGTTTTATCATTCTAGGGATGTTTTAATAGAAAATGTTAAATTACTTTTCGCATTGCTATTAATTTTTTGCGTTTTATAATTAAGCTTGTTTAACATCAAAAGAATTATTCATGGCTTATTATTTTAAGTTTTCTACGTTTGACGCTGTGTTTGATAAAGTAAATTAGGTATTGCAATATGTATGTTATAATTATTATTTTCCTAGGAATATAAGTTAATTAAGTTTCGTCGACAGGGAAAAATAATAAACAACGTAATGAACCACTTACAAGTACATAATTCAAAATTTTTAACCACTACGAAACGTGTCACTTTTCTCACACTTTATAATGCTTCAAAGTTGCGTATTTCCCACAATTAAGGGTTAAAGTGTGAGAAATCATTTCTCACAGTATTTGCCAATACTGCGCATGTGCAATATTTCTCACACTAATTGCTAACATTGCATGCGTGAAGGTATTCTTTGTGAGGTTATCTGCGCCATATTGTTCTTCATATTCATTCTTTTGTATTTTTGTTCTCAACGTTTAGTAGTGTGGTAGTAGAAAAAGTAGAGTGTACCACTCGTGCAGAATCACTTATTTCCCACCTTATGTGATTTCAGCACTCAACTTCATTTCTTGCCGAAACTTTCACATCTCGTGAGAAATAGGCGACTTTCTGCACTTGTTGCACAGTATACTATTGAGTAATGAAATAAGGAATAGTGATAAACATTTTAACAAAATTTTGAAGATAATTCATTTCGAAGGGAAGTTCGAAGATATGAAACGAATGGAAGTTGAAGAATGATTAGCCGTAGAATGATCACACTTTGAAGTGAAATAAGTTTAAATGAAGTGCAGCAAAAAATGTGTATAATTTAGCATACAAGGAAGTCCTGTGGTGTCCACATTAGATATTTGTATTTGTTTATAAATGCAATAAGAGAGATGTGAAGAACTGAGAGGAGTTATTAATTTTTTATGATACTTTTAGTTTTTTGTGGTGGAAATATATTATTATAGGTAGTGATTCCAATAAGGAGCGTATATTAGGCATTGTTTAACGAAGTGGAAGTTACTGACTTATATAAATTGCTTCTTCTTGTCTTAAGTCTTCAACATTTATAGATTTGTACTATATCATATATCTAGTATTACATATTATACTTGATAAACTAATATGCGCCATATTATTTAAGCTTAAATCCAATTTTAGATGATATTGGTCTCTAGTTTGAATCATTCTATTCATACAGTTTATTATATACAGGGTGTTCATTTTAAATGGGCCACCATTGCTATCTCGAGAACTATAAGAGCTACGAGGTCGGTTAAATTAGCAAACAATTTCTATTTTACAACACTATTAACACGAGATAAACAAAATTTTTATTAAACCAGTGGTTCTCAAAATACGTGTCCCAACTTTTTTATTTTAAATGTGAACCTATATTTTTTATTTGCTTATTTAATAGAGAATTTCATTCTGAATTCAATGATATAATATTATCATACCCTAACATAACGATTTTTTTGAGAAAAATGCATCTGAAGTTTTATATTAATTTGATTAAAATATGACAATAATAAGAGTGCCATGACGGAAAAAACGGAATACGAGTCTTTTTTTAGAGTGCCTTGACAGAAAGAAGTGAATAAAAGTATATTCTTTCTGTCAAGGCACTCTAATTCCAGGTTAAGAAATGACGTTTACTCCGTTTTTTCCGTCATGGCACTCTTATTATTGTCATATTTAAATCAAATTAATATAAAACTTCAGATGCATTTTTCTCAAAAAAATCGTTATGTTAGGGTATGATAATATTATATCATTGAATTCAGAATGAAATTCTCTATTAAATAAGCAAATAAAAAATATAGGTTCACATTTAAAATAAAAAAGTTGGGACCCGTATTTTGAGAACCACTGGTTTAATAAAAATTTTGTTTATCTCGTGTTAATAGTGTTGTAAAATAGAAATTGTTTGCTAATTTAACCGACCTCGTAGCTCTTATAGTTCTCAAGATAGCAATGGTGGCCCATTTAAAATGAACACCCTGTATATACTTGATTACTTATGTACGACTAATTCTTATATTTTTTTTTAACTGAGTGCACCCTTTGAACTCTTTATTATTTACGAAAACTTCAATATATTATCCCTACAATGTGTGAATAGAGATGCAAAAACGGTTGTTAATGTTTTTTTGTGTGGAGTTCCTGTGATGTTCGTTTCCCTGGTTTATCTCTCGTTGCTTCTTGGGCTCGGGCTCCATGTTTCCTTTGTGTTGATGATTTGTGTTGTTTGTTTCTGTTTCTGTGGAGCATCCTCTTCGCGCACCGCCATATCGATTCGCACAGGGCCGCCAACACTGGATCCACCTGCCCTACAATGCGCCGGATAGATAACGGCCTGATTCAAACAGTCCTTGCATGCGATGCGTGCGTTATCACACCCGCACTTCGCTACTCACTTGTCTCATTCAAAGTATACTGGACATGCTCTATCTGCAAGCTTTTTCCCGTTTGCTTACTCCTCATGTTTGTCGTTTGTTATGTTGTTTGGTAACAAAACACTTTGCACAATTATACAAGCAAAAAAATTAATTTTTTCAAACGAAAATTGTGATTTCCGAGGCACATTATGTTTTACATTAATTATTTCTTAATATTAACACTTTAATTTATAGTTCTTGTATTTATTTGCATTTTACAACAACAAAAGTTAATATTTAAGCAATGTATTACCAAATTTCACAGCTACATACATAAAATTCTCCAAAAATACCCATTTTTAGGTCCAAAATTTCGGTTTTAAAAAATTGTGCATATTAATAGATCTACTGGACATGCTCTATCTGCGTGCTTTTTCCCTTTTGCTTACTCCTCATGTTTGTCGTTTGTTATGTTGTTTGGTAACAAAACACTTTGCACAATCATACAAGCAAAAAATTTATTTTTTTACGACGAAAATTGTGATTTCCGACCCACATATTTAGCATAGCAGTATTTATTATTAATTAAAGTTTAACGACGCTGGAATTTGAACCCTAACCAAGGGAGTCACCGCTGTCTAGTGATAAGCGAAACTGCTACCTACTTTTAAATCATAGTGTGATTTGTTATTGTTACTCACTTGTCTAATTCAAATTCTACTGGACATGATCTATCTGCGCCAAGCTTTTGTCCCTTTTACTTACTCCTCATGTTTGTCGTTTGTTATATTGTTTGGTGACAACACACTTTGCACAATCATACAAGTAAAAAATTAAATTTTTTCCATGAAAATTGTGATTTCCGACGCACATTATGTTTTACATTAATTATTTCCTAATATTATGCCTTTACTTCATAGTTTTTATACCTATTGGCATTTTATAACAACAAAGTTAATATTTAAGCATTGTATTGTCAATTTTCACAGCTACATGCATAAAATTCTCCAAAAATACCCATTTTTGGTTCCAAAATTTCGGTTTTAGAAAATAGTGCATATTGATAGATCTCGATGCGCTGATTTCACAATTTCAAACAGAATTTAATTATCTCTTCTCGTTTCTGAGATATTTGCTCTCAAAGTTGCACCTCAAAAAAGTGTGTTTTTTAGCTATATCTCTAAAATGGGTAGAGATATAATCTCAGCGATTATACCAGTCGATTCTACGGGAAAAGTTACATAAAGAAATGTTTTCTTCACATATACGTTCTTTGGAACGATTTGGTGAAAAATAAGAAAATCGAAAAAACCTAAATTTCAAAATTTCTCCGAGGAACTTTTTTTCTCCAAAACTATTCATTTTCTAGACTTAAGTAGACATCGATGCGCTGATTTCAAATTTTCAAACCGAATTGAATTATCTCTTACCGTTCTCGAGATATTTGCTTTCAAAGTTGAGTTTTGGTGAAACCTAAAAAAACAGGTTTTTTAGGTATAGCCCTTAAATGGTTAGGTTTACGCTTTCAGCGACCTCACCATTCGATTCTACGGGCAAAATTATATAAGTGTACCAATTTTCAGATTTTTATTTCAAGGGATACAATTTTTATAAAGCAAAAACGAAAATCGGCGAAATCGAAAAAATTGCCTGATGAACCCCTTGCGATTTTTTTCGATTTTGGCCATTTTCAGTTTTTTTCTTCTAAAAATTGTGTCCGTTGAGATAAAAATCTGAAAATTGGTACACTTATGTAATTTTGCCCGTAGAATCGAATGGTAAGGTCATTGAACCTGAAAACCTAACCATTTAAGGGATATACCTAAAAAACCTATTTTTTTAGGTAAAACTTTGATTGCAAATATCTCGAGAACGGTAAGAGATAATTGAATTCGGTTTGAAAATTTGGAATCAGCACATCGATATTTACTTAAGTCCAGAAAATAAAAAATTTTGGAGAAAAAAAGTTTCCAAGCAAAAATTTGAAAATTAGGTTTTTCCAATTTTCTCATTTATCTCCAAATCGTTCCAAAGAAGGTATATATGGAAAAAACATTTCTTTATGTAACTTTTTCCGTAGAATCGAATGGTGGAATCGTTGACAATGTATCTCTACGCATTCTTGAAATATTCTCAAAAAATACACTTTTTTGAGGTGCAACTTTGACAGCAAATATCTCAAGAACGAAAAGAGATAATTAAATTCGGTTTGAAAATTTGAAATCAGCGCATTGAGATCTATCAATATGGGCTACATTAAAAAATCAAAATTTTTGATCTAAAAATAAGTATTTTTGAAAATTTTTAGGTTTATAAGCATAATTTTACGTATAAAACAATTTTTTACTATTCAGCTATTATCGGAAATATTTTGGAAGCATAAGGAATTATTAAATTTTTAATTAAACCTAAAGCAAGAAATTACCCGTTGGGCAGATCAGATGGGAACGAAACACGCACATAAGTAATTCCATTTCTCCGTGTAATGTCTTAACACATGTGTTGTACATTATTCAGCAGTTGTTTGTGCAAGGCGCGGGTAATCCCGGACAGAATCCCGGCTGAGCGCAGAAAGCAACAGTTTGGAGCAAATGAAACGCGAGTTATGGCTGTGGTCATTAGCCAGCCAGTCTCATTAGGACCTGCAGGATATTGAGTCGTTCCCAGGGTCATTCGTTAGCTGGGCCACCATTTACTATAAATTAACGAATTACGGGAAAAAACCTTATCGCACGTACTAAATTTTACACAAGAGAAATAAGTCGCTGTTAAAAAAAGGAGATAAAGGTACTCAACTTGTCAAGTATATCAGAGGTTCACATAACTGTATATTATAATTAAAGTATAGAATGTAGAATTTACAAGCAGAAACACTCTTCACTTTAGCTGGAGTTGCCCATAAAAACCTGTAAACCTGTAAAAAATCTAAATCTAACAATAAAATGGTGGAGGTGCATATAGTTTCAAGTTGATCATTAAAGTACTTTATTATCTATTTTCCACATATAATTGGCCCCTGCGGTATACTCTCTACGTTAGCTAAAGTGCCCGTAAAAAACCTTTAAAGTAAAAAAGTTTTATCGAACCTTAACAATAAAATGACAGAGGTGCCTGGTACTTAAAACTTGATATACACAAGGAAAAATAATTAATCATCAAAGTTCTTTATCCTTTATTTTCCACATGAAATTGGCCCCTGTGGTGCACTCTCCACTTAGCAAAAATAATTGATCATCAAAGTTCTTTATTCTCTATTTTTCACATGAAATTCTCCCCTGTGGTGCATACTCCACTTTAGCTAGAGTGCACGAAAAACCGGTAAACCTGTAAAAAATTGAAAGATTGTAATCATCTATTTTTCACATGAAATTGGGTCCTGTGGTACACTCTGCACTTTAGCTAGAGTCCCCGTAAAAACACGCAATTCTGTAAAAAATAAGGTTCTATCTGCATATAAAAATAAAATGGCGGAGATGCCGATAATTTTAACTTAATCATTAAAGTTCTTAATTATGTATTTTCCACATATAATTGGCTACTGTAATGCACTCTCCACTTTAGCTAAAGTGCCCGTAAAAAACCTTAAAACTAAAAAAATAAAAGTTCTATCTTGTATCTAACCTTAACAATAAAATGGTGGATGTGCCTGATACTTAAAACTTGATATGTACAAGCAAAACCACTTTATCAATAAAGTTCTTTTATCATTTATTTTTTACATAAAATTTGTCCTTGTGGTGCAGTCTCCACACTAGCTAGAGTGCCCGTAAATATCGTAAAACAGAAAAAGTCCTATCCAAATCTAACATGAAAGAAACAAACAATAGTTAAACATATAGTTCTGAATATTTTTAAATAAATCTTGTAAACATTTTCAATTAGCAAAATGTTAAAAAAACTAAATGAACTTAAAAGTCAATGTATCAAGTACGTCAAAGACATAAACAACTTTAAAGTCCAAAAGAAGCCATTAAGTTTATACTGTATAGGTTGCGACATTTAAACTTAAAGTACAGAATGCAGAATTTAAGGCGTAGTAAAATGGTGGAGATAGAGTCGTGCTTATGAATAACTCATGTAAATATTTCCGAACAATAACAAAGGTATATGTTTGGAATACCCTGGTGGTAGCCCAACATCCGATATATTATTCACGTCATAATTATGTTCGGGAATGGTGGGCCTGTTAACCACAGCCGCAAATTGCTTTAGAGAAAACAATTAATTCCGTGTTTTCAATTTCCTGTCCTCTGTTACGTCACATACGTGGGACATGTCCATGTGTGATGTATTCGCGTACCCGTACACATAACGCATATTTTCATACACAACCTTTGACATCAAAAAGAAAAATGTACATTTTAATCAGCCCAGAAATGTGCAGAAGATTAGAAAGTATTATTTTTATTTATGTAACATTAAAACTGAACTACCAGTGTACATAATGAAAATGGGTAATTGTTAAACGGTATGTTTGCGAAATAAAATTAAATAACAGCGGCAAGTACGGCTGGATTGTTTGCTTTGTAAAAAGCAGCTCACAAATCAGTTTATTTATTTTATGTAAATATAGTATGAGGTTATGGAAACCAAACAGTTAGCGATGTAGTTGGCGGATTCAGTCAATTTCAACTCAGCCGAATAATTTCGCAATTATTCAAATAATTTCAGCTGGCACAACAATTTGAATAAATCTCGTCGTGTCGATTTGAATATTTGTAGCAGGTGAGGGATTATTATTTTGCAGACTGCAATGAATTTCAAGTAGGACGAAGAAAAGCTGTCAATTGCAGAACGCTACGAGGAGGTGCTACATAAAATGGAGGAGGCGACGAGGTGACTCTTTTCAAAATTATATATTTTAGAGCAGAATCAAATCACTCAATGCATATTTAAACAAATATTACATTATAAATAATAGCTATTAAGATTGTTGTCAATTGAATTCCGAACTCATAGAGCGAAGATTTTTAAGACATCCAAGTCTTGGTATAATTCATAACATCCGTGGTTTGGTCAATAGTTCAGCAGTTTCAGAAAATGAACATGTTATTAATAAATATATTTTTTTTTAATTCTCTTGTCAATAGTGTTTTCGTAAGAGTTACTATTCGTACTGATTTCATGAGTACAGTACAGATTTTCAGATCCTTGTACTGATAAAAAATTTGCAACATAATTTGTACAGGTTCTTTACATAAAGTATTAAATGTACTGATTTTCGTTTATTTACAATTATTTATTAATATATGTATATTCATTTTTAATTTTGATATATCAATTTCAGTAATAAAACAATTGATTTAACGATTCACTAATAATTATTTTGGAGATGAACTGTAACCTGTAGCAATAGCAATAAAATTATAGTAACAGTATTGCTGCAATTTTTACATTTGTCCTAAAACATATGACCTAATAAGGCTATGAACATTATAAAGAAGTAGAGGTTAGTAAAGATTATCTAGAAAAAGCAGAACTTTGGTTTCCAGGAAATAATAATCTATTTTTTTAAAATAGCAAAAGTAAGGTATTGATAATTTCAGCAAATATACATTGGGATTCGATTGGATATTTTTTTAGGCAATCTTCAATAACAAATATTTATACCGTACAAGGCCTACCTAACTGTAGCTGGTATGGAGAGGGCACCACAGTGACCATTTCTATATAATTATAAATGTAGTTTTTTTTAATTTTAATGTAATTCTAGAGAACATTTTGAAGGGTAGTGATAAATTATTCGCAATTTAAAATCGCTGGGTGGCCAAAGCGGTGATGAAGTGGTGGGCAGGTTATCGAGTACACTCGCTGCAATTTTCTCCTTTCTTTTTGACGTCACAGGTACAGTCCACGTGGCGGGAGAGAGGGGAGAGCGTGACCCTTTGACCCGGATGATTATTTCATGCAGAAACAGTTGAATATCACTGTGGTTAACCAACAACGGTTAATTAACCCTAATTGATTGCATTATGTTTTGATACTCGTTATTGGTTCACAGTCAAAGGAAAACTCGACCAATCACTATGTATAAAAAATCTGTAAGATCTGCAATGTCAGCATTTGAGTAATGATGAATTTATTTCCTTACAAAGTGGTTTTTAGTCATACTAACCCTACAAAGATTAATTTCCCCATAAAATAATTCGTCTTTTGTTTAAGTTAATTAATGTGCAAGTTAATGAGCTGGCGGGTTGATTCAGGGTTGCCCTGCACATATCAACTTCCCTATTGAGCAAACTGGGGACTCTAGATGTATAAGGGTATTGAATTGGCCAGCAGCCAGATGAAGCCTTGTTTTATTTCTTTGTTTGTTTTGGGAAATTATGAATGTTACGCGCATATAAACATAGAATCGCTGTTTAGCCGGCCAGAAGATCTGATTTGCGGAAGTGGAACAAAGATATATAAATCACAAAACAATATTGTCCCACATTATATCAGGGTTGGCAAAAATCATTATTTATTTTAAAAAATCAAAAATCATTAATTTTTTTAAAAAAACAATGATTTTTGTATTTTTAAAGATATCTAAGTGCTATAGCAGTTTTTTAATTGTTTTCAAAGCAATATTAACAACTTATTCCGTAAAAAAACACCAAATCTGTAATAAAACCAAAATTACACATCTGAATAAAACTAGGAACTGTAACAAAGAATTTTTAGGTTTTACTTTTTGGTACACATTTAAATACTTTTCTTTCTTCCATTATAACTATTAAAATGATAAAATATAATTTCATTTTAAATTAATTACTAAATACAGAACTTATTTTGATTCTTATTAATAATTTTGTAGCAAATAAATACATTTACATTATAATTTGGATTTTTGTTTTATCTTTGATAAAAATCAATGATTTTTATTTAAAAAATCAGTTGATTTAAAGCACGATTTAAATCATGATTTAAATAAGGCCAATCCTGATCATTATCCCCAAAGTTTATCAAACTTTTTTGTTAAAAAATTATAGTGATAATTTCTAAGTAGTATTTTTGTTGAGAATGTTTTTGTTTTCAGAGTTGTGTAAAGCGGCAACTACCATCCAGAATTCGTTCCGCAACCATCTGAAGAGCAAACAGGATGGGAAAGATGGCGAAGGCACTTCCGCCAAAGAAGAAAACAAGGTAAAGTCTAAGTCTAGTTGCTTTACAGATGAACAAACATTTTTTATTTTAAAACACGCGAGGCGATGCGAAGCGAAAACATCAACTCTAATACAATTCCTTTCACGTAGAAACAAATGGAGGACTGCTCCTTCGAATTTCTATCGATTCGGAATAAGTGCAACATTTCTCAAACAAATCCTACAGATTTATCTTTATTGTATAATAAATTCAAAACAGAATTCAACATTTTTTTACATTTTTATGAATGTTTACCCGGTATAGAAAACAATATATATGTATGTAATATTGTAGAGGTTTATTTGAAGAAATGGTGCAATTTAAATGCATAGCATACGTCGTTAATTTAATAGCTATGCAGCAAGCAGAACAGTGCTTACACAGAACACTACGTGAAAACATTACACATCATGGATAAACTAGTGCAAAGATTACATAAATATATCAAGACAACATCCCCATACATTTCACACTACATACATATCTAAATAAAAAAAAATATTTATTTTAAAATATTCTAAAAAATTAAACAATTTATATTGCATTATATTACATTACATGAATATGATACAAAATAAAAGCTGGAGTACCGCAGGGTAGTATAATGAGACCAGTCTTATATTGAATATTACACGGTAGGTCTACCTTTTTCAAAAAACACTTGATACATATGCAGACGACACTGCAATACTTGCTCTCATAAAACCCCACAAGAAGGATCAAGAAATCTCCAGACAGATCCAGGGCATGTAACCGAAAATAATACTGGTTAACGGTTAACTATTACAGAGAACGTTATAATAAAAAAGGTTTTAATTTGAAAATCGGTTTTTAAAAATTGGAAACCGGTTTGAACCGGTTAATGTATCGATTAAAAGAAGCTAATGAAAAAAATAATTATAAAAATTTTATTAATACCATCTGATTAATATAATAAATAAAAGAATGCAATTTAATTCATGAATATTCACAAAAATTTCCGTAATACCTTCAGAAAAAAGCAGGTCACTTTTCAATTGTAAACTTGCATAATGCTGACAAAGGGACTACCTACTTTTATGATTCCAATAAATAGTTATTTGTATATCAAGGTACTAAAGTATATTTTTTATTAGGTAGGAATATGGAATTTATTCTACGAGGCAATAGCCGAGGTGAATAAACCATATGAGTAAAAAAATACTTTAATTAATTTTGCCTAAAATCAGAGCACATTCTGCCATTCTGGAACAGTTTTGGCTGATTTTACTTATTATGAACATATTGTCCCCAAGGAAATTTTGGGAAGATGGCGCCCATGCCGACAATCAAAAGCAAAATTCTTGAATTGGCACTTTGTCAAAAGAAACATGAAAGAAATATATAAGCAAAAGAAAACAGGCAGATAAAAAATTGGCTTCAAAATTACCAGTTCATTGTCGAATTTTATTAAATAAAGCCGCATTTATTCTCTTAGAGATACATTGAATTTAATTATGTGCTACAAAATCACTTCATGCAGATTTAAAAATTAAACAAAATAAAAATATACTCCACTAGATATGAAAATCGCTTTTATAATCTCGTTAATAATTTAGCACTAAAGTTAGATAATTCTACCAAAAAGGACTAAACCTCTGGATTTTATAGCTTAATTAAAGCTATAAAACTGAGAGAACTCCAAATGGAGATACTTTTCGCATACCATTTGGTTGTTAAGTTTTCTTTTAAATAAATTAAATAAAAAAAACTTTAATGTATGTTGCCACATGCCTGAGAATGCATGAGTGTAATGTTGGTTGCCTTTATTTAATTCGGGAACTTTTTGGGGCAGAATGTAAGTGGATGGGGGTAATGTATGCTGGTGGCCGATAACAAATTGCAAGTGTGGCAGTGTTGGAATGCGCGTATTCATCTTTCAATAGAATTCTTGAGAGGGTAAAGTGCAGGTCAGCTTCAAAGCGGGAATTTGCGGTGACCTGTGACCTGTCACCTAACACCCGCACCCTGTTAGCCCACTTTACTGTATTATCCATTCAAAAAAGATTTTATCCCAAACACATTTTACAAATTTTTCATATTTTATAAAATTCTATACAATTATTTAAAATTGAAAGCAGAGGCGTTGACTGAAAAATATATAGATAGGCAAGCCTGTATGTTTTTGCTTACCGCTGTTTTGGAATCAGATTCGACAGAGCCATCTTTTCATGATTCCATGAACTACTTTGCGGAATTAGACAAAAATATCAGATAAATAAAGATGTTTTAGTTATTTACTGAATTTTTTGTATCTATTAAAATGGTTCTTTCAATAATTCATTGGTATATTTTCAAATAGAATTAATTTGTATTATTAATTATTTGACGTTTGCTCTTTTTTATAATATTTAACAGAAACGCCTGATATTGACCCAAATGCAACCAGACACACAATTATGTAAATGAAATTAATTTTCTCATAAGCTTGCCTAGCTATATATTTTTCAATCAAAAGCAGAGGTTAATTTTGAAATGTTTTTGAAAGAAGGGTAGACCCGTGTTTTGTTTTGTGATTTTGGAGTTGAATCGTCCGTATTTTTCCAATTGATTGAATGGTAAATTGAGAAGGGTAGGTGTGAGGGTGTGAATGAGGGTTGAAACTCTCAACAGGTCATCTCTTCACAACAGTACACTCGTAAACGCGAAACAATTGAATTGAGGACTTATTACTTCAACAAATATTCGATCTGTATTAAAATAAATATTTTATATATCTAATAATAAACTGTGATTCTTCTTTTTACGATTGTATTGTTCAAAATTTTTATAAATCGATCATGGAAAAAATAAATCCCTCTCCCTTATTGTGATGGTAGTAACGTCACACTTTTTAAAAGTTAATTCTAGTCCTTTATTAACTATTTTGTAAAATTATTTTTTAAATGGTGCGTTTAAACCGAGAGTCATCAATTTATAAGAGCTGAAGCCACTATATTTGTAAAATAAATTGTTTATTAAAAGGCTATTACAATGTAAATAGGTTTATAATTTTTAATGTCAATCAATGTCACAATGCAATTGAATTAATTTACAAACAATTATATATCGTTGTTATAGTTGGAATCTAGATAATTGTATAATTCACAATTATGTGGCTCTAAAACCTACTTTAAATATTTTTTTACAAAAAATACATTTATAGATTTCTACTACTATATATCTATAACAATAAAATAGTCAACTTTTCGCAATTTTCATTCATTTGGATACAACAGAAAACAGTGGCGTAGGCAAGGGGGGGTTTACGGGTCCGGACCCCCTCCTTGACGAATTTAAAATAAAATATTCATATATATCCATTTAATTACATTTTCTTAATAAATAAATAGATATACGTACCTACGTATTAAGTAACTTAATTTAATTTTGAAACCCCCCCCCCCCCCTTCCAAAATTCCTGGCTACGCCACTGACAGAAAAGTCTGCAACATTTTAAAATAATAAAAATAAATAATTTGCGAGATGAAAATACTTTTACTAAGGTCTGAGTTACGAACCAGCTAATAAATTTATTTTCTGAAATATGAAACTATACGTTAATAAAAATAAATGCGTATCTTCTTGTAAATATAAACACCTGTGCATTACATACATATCTACAGTATGCAAGTGCATTAAATTTATATATTAAGGTTAGGGCATGTAACCGAAAAACTAACTGGTTAAAGTTTACGTTCACTACACGTATTAATATAAGACTGCCCTCCCGATCTTCTGCTCGGGGTTTTATAATAGAACAATTAAGTGCGGGAATGTTCTCCAACCCTCTGGAAAACAAAACAATAGAAGCGAGCGAACCAGTCGTGATAGGTCCTCTACAGTATTATTACGAAACAAAGCCCCTTATTACCTGAAACGTGAATCATTATTTGTCCTGTTTTTACAAGATACTGATGCTGTGTGTGTTATAGGAGGAAGAATTGGACATAGACCTGAGCGACCCGGACCTGAACAAGGCGGCCACCAAGATCCAGGCCTCGTTCCGCGGGCACAAGGTGCGCAAGGAGACCGAGGGCACCCAATAAGCCCCGGGCCCCGGCCTGTACATACTTCAGTTCAAGCAATCACTGCAATACTCTCTGCCCCGACTACTTCTGTTACACAAGAATATGAACCACACTCATCCTCTTGTCTCCTCCCAACTTGTTCAATGTTCAATCAATTATAACCAACTTGGGAGACATCACTAAATAAATATATTACCATGTGTTTTATTACATTGTCTGAGTAGTAGTGATAGAAAGGGTGAACAACAGAACATATTGTTTTTGAGTTTTCGCTATGAGCTACCCAGCAGCATTAAGTATAAATTTGAAATCATAAATGTGTGTGCGTAATAGAGTTAGATGAAATGATTGATATGTTGTTAGTGGTTCATATTCAGGTTGAAATTGTCGCTTCGTTAAACCCCCTAACTATCCCTCGTTTAGTTTAAGTAGATAAGAATTGAATGTACAGTTGAAAGGTACATATAAAATATTTTAAAACAAATGTATTATATACATTCCTATAGACACAGGAGGCGATATCAGCTCTTAGAAAAACGAGCACACCTGTGACCTTTGACCTTCATGTAAACATATATACACTTATTATTACTACTGCACATCCTACTATGTAATTCCTATGTACCAATATTATATACCTACTATGAAATATACATTATATACTTTGTACACTCGGTAAGAACGTGGACCGTATCTGGTATTTGAGGGGTGGGCTTGCCAGGGCCGGACTTGCACCACAAGGAGCTGGGAATACTTCGGTACGGCCCTGGATTAGAATGAGAAAAGTTAAAGGTTTCCTAATAAAGCCAAATATGATTACCATAATTGATAACACAGCTGTATAGAAATACTGAATAAAATGTTATCAAATAAAAATTTAAGAAAAATCATTTTTGTTTTTATTTGAGAGTTTAGAATAGATGAGAGACCTATGCCCTTCTTTGTGGAAAATGGTGTAAATTATTCATTTGGTGGAAAATTTGGACGGAAAGCAATTATTTAAATGACCCTCTTTACAACTGCCAAAGTTAAATCACTGCTTTCAAGTAAATAAATTCTCTTCATTTATTTTCAAAGCATATTAGTTTCAAGAATATATCACCTCCACCATTTTTCTCTTACAAAATTTAAATCTACAATCTAAAACAAAATTATCTGGTTCCCAAACCATTGTAAAGTTTTCTATAATTTTTAGTTCGGCTACTCCCCGATAGATGCTAGCACAATTTTAAGATGTCGCTACAAATCCATAACCATAACAACACGACGTTGTTTTCCAATACAATAAAATGGGTCGAAGATATTACTGTGATTATTGCGATAAAGCATTTATAGATGATGTAGACGCTAGAAAAAAACATTTAAATAGTTCCATCCACCAGAAATTACGCAAGGAACACTACTTGGGATGCAGAGGTTTGTACTTAACCTCACAAAATTTTGTGAATTAATAATCTTGTTTTTAGATCCTAAAACAATACTAAATGAAGAAATAATAAAGCAACCTTGTAGAAGATATTTTCAAACAGGTATATGCCCATTTTTGGGTAACTGTAAATACACACATTACACGCAAGAAGATTTGTGGCAAATCAAAACAGAAGGTAATAATCTTAACAAGAGTTTATAAGAAGTTAATACGTTTTGTTTGTAGTTGATACTTTAGAGTTACAAAGACAACAAGACGAAGAAAAACCAATAGAAATACCAACAGTGGAATCATGGTTGGAAAAGTACAATCAAACAAAATCAACCAATAATAAAAAACAAACTCAAACGAGTATTTGGTGGAATTATCCTGAAAGACTCGAGTTGAGACATGATTTGCCACGTAGTTTAATCAAATTTAAACCTGAACATTTTAAGGATAGTGACTTTGAAACTTGGGGATAAAATTTGTAATTTTTGAATAAAGAAATCTTTCATACCAATCTCTCTACTTTCTTATACTCTCCATAGATGTCACCCTATGCAGTATCCATGTGACGTCATACGTAGACAAAGACAAACATATCTCCCACATGTTGCCAACAAAGACAAGCGCGCAGCTGTCCTTGTCTGGCAGCTGGGAACAGTACGATGTTTACATTTTCGCCAGTACTACTTTAGCGTTCGGTTAGTGCTACGTTAGTGACGCGCTTAGTGCCCATTCGTTAATTAGTGATCGTTATAACCGTTGCTAACGCTATGTGAGGGTAGCAATTGTTTTAGTGATGTTCTTATAGGTCACAGCACACTACGATGAAGAAATAAAACTTTAGTAAAGTTTTCAACTGTGTAAGTAGGGATTATGTTTCTTGATTTTTTCTGTAGATATTTTATATTTTTTTTGATTTGGTTCATCGAACGGTATTTTTAAACAAGTTATTTATTAAAATTGCATTTAACCGGTATTTATAAAGACTGTGGAATAAATTATTTATCTTCACTTGTTACAGCCTTCCGCATTTTTAAAACAAATGAAATCG
This sequence comes from Stenolophus ochropezus, assembly GCA_035578165.1. Taxonomy (NCBI): domain Eukaryota; kingdom Metazoa; phylum Arthropoda; class Insecta; order Coleoptera; family Carabidae; genus Stenolophus; species Stenolophus ochropezus. Next base: position 24,464,292 of record JAQOWZ010000005.1, on the reverse strand, counting down.
TTGAACAGTTGAACTGTTGAGAAAGTAGACAAATGAATTAAATAATAGACGTATTTTTTTAATGTATTGGAAAATACAATTGTGAAAGAAAATTAGATAAAAATCATAATTTCACTTTCAGAATTAATTACTAAATTTAACAAGCTGTTGATAGTTTAAAGATAATTTTAAAGACTTCATAAATTATTTATACAGACAAATTGTAGATATTCTGGAAACTTGCATATATGATAATTCTACAATGCTATATGTAAATACAGGCGTATTAAATATTTATATGACCTCATATGTGTATTACATACATCATATGAATTATAGATCACATCTGATTTAAATTATCTTCCAGAATTTTATGTACAGTAAAATGGCATACCTAATAATAGACATTTGTTATGAATAAATAATATATGTCAAACAAATATATAAAATTGTTATCAGTAATATAAATATTTATAATAAATTGCCCACTGTAAATTTATCTCGTAAACATGACTTGCATATCAAATAAAAATTACAACATATAATTATTTGTGCAATTATATGTTTTGTGAAAAACATCTATAAAGCATTAACCAAATCGATTGTTATGTAAAAACAATTGACGTCAAACGATAAGAAACTAAGGATTCTGCCCCAGAGAAAATTAAACGCCGGCGCCAATGGAGAAAATTCCATATAAGTTTAATTGAAATATTTGGAATTTTCTTATGTGAAAATAGATTATCTTTATGATGAGCTGATATAATGTATGAGACATATTATGTTCATATAAGGTTGGTGCAACCATTTTGTAACCAGAAGTTTTGTAGACGATGGTGTGATCTTACAACGTACAACCAGTTTCAAATAAAACCACAACCATCGAGATATCTGTAGCCAGGTATACGGCGACCTTGCCAAGAATTCAAATATTACTTTTATTTGGATTGTTTCAAAACACCAGAATTGTTGCAAAAAATAGAAAATTACACAAAAACTGCCACAATAGTTATTTGTAGCACTAGTCCAGAAACTAAACTTTTACGAGAGTGGGATTATTTTGACTATAATGCAAATAAAACGAGATCTCGCAAAAGACTTTCTGGGGGTGTGATACACAAATTTTTTTTTGCTCCGAAGACACTTTTAATTTATTAAAAAAATATTACTATACTTAAAATTTTATACTCTATAGATTTTTATGTTAGTAACAATTTCAGTTCACATGGATATATAAACAATTCACTTGTATTATTCAAAAAAATTACTGACATTTGCCCCAACCTAAAAAATAAAACGAATGTGAATTAATATTTATCAACAATTAACCTAATCATAATCATACAAGACGAGCATAATGTGAATAATAAATTAAAAATATGTAGTTGTCTTAATAAACGTTTTACATTTCCATTAAAATAAAGTTAAAAATTTTGACAGAATGTAATGCTAAAATATTTAAGTTGGCATCCCCTACATTTTGCCGGCCTAGACCTGAAAAGAGACAGTTTCTGGACGATTTTGAATTATGTTATACTAGTCATAATGAAACGGAGGCGCGAAAAAATATTTTAAAACAAATTCAGCTTTTTTAATGTTTGTGTTTTTGGCGCCCGATAGGCGCTACATAATTTAAATTAGGTTATATACGCATTCAAAATCTCTTATCATTTGTACATCTCAAATATTTACATTATATTCATTGTGTGATAAAAATGATAAGTACCTGCACATATACGTATCATAAAGTTTCCAAATTAACATTTTTCGACGTCATTTCATGAGTCAATTGTTTTTCAAAATTTATTAATTAAAACAGAAAAGCTCTTAAGTAAAAATTGTTGAGTTCGTTTTACGTAGAGGTATGCTTTTGAAGTCCGCGTATTGTAAACGCATGTGTACAGTAAAAATCGGTCTACATTTACTGTAAACAATGATGTAAACATTTGAATTCCTCTGACGTCATCATACTGAGAAATCGGCTTGGCTAGGTTTCAAATGATGTCAAACATAATGAATGAAAATTTATTCTTCATTGCATAAATTTTATTATGCATTCCAATCATATGGATAATACTTATTTTCCTTCTACAAAACAATTACTATTATTACTACTCGTACGCACAAAATTAATTAATTGGAAAATTATTATATAATATACATAGTTTGCATATGTAAATTTTTGATACATAATATATCACCGTATATGTTAATAGAAAGTCCGTATACATATGTTCTTATACGGAATAAAATGAAATATAGATATCTAGATGTTTTATGAAAATTTTAAAGGTGCAACTATTTAATATTCAAATTATAAGCATTAAAATACCGGCTATATTTAGTCAGTTTTTAATGTTAGTTTAAAAAATTTAAACGTTGGAACAAGGTCGAAAAATATTTGCATATGAAATATAAATAAAATAAATGTAAAATTCCCAGAAAAATGTTATGTCGCAAAAAGAAAACTGTACATGGTATCTGCACTTTCTTCAGCCTTCAATTTTCTATTTTGCATGACATAATACAGATGTTATAACGAGAAACTTTTCTCGATGACATAAATTTATTTTTATCCTGACCTTCAACAACTTGAAGGACGAAATGATAAAATAAACAATGATATTTTGCAAGAGATTTTTTATCGATAATTAAAAATGATTTCAGATGGCGATATTACGAAATAAATTTCAATTAAGCAATTATTGTATTTAAATAAATAAATTTTCACCTACTTCCAAAATTCTTCAATTTGACAAACGTATGTTCGAATAAATTCAAATAAATATTGAACAATAAATCACTATATTTACTCAATAATAATTTTCTTTTTAATTGCTGTATACTTTACTTAATTCTAGTTTTTATTGCTTAATTACTAATTGCAAAAACTACATACATACACATTTCTTAACAGAAATGTAAAACGTCATTTATTTTTTCTATTTGCTACCTGTCCAACGTAACGTTGAAATCTCTTTACTGGTGTTGTCTACTACAGGGTTTAAAGGTAAATTTCTTAGAAAACTTTATGGGTAGTACTTAGTTTAGTAAAATTCAAAGGAACCGACATTGCAAATATTTTAATGGTACTTATAAAAATTTGCCTTTGAGGCATGTTTGAATTTTGACAGGTGTAATTAATATTGTATGGTTGGTATTTCCTTTAAAAAATTGTCCATGAAATTTGTTAGATTGGCATACACACAAAATATATGTCTTAAAAACAACATGCACAATAATTACATTCAATAACCAAACTTACAGCTGCCAGGTCATATGTCAATTCTAGTTTAACTCTCTGTATTAATACATATGATGTCATCTCTTTCACATACTCACATAACAACACGGAAATATTAACAATAAAAACAATGTTCTATAATAAACAACACGGTTTTACATGTTGACATATATAAGGAAAGAATTAAAGATTTAAAATAAAAATTTTGCAATAGGTGTTACTGTAATATGTAGTTACGTATTCTATGTGTATGCATCTAACATATAACATATATGTGATTAGAATTTGATGCGTATACGTAGTTTATATTGAACGGTATATGAACAGGATATCCGTCTGTTTATGTGTGTATCAATATAATGCAAGATATATCATCTATATTATAGTATATTATTATACAAGTTTTATAAGACGGTATATTGTTCCATGCGGTTCCATGAGTTGTTTAGGACTCGACGAACGCAGCGAAGAGTGCTCCAAAAACACGAATGGAACAATACGTCGTATAAAACGAGTAGAATATACAATTTTTTATTATAACATAGTAATTTTCTAATTTTTTGATAAAATATTAGCAATGAATCATGTGATTTGTCAAATTATTTCACTGGAATCAGACAGATACTTCGAACACATTTGAAATTTCTGTTTTTTTTTTTTAAGAAAATGTTTAGAAAAATAAATACAGCGTTACAATTCATTGAAAATTTAGATCTATTTATTTCTTTATTTTCCTTCTACGAGACCAGTGTATATTTCCTACTGATTACTATAAAATTTGTTTTTCTTGTAAGTTTCCTTTTACGCTTTTCCTCAGATATATAAAGGTTATTTACAATTATAAATTTCATTTTTATAACAATATAGGTAATAATAAATTCCAGTATGATACTCTATATTTATTTAAAAAAATATGCCTATTTAATACCGAATAGCGACGTTTCAAAATTTAAAATTTTGTATTTTGACATTAAATTTTTCACTGTGAAATTAGTTGCAGAAAACATTACTAAACATTTTAACATCTGTAACTAAGCTTGCTACGATCAGAATTGCTTTATCTGTAAATTCGTAAACGTCTACATACAGATCATCTGTAAGCTAAAAAATGACAAAATTACAAATTTACAGGTGCAACAGAATCGTTCCATTAAGCAGTCACTTTTTCTACTCTACATAATTTATTTTGTTAAGAGCCGCTCTGTTCTCTTGTGTCTCATCTTCAGGGTCGCTTTCTTTTTAGTATTTTAGTCTTGTTCTTATTTCACAACTTTCTTAAAGCGTAGTACAGCCCTATGTTTTGTAATACACAATTATATGAAATATAACGCGGAAACAACAATTATTGTGTGAACATTTTTATTGGTAGAGCAATAAAAAATTTAATAAAGAGTACTTAACTGGTGACGCGAACTGTTTGTGAATTTAATAAGGCCATATGACTCAAATAGTAATAATTCCTTTTGTATTTCACATTAAATAAATAGTGTATTATTTCCCATAATGTACACACATGTACATATTCTCAGAACTATAAGGAAAATATTTATAATCGTATATTTATAGTTGTTTATCGAATTTTTACAAATAATAATTAAATTTTATATTTTTTGATATAGCAATTTAAGCTATAAGTAATGTAAATACATCGTAACATTTGAGAAAGTTTTAATAGAACAAGAACCTATAATAACTTCCGATTTTGTGTTGTTCGTAATATTTATCTTACTGTCTTTATTTTTATAGGAATGTAGGTCACTTTATTAATTTTTCACATATATTTTATGAGCAGTATATTTTGGCTAAGTCAACGCTCTCTAGATAGTGTATTGATCTATTTTTTCTTGGGTAGCTCACAGACATATACAGGGATATCTAGCTTAATGCAAACCTAGCTAAAGAACGATTTGCAATTTAAATAACAACTTTCAGTTAGTATAGATTGATTCATTATTTTGGTAGAAAAAGTTTAATATATATAGTTTGTTGAAAATGTGAGCTTTCACGCAAAACTATTGTAGATTACAGTATTGTCCCAGTCCTAAAATATTTTAATATTTTGAAGATAACAGTGTAAATTATGAGAAAAGTTTTGTATTTCTGTTGTGCACGTGCGTATTGTGTTCTTTCAAGCGTGAGAACCTATATATTTTTTGAATTATTTACTGCTAGTCAAGTTTTCATGTGTTCATTTGCTGAAAACTTATGACCAATTTGTACTGTATTTTAAAATTTGATATATTTTAATTTAAATTGCCAATTCATTTCTAACTTTAAACGTCATATATTTGGACCAAAATGGAAGTATAAAACAGAAAGACAAAAAAAAATTAAACAATATTTTTTCTCTTTTAATAATCAATTAAAATTTTCTCTCATTCGTACTTTTTACCCTTTTACGATTACGAACTTTTGGGTAAATAATTAAATATTTACTGTTTAAACAAAATTCCATAGTTTTGAAATTTTTAGATAAGACAAGATTTTATTATTCTAGATCAAAACGACAAAATTGTAGACAATTTTTAGACTATAGATTATTTAAAAATTTTAAATTTTCGAAATATAAATATATCATGAGAAGCTTGTTCCATCCGAGTTGAAACTGATTGTAAAATAGAAAAAGAACGCTGCAGAAGAATTATCTGTTCTTATCTAAAGCGTATGCGCAGGGTAATGTAGAGATTTGAAACAATCTAAAGAGTATTGATATCTAGACAAGACTCTTTAATCTAGACTTAGACTTACTCAAGTCTTGTCTTGTCTTGTCTAGACGACAACACTACGAATTACTAACTTTCCCTTAAAAATAACACAATTTTTGTTTAAGGTATTTTTTAATTATGAACTACTAAAGCTTAAAATATTCTACCAATAATGTATTTTAAATGTAATTCAATTTTTAACTTGAAAACAGTTAGAAATATTACGGGATTATAGAAATGCAAACAAAACAGTTATTGACAATTTTCTTTGGAGATACATGCAAGAAACAAAATTTATACTAAGTACCAGTACGAATTGTTTAATACGGCCCATTTCTCGTCAACCGATGCCTTCAAATTGAAACAATTTACGACTGACCAGTAAGCAACCCAACCCTCTATAAACGCTTGTAAACTGAAATATCTGTTACAAGAACTAAATTTGTTTTGGAGTAATACTCGTAGTTATAATGGCAGCAACGAATATGTTTAATACGGCCCATTTCTCATCAAGCCTCGTCTCCAAATTGAAACAATTTACGACTGACCACTAACACTAAGCAACCAAACCCTCCATAAACGCTTTTCTGAAACATCTATTACAAGACATATATTTGTTTTAGAGTACTCGTAGTTATAACGGCGGCATTGCCCCATGATAGCGTATTGATCTATTTTTCGTATCTATTAGCTTAAGTAGGATCGATAGCAATGCACGTATCTTGTAGCAGTCCATCAGTGGCTGTGACAGCGGAGATAGGGGCTCGCGAGCCACGCGGAACAATCATCTGCCTACTCGGGCAGCTCAGCGTAACAAGACCTTTGAGATACCGACACGCCGGCTTCGGAGAATAAGATTATATTGTTGCCTAGTTTTCTTTTTCCTACAAGTACGAGGAAATACATTTCATATCGTATACCTTGCATATCCTTCAATACTTGTTTTATTTGCATTAAAGTGGTACAGTCTCTAGAAGGGACATACAGGTTATAGTTGTTCTGAATCAGTCCGCTTGTTAATATCTTATGTTTATGAACCCTCGAAAAATCCAGTCGCAAATTGCGGACGAGCTTATAAAAAGCATTAAATTTTTATATATTTTTAAAGACATTTTTTGATTACTAGCAATCTAGACATCGATCGTAGTCTGATACAAATGTCAAAATATTTTCGAAACGTTTCTCATTCTTTGCAACTCAGCATTTCTTTAAAATAGTATTACTTGGTAAAATTTTTATTAAGTAAAATGTATTATTTTTATTCTATATTAACTTTTTTCTTCTTTACTCTTTTTTTACTTGCATGGGCGCCTACTACATGGGGGCATGGCATTTGTAAGGGCAATGCCACCAAGGAGACATTTCTTTTAACGTACCATTTTTTTACATCAGTAATAAAGTCTTGAATTGTTATTATTTTAATTATTGTTTTTCATTGTTTCATGTTTTAGTACTTGACTACTACCCTAAAATGGGTGTTAAATACACCCGTTAAAATATTATTAGTGAAATCCTCGCATCAAAGTACCTACGTATACAAATTTTCATTTTAAAATTCGTACTAGTACAGCCGCAATAACAAATTGAATATCAGCCAATAGGAATCTACATGGCCGGTAATAATGCGCGTGTGAGGATATACCGGGGATCCTGAGACGCTAGCACTCAGTCCCGCTCGGCGGGGCGCCGGGGAGGTAGTGGGCCTCTGGGTCTCCTCCCTGCCTGGTGGTCTGGCTAGACCGCCCTCCAGGGCATGCCATGCCTTGGAGGTGGTCTAGTTCAGCCGGCCGGGAATTGGAGTACGTTTCGACGTGTGCTCTAATTCTTGGCCTGCTGAAACCAGAGCAGATTTGGGTACTCTAGATTGTGCTCTGCTTTCAGTGGGTCAGGAATTAGAGCACTTAGAAGTATTTGCTCTAATTCTAGGTTAACTAAAACCAGAGCACATTCTGGAGCAGATTTAGCTGCTCTGGATTTTGCTTTGGTTTCAGTGGTCCATGAAATAGAGTACTTAGAAATGTTTGCTCTAATTCTAGGTCTGCTGAATCCAGAGCACATTCTGGAGCAGATTTGGCTGCTCTGGATTGTGCTCTGGTTTCAATGGATCAGGAATTAGAACACTTAGAAGAGTTTGTTCAAATTCTTGATCTACTAAAATAAAACCAGAGCACATTCTGGAGCAGATTTAGTTTCTCTGGTTTCAGGGGGTCAGGAATTAGAGCATTCAGAAATGTTTTCTCTAATTACAGATCTGTTGGAGCAGATTTGGTTGGTCTGGTTTGTACTCTGGTATCAGTGCATCAGAAATTAGAGCATTTTAAAGTGTTTACTGTAATTTTTGGCCTACCGAGGAAATTAATTAAATATTTTTCATTGAAAATACGTTTTTTTTTAATGTACTACTTCAAATGATGTATGTGACCAAATTTTGATTCATAAACTTTTAGTACTTCTTTGGAAAGAAATTTATGAAAAATTTATCCGCGTGCATCAGGCATTCTTAATCAGTTTCTGGCCCGTTCAGTAATATATCTCCAAGATAAAAATTTATACAGTGTTGGCTACCACATCCATAAACAATACACGCCATGTTAGGAATGAAATAATATTTATTTATTAGGGAGGTATGTGTATGTGCGGCTTGCGAAGCAGGAAGTAGGTTGAGTATGTAAATGAGTGTGCGAGTGAATGAAGCGAACTGAGGACCGAGGACTAAGAATGTGCGACTCGGGGTTTTGCCGTGCAGATGCTACTGTCACAAAGCTGCGCTCTTATTCTTATTGTCAGCCCAGCTGCACACAACTCCAATTCATCATACGCTTAAGATGCCTTCAGACGATCAAACATTTACACGCTCAAAAATTGATAGTTTTACAAATATGCAAAGGATGTACTACTAAATAAATAAAAAATAAAGTATTAGCGCAAAATGCGATTGAAAAATCGTCCGTAATAAACGAGACATACTTACGTTTATTCCAATAATTTCAACCCGCTCGAAAATGTGTCGATCTGACCCGATTGAAGTTAGTGAATTGAAATGTTCGAAAGAAACGCATTTTCAACTGGATTGAAATATTGAACTCGACCCTAAAATATAAATGGGTTGAGCTTGTTTGACCGGATTGACTGTACGTCATAAACGGTCAACCTGCTCGAAGATTTAAATCTAATTTCATTCGTGTTTGGTTGCTTACTGTTACGAGTTTATAAACATTGTTTAGTCAAATTAACTCGTGTTGTTTGCCATTAGGATTACTTTTATTGTTATTACATACTTTTAATATATAATTCTGTAACTTGGTGAATAATTTTTAACCAGTTGCTAAAATTCTTGACAAATAAAAACAAAGTGACGTTTTGATATTTTCTCCAGTGCTATTTATTTTCATAACCAACCAACGTCAAAACTGAAATAGAAACAATAATGTAATCGCGGTAACGAATATTTTCAAATATTTGTTGTGTTTTTGGTGGCAGCGTATTTACAGAATGATTTTTCCTAAAATAAAGGCAAATTCTATACCCCAAGTAATTTGAAAGTCATCTGTGTGAAATATACCAGTCATTTCTCTGAATATGAGATGATGTGTTGTATAATAAATATTTTATACGTACGTGTATAAAGCCCATTCTTAAAATACAAGTGTTGTAGGGCAAAGCAGTTCTCAGTGCTTTTAAGAGGGTGAGAAATATATACGAGGGGTTGATATAAGGGAAGAAACTCGTAATACCATTTTGAAAAATCTCATATAAAGTACAGTCAATCCATATAAAAAAACTCTGTGGATTTCAATAGTTACCCATCTCATTTTTAGCTGCAGAAACATGAGCTTGGTTTCTGTTTGTTTACATAAGTAAATATTATGTAAACTAGAGCAGATATCTGTACGACATGTCCATTTATCTATATAAATAATAGATGAACCAGTAGCATAAATAATAAATGTAGATAACTATCAATAAATCAATAGAAAATAGAGTGCTTTGGATGCGACCCAAGGCCGCCTAAGACGCACTGATCTATTATTTATAACAGGGGTCACACACATAAAACACAGTGAAAAATCACAATGATATATTTGAATGTAAAGATGATATGAGCGATGCAAGAGATAGTGATGTGTGGTACGGGCCCCAGCGGCGTCTCGTGACGTGGGGGCGTGGCCTGGCTGCCCCCGAGCCACGTACCGCCATGGAGAGAGCGACGGAGCAGACAGTGAACCTGATTTTTACCCGTAAGACTCTTGAACTCTTCAAGAAGAGAATTCCTCAGATTTAACATTTACTCAACCTACTCAAAAATGTAAATACAGCCTTATACAACACTTACATAACTCAAATTTGTTCTACATACCCTAAAATGGGTGTAAAATATTATTACGCCTAATACAACTTCCGTCAATTTGCTGTATATAAATTAATACTTTCAACCAATAAAACGGGTATAGTTTCTTATATCTACTATTAGTTTTGCAAAAAAAATGAAAATTAATTCACAAAAATTATTAAAAAATTTTTTTCTTAATTTGTAACGTTTCTTTATGATTTCTAGATGAATTAAGATGAAATTCCAATGTTCTATTCCAAATCGTTTCCAAGTGATTTCCGTACACTTGTGACGTCAACGGTCCATTTATAAATTTGGTATACGAATCAAGTTCATTATAAAAGATACAAACTAATATTAGATCTCCCATTTGTCCAACAAAACCACCCATTAACACTTCTGAGAAATGTGCAATTATTGTTTTTTATTTAATGACGTGAAACAAAAAACGACTCACCATTTGAAAGCGAAGAATGATGAAGATGGGCACTTGAACTTCATCTGCAACAATAAAAAACCAATGTAAGATTCATTGTTCAATATACATAATAATGTCATTTGTAAAACTTGTGTGTCTGCAATTAAAATACTGTGCAAGAATGACTTCATAAAAAGTTATAGTTGAAACTAATTGTTATTACTTTATATATTATTATATACCTTTATACATTTTTCTTGTTTCAAAATCTGCATAATATTCGTACTAAAACACACCGCAAGAAATCAGCTGATGTAGTTAATTATTTGTTATGGTAACAAAACAAGTATAGCCATCTATTGACAATAATTTTAACCTAATTATTTGCTGATTATGAATAGTTTAACAAAATTTCTGTATAGTTATTAACATATTTGATACTAAGAGAGATATTTCAGGTTATATTTGCATTAGATTGTGCCTAATAAAATTTTTATTAATCATAAAAGTCGGCATCTCATTGTCAACAATTTTATGTCCATTCCCAGAATCATAAAATGATTTGATCTGCAAGATTATACTTTATGTTTTCCTAAACTTCTATTCGTATTCTACTATACAGAAATGTACATATTAAAAATAATACCTTTCGAAAAACGAAAATTCGATTTATTGAAAATTCCGATTTTTCCACAAGATAACCGTATTTTTTGGTAGAGTTGAAAAAATATTTCAACAGTAAATCAATCATCGAACAATCTGTTTGTATCTATTAGAGTTGTGTGGGTGTGCTAACATATGTTAATAATGTTGCTATCACAAAAAAACTGACCTATTTTTCGTGTTTTACTGATTGGTCGATGTTTGGTAGGCGTAATGAGAAAATAGCGTGTGATGAGTACACATTGGCGTAGAATATACTTGGAAATAAAGGGCACTTATCATTACTTAATACATACTTTACTAATTGGTTAATTGGAAACAATTGCTCCAATGTCAAATACTTCCTTTACAGATATAAAAAGCAGTGGTGCCGAAGTTGAAAATTTGAGAAGGGGCCACGAAGTATGGTTTAGCGGGGTGGTGTTTCAAGGGCATGACGGGCGCTTATGTGTGCGATATGTGACGATGCTTAGCGGCCGTAACGAATGAGACAACTGAGACGAGACGAATGCTTAATGTAATCATGTCCTCAAATGTGTCACACGGTTCAGAATTATAGAATGGGTTCAATAAACTAAAATCGCATATGCTCCCACTGGCACCAGTGGCGTGCTGTTGGGAACATCAATGGGGGATAATAATTATGAATATAAATAAAAAAATAAAATGGTATAATGAAAATACTTCCGAAATACTTTAAAAGACCGCGAATGTTTTGAGTCTGACGAATGAGCTTGAAGAACACAAGGGGCGTGACTTTGAGTCACAGTAAACTTTAGTTGTGTACTTTTAAAATGTTATTAGTTGAATTTGTATCTTATATATTAACTTTTATTATTTGTTTTACATTTGTGACAGTATTATTTACGAGATTAGTGCATAAATTACCTGTTTATGTGTAATTTATTAAAAGTTTGCATCGCGAGCGCCACTGTTATTCTCAATCAATTTTTAATTAAATATAAATATCATTTTTAGATTTATATAATGTAAATACACGTCCAATTTTTTAGAATGTAGACTTATACTCTATTGTAATATTAATTTATTTTTTATAATTAAAATGTAGAAACAACATATACCTACAGTTCAAGTACATTTTGCACCATGAAGAAAACAGTTTGTCAAGAAAATCCATCTTCGTGACGTCACATTGCTTATTTAAAACTTTGGATGTCTGTAACTCGCTTATTAATATAAACATTTTGATCGGATTTTCACCAAGTCTTAGTGTCCCTCATACTTTAAAATGAAATTATAAAAATAAAATAGAAAACTCCATTATTCCTCACATGAATTGAGATAAAGTCATTAATTTTTTTGATATTATCTGAAAGATCTAATAATAAATTCTGTAGAAAATTTCACTGTATCTGTATACGGCGACCTTTCTACGTATTGTGTGAGGTAACGCAACACCTACAGCTTTGAATAAACGAATAAAGAAAGGTGACATTCATATGTGAAATATGTTCACCTACATCTGTCCTAACATCTGTCCAACACCTATACAACAAACAACTGGAATATTTGAAAGTATTGTTAAATCCACTGCGACATTGATTATAGCAAAGTGACCACTTCTAATGAAACTTACTACACAAAATATTTACTTATAATCCATTCAAAATATTCTTATCTAATCTTTACTAGTAAAAGTAGAACAAGAAGCAAAATATTTGTCTTAAACATTTTTATAATGAAGTTGAAAGTAAAACGTATGCCACTAAAATGAACTCATAATTTTACGTATAATTTCGTAGTTTTACGCTACATAAATTACTATTTTCTTTGAAGTATAGAACAGGAAGTTGGTGTATTCTAGACCTAGACGCATTTCCTTCGGGGAGTGAATGGGACTTGGACGCCTTCCAAACCAATTTTTTCATTTCCGGTATCGTTGTACTGTTATATTTCCTTCACAAATTTAAATTAAAAATACAGATTTTATTATTTATATACGAACAATAAATAAATATATTTATATAGATAGCATATTGTACAGTAATATTTTCTGAGTCAATCTTGTGCGCGGGTAGTTATTATTTGGATGGGCGACAAAACAATTGATATCTTTCATGAATGATTAACAATTCAAATTATTTTTATTATCTAAAGGTTCTTAACCTTTGGCTCTTTTCCAAATTTAAATCAAAATACAGGGCAGTACTTGAAAATAATATTTGTGTGTATAAATAAATTTTGTATTTGAGTATACGATACCTTGGCACAAGTCTCATGTAATTAGTATGAATGTACGTTATGTTTGTGTTTTGTTTTGGTTTAACAAATGACGGTCGGGTGCGCTTGGCTAACGATCTCAACTCACTGTATTTCATTATGAAAGTATTTATAACTGTGGACCAAAATATACCAAGTTATATTCTTATTGCAGTTGCCAAATATATAACAAATATTGTTTAGAGGCCAGCGAAAATATACCAAACAGCAAATTGTATATACAGTTAAAGATATATAAAGATGAAGTCATTTTCTAAAGTCGAAGTCATGAATAAGATTTATGATATTAAACCGCTCATAAAATCGTAATAAAGTAAAGCTTATGTCACCCAATGCGCTCAACGTTTTCGAAAACAAGAAGTGTACAAATCGAATGGATCCACGCCCTGTGACCTGCGACCTATGACCTGGCCTTGACCTGGGTCGTTGCAGATCGTCTTTGTCTACCCAATTACAGGAAAGCAGTTTGGGTCGTTTATAAACGGAAGATAATATTGTCATCAAGCCATTAACTTATCTAAGAGATGATATGCTCTTTATTAGGCCTTTCCTTTCTCTTAAACTCACTTATGTGTTAAGAAATTTATTTAATTGCTCTATATAGATCAACTGATTCATGTATTTCATAAGTTAACATTGTGGTTTAATCTCCACACCAGCTAAAAGTGCCTGAGGAATAAAAATTCAATATTAAATAAAAAATATAATATTAATAATCTTTCAAATATGTACAACTCCTGTAATTTAAGCCATAGTATTTTCAAATTTTGAATATGACCTCATAATAAGAACATTTTTTTAATTTTTGAAAAAAATATGGGTGTTATACCCAAAAATGGGTCGGACCCCAAAATTGAATTAAACATATTGTTCCATAGAACTCGATGCGCTGATTTCAAATTTTCAAGCCGAATTTAATTATCTATTTCCGTTCTCGAGATATTCACGATCAAAGTTTGATCCGGAAAAACCCATTTTTGGGCTAGGGAACAAAAATGAATCGAGATACGTCTTCTACAACTACACCATTCGATTCTACAGAAAAAAATACCAAAGTATACTAATTTTCAAATTTTTTGAAGAACGAATAAGAATTTTAGAAGGAAAAGTCTGAAAATGGCAAAAAATCGCAAAAAATCTAAGGTCAACCCCTTGCGATTTTCAGCTATTTTCTTAATTTTTAATAAACAACCTACTAGTGGGAATTTTAAGGTGAAATTTTCTATACCTATGTAATTTGGCACGAGGAATTTAATGGTGAAGTCGTTGAGGACGTATCTCTTACCCATTTTTGGGTATAAGAGGTTGGTGGTTTTTGGGAACCCAAAAATGGGTCGAAATTTTTTTTTCTAAAAATTTATATTGAGATAAATTGAAATGTACAAATTTCATATTTTCAAACCGCATGTTAATATCTCTTCTCGTTCTCAAGATATTGCACTCAAAATTATAAGGAGAAACTCTATTATTTAACAAATTTGCATATCCAGTAATTTTGTATTTTGTAAGATGTTTTATTGTTTCAGGGGTTAAAATGTCAGGTGTGACGACCCTGGCAGGCAGTGGCGGCGTGATGGGGGCAGTGGAGTTGTGTGAAACTGGGGGCCGGGCCCTCAAACTCCAGACCGACGCGCCGCACCTGGTCAGTCTGGGAGGAGGGCGGCTCAGCACGGCTGTTACCATTCACCCCATACCTATAGGTGAGTCAAGCTTGTGGTGACGCGGGCACGCTCAGATGGGTGACCACTACTTTATAACAGGGTTGGCAAAAATCATGATTTATTTAAAAAAATCAAAAAACATTGATTTTTAAAAAAAATCAAATAAATCATGATTTTTTTTTATTTTTAAAATTTTTAAAGATATCTAAGTGTTATAGCATTTTTTGATTGTTTTAAAAGCAATATTAATATATTATTTCATAAACAAAATCGAAATCTTTAGTAAAACTAAAACTATTCATCTGAATAAATCTACGAAGAGTAACAAGGAATTTTTACTTTTTGTTATACATTTAAATACTTATTTTTCTATCTTCTATTATGACAATTAAAGTGAAAAAAAATCATTTAATGTTAAGACATTATTAAATACAGAACTTATTTTGCTTACTATTAATAATTTTGTAGCCAATAAATTTATTTTCATTATAATTTGTTTTTTTTTGTCATTGATAAAAATCAATGATTTTTATTTAAAAAATCAGTTGATTTAAATCATGATTTAAATCACGAATTAAAATCAAATGATTTGAATAAGCCCAACTCTGATTTATACAGGGTGTTCCATTTAAGTGAGCCACTATTGCTATCTCGAGAAATATAAGAGCTACGAAGTTGGTTAAATTAGCAAAGAACCACCATTTTACTAGACTAATACAATGAGCAAAAAAAATTGTTTTCGACCAGTGATTCTTATAATTTTTCTGATCGAATAAAATAAATGTTTTTGCTCATTGTATTAATCTTGTAAAATGGTGGTTCTTTGCAAATTTAACGAACCTGGTAGCTCTTATAGTTCTCGAGATAGCAATGGTGGCACACTTAAATGGAACACCCTGTATATACAACCGTAAAAAAAACAAGTTTGGTACAGTCGGCAACTGATAATAAATCGCTATAGATTTTTTTATATGTGTATATAAGGTCTTTTCAACACGAATATTTTTTTTTGTGAGGACAAATTGTGGACATCCCCTTGTAATTACTTCCTCTGCCCTCTGCACTAACATCCTGGATGACGTGTGTTAACACACGGCGTGTGCGTAACGTAAACGAAGTTAATTTTTCCACGCACATGCGTTGTATAAATGGGGAAAGATTTTAACGATAACATATCCAACGCTTTGTGGGTATTTTTAGCCAATACTAGAGACGTCTAGCGGATGAAGTGTAAATAGAATGCAGTCGGTGCATACTACAGGGGTGCATTCTACTATATTCACATTCATTTCTAATTATTGTAACATAGTGTGTTATTACTAAATTGTAATACACGAAAACGGCAGCTAGAACTTATTGAAATATATCTTATTCAAAATTTTTGATTTAAAGCCCTAGTTCAAAGTTATTGGCGTTTTTTTTTTGTTTTTCAAAAGAATCGTCATTACCCCCTTATTTTAAGGAATATTTATAATTTTCAAACAAGATATTTTGAAAATCTCTTTAAAATTGAAATTTTTGATGTGTCGCCATTTTGTTATTTAATAAAATAGAAAATAAATGTAAATACAAATGTTTCAGACAACCAAAGCAAATGCTGAAAGTTTTTGTATTTTTTAAATAATCCTTAAAATAAGAGAGTAATGACGATTTTTCGAAAACTGAAGCTCCATTTCAAAAATTTGATCTAAGAAAGGTTTGTTTCAATAATTTCAACTGCCGTTTTCGGGTGTTACAACTTATTGTATTAGCACCCTGATGTATACAGGCAGTATTGTTTCATTCGAATAGAATAAAAACTAATCACTATACCTTCTCATTATAATAAATCTAAACATTAGTTTGCAAATTATATAGTATTCCTATGACGTCAGCAAGGTAGGATCGTGAAAAAAGATATGTAGACTGATCTTACGTTCTCTTTCACGATGACATGACGTGACAGCATCCCTTGCCGATTCGATTTTAAAAATACGGGTATTGTATTTTTTTTTCTTGTCTAGTATCATATTGTGAAAATAATAATATGTAAATCTCTTCTTCGCAAATATAAATAAAAATTCTTTGAACAAAACTTCTCACTAAACAAGTACCTTAAGATAAGTCTATAAATATACTCCTCGTACTAGCATATAATGTAAGTACGCCTCTGATATTTCTAAGTTATACATCAAATAATAAAGCTATTAATCAAATTTATCTTTATAGCTCTATGCGGGCAGTACAAACAAACCTATTAAACTTTTTTTAAAGTTAAAATAAATTAAACATCATTATTTTTATTTTCTCTTCACAGTATTAGATTTTGTGTGAGTCCTGGCCTGTATTGTGTTCACTGTTCCCCCAACCCGTGATTCATCAGATGATTCACATCTTCCGAAAATAATTCCCAGATTTGATCCTCGGCGCACAGACGCCGACGCTAGCGTCGCCGTCGCCTACTGCCCGAAATAATCACGTGTTGCCGTGACAACAAACACAAATGAAAATAGTCGCGGATATGCACTTCCGTACCGGAAACATTAAATTACTGCAATTGTTATTTACTTCGTTATTTCCAGTTTTATTCGAATTTTTTGGTGGCAGCGCTGTTCATAAATAATATATTTTAGACTCGTATACCCATATTTTTCCTGACTTTTTTATCATTGATTTAACTTCATTATATTTTTGATTAGAATATATTAAATTAAAATAAACAGTATGTTTTGGAAGAGGACAATTATTTGCTCATAATTTTATCTGATTGTCTTAAAGTTAATTACACGTACACGAAACACACCTGTGCCTAATTGCAAGAGTAATTACCTTTAAATTATTCGATAGTAACAGTACTACTCCACGTGCGGTAGTACGTGCTACACCTGCGACAACACACACATACACACCCACAATCATACCATAAAAATGGCTTAATCCAGCCCCGAATAACTGTAATGCAAATTTAGATGGGTGACCGTTAAGATTCAAAACAGTAAGGATTATTCAGCATTTATATTGACAAACAAATTTCAAGTGGGTGATAGATCATTTATTTAAGCAAGCGGAGAAAACTAGGATGGGTGGACTTTAAAATATTAAAGATTAAAATGTGTTAAGCTGTAATGAGTACAAACAAATTTAAGATGGGTAGTCACTGGTTTATTTTTGTAAAAGTTTTGAAAATTGTGAAGCTTTTGTGAAAACGCAAATTTAAGATGGGTAACCATAGATTATTTTACACTACTAATGAATTCATAAATGGAGTATGTGACCAAATGTTGATTTTTACATAGGTATTATGATACTAGATAAAAAATAAAATACCCATATTTTTTAGTCGATTCATTATCATTAGTGGTAAATCTTGAAAGAAAACAGATAGATTGGGAGCGAAAGAGACATTCTATTTGTCTCCTTTCACGATCCTACCACGCTGACGTCACATATCCCTTCTCCAAGACATGCTAATAACTATATTATGACAAACTATAATGTTTATTTTTTATTATTATAATGGGAAGCTGTAGTGGTTAGTTTTTATATTTTATGACATACATATACTAAAATTCGTTGGTGGTAACATACCTCCTTGAAATAGAATAGTATATTGTGCAACAAGTGTAGAAAGTCGCCTATTTCCCACGAGGTGTAAAAGTTTCGGCACGAGACGAAATCAAATGCTAGAATCACACAAGGTGGGAAATAAGTGATTCTGCACGAGTAGCACACAATATGGTGTACGTAACCTCACAAAGAGTACCTTCACGCAAGCGCAGTGTGGGAAAATACAGTGAGAAATGATTTCTCACACTTTAACCCACAATTGTGGGTGTGTGCAGCTTTGTATAGTGTAAAAAAAGTGCTACTTTTCAGAGCGGTCGTAAAAAAATATAATTAACATTATTGTTTGTTTTTTTCCGAGTTTTTTTCTAAATGTCTGTTCTGTTACAGGTCGTGTGACAATAGGTTCAGGTCCAGGATGCGATATCGCCATGGCAGGTACAGGGGTAGCAGCCCTACACTGTCACCTGGAGCACCACGCAGGAGTAGTTACCCTCGTGCCCATGGCAGAACTCACAGCTGTTGATGGAGTCAGGATAGCTCAACCCACTAGGCTCTCACAAGGTAATAACACAACATCCCTATTTTAAACATTGTAACTATAAAAAAATATTTAAAAGAATTAAAATAAAATACTTGGTCAGAAAGATACAATATGTATTTCGGCTTACTAGGCCATCGTCAGGTAAATACAAGAATTACGAAATGTGTATTGTATCTTTCTAGATAAAAGATTTTGAAACTGACCAAGTATTTTATTTTAATTCTTTTAAATATTTTTTTAATGTTTCAACGAGAAGTAACTGCGAAATCAATCAACTTTATTGTAACTAAATTTATTTTTGTAGGGGTGATGTTAACAATTGGTCGCTCAAACTATTTACGATTCAACCACCCAGCCGAAGCAAAGCTCATGAAATCAGTCCTTCCCAACTCAAGAATCAGCATGGCTCCCATCTCGTTCGAGCCACAAGAGTTCCCTAAGTTCCCCAGAAAACCTCCAGTCGCTCCTCGAAGAAGTCCCAGGGAAAGCTGTTCCGAAGAAGAGCCAAACTGCATCATGAGCAAAGTCAGCAAATTCGAACTCTTAGCTGCTCAAAACGCACTGAAGAACGTCTCACCAAAAGTGTTCTCAGCTAACAGTGTCACTGTTAACACCCCTGCGAAAGATGTGCTTGGAAAAGCCCCTCCTAATCTTCAAAACTACGCCAAGAATCTACCACAAAGAGATGTTAACTATGCGGATAGTATAATCAAAAATAAAACTCCGGATCGACAAGTATTTGGCCGAAAATCTCCCTCGCAATACGTAAACGTGTCAATAAACGAACACAAGAATTGCAACAATAGAGTTGTCATACATGAAAACGGATGTATACCTAAACCACAAAACTATGTCAACGTGTCACTTGATTCAGAACTCAACAACCTTAACAACAAAAACATCAGTGGTTCTTCCCAAAGTCTGAAGAACTTAGGACTAAACAATTTTGGAAATAGAATGGCTACACCCAGTCCAAGTTTCAACAGAAACCCAGCATACTATAGAAGCGTTACACCCAGTCCTGGTCCTCAAAAACCTCTGGATCACAGGACAGGATCAGTGGGAGAATTGAGTAGAGTCAAAGGCATTTCAGGAAGCATTGAAGATTTAACTCACAGGAAGAATGAAGCAGAAATTAAACGAAATCAAGTAAGTATACAAAGTTATTTTTGCACAATTGTGATGCTCTGTAAAAATATATATTTTTTTTAAATCATAGTTCTGATAATTTTATTAGAAAAAATGAATATGCCGGTGTATTTTCTAAATTTATTAGTGAGTTATTTACGATTGTAAACAAATTATAAATAACTCCTTTTCTCGCCGCAAAGTGCAGAGGCAGCACCTGCCGACTCTGCATATTTTTACATTTGTGGGCGGGGTTTAAAGCCACAGTCGTAGTATGAAATCTGTGACCCCGACTGCCAAAATTCAGGATGTCGGTGAACGATGCATTGGGGGCCGTTACAAGCGTTGGTATTTTCTCGGACTCGTGATGCACGCCACTGGTTTGGATTTTGCTGATGATATCAATTAAAATGCAGTCGCGGGAAGTAAACATTTAAATTTTGAATTTTAGAATGTTTACAGGCTTTAAAATAAATAATTTAATTATAAAATATTTATTGTCGTATATCAAAAAATAATTTAAAAAATTAATATATCTGTATTATCTCCATCTCAGTTTACAAACAAACCTTGTAGAGATAAAAAATTTATTTAAACAAACATAATAAATTTTTTGTAACCACATATCAGTGCTTTCCTAGTTTCTTATCAGTGGTCTCCTTATCACTTAGCATACGATCTCACCTTATATATGTTCCAGGCAATAGCAGAAAGAGTACGTGAGCAACAAGACGAAAAAGCAGAACAAGCCAGACTCGAAGAAATCTTGAATATGTGTGCAGAGTACGAGAAACAAGCACAGTGGGAAAAAAATAATAAACCAACTCCAAATAGGATAAAAACAAACGGCAGCCTACCTCGGGACAAACGAACCTACAGTCCTTCAGCAACAGATGAATCATCATTTCACTTTGATTCTCCTGTTGAATCCTGCAAAAATCCTGCAGTATCTTCGGGCAGGAACAATTTGCAGTACGAAAACGTAGTCATTAGTAGCAGCACGCCCAAACATCAGGAATACGAAAACGTAGAACTCAAATTCGAATGTGGAAGTCCTTACGAAAACGTCGCTTTCCCTCAAAGTCCTCGAACGAAAATCAAGACTTGTATACCTACCAGAAGGTAAGAAAAGTGACCACAAATAAAAGCATTTTTTATTTTTCTCGTTTCTAGTAACGAAGCCCCATCTCCAGATTCAAACCATGAAATAAACGCAACACCACGACGAAAATTGTCACCACATAAGTTTATTTTACCCGTACAAGACTTGGAGGACTCTACCGAAACTAGTACACATGAAGAAGCTTCCCAGATTACAGATAAAGATCAAGAAAAGATGGATAAACTCAGAAAAGAAAAACAGGAGGTCATGCAAGTTATGGTTACCATCAAGAGAAAAATTGCTGACATTGAAATTCAAGAGGAAGAACTTCTCAGAGACGTAAGTAATTGCTATTAATACACCGAGGAATGTAATGAGTACATCTAAGACCTGGTATGATTCATAACATCCGTGATTTGTTCAATAGTTTTCCAGTTTCAAAAAATAAAGACATTTTTAATATGTAAATATTATTTTATAAGATTTTCTTGTTAATAATATTTTGTGATGAAGTCTATGACGCCATGGTTACAGTTATATTATCCAATTGACCCATATTATTTTAACAAGTCAATATGGTAATAAAATTACCGTACAGACACAGTTATGACTTAGTTACTAGTTTCCTTTGTCTTTGTAAACAAAGTTTAATATATTGAAACCGTTAAAAATATAAAATTATATTTACAAGTTTATTTTTATAGTTGGAGTTAGAAAAGGCGTTATTAAACGGTGAACACCAAGCCAAACAAAACGAACTTCAAGAAGAAGAAAAACTAAAAGATAAGCTTCTTCAAAGGGCAAAACAAATAGAAATAAAAATGGAGGAATGCAGAATCATCCAACTACAGCACCAAGAAGACTGCAAACGCAAACTAGAACACGCTATACTTTCTGTAGAACGTCTAGAATCCGAACTGACCAGAATCTCCAAATCATCTTCTACTTATCCTGACATTCTGGACGAGTTATCCTTCGCTCGAGAGCAACTAGAAAACGAGAAGAAAGCCTTTGAAGATCTAGAATTCCACCACTTAGAAGAAGAAGCAGACTGGCTTGCTAGCAGGGAAGAAATCCAACGAGAAATACTCGATTTGTCACAAAAAATAGAACAGAAAAAGTCACACATCATGGAGCTCGATTCTCAGAAAGTAGAAACCTTAGACAACACTACTCAAGAATCTAGAAACTTAGAACGACAACTACTTACTTGTTTAAGAAAACTGGAAGAATGCAGAACTCGATTAGCTTTAATAGAAACAGAACTGCAAGCGTATTCCGATAGAGAAAGTGATGAAATATCTAGTGATAGCGAAAATGAAAAGCAAAAAGATTTGAACAATAAAATCGACAATTTTAATCTACTTAAAAATAGACTGAAATCGCCTCAAGACAATTTCATGTCTCAATCTTTCTCAGAAAAGTCCCCGAAAAAATCTGATGAAGTATTCAACATGACACAGTCTTTTAACGAAAAATTACTTCAAGAGAAGTCAATCCTAGATTTTGAAGGTTCTGTGGGTAAATGTCCGTCACAAGACGACATAGACAGAATTAGTAAAGTTACAAGTAATGCTCCAATTAATATTGAAGATGGGAGAGGATCTTTGGGTCGAAAAACGATCGAATCTTTGAAGGAAATCGAACGGAATCGACAACTTCATCTCGTACAGCAAGGTAAAAAAAGAATAAATTTTTATAGTTATTTATGCAATCAGTGTGTAAAGTAAGTGTTTTTTAAATACTATATTACACAAGTGTTGCGTACAACATTTTTCCTACAACCGAAATATTAATAAAAATTAATTTCAAAAGTAAAAGAAAACATTGATAAATTTGTTTACGTTGCCTAACAACGGTTACTTTTTACGCACTAGTGTGTAAAACATGTTTATGTTGTCTAGTAACGGCCATTTTTACGCACTAGTGCGTAAAAAGTAACTCATCTTTACAAAATCGAAAGAAGGAAGAAAGTATGTACTTTATGCCCGGTTGTAGGAAAATGTATTTTTAATGTGTTTTTTCGCCAGGTTCTCAAGTAATAGAGGAAGAAAGAAGAAGAGTTCTAGCTTTGAAGCAAAGAGCACAAGATGAAGTAAGAACACAATGGGCACAAAATCGGCACAAAGACTGTGCTTCGCTTAACAGTACGGGCTCTGAAGAAACACAGCTAGATAGGTAAGAGAAAAATAGTCAACCGGTAAAAAAAATAACGCAAGTCTTACAAATTAAATTACACATGAAATACCTTATCAGTAGTGATAAAATTTTATCAATAATATAATATATTGTTGTATTACAAATAACGTGTAAATAAAAAACAAGACTAGTCGTTCGGTATGAAGCTAATCATATGTGACATGTGTATATTCATACGCGGTAACTTAATACATTATATTATCTAATCTCTGTATAGAGTTACTCTGTGCTAGATTAAACACTAGCGTTAAAATGTGCTCGAATTTAAGTTGCATTAAAAGTGAATCCGATGATGTTTTCCAGAGGAATTATAATGACACAAGGTATGCACTGCACATTAAAAATATTATTTATTATATTATGTTGGGTAAATACTTAAAAATATAGTACTGTATTATGGAACTATATTAAATCTATTAACCTGTTTTGATATTAATATTTATATTTTGGCACATGTTAAATTTTTTATAAGCTATAAATACGTACATTTCAAGAAATTTATGATTTCCGAATGCTTTAAAATATAAAAAATGAGATAACGTGCCAAATTTCTTATCTGCAATATCAATAAATCAATTGCATTATCAAATTTGGCACACCCAAAAACAGGTAATATAATTGTTCCATGATAAGTGCGTCAAAGTTTTAAAATAGTTTGTAGCTATTAATTTTCCCCAATTTTACACTGAGTTATTTTGACGTATTTCTAAAATTTTTGCCAAGAATTTTTCTCATTTTAATGTAACAGGTGTAGCAAATAGAGATGTCATTTCTAACAAACAAATGTCTAGGTTTAATGGAACATCAAAATAGATTACAATAAAAATTTAATAACGGAATGCATCTGGACACAATAAATGTGTGCGATATTGAAAAACAGATAAAGTTGAGTAAACGCTGCCACCAAATTTGCACAGTGACAGTCTGCGTCAACTAAGAATTTATTACGGTGACTCAGCCAACAAGTGTAGCAAACAATCAGGAATTTTATTATTATGAAAAGCAGTTTATTTTATTTTCTTACAATTACACACCAAATTTTCTAATTTATTCTTTTATTGCTACCAATAAAAATGTTATATTTAAATAAACTTCTTTGTTCTGTATATTATAAACAGTTAATAAAAAAATGTATAACTATTTATGTTTATAGGTTCATAAATATGAATTAAACCTTTTTTTTTCAGTGTGAGCGGAAGTGACGAAACGGAAAAGCGCAACAGTGCAGCCACTACAAGCGGAAATGAACAAAATGCACCAGACAGTATTAAGGTACTATTTTTTTTATTACGGCATAAAACTGTCAAGAAGTTAATATAAAAGACAAATTATTTTTTAAGTATATCAATACGAACAGCTGAAAAGTTGAAAAATTATTTCAACAATCAAATAAGTTTTTGGCAACTAATAGCTATTAAATGGACCATAATTTTGTGGTGATGTATTTATTGATGCACTTAAAATAGAGAAGATATAACAATACTATTTATATTTTGTATCTCTGCAGGTTATATCGTAAAATAGTTGAGGAAATATTTTATGAAAGCCATGAAAAGCGTAAAATTCAATCAAATTCAAAGTCATTTATATTAAAATTTATGATGTTGATGTATAATTTTTTAAGTTTGTTATAAATTGGCGAACGCAGAAATGAGTAATAATCTATGATGCATTTATTTATTTTTACATAAAATAAACCATTTTATAATAATATCCTAACATCAACTAATAAATTTTATTTGATATATACGTTAGAAATGATAAAATATACAATCACCTACCCATAAATTCTCAAGATATATTCATAAACACTCGTATTTATCGTCTTTCATATCCTATGAGTGTTAAGTCCCCCACTATTTTGGTGGAAGCGTTCAAAATTTTCATTCAAGTAGTCAGTAGTCCACTAAGCACAGACTTAGACGTGTGATTAGTGATGTCTCTCATGTGGATGAATTATATTAAAGATGGGTACAGGAGAAAGAAAAAAGAAAAGAAGGCAAATGCCAATAAAAGGAAATCTTATCCAGACGTTACTGTAAGTCAAAAAAAAAACTGTACCTGAATTTACAAATTGTTTCCAATAATTTACGATTTATTTATATAAGTAAATATATTTTAAATATATATTTGTTATTTCTTTTAAATTAAAATATATTATTTATAAAGTAAGTCGGTCTGTGAATTTTCAAAAATATTTGTATCTATTTTTTTTTTAATTATATTTTATTTATATATTTGGTCAAATTTATGATGATATAAATAAATTATTTATGACATATTCAAATGATCCAAATAATACATTTGTTTAAATATTTAATTATGATAAAAGAGAATTTTAAAAGCATCTATAAAATACATAAATTTATATTTGTTTTGAGCGGTAAATTAATTTGTTCTATTACTTTAATGTTTCTCTTTGATCTAAAGATTTATTCAACAACAAATAGATACTTTAATAAAATAAAATCTGAAACAATTAAATTAATAGAGAACCAAGTAAATATTTCAACGCGCCCTTTTTTAAACTTTTCAAAGCCAAATGCAATTTTACTTTTGGCAAAGGTATGTATGTGCAATATCAAAATGTCGTATGTTGACAAAATATACGAAGATATCCAAATTCTCATGTGTAGAATTGGGACAAAAAGTAAAAAGAAATGGGAATGTTCTTGTCAGAGAAAAGATGTAATATCTTTCAAAAAAAATGTAAGTTTTTAATTTATTTAAGTGTAATCTAGGTCGTGATAATAATAGAAATTTGAGATAGAAATAGATTATTTTTCTAGTCATAAATAAATCAGAATTGTGGTTAATTATTTGTTGCATATTTGATCCAGTATTTGAAATGCGTGTGGCAACAAATAAAAAAAATGTCACGGTATAAATAGTATGTGTGACAAAAAAATAAACGATGAAATATATTTTTAGCTAATGAGTGAGTCATTTTAAAATAAACTACATTTCCTTCCGCTTTCAAAGTTTGTTTATAGAATGTTCAACATTGATTAAAGTACGCAGTTCAATAAGTTATTTGAAAACACTTCATTTTCAATTGGATTTTAATTGTTTTGTGGTCGACAATTATTTCTGTCTCATGATGTATAACGGAACAAACAATGTTTGAAATACGCACAAACTCTAAAATTAACTTTATGTTTAAACATATTAATGTATCGTTTTCTCAGAACCAATTTATTAACAATATGCATTCTTATGCCTATATATGGACTGGAAAAGATTATATGTTAATAACAAGCCACTATTTCATGGAATGCTAGTGAAAAAATCTGATATGGACACCATATGACTTCCTTGTAGGCCTATTAAACATTACAAATTTTTGCTGCATTTAATTTGAACTTATTTCATTTGAAAAAAAATCAATCCCACATACAAAATTTCAACGTTCTACGGCTAATCGTTTTTGAGTTATGCGAAAAATTCAAAACATTCTTCGAGAAAATGTTTTTTTAGCTGTTGATTGCAATAAAAAAGAGATGCACAACTATATGTTGTAGTTCTACAAACAAAATTTTAATATTCAACGACTAATCATTTTTAAGATACCTTACGCCGAAACTAGTCAAAATGGATTCAGGGATGGTTGAAATCTGAAATACAATACCTTACTTACTTCGTACAAGGAAGTACAAATTGCAGGGTAAATTTACAATGTATTTTATCGTTTTGTTTAGCAAACTTTAACTGGTATGGAAAGATCACCACAGTTTCAAATTGTAAAGAAGAAACGAAAACTGTAATAATTTTTAATATAAAATATATTTATTTTCAGAAGCCAAACTTGAAAGATTGCAGTCTGTTTAAGATGGGTGACCACTCATGTTTTATTTCCAGATGCGATGTTCGCCATCCCCAGACGCGCGTCCGTTATCATCCTCCAGTTTATCATCCTCTTCGTCGCGTAGAGACCGTGCTAGACCTCTGACCCGTTACCTGCCCATCAGGTCATCCGAGCTGGACCTGCGTGCACATGTCGAGTCAGCAGGACACCAGGTAGCTCTGTGTCCTCACGTGGACATCACAGCCACCGCTGCCCGAGGTTGGCTGCATAAGCTAGGCGGGAAGATTTCAGGGTGGAACAAGAGGTGGTTTGTGTTTGATCGGACCAAGAGGATGATGGTCTATTATGGGGATAAGAACGAGAAAAAGGTTCGAGGCGGATGCTACTTCCAGGTAGGAAACAAATGACATAGGGTTGTCGTTGGAAAAACCCTCTTTTATAAATTTAGTACAAAATGTTTTTTTTTTCAAAAAAAAACCCAGTACGCTGAGGAAATCTCGAAATAAAAACGGGTTTTTGTCAACCCTGAATGAAAGTCTGGTTGGTTTTATGTTAACATATGGTTTATTTTAGGCGATAGAAGAAGTGTATTTGGACCACCAGAACAGTGTAAAATCTCCCAACCCTCATCTCACCTTCATAATCAAAACCCATGAGCGCAACTATCACCTGATGGCGCCCTCTCCAGAGGCGATGCGCATCTGGGTGGACATTGTGTTCACAGGCGCCGAAGGCTACCAGGAGTTCCAACACGGAACCTAAACTCCGAACAATTCATTCTCATTGTACATATGTAATATATTAGGATTTTTATACGCAGCTTTTATTACCAAAATATTTTATATACAAAATCTCATGTAATATAGAGACATACTGCACGTGTATATGTGTGCCACTACTACTTAGATATTTATGTCAGGAATCAGTGCCTTCGCAGAGACTGATTTTCAAATAAATAAATGTTTTCATTCTATTTGTTATTTTTACTTCCTTGTACTAAGTAAAGTATTGTAATAGCGAAAATTTACTGTTTTTAAATTTTAACGGAAATATACATTTTCACGATCCCTGAATCCATTTTGACTAGTTTCGGCGTGACGTTTGTACGTACGTATGTATCTCGCATAACTCAAAAATTATTAGCCGTACAATGTTGAAATTTTGTACATTGGACTACTATAACATCTAGTTGCGTCCCTCCCGTTTTATTGTAATCAACAATGCCAAAAGCCGTAGAATGTTGAAATTTTG
Source organism: Stenolophus ochropezus (assembly GCA_035578165.1). Taxonomy (NCBI): domain Eukaryota; kingdom Metazoa; phylum Arthropoda; class Insecta; order Coleoptera; family Carabidae; genus Stenolophus; species Stenolophus ochropezus. The sequence continues at coordinate 24,435,479 of JAQOWZ010000005.1, read as the reverse complement.
TATGTAGTATTTCATTTGAAAATTCCGCTTTAACGTGTAATGTGCAGATACTCCACCAGATTACTCGTATGTAAGCTGTCAGAAAACTAACCTGTGTTTATAAGCAAATTTATCTGCATAATAAACATGCCTCCAAAACCGAGATTGCACAAAGAAAAGGGAAAAATGAAATCTATTCCCAAAGTAGAACAAACTCCTTTAAACGAGCCTCAACCAAGTACGTCCGAACAAGAAAACCAAGTGCAATTCGAAGTGGAGTTGCTGTGGTGTATCCAACAGCTACAATCAGCTTTAAGTTCGGGAAAACTCAACTCAAAACAAAGTAAAGTACCCCTTTAACTCTTCCTCATGTTCTAATTTATTTTCTTGTAGCTCAAGATAGCACAAAGACATTAAACTTGCTTATGAGTCATTCGACTCCTATCATAAGAAAACGACAACTAATGAGGCTGTCCTTCGGGGACTACAGGGCCAAAATGTTAGAAGAACAAACCAGATACTTAAAAAGTAAGTATACAATGTGATTGTGAAATAAGCTGACATACATTCTTTACAGAAAATGAAAAAATAACTTACGTATCATGCAAACCTAGTAAGAAATCCGTGTTCGTTAAAAAGGCTCCGTTCCTGTCCACCGGAAAAGACTTTAAATTTAATTTTGAGACACCAAAAGATCAGTTGGATACTATAGAAAAAGCAATAGAAAATATGGAGATTAAAGAAGAAAGTGACAAAAAAAATACTAATTATCAATTTGAACCGTCGAGTAATGCATTTAGATTTAATTTTTCTGTAGATATGGATTAATATTTGTATATTTTATAATAAATTTTCATTTGTATAACTCTTCTTTCTAATCAATTATTAATTCGCAAAATTATTTGTAAAAAATAAATTTCTTACCTTTTGAAGACTGACTACGAAAAGTAAATGGAGTAAGTAAGTAATCTTATTCGGGAACACATATTTTTTCACTGTTCTAAACATGTTCAATTGGCTAAAGTTAATTCTTATTCAAAAAGATTATAACGGTTTTTGTTCTTTTAACCGCCATTTTAGCGCACAATAACAATATATATTCATTTTTCTATTTCAAAATAGTCACTTCTAAATTATATAATACGTTATAATAGTCGTAAAAAGTTAGTGGATCTAATTAGTTACAAGTTATTAATTATTTTTACAAAATTTCAATAAAAATTACGCATTATTAACAACAATCCCAGATACACTCCGCGTTGTTGACAAAACAATTGAACTGTTTGAATATATGCAGAATTTGTAAGCTTCATTCTCATTGGTCGAGATTTGAATCGTTAATAACATTTTAAGATATTATTATTGTTGGAATTATTAATAATTATCAATATTCGTATTGAAAATATTAAATATTTTCATATAAAAGCTAAGAATTAATACTTTTTTTGTTATACGTCATAACACAAAATTGCGGGTTATTTTAGAACTATTTTATCAAAGATTGGACGTTGAATTGAATCTACGGGAACAAATTAGGAAGAAGACATGCCTGATTTGCACCTAAACATCATAGCAGTTAACATGAAACTACCTTCAACAATACAAAACTTATATAAGACAAATAAATATAAAAATATGAATTTGTATTTTACCAAAGTTAGTCCACGGGCTGTTTCTCAGTTTCCTTAGCAAACCTCTTTCCAGGGGCTATGTAGAAGTTTTCATGTTTTTTTCCATTTGTTTATTCTCTTATTTTCTTACGTTTAAAAATAATTACTAGGAATCCGAAAGGATTTGTTTTGATAGTGTTCCTATCAATACCATCTAATTCGCATGCAAACATAAATATATAATAAAATATCACTAGACTTTTATCTCAAAAATAATTTGTTTATTTCTTTATTAATATCAAATTTAAAATATTTATAATATTTCCACATTTATAGTTACAAAGAAAATATATTTCTTTTTAATACAAAGCGCTTACATTAATTACTGCTTTATAAGCAAATTACAACAGTTTTTTATATCCAAAATACATTTTAAAATCAATCTTTAATCTTAATTAAGTAATCTCTACTTGAATGACTCCAGGAATATTTCAACAGGAATGTCAATATTACGTTCAACCATTTCTATGAATGATCTTACATCTTTCTTTAATTCACTATGCAACAAATTATAATATTTTGTGCCTTGCCCTTTGGAAACGAAGCATTCAGCCTTCCCACCATAAGCTTCATCTGTATATCCATACGATATATGTTTTCGATCAAATTCTAGTTCTTCCAGCATATCATTTACTGCTTGTATGTTTGTATTATATAACGAAGAATTTTTGTACATCTTAACTAAGTCATATGCATTTCCTAGGTAATAAGAACCTTCCTTAAGAGTTTTCCAAGGATTGGGGTTCTTTTCAGAGCCGTATGGTTGCGATAAATCCCGCAACATAGGAAGGTAAAGCTCAGAAAACTCCATATGCAATTTTGCAGCACTTTTAAGATTTTCCAGTTGATCCAACTGATAATCACTGGTAGACTCTTTCAGCATTTTTAACACCAATACACTATAGTTCTTTTTGAGAGACTAAACAAATATTCCTCACTACCTCTCAATTTTAACGGTACAGCACTTTTTAGAGTATTTGAATCCACTTGAGATTACAGCCTTTTTTTGATAAAATCAAATTAAATTTTTTTGAATTAATAAAATAAAGTAAATACTAACTCTTCACTATTTTTTTTATTAAAAGTTAACGACTTTCAATCAACGAAATCATATGATATGATTGCTATTGCTACTAAGGATCAAAGATAAGGATGATACTCCCTGATAAGGATCGTATGCTTGCTTGTTATCATATAAACAGAGTTGACAACATTTAAATAACGAAGAACGGAAGCTCAATCTGTGTAATTATGAATCCTATAATTTAAATTGTATATTATACGTTTAGTATTAATTTATCTAGATTGATATAAGATATGGCCCTGAAAAAAGCACAGATGTATTAAGAATAATGAAGATTTAGAATTATTAAATATAACCATAGTTTATAAAAACTAGAGCTTTTTTGATGCTTCTGTTCCGTTTTTAAGTAATTTGCAAATTGTTCGTAGGTATAATAAAAGTTAGTAAATTTGTATGTGAAGAACAATATTAAAGGGTGACAGGGTATATCTGCTGGATTCATATTTTGTCAAAACTGCAGCTTATGTTAACTGTGTTTCAGTTTTTGAATGCCTGCAGCTTTGGCAAAGTAAAAACTCAATCCAATTGTATTTCCGTGTCTAACTGTACCACAGAGTTTTTGTATATTGCGTGGTTAGAATTTGTGGTCCCAAAATCGTTAAAAATGAGAGACAGTGGCTGGTACCGAAGATTGCGTGCAGAATGCACACCGAGGAAGAAGTTAAATGAAGGAACGTTTCCAGGAAGCAGCATTCTATGCTTACACCTTTACCAAATAGATTACACTTACAATTAAATGATTTTTAATACAAAGTAAGTTTATAAATCATCACATCTTGTGTGCGCATCTTTTAATTGTTATTATTATCTTATGTCTTACATTTCTGACAGAAAAGCGTTTACAGTGAAATTCTAAGCAATTACACGTGTTAATTATCATATAGATTGTATGCCTCCCTCGCATGACTATTGCAGTACGCATCCATGGCGAATAAATGAACAATAATATAATTTAGCGCTGATGGTCTATAAATACAGACATTGCGTGCTAATGTGAAAGCCTATACGTGGATGTTCGTGTTTGAGGGTAGTGGAGACTTCGCACGCTTAGCACAGATTGGTACGGGCCACCGAAACCACACCAAATCACAGACAGACATCGGGAAACAACAAATTTCATGCGCAATATCCGCATATTTCAAAAAGTTATTATTTTTTATACATAAATAAATAAATTATTTATTTATTTTTGTTTATAAAACACATTTTATCCAGTTTACAATTTATAAATGTTTAATTGCTTCAATTAGTAATTCGGAGATAAGTAATGTTATTTTTTTTATTAAAATGTATTTTTCGTGAATTTTTTTAAATAAATTTTATGTCTGGTAATTAATAATAAATATAAAAAATCTGATTCTTTATACTCTTATTAATTTATAAGTATTTTGCTACACTTTTTTATTAAAAATTACACCATTCTACAGCTAATCGTTTTTGAGTTAAACAAAAAATTCAATAAAATCCTTTGAGCGTAGAACCCTTTTGGCATTGTCGATTGTAATAAAAAAGAGAGTTACATAACTAGATGTTATAGCAGTCCAATATACAAAATTTCAACATTCTACTCCTAATCATTTTTAAATTATGTGAGTTATTTCCGTACGAAACTAGTCAAAACGGATATTTCCTTTGAAATTTGCAATCACAATACTTCCTTTATTTCGTACAAGGAATTAATAAAGTACCGAATTTTTACAATATAAAAACAAGTATAATTGTAGGAGAATAGCACTATCTAGAGATGCTTGAATTGTATCGTTATTTCGGTTGTACACTTATGTAAAATAAATTGTTTAGGTTATAAATTTTGCTGTAAATGATCTAAATAATTCAATAAATTATCTCATCCGCCTTTTTCGGGTTTAACAATTTGTGCAGCCAATCGCTACGCCTTGTCCCCCCACTCAGCCGGCTGGTGTCAGGGAAGTTTCCCCAGCTCGGCTCACTACAGTGCCGGGATGTTTGGCAGCAAGAAGCACGTACACGGGGCAGGCTCTGGAACCGGCTACTCCAGCTTCCTAGCCCGACCCAAGCTCGGAGCCGTTCGCGGCATCTACTCCGCTCGGCCGCTGTCCACCAGGCTCGGTGCCTCCGCTCGCAAGATGAAATACAGGTGAGGTATACACCCTAACTTAGGTGGGAGATATCTACATCTATTTTATTAATTTACATGGAAAGATATTTGTGATTTAATCAGCGAATATAATATATACAAGACCAGCACCGAGAATATTTAGCAGGAATCAATATTTTTACATATTTTTTTTCGGAAATTAATTTCACCATATCATAGTTTTACTTCAACCATTTCAAAAAGACGCTAATTTATTTATTTATTAACGATATATTGTATCACATCTATATTTGGGTATAGATTTTTAGGTATTATTATCTACATAATTGTATGGAAATTCATCACTCATTTTTGGGTGTAAATATTGACAATTATAAATATGTATATTACGCTCAGTATATAATATTTTATTTATTTATTTATGTATAATATACAAATATTTTTTATGATTAATGTTCATATAGTTAATAAAATATAATAAAAAATACATTGTTGAAGAACAAAGTTAACACTAAAGTATTGTTTGGAAAATCTATTCTATTCTGTAATATTCCCTTTGATCTTCATTGTTGCATTCCTGTAGAACTTTAGACCATTAATCTACCATTTCATTGCAAATCAATACAATATTAATGACCCAGTTTAACCAAAATACATCAAAATATCTTTAAACACACAATCGGAATTTCGCACCACCCGCTAGTCTTGTTGCTTGGTTACTCCGATATTACAATCACAACAAATGCTTTGCATTTGTAAAACTGCATTCAGAATGATGATTCACACACGTAAACCATGTAATATTGATCAAAAATGTTTAGTTTGTAGTTTAACAATAAATTAGTGCAATATTTATGTGATTAAATGGAAGAAATTAGCGAAAAAAGTTGTAAGTTAAATTTGTTGATCTGTTACCAAGTTACCATAGTAAGTTTGTTTAGAAAAAAAATGAAGACTCAAACAAAGTTGTATGTTTTTCTGCGATGGATTTTATACAATTATTGCTATTTTTGTCAGGAAATCTAGCGCTCCGTCCAAAATGGACACATATAAAAAGCGTCCGGACCCAGTGGACACGGCTTACCGTGAAGCAGTCGGCCGCTTGAAGGTTCTTCTCGCTGAAAGCTACACAGTTCCCATCGGTAAACGCTTTCAGCCAGACAGCGGCGACGATACAGACAACCAGAGTCTCCTCAGCAGCAGGAGTCGCCACTCACACCATCATTACCACAGAACCAGTCCTTTCATCAGCAGGCGATACCCGTATTATTCCACAAATAAATACGAGAAAACACACACGCACACCGACTACAAACCTGCACCTGAAGTCGACAGGTAAACAATCTGTTAGGCTACCTTAGTTACACACTACACATTGTAATTATTTAGGAAAGATAATCCTCCTGAAAAATGGGAAGAAAAACAACCAGCTCCAGAAATGATGAGCTTTATTCAAAGACAAGAAGATTATATTGAGCAACTTGAACGAGAAGCTCAATTTTGTAGAGTTAGTAATATTTAAATAATTTGTAAACTTTAAAATAATTAATAATATTGTAGGATGAACTATCTGGTTTGTTGGGAAAAGTAAAAGAAGTCATATCAGAAAATGAAAATCTACATGAAAAACAAAAATCTAATCTTATTAAATCGGTTTTTGATCATTTGGAAACTGAAACTGAGACGGAAGCAGAATTAGAGGTAAGTAAATATAATTTATAAAATCTTTTTTTACTGTAAATTAAAATTTAGCTTTCTAAGTCTCCGAGGAAGAGTCCGAGAAAGGCTAAGCGACTAGAAGGCCCAAGCATCGTATTTGAATCCCGCATTTCCGAACTCGAAGCACAATTAACTCAAACCAAAATTGAGTTGAAAAAGTGCAAAGAAGAAAACGACAACTACAAGCGCAAAATCGCCGATGGAACCATCGGAGATTTATCCAATTTCGACTCTTACAAGACACAAATCGATAACGTACAAAGGTAACAACACACTACATTCATTATCACTTCTTAAAGTTTGTTTCATAGGGAAAAAAATCAACTACAAGAACAAGTCACAAAGTTACAATACGAGTTAGCAGCATTGAAAGAGAGAAATAACGACACGACTCATAAAATCAAACGCAGTTTGGATGTGGTTGAACAAGCTCAGTTCGAGAAAACTCAACTAGAATCTGAGATTAGAAGATTGAAAGATGAACTGGACAGACAGCACGATAAACTACGCGAAACTATTCATGAACAAGTAAGACATATTTATTGTAGAAGTTAAAAGATTTTGAAGTTGTATTGCAGGGCAGGAGAATAGCAGACGAGCGTGCTGCCATCGAAAGAAGGTACACTCAGCAAGTGGAGCAGCTCAGCGCAGAGTTGGGAGTGCAATGGGAAGCTGCCAGCAAACTACAACTAGAGCTGGACAAACAGAGGAGAGAAGACTCCGATGTGAAGAGAGATCTGGCTTCCAAACAGGCACACATCGAAGAGTTGAGGAAAGAAATGATGAATAAAACCGGTAAGACAAAAATATACGATCATAATTTTTCAAATACATCCCTTACTGTAAACATATACGCTTGTTTTCACTCTTATTTATTTTAAAACTCAAATCAAATCAATTGATCCAGTTGTCAGCCAAAGAATATTTTAAAAGTTAAAATAAAATGTATTTAATTTATTTTTAAGTATATGTTTCTTTTGATACTTGAAAGTATCGATAATTTTTATTTTATATTTATACCCAAATACCGATACTTTCTCAGTATCTTATATCCTTACTTGTGGGAAATAATTTCCTCAGTGGGTGTGTTTGCAGCGGGCCTGCAATCCGAGTTGGCAGCGGCCGGGGCGGAGCGTGGGGCTCTGGAGCAGCAGGTGGCCGGGCTGCACCTGGCCGTGGAGCGAGCGGAGCGCCAAGGGAAGGCGGAGGCCGCGAGGCTGCAGGCCGAGGTGCAGTCGCTGCGCCAGCGGCTGGACCGCGCCGACTCCGACCTCCTGCACAGCCGCCGGGAGAACCTGCGGCTCACCGAACAGGTCGCTGCCCTGGAGAAAGAAGTAATAGGTAAAAGCCTGTATTGTGACCTCGTGTAACGCTGTGATCCACAGATCAACATGAATGCGCTGTTAACGGAGGACAAGCACCGGCCGTCCTCCGCAGCGGCGATAGTGGCCGAGCCGACCAAAGCACTGCCGCTGCCACCCCCGAAGGACCGCGAGAAGGAGCTGTCGTCCATGATCCAGGACATGGAGGCCAAGCACGGTGAGTGCGCGCGATGTATGCGTGAGAGGGTGGTTTTGCCATGAGTTGGTTTTGATGTTTGACTGTTGCAGTCGCCACGGTGGCGGAGTTAGAGGGGATGATTCAGTCGCAAAATCAACTCATGGAAAAACTCACGAGCGAGTGCCATCTGCTCACGCAGAAACTCGAAGACGCTTCCACCAGACACAAGTAAGACATACCAGTACATTACTTCAGCCTTGACATACATGCAGACGTGAGTTAGAGTGAGCTCATGGTGATGTTGGGTTGTTGTTGGTAGGCTCGCAAGCGGCAAGCGGAAAAAGCGAGTCCGCTTCTCCGTCTCAGCGCAAGGAGCCCATTAAACTAGATATTAACATTACTGTTGTGCCCAAACCCAAACAGGTCAGTGACTCACTCTAATTCCTCACGTGCCCCACCCCCGCACCTCACAGCCCTAAGATCTTCCGCAGACTTGACAGACTGAGTCTCCGCGACCAGAACGCGCAGCTGCTCGCCAAGCTCCGCCAGGTGTGGACGATCTGTAAACACTTACACTCCGCGCCAGCCCTCCACGACCTCCAGGTATTAACTCACTCTTTTATGTCGTAGGGAAGAAATACGGGAACTACAAACTAGCTTAGATTATTTGTCTGACAAATTTGAGCAGCAAGCTAATGTACAATCGTCTAACTCAGGTAGACTACCTTCAATAACGTCTACAGCTGCTTTATACCTTCATTTCTTATAATCATTCATTTTGTTATTCACTAAACACCCATTCAAATCAACCATATCAATATTTTTATATTCCGTTGCAAACTTAGAAGTAGCTAGATTCAAGTTTAACTAAAGAATAGTTTTTATTATTGCACAAGAAATATAGAAAAAAAAATAGAATAATAGTGTTGTTGCTGAACGCTGTATTTGATGTTAGATGAGCAGCACAGAGCACCCGACACCCCATCCAGAGCTCGGGAGCGAGCCAGGCGTGAACCTGAGCCCTCTGGAACACCTTTGACGTCTTCAGTTCCATCGCACACCACCCCCGAACCACAACCATCCCCTACCATCCAGCCACCCCCACAACCAGAGTACTACCCGGACCAGCAGTACCCGCAGGAAGAGCAGTACCAACAAGAGGAGCAGTACCCAGCAGATGAACAGCAGTACCAACAGCCAGGCCAGTATGACGAGCAGCAAGGACAGTACGAACAACCGTATGAGCAGAAACCAGCGGATTATCCAATGGATCAGCAGTACGTAGAGCCGCAGTACCCCGACCAGCAGTACTACGACGAGAACCAACAGTACCAGCAGGAGTACCCCATGGAGCAGGACTACCCGCAGCAGAACTACCCTGCAGAGTACCCCGAGCAGGAGTACCCGCAGCAGGAATACCAGCAGCAGGAACCGCAGTACAGCCAGGAACAACCAGCAGTCAGTCCCACACCACAACAACCAGTCAGTCCGACACAACAACCGATCGGTACCAACGAACAACCAAACGTTGTTAAACCTTCAAAGTCACCAGAAATCAAATAATTTCAACTTAGCGGAATTCTAGTCAAAATTGTTATTTATTTATATGTTTATGCACGTTCACAAATATAAAGTAAGATAGAAAGTTGAAATATGAACAATATGTAACACTTTATAAATAAATTTATCCTATATATTGTATGACTTTCTTATTATTTTTTAGGAAAGATATTGCTAAAAAATATAGGAAGAAAAATAAACAGTTTCAGAAATGATAAACGACAAGAAGATTATATTGAGCAGCTTAAATGAGAAGCGCAGTCAGTACATTTAAAAAATTTATAAACTTAAAAATAAACGAAAATATTGTTTCATAAATTGGCGAATCTATTGGGAAAAGTAATAGATAAAAGGCTGATAACAGTGTAAAAACAGTTTAAGTATTTGCTAATAGATGGCAATATTATTACAGTTTAGACCGGTGCTAATAGATGATAAAATTAGAAGAGTAACTTAGGGCCGAATTGATAGATGGCAATGCTATAGAAATAGGGTGAGGGGCCCAAACTTGTCAGTGGGTCCAGAAAAGAGTGGGAATTTTAAATAGACGTCATGTGCAGAGATAGCGATAGCAATAGTATGGTGTTTTAAAATAATTATGTAATAGAAAGCATTATCTACAGAATGCGCTATTGCCGTGCTGGCGCGTCCTAAGTTATATTCCAGACAGTTGGTAACATTGAAAAACACTCGTTTAATTTTTGTTGACGTAACTAGTAGAGATAATAATCTACATATATAGGTAACCGGTATTCATATTGGGGCGTTTTTCGTAACAAAATGATACCAATTTTAGCTTTTTCAATTTTTTCGCTTGCTCTTGTAATTTGTATTAAATATTTATATTTGCCACAATTAAAATCTTTAAATGGTAAACATGTAGTAATAACGGGAGGTTCAAGTGGAATAGGAAAAAGTGTGGGTGTAGAAGCGGCAAAACGAGGAGCTCATGTAACAATATTAGCTAGAGATAAAAATAAATTGGAATCAGCTAAAACTGAAATATTAAAATCATGTATTAATCCAGAAGTGCAGACAATAAAGGCTATTTCACTTGATGTTACCCAGCATGTAGCCGTAGAAAAGATTTTGAGGGAAATAGATAATGAATTACCTATTTTCATGTTGGTTAATTGTGCAGGAATGGCCATTTGTGGTATTTTAGAAGATCAGTCTATTGACGATATTAGTAAAGTAGTAAATCTTAATTTTCTTGGCACTGTATATCCAATTCGAACACTTGTACCAGCTATGAAATCCAGAAATGAAGGAATCATTGTAATTACTGCTTCGCAAGCTGCACTTCTAGGTATTTATGGATTAGCAACATACAGTGCTTCGAAATATGCTTTAAGAGGACTTGCTGAAGCATTGGATATGGAATTACGGTCATACAACATTTCTGTTACACTATCTTTGCCACCTGATACTGACACTCCTGGATTTGAAAATGAGAATAAATCAAAACCAAAAGAAACTCATCTTATATCAGAATCTGCCGGCTTATTTCAACCAGATGATATTGCAAAGAAATTAATTGATGATTCTTTGGTAAGAATAATTATGAGCAAGATGTGCACAAAAATATAGATACTAACAACATTTTTTTATAGAGTGGTAGATTTTATAGTACGAATGGATTCGAAAGTTTTATGCTGAGTACACTTTGCTGTGGAATGACTCCATTCGTCACATTTGCTGAAGTTATAGTCCAGGCTTTACTCATTGGTCCTTTCCGTTTGATAAGTTCTTTCTACATTTTAAAATTCCAAAACATAGTTAAAAACTGTAAAAGTACGAAACAAGAATAATTTTATATTTTTTATGAGGGTATTTTAAAATGTGCGAAATATATTCTTTAATTCTTTTGATAAATCTTTGCTTTGCTCTATTTATAGAGCTTTTATCCGAATGGATTTGTACTGTTTGAATTCTTTAAAGAATTTTTTTGCACTATTATATTGACTGAAAAATGGTTTGTACTGATTATTTTTATATTACGACTTTTATATGTATGAAAATATTGTTAATAAATAATAAGACAATTGATAATTAATTTAATTTAGCAAAAATCAACAATACATTCCTATAAATAATAAGAAAAAAAATAATTCTCCAACTCTATATCTCCACGATCCAGAAGTTCTAAAAATAAATTCCGTGGGATAATTCTGTTTACCTGTATCGCTGGATTACAAAGTAAATTATATAATTCCCCCTCAGAAGAAGCAGTTAATGATAATTGTTTCATTTTGCAAATTTACCGGCTTTGACTTACGTAGCTTCTTAAAGGGATTATAAGGGTCACCGAATATGGTCACATCTTTATATATAAATTTAGTTTGAATTTGCTTGCAACCACAACTGAACACGTCAACGGGCTACATTAGAATAATATTACATAAAAATTTTACAAATTATAAATAAAAATAGGTATATTAATTAGCAGGTTTTTAAGAAAGTCCCACTACATCGTTTTTAAAAATTATAGTAATCCCTCCTGACGCTTAGGAACATAAATATCCTGCTGTGATGAGGTATATAGAGTCGTTACGAAGTCATGTCATTTGCATATATCTTGGTACAAACTATACGAGACCTAAGATATGTTTAAATTTATATATATATATTAATTCCATATATGGCACAAAAAAACCTATTTTCATAAAAATAATAATTCTTAATGTATGTATATTTTTAAAATAAATTTTCATGTTAATAAGAATCTACAATCAATGCCCATATAATATTTCAACCAAAAATAAAAATTGATACAGTAAAGGGGTATCAAGAGCAATGGTTATTTGTAGTTATGAAATTTCACTCAGGAAATGATAAAGAATAGAGTCTAAATAAGTATTTTGTAGATTCTTTTTACTCACAGTCGAATTTAGGGATGTCCCAGACTTCATGCTGCCCACTGTACTTTGGTAGTTAGTCGTTAAATTTTGCTACTGTAACATTTTCTGTGGTGCATTATGATAGGTGATCTATCTCTTCACTGCAATCAAAAAAGACAACTGTTTTTATATATTGTCACTATTTGCATATCACAAGTTTTTCGTACAAATATAATTTTAATAAAAAATATTGCAAAATTAATTGACTTATGGATTCCAAATAATATTTGAAACAATTCAATTGATATTTTAGCAAAATTTATAAAATAATTTTGATCGTCAAATTAAAAAGAATACTGGTGACTATAAATAATAATAATAATAATTATTAATGCAAGTAAAATTAAAAGGCTTTTTAGTATAAAAACATGTACTAAAACCATTATTTATTTTAACCGTTATGTTATTAATAATTTAACACTTTTTTCTGTCATGAAAATATATCAGAGGTGATATATGGTACATCGTAATAATAATATTTGTTCTACCTGATACAAAACAATTTCATTTCATATGAATTAACCACCGTGTATAAAAATGAAGTAAAAATTTACTTTAATTGAATTGAAATAATTAGGTAAAAAACAATATAAAAAATAAATGCAGTCATTTTATATAACAAAAAATACAAAAAACTTTTGCAGATGGGATTAGCTTTTAAATATAAGTTAGCTTAGGTTAAGTGGTGTCCTGGTGTCACGTTTTATTCTGTTTTTCTAATACTTAGATTACTTTTATGACTTATTCATACAAAATTGTCAACATGAAATGATGCGTATGGTACATACATAATTTATTTACAATTTTTTAATAAGTTGCCGTCAATTGATAACTAATTAAATAATTGATATCATATTTTTTGTTATTGTTTTGGTAAATGTTTTTATTATGTATGTTGTAGCATTGTATAATATATAATATGTACACAAATATAATTAATAAAAACGTACCTTTTCAATTCAGATGAATGCATGCTATTAATTCGTGAATCTTTTTATTTAACACAAAACCCAGCCGCAGATTGGTGGTTCCGCGTTATCATCATTGACGATACTTATATAATTAGCCCGAAGAATGTGGGATTTTACGATTTTCATCTTGATTAAAATACCAAATGATGTACACAGATTTACCAATGCTCAATTTAGATAAAGATCAAGTTTCCCATGGATTTTTTTAATTCGTTATCAAATAAAAATTGTTTTTCCTTATAGTGTAATATTTATACATATAAATTAATTTTATGTTTCGGGTTTGATTTCTACTGTAATTTTTAAGTAAATTCTAATTATAGCATGTATAAATTTACAGTACAAGTATTATATAGCTGAGGGAAGAATAATACCTGCCTACACCTTTAATAAAACTTACAGTAAATAAAAATTATGTTATAAGTTAGGAGTATAAAATCGTGAGCATAATTTCTGTATTATAGAATACTATTTCTTGCTAACTTAATGATAGATGAAGTAAATTCGCAAGTCAGTGATATGTGAAACAATTAAGTGTACGTACTGTAAAAATCAGCTAGTAATAATTTCGAACAATTACTTTCTGAGGAAAAATGGGAAAACCCATGGGGTTGAAACCGGTCAGAGAGGAAATAAATTTTACTACGACTTCATGGAAACTGCCACCTTTCTCATACTATATACAGCTTCAAATTTGAGTATTTTCCACACTCGTGAGTTAAAGTGTGAGAAATGATTTCTTTTTGAGAGATTACGTGCACTATATTGTTTTTTTTTTATGTCAAATAGCTTTTGTGCATCTATTTTTATTTTTTAACGTTTAACAGCAGCCCTGCTCGTGCAGAAACACCTATTTCCCAACTTGTGTGATTCCAGCATTCAACTTCATATCGAGCTGAAACCTATACACCTCTTGGGAAATAGGCGACTTTCTGCACTTGTTACACAATATTCTATTTTCTTACAACCGGGTATAAAGTACATACTTTTATACTATTTAGAGTTTTTTAAAATTAGTTTTTATTAATATTTCGGTTGTGTAAAGTAAGTGTTTTTTATCTCGTACTATAATTTCTGCATTCGACTATGTCTCATGCGTTAAATAGTACTCGACTAAAATCACTTACCTTACACATTAGTTGCATATATAACTATTATTCAACTGACTGAATTCCAGTAATTTTTCCTTAATAATAAAGCATGTCGTATGTCGTACAATGGAATTTCTTGATTACAAAATTAACTTTTTGTTGAAGCTGGCAAATCCAAAATACACGTTTTGTTTCTGAATCAGTATTTGTGTAGACTTGTTAGCCTCGACTTTAGCGGCAAAATACTAATATTAAGTATTTTCCTTATTCTGTCGTGTACCTGTCAGGTAAGCAAAACATGGCTCAGGTATGGCTACAAGTGCTAGTTCTTGTGATTTTAAGTGCATTTTCTCATGAATTAGGTAAGTTTTGTTTAATCTCCTTAAAAGTTTATACATTACTTGTTAAAAAACGTTCCATAATTTTTGTTGTGAGCCAAACAATCTAAACTTTTATTTTTGAAATCATGAGTAAAAATGTCGAAAATTTCAGGGATTTTACAATTTTTTCGATGTAATACATATAGTTTATGTAATAATTATAATACGTATTAAAAGCGTATTTTCGTTTTCTGATATTTTTTAACATTCATACGTACTTACAGCAGATTTTATTAAAAGAAGTTTATTGGTACAATAAAATATTAAATTGGTTTCAATAGTACATCGCATTGCTTATGAATATAGCAGATATACTTTTATACAAATCCATATGTGTTTTTGCTAGATATATTTTCAAAATTTGTGTATTTGTGAAAAATTCATGTACTTATAGAAGCTTATATTTTGAATTAAAAAATGCATGTTTTGCACATTTTCCAACATCTTGCATATTTTGAGTTTTTGTGCGTATTTTGCGATTTTCTGTATTGTTCCTCTTTTTCTGACTCCATAAAAACCTTTCGAAAAAGTGAATGAGCAAAATTTTTCATTTAAAATAAGTACACGTGAATACTTATTGAGTAAAATGCAACTTTCAATAAGCCGGTAAAGCTTAAATAGTTATTTACGATACAAATACAAGTACGGAAAGCAAAAATTGTGTCAGTCACGACCGGGTTAGAATTTTTAGAACCGTGAGATGAATATTTCTTTGAAAAATATGTAGTAATAACGGGAATTAATTTCCAAAGCTGCTAATGCTGTATTTTTGCGTAAACCCGAAAATATTTGAAAATATCGAATTTTTAGCTGGAAAATTATCAAATTACATACGCTGATACCAAATTTACAAACAGAATTTAATTATCTCTTTTCGTTTCGGAGATATTTGCTTTCAAAGTTGCACCTCAAAAAAGTGGGTTTTTTGAGTATATTTCAAGAATGAGAAGAGATACAATCTCAAACACTTTACCATTCAATTCTACGGGAAAAGTTATATAAAGAAATGTTTTGCCCACATATACGTTCTTTGAAACGATTTGGTGAAAAATAAGAAAAACGAAAAAACCTAAATTTCTATTTTTCGCCTCGAAACTTTTTGTCTCCAAAATTTTTCATTTTTTTAACTAAAGTTGATATCGATGCGCTGATTCCAAATTTTCAAACAGAATTCAATTATCTCTTCCCGTTTTGAAGATATTTGAGTTTAAATATATACCTAAAAAATTAGGTTTTTTGGGTATATCCCTCAAATGGTTAGGTTTAAGGTTTTGGCGACCTCACCATTTGATTCTACGGGCAAAATTACATAAGTGTACCAATTTTCAGATTTTTATCTCAACAGATAGAATTTTTAGAAGGAAAAAACTGAAAATGGCCAAAAACGAAAAAAATCGTAAGGGGTTCATCAGGCATTTTTCTCGATTTTTGCCATTTTCGTTTTTTCGCTCTAAAAATTGTATCCGTTGGAAATTAAATCTGAAAATTGGTACACTTACGTATTTTTGTCCGTAGAATCGATTGGTGTGGTCGCCAAAGTCGTAAACCTAACCATTTGAGGGGTATACCTAAAAAACCTATTTTTTGAGGTATTGCCAAAATTCTACTTTGAATGCAAATATTTCGAGAACGGTTCGAGATAATTGAATTCTGTTTAAAAATTTGGAATCAGCGCATCGATATCTACTTAAGTTCAGAAAATGAAAAGTTTTGGAGATAAAAAGTTCCTCAAAGAAATTTTAAAATTTACGTTTTTTTCGATTTTCTCATTTTTCACCTAATCGTTCCAAAGAACGTATATGCGGAGAAAACATTTCTTTATGTAGCTTTTCTCGTAGAATCGACTGGTATAATCGTTGAGATTGTATCTCTACCCATTTTATAGATTACAGCCAAAAAACACACTTTTTTGAGGTGCAACTTTGACAGCAAATATCTCAGGAACGAAAAGAGATAATTAAATTCCGTTTGAAAATTTGAAATCAGCGCGTCGAGATCTATCAATGTACACTATTTCCCAAAATTGAAATTTGGGCACATAAATGAGTATTTTTTTGGTATTTCGCGTTTTTCAACACAATTTTTAGTTTAATACTGTTGTTTGATACGCGGAAAAAACATTTCTTTACCACCACCAGACAATTTAGATTTATTTATTTGTTATTGTTTATCGTGGCTATAATTAATGTAGCTGTCTAAAATTGTTTTTCGTTCTATCTTTCCTTATAACTTAAATATTCAATGATTTTATTTAACATGAAATTCCTGTATTTATTGCTTTTCTCAAACCAGATACATATTTTTTTTTTGATTGGATGACGCAAGAAAAAATCTTAGAAACCACTTGTTTGAATAATTGAAATTTTATTTTAATTAATTAAATACTTGTTCAGAAGCTAGATATTTATAAAGTTATTATAAATGGTTAATAACGACTATTTTTAGAATTGGGTGATTCTTGTCGAACAAAGTCTGGAAAGTCTGGAGTCTGTAAATTTTTTGAGGATTGTGATGTGCAACTGCTGTTCTATGAACCGGATGTGGTATCTTGTAAACAACATAGTCCTATTTTATGTTGCCCGATGAATACTCGTATACCTATAGCCAACCAAAGTAAGTCATATATCAATGAAATCTTGCGATTTTTATTCATCGTTTTTACCTCCCGCCTATCAATATATAGATAAGGGAGATATTGTTTTTGGTCAAATTTCTCAAGAGTGGAGTTATCGTGGACGAAAAATCGTCACATACATATAGACATCACTGTAAAAATTGTAAAACCGCATTCTAGGGACCCTAATTCGTGCTCATATGTTGAAAACTTACCCTCGAGATATTTGACCAACAACAATACCTACTTTATTTATATATTGATAGACGGGTGGTAAAAAGATGGAATAAATATATAAGGAATATATTTGCTTGTGTGAGTCAAGGTAAGTTCGGTTCCGATTTTAATAAAAATAGCTGTTTTTTTGGTCATACAAATTTTTTTAAAGAAAATTTAGGTATGAAATAAATTAAAAATATTCTGAGCTGCAATAATAAACTAATTTTAAAACTATAAACTGAATGTACTGATAAACTTATACCGGATGTCCCAGCGAGACCGACACATGAGAGATTTACATAGGAAATCAGTTAATTATGAATAGTATCTCCCCAGTGCAAGATATTAACTTAAAATTTTGTTTGCTTATTGGGGAATATTATTTCTATGCATTACAGTTATTTGAAATATGTAATTTCGTCTGCAAGACGAGATTTATTAAATTATTAAATCTAATATTTTCCTTCAAAATCAGTCAGCCATGGAAATAAAAGAAAATATCTATGTGACAGTTCTGACAGCTAATGACATGCCATTGTAGATATTTATATTTTTGTAATATTGGTATATTATTTAACAAAAATCAACTAAATTCAACTTAAATAATATTAAAATACAGGGAATAAGAATTAAAATCAGTGATACTTAACTAAACTGTCAAGATAAATATTTTCTTTTATTTCCATGGCTGTCTGATTTTGAACGAAAATATTAGATTTTAAATTTAATTAATCTCGCCCTGCAGACGAAATTGCATATTTCAAATAAGTGTGATCCATAGAATTAATATTCTCCGATAAGTATACAAAATTTCAAGTTAATATCTTGCACTGGGGAGATACTATTCATAATTAACTGATTTCCCATGTAAAACTCCCATGTGTCGGTCGAGCTGGGACACCCGTTATAGAATATATTACTACAGTGGCGGGAGGTAATGTGTTGGACCCAGCAACCTAATACTTTGCATTTTAATTGTGTTACCTTACAATATGTAGTTCTCCATAGATTTCTACCAGCTTTTTGTTCATTTCTGATCCTTTTCGTTAATCCCTCCATATATTTTTCGTATTACTTTGCTTTCCTACATGAATTGATGATTTGCAAATTAAAAATTTATATATATGACATGTTCGATTTTACAATTATTACAATATTGTTTGTAGAATGCAAGGAGTATAGAAGAAACAAACCTTTAAGATCTACTGGAACTGTTGTTGGAGGAGAAGACGTAGAAAGTATTGATGAGTTTCCGCATATGGTAAGATAATTAAATTTACTTGTTTAATATATTATAGTAGTCCATTATCATTTAGAATTTAATAGATCGAATTTTATCCATTGCAAATGTAATAATATCAAATATTCTATTTGTAATATGGTCTTTTCAAGATACCTTAATAAACTGAAAAAGTCAAAGTTAAACCATTAATGATGTGTATTTAGTTTTAATTAGTTAATACTTTGTAGATTTATTCAAGAAGAAATAAGGAATATTTAGTTATGTAGGAATTTAAAATTTCTAATAATAGTTCTTTATATACGCATATGTCCCTATTTTTTAACAGATTAGGAGTAATTTTAAAAAATTCTGGTATTTAGGTATTCTCACATTTTGCAGGCACTTCTTGGATTTGGTTCAGGAGATAACATTGCATGGCTATGTGGCGGAACCCTTATTAGTGAAAAATACGTGTTAACAGCAGCTCACTGTTTGAGCGCAAAGTAAGTAAAAAATGAAAATTACTTGAAACCTTTAGTATCAATTAATTAAATATAATAAAAATTAAATCTGATTGGAATTTTTCCCGATTTTCTCGAGGAATACCTAACCGTTATGCAATGAAAAATGAGAAATTACAATTTTTTTAATTATATTTAGGACTTTTAGCAGAGCTGGTTAGTTTTTGAGATCTTGGGCATTTGCCCTGAACTTATTGAATTGTATTTATATGCACCAAAAATAATCGAAAAACTGATCAAAATCAAAACATAAAATTGCAAGAAAAAAATATTAGAAAGGAATAAACGAAGTCAAAAATTTATTTTATTTTATTGATCACAATCCATAGCAACTAAATATGCTGCAAAATGTGTTGTAGTTTCAGCAGACTTAGAATTAGAGTAAACACTTCTGAATGCTCTAATTCCTGATCTACAAAAACCAGAGCACAATCCAGAGCAGTTAATTGTGCTCCAGAATGTGCTCTAGTTTCAGCAGACCTAGAATTAGGGCAAGCACTTCTGAGTGCTCTAATTCCTGACCCATTGAAACCAGAGCACAATCCAGAGCAACTAAGTTTGTTCCAGAATGTGCTCTGATTTCAGCAGACCTAGAATTAGAGCAAACACTTCTGAGTGCTCTAATTTCTGTCCCACTGAAACCAGAGCAGCTAAATCTGCTCCGAAATGTGCTCTGGTTTCAGCATGCCAAGAATTAGAGCACACGCTGAAGCGTGTTCCAATTCCCGGTCGGCTAAACTAGATCACCTTTAGGGTATCAGATGTCCTGGAAGGTGGTCTAGTCAAACCACCCGGCGCCCCGCAGAACGAGACTGAGTTCTAGCGTCTCAGAATCCTTGATATATCCTCAGACGGTTAGGAAATTGCTTGGATTGTTAATATCTAAATAAAATATTAAAAATACCTTTTCATGTAAACCACCATTAATTTAGCAATTTTTGAATTTTCCGTGATCTATACCTTTTTGGTATTACTCGTATATGAGATTCTAATATCTAATATGTATGTCCAGTTATGGAACATTCTGTAGATTTAAGTAGTGTACGTACAGTATTTAATTTATTTTATTACAGTAACATTTCAGTTTCACGAGTACAATTTGGTTTCCTAGATAAACGCAACAGAAATGAATTTGGAACTTTACAAGAATACAGAGTGATCCACAAGCATACCCCTCCTAATCGGTCGCCTCTCAATAGATATAACGACATAGCCTTGTTGGAGTTGGAAAGTAATGTAAAATTCAATAGTGCAACGTACCCAGCTTGCCTGCAAACAGAATATGATATTAAAAGACCGCAAGCTACTGTTGTTGGATGGGGAGTAAAACAATATAGTAAGTAAATAGAGTATTTATCACAGAATAGTTATATACAGAAGCGACACTCCGTGTCGGTACCTTTCATGTTCCCCTTTCCAGTTCTATGACCTTGAAGCATTGTGTAGACCTTTAAATTTGTGCTGTTCCCCTATCTCTCTCTCAGATGTGAGGGAACTTCCCGATTTTAAACAATGAGCCCTTTAAATTTGTGTACCGTCTCCGTCTCTCTCTAATTTTCGTTTCTCTGTCTTACTGTCTGTATAAACCTATTCTGTGGTATTTATCCAAAACCTGAACTTGCGTAACATGGCAAATAAGTTTTTTTTTTAGACCAATAAACTTTCCTCTTTTTTACTGCTTCTGATAGCCTGACCTACTTTCTTTCATAATAATGTTTTCCTTATTTGTACAATATTTTTAAATTCAAATGGGAGATATTGTGGACATCCGGGGGACGATTTTAACCGTGACCTTATCCCAAAATAATTCCTAAACAGTTGAATATCCGGGAAAATTTGTCAAGTAAAAAAGATAAATACTTTTATTGTCTAATCAGTGGAATACGCACATGTTTTTATCAGGGACACAATTTGCAAACTTATGATGTTTTAAATGGAAGCCATATTTTATTTTAGACTCAATTTTTTTTCTCTTTTCATCGATATTAATCTTGTACTACTTCTTTTACCTTTAATGATATTAACATGTTTTATAAAATGTTGTTTTTGATGTGTTTTTAAATTATAGACTACTTTTATTGTCATTAGCGGACCGCAAAAAAGGTCCAATCAGGTTTTACACTAATCAGATCTGGCTTTGAGTATTCAGTGAATTTAATACTTGTTTTAGAACAGCAACCAGCAGACATACTTCAGAAGGTAAGATTAAGTTTAAAAAAACATGAAGAATGTAAAGAAACATATCCAACAAATCGTAAACTGCGCAGTGGCATTGATTACACCAGTCAAATTTGTGCAGGAGATTTAAACAGGGATGCCTGTCAGGTAATTATATATTCATGAAACTTTCGATTCGAATCACATGGTTACGATTGATGTCGTGAGGTTGATGATCAGGGAAACCGAATGTAAATACAATGGTTATGTTTATTTGAGATTAAACTATCCGTTACCCACTTCAAACAGTTTTTATTTTTAAATCATTTCTGTCGGCCAGTTCAGAACTATTTAAAGACGTTTTTAGTGTGACATCATTGTTTACACCAGTACGTTTTACCTAGTTCGCAAGGTGCAGGTTGCCACAAATTTCTTGCAAGAAAAATTGCCGGCAAGTTGCCGGAAAGTTAGCGGCGCGTATAAACCCGAGAGATGTGGCAATTTTTAACTCACAACTAACTTCTCATCTATTAAAATGACGTTTGTAAATTATTTCGTATTGGTTTTTAAGCATTTAAATTTTCAGTACTTCTTCTTCAGGCAAGAAATTTGTGGCAACATGCCCCATGTGAAGTAAGGATTTGAGAATATAATAAATTTTAAATCAATTCGGACTAGAGCTGTGCAATCAGAGAAATCGATCTTGATTGATCAAAAAAGATTGATCATGTATGATCAAATCGATCTGATCGATCCTTATTTTTGATCGATCTTGATCGATTGCTACGGACACATAGTATATTGTAAATACATTTTCATTTCCCACGGTAACCATAGACAACTTTAAGGTATAAATTTCTCACAGTTCTATCAAAAATTATTCATATCTCACAGTTCTGTCAAAAATAAATTATTTCAAATTTAATTAATTAGAAAATAATATCG
Organism: Stenolophus ochropezus; assembly: GCA_035578165.1. NCBI lineage: Eukaryota > Metazoa > Arthropoda > Insecta > Coleoptera > Carabidae > Stenolophus > Stenolophus ochropezus. The sequence goes on along the minus strand of JAQOWZ010000005.1, from coordinate 24,412,870 downwards.
TGATCGTAGAAAAAGTATATTGCACAACTCGCATGGAATGACCATTTCATACTTGTACGATTTGCAGCATTCACCTTCGGCTCATACTACAAACTGTCATACTCGTATGAAATTTGTACCATTCCATGCTTGTTGTACAATGTGCTATTTTTTTTTGTTTCACCGAGCGGTTATCATTTTCGATTCCTTTATAAACCTTCAAGACAATGTAATTTTAATGAAACTTATGTTTATGCAGGGAGACTCGGGAGGTCCTTTATTAATTTACGACGAAACTGGGATGCCGAAAATTATTGGAGTAACATCCTTTGGTTACGACTGTGGAAAAGTTCCTGGCGTCTACACCAGAGTGTCTCACTACGTTCCGTGGATAGAAAGCATTATTTGGGCCTAAGAAATCTTGATTTGCATTTGCAGGGCCGGATTTAGCACGGGGCCAGCGGGGCCCCCACAAATCTCATAACTACTTTTGCAAATAAAAAATCTAGTCTAGTATTTTAAAGCGTATAGAAATAATTATTATTTTATATTATTGAAATTTTATATTTTTTATTAATTAAGGGGCTCAAAATTCTAAATCCGGTCCTGTGCATTTGCAATAGTATACATGCATAGTCCTTGGCTATTGACAAGTAATTTTTTACTTTGTGTGTTATTACTAATCATAATTAGAATAAAACTAGAAAACAACAATTTTTTTGTGTTAGTCTATTAAACTGCATATCAACGACAAATTTTTCATAATTTATATAATTAAGAGTTTTTTAAAATCATAAATAACATTTTTTAAACTAATTATTAAATTTTCATGAACTAACATATTTTATTTGAAATAAAAATGTGTGGTTTTAATAAACAAATATTTTAATAAAAGTATTAACTTATTTTACCTGTCCCATGATAATTTTAATTGTTAATTGTAGTAACTCTATAGCCTTTACAAAATAATGAAGCAAAGAATGGCTTATTTATTATATATAATATAAAATTACAAAAATATTATTATTCTAATATTTTGAAACAATCACGATTTAAATCAAGTGATTATTTTTAAATCATTGTTTTGAATAAAATTTTATAAAATACTATAATTATTATAAGAATTCTACATTGAATTTGTTCTAAGAATTACCTTAAAATTTTAAGAATTTACCAAGTATATTTAGGAAAAAGATTTACAGTAAATATTTTTAAGGATGTTATAGTTAGGTATCCTGAAAGATTTCATTGTCTATAAACATTATGTAAAGCGTTTCTTGGAATTCCATCATTTACTTAATACTTTCCTAATTGTTTTTGTGTCCTGTGCAAATAGTTTCCTGATTGTTTTTGTGTCCTGTGCAAGATTCCTTCTCGAAAATCTTATTCTCTACTTTATTTACTCTCAACCTTTTCGTTCGTTCTACGGAGAAAAATATTTGATACTACTTTGCTAGAGTTACTGAGCAAGGTTATTCCTCTTCAGTTAAAGTGGTATCAAATGAGAATTAGGTTTACGTCCCTAAAAAGCATTTTTTTTTCTTACTTCAACATGTGTCTTTTCCTTTAGTGGCACATGACATCTCTGAAAGTTATTTATATCCATTTTAAATTTTTGTTTTTTTTTGTAATGTTAATATTTACAATTACATCATTATTGCCAAATTAAAAAATATATACATATATTTATGATTTATTTTAAAAAATCAATGATTTTTTTTATTTTTATGATTATTTCACAAAAACATGTCATTTTCACCTAATGAGAATGCTTCATTAGATGGCCGTAGGCAGTTTTTCATTGAATAAATTAGATAAAACAACAGTATATGATACTGTGGTTTTATCCCAAACATTTTCTTTTTGAACTGTTGTCATTCGTGAAATAATCAAGCTAATATAATTGGACCTATGAATTTACTGGTAAAATTTATTCATAATTCCTGCGAAGTAACGACAACTCGGGTAAAAAATGACTCTTAAATCACTCCAGTTTCCCTGTCGTGTGATCTAAATTGTTACTTTTGACACTCGATCTGTTATTACGCAACAACTATTCGTATTTTTTTCCAGTAAATTCATGGCTTTTATTATATTACATATGATAAATCATGTTTTTTATTCCAGCCGTGATTACTATACCAATACCTCTCCTTCTTATTTATACCCATTGGTATATAACAAACACAAGTCCCTGTTTGTTAAATTTGTTAATTAATCCACCAGAAAAATTTACATTTGAATTTAAATTTCCAAGTAGACATAAATTGATAAATATTTATTTAGTTTTTATAAAAAATTTATATATTCATAAAAATGTAATATTATTAGTAAACAAGATAATATACAGCAGTGTCAAATTAGCCTTTCGTTATTTATTATCAAAAATTTTATAATCTTGAACGTCTGATTCGAAAAAAAAATAGTTAAAAAACCCAGAGGAAATAAATCTCAAAATAGTTTCCTTCTTTTTGATTTTTTTTTGCTCGTTGGGAGTTTCCTTATGCGTGTTTCTCTGTAACCTGAACTACTATATATACAGAAAGAATATGCAAAATTTGATTCATTTTGTTTCAAACCGGTACGAAGTTAAGATGGCTCAAAACTGGTTTCAAGTTATATTTTTGGTGATGTTAATTGGATACGTTCGTGCACAATTTACAAAAAGTAAGAACCATAAAGAAATAACACTATTTTCATTAAAATTAAGACTGCTTTTTTGGAAAATTTTGTAATGTACTTAAATATTGAAATTGTTTGCTTTTTACTAGAATCAATCAGGTTATAGTATTTTCTGAATTTCGATCAATTAAAATAGAATATCAGTTAATATTTCCTTCGAAAAATTTTAGCTAATCGGATATAGTATTTTTGGAATTTCCACCAATGAAAATCGAATTTTAGTGAATATTATGCACATGTGTATACACCTGAGTATTTTGTGTTTTAATATAAAAAAATATCGTCTATATAACAGTTTAAAATAAATATTAAATGAAGTATTTCCTATCTGCACTTGTAGTACAACTATTGAATATATTATTTTCAAGGTAATAATTATAAAACGGCCTTTTGACATTTACTGTAAAAATACTAATTTATGAGATATTGAGTTAAGCATAATGTTGGCAGAATAAAATTGTAGTACCGATAAGTGAAAAATATATTTTAAACACTGCATGAGGAAATTGCTCAGATGAACTGATGAACTCATTAACAATGCGGTTTATTGTTTTCTCGTAGCCATTATATCCTTTTTCTTAAATATAACTTGTAGGTCGCGTAATCGCTAAAATAGATTTATTTAGAAATTGCCACTTAAGTTAATCCCAATCTTTGGAAAATTTTAAAATATTATCGAAAATAAACTTACCACTTAATAAGTAATAAAATAAACATATTTAATTTTCAGAGCTAGGGGATTCTTGTCGTTTAAGTGCGGGTGGTGCTGGAAGATGTGAATATTTTGATGACTGTGAGAACGTGTCTCCTAATCCTGCTGACTTGTGTGCGTGGGAATCTAGTGGCGATGCCATTGTTTGTTGCCCTAAGTCGGAAAATCAGCCCATTAGTAATCAATTTGGACCTATATCTTCATCAACCAGCAGTAATAAATCAAAGCAAAGTAAGTATTAAAATCTTCTACCAAAACTATAAGAATTTTATTAGGGCCGTTGCTCCTTGATTTTGTACAAGAGACAGAAGCAAATTTAATTTAACTTACCTTAACCTAATGATATCAGTGATATGTTTTATCATGCTGAATTCAAGAAATCTTTTTCATATAATAAAATTTTTAAATTTAAATATTAATAGATTCCTAGAAAAATGATTTTATAATTAAAAAAAAATACAAAAAAGAGTTATGTAGAAATTAACCAAATATAACGATATAAATAAAATTCATAACGTAAATACCAATAATAAGGTAAACCACACAACAAATTATTTCTAACATTTCTTTATTATCTTATTTTTTAGAATTTTTTCATACTTACGTATTTAACCAAAATAATTTTTCCATTAAAAATATAAAAATTGATAATATATTAATAAACTTTGAAGAGTTTGCGTAACGAACAACGAAGGTTAATTTTTACGTCTCGTGTATCAATTTTGTACGTGGCACCTGATCTTCTGTTCATTTTAATATAAAATTCAGGTAGTTTGTGCACTTCTCTGCATGAATTAAATGCAGGCCCGTAGTCAGGTCAAAATTTTAAGTGGAGAATTCCAATTTTTAGGGAAAAATTTTTTTTAAAGGAAAATTATTTGAAATAGATAATAATTATACTTTTATTACTGATTATTCCACAGACGTCATTTTCATCTAATCAGATTGTTTCCTTTGATGGAAATAAGCGGTTTTTTAGTGAAAAATTTTGATAAAACCATAGTATCATATTTATGGTTACATTTTGTTGATATAAAAATATTTATGTTCGAACTGACGTCATTCGTGAAATAATCAAGCAAATAAAATTTGAGCTACCTATGAATTTAATCGGTAAAATTTACTCATGATAAAATGATTCTTAAATCATTCCAGCTTCGGTGTTATGATTTAAATGTCGTTTTTGACATTTGTTTGTCTGTTACTACGCAACAAATATTCGTAAAGTTTACCGATGCAATAAATTCATGGTTCTCATTATATAATATGAAAAAAATAAAATATACAATATATGTATATTAAAAAAGAGGAAAGTAAATATGTCACAGCGCAGTCATTTTCGTATGTATTAAACGTTTCATGTTATAAAGAGTTCTGTGCAAGTACAAAAACAAATATTTCCAGTGAAGCTAATGATGTTTTTTTTGCAGAATGTAGAGAATATTCACGACACCGAACATTGGGTTCAGTTAGTACGATATATGGAGGAGTTGATGTAGACGCACTTTCACAGTTTCCTCACATGGTAAGTAAACTTTTAAAAATTCAATTCAACTAGAATGTGACCGCCTAGGCCATGACTTAGGGCGCTAAATTTTAGAGGGCGTCAAATTTTTTGTAACTTAAAAAAATTGTAAACAATATTAGAATAATTATTAGATGTGTTCCTTTTAAATTTATGACACTTAAAAACCTGAAAATTAAATGAAAACATTTTAAGAAAAGATAAATATAATGAAATACATAATTTGAAATTATTAACTGGCATTTTATTTTTGCTAATTCGTTAGTTTCTTTACAATAAGTAAATAAAAAACTGTTTCTTATGGGGCACTAAATACGGTAATACGGCCCTGATTAGAGGAGACTAAAATCAAGAACTACATATATAATGTTTAACTTCTTATTTATAAAAATATATAATTGAAAATTTATATTCCTAAACTTAACATACCTGCTATCATTTTTATGTATAAATAATAAACATTTGTAACGATTAATTTACGTTACGATCGAGGGTTTAACCAAAAGTGACCTCAACTTTTTAATTTAAATAGAATACTTCGTATATACTTGTGAATTAGTGAAAATATTTTGTTTAAATAATGTATTATTTCGTTCGCGAAATACAAGAGATTATGAGCCATGCTCATAACCTTTTACTAAATATTAGTAGCAATACTACCGATTGCAATTAGTCACTATTAAATTATTTGCGCTCATAAAGAAAAATTATTTCAAATATAACTTAGTAGTACCTAATAAAAGAGAAATTTAGTAGTGCGAACTAGTAGCACCAAAAGATAATTTTAAGTACCTACTATTACCTGTGAATTGAAAGATTGTCGCTATAATTAATAATTATTTAATAAGATGGATAGAGACATATGAGAAATGCATAAATTAAGAGAAAATAACTTGATAAAAATATACAGAAAGAGGAAAAATACTTTTAGAAAAACTTACAGAAATTCATTTAAAAAAATTTACAGATTCTAAAGGATACTGCTAGAAAAGTCATTGATTTAATAAAAAAATATATAAAAACAATTTCTAGATACGGTATGATAGTTTGCAGAACTACAACTTTTACAAAAGTTTTCATGCGTAGCCAATATGCTACTCAATTCGATGTACTTTTAAGGTATATCTTCTACTTGCCATCTTGGTGGCTATTGATATCTAAATCAATTTCCGTTCTTTTAAAATCCTACAATGTTGACTTTTGTTCTCTATTATTCTAAATTTTCTTCTATTAAATTTAATATAAATATTGTTTCTTCTTCTTCTTCTCTTATTTGCCATTCCTTTAATACCTATTACCTAATATTTTATTCAATAGCACACAACCCTTCAGTAATTCACTGCTGTCAGAACTGTCAAATATGTTGTTATTTTGTAGGTTATAATACTAAGCACTTTTAACCTGTTGTTTAGAATAGTGTACTTTGGAAATTGTAAAAAAGAGTTGTGGTTGTTATGACATCATTATAAAATAAAAATAAATAAAGATTGAGTTGTCACACATTTCTTCGTGTACTTAATTTGTATTAAAATAGTATATGTACCACAACGAAACACCTGTATTAACAGATCTTTCATTCCATGCTAACATATTTATTTCTCTATATATCTATCTCTCTCATTCAACTTTTTCATTAGTAGTACAGGGTTGCCACACATACTTCACTACTAGTTAAAATAAGCTAGTTGTGCAATTATGAGCACCAATGTCACTAGTATTAAACTAACCTATTTTAGTAAGTAACTCGTAGTTGTAATAATTAGTAAAAGATTATGAGCATGGCTCTATATTTTTATTGGTTAAATTGACAATATCGCATCGAAGCGAAATGTCAAATGGGTTATTAAATAGTACTGCCAAATTTCAATATGCGCTTTTTTTATTAATCTGTAGTTACATATTTAAAGCTGTGCAAAAGGGCATAATTGTTATTTTTTTAGGCACTTTTGGGTTTCGATACAGATAATGACGTTGAGTGGGCTTGCGGTGGAACAATTATTAGTGAAAACTTCATTCTTACAGCTGCTCACTGCTTGAGCAACAGGTAAATATTTTATTGAATAAATGATTATTATTTAAGTAAACTCCAAATCAAACAAATAACGTCGTTTCTTAATTTAATGAACATATATTAAATATACGATATACAGCCTAGGAATGGCATTTCTTAATTTGGATTACTACAAAGTGAATTTGCCATTCTATAACAGTAAAATCTGTTTATAACATTGCATGGAAATATTTAATAGCAGTGGCGTAGGCAAGGGGGGGGTTTAAGGGTCCGGACCCCCTCCTTGACGAATTTAAAATAAAGCATTCATTCATATCCATTTATTTACATTTTCTTAATAAATAAATAGATATACAATACCTATGTATTAAGTAACCAAATCTAATTTTGAACCCCCCCCCCCTCCAAAATTCCTGGCTACGCCACTGTTTAATAGTATATTGCATCATAGGGGAAGATATATAGGCATATTACATCCCGAAAAAGAAAAAGCCGAGGAATGTAATATGCCGTTAGATTCGTATAGGGCACAAGATATTTTTCCGTATTCTTAAGAAGATTATATTAAATAAAAAAAAATATTTTGCTAATAAACTCAGAATTAAAAAAATTATATTATAAATTTTAATATCATCGAAACATGCAAATATACTGGTTTTATTAATTTACATATTCTTGAGAATAACATTGCGTGTGATAAATTATTATGGATTTTTTTTACTGAAACTGGTAAATACGGAATAAGCGTCGTGTTTCTGAATTAAAAGAAAAAACTGGTGTCATTTAATTACAGATATTTTAAAAAATATTGAGAATAACAATAAAACAAAATATACGTAAAGCTATTATTTATCAGTAAGTGTTTTTTTTCTCGAGTTCTGTTTAATTAGCCGTGTTGCATACAACATTTTTCCTACAATCGAAATATTCGTAGAAATTAATTTCAAAATTAAATGAAACCATTAATAAATGTGCCCATAGTACGTGACAAATGTTTATGTTGCCTAGCAAAGGCTACTTTTCACGTACTAGGACACGACTAAAAAACACTTTAGACACTAGTTGCTTAAATAATTATTTTATATAACCATCTACAATTAAAATAAGTTCATATAAGTATATATTATAATGTCGGACAGAGGTATAGCCTGTTAATACCAAATTCTTGAAGACATTTTTCATCGATTAATAACTATTGCATTGCATTGTAGTCGAAATTTCCCTGTGTCACGAGTACAAGTTGGATTCCTTGATAAAAGGAACAGGGAAGTTTTTGGAGCTCTACAAGAATTTAGAGTAAGAAATGTATTCGTACCTCCAGAAAGAACTCCACCACAAAGATATCACGACATTGCTCTGCTACAATTAGATAAACCAGTGAGATTTAGCAATGTGACATTCCCGGCTTGTCTTTACAACGAACCCGAAGTCAGGGTTCCCAAAGCAACTGCTACAGGATGGGGACTTAAAGATTATGGTGAGTTTAAGTTTAAATGAATGTATTAGTTGTATCTCTGAAAAACTAACAAATATTCAACACTTTTTTCTTTTTTTTGCCTTCTGATACTCTTCCCTTATCTAAATTTAATGAAGAAGTACGTTTCAAGATCCTTACAATTTAAATTTAATTTGTTTACATTTACTATGATCCCATGTAATAATCAAAACGAACTGAAATCAGTTTCTAATTATCTAAGGCCGTATTTATTTGGGACATTTTAAGTAACCTGGTAAAAAATTCTGTTTACTTGGCACATTTGAAGTGACCCAGAACTAATTTCTAACTGACCCTACTCACCCAGCTATTTTGCTGGGTTGGTGAGTTGAATCTATTTTCTATCTTTGTTTACACATTGCTTCTTTTTCTATATCTGTCAGAAGTTATATCTTTTATAGGTTAAAACGGAGAACTTAAGTAAATAATTTTAATAAATCACTTATATTTACCATTTAAAATTTTCACCAAATATAAAATTTGGTTGTTTATTTGGTACCAACACGGATTAGTTTAGGATCAGTTTAGATTGTATTGAAATTTCCCAAATAAATACGGCCTATATTGTAAATGTTTCTATGGCACTGCATTTCCTCTATTCTTCTCTTTGTGTTTATCACTCAATATTCATGTAATTTCTTTAAAATTACGTATCGCTTAATTACAGATAGAATATTGTCACTAATAGTAATTACTCTAATTTTACAGGAGACAGCAAGGCAGCAGATATTTTACAAAAAGTTAGCTTACCGTTTATATCAAAAGAACAATGCGAGGAACTTTATCCTGCTCCACAGGGAGTACGACTTCCTCGTGGAATAGACAGCGCTACTCAATTTTGTGCTGGTGAAAATGGACGTGACGCTTGCCAAGTACGTTTAACCAATATTATAATCATAATTTCTCTTTTGATTTTACCCACAATCCCTCATTTACTTTTACATAATTACAAAACTTATTATTATAAAAGAAAACTATAGTGATCACTTTATGACTCCGTCCACTACAATATTATTTAAAGTTAAAAAAATAATTTTAATGTCGCATAACTGTGGCGTAGCTAGCATTTTTAGCGCCCAGGGCAAAACATTTGAGGAACGACATTTGTCATGTCATGTCCGGCATATAGTACAACCAAATGAAAACTTTTTATTCACAATTCAAAAGAAAACAAAATAAATATTACACAAATGAATGTGTTACAACATAAAGTAAATTAAACAAATTATGAATTAAATCTAGAACGTCATACAAAAATGTACCTTCAGTAGTTTACTTGACTTAGACTTAAACTCGTCCTGAATTCAGTACAAGATTATTAAAGTATTGTTTAAAAATATAATGCGCATCTTTTTCGCGCAGTTTCAGTACAAGAAAATAGAAAAATTTATAATTTCTTGTCCTAAATTAAGTAATGGATTTAGTTTCCTATTTTTCACGATATTTAATATCATCTTGTCCTGAATTTAGTACGAGATTAAGTCCCATGTCAGACTGGCTTAAGTTGTATTATTGCTTACTGACGTCACCGTATAATGCCGCAAAACTTTTAAATGATGAAAAATTTTAAATATGTAAGAATTATTGTCTGACATGCGATTGAAATGATGTAAAGTTCCATTATTTAGAAAATGAAGGAGATTTTTATTTTATTTTTATTTCAGGGTGATTCCGGAGGCCCGTTACAAATCCATGACTCCACAGGGATGATTAATATTGTGGGAATCACCTCCTTTGGGAACCATTGTGGTGTATCTCCAGGTGTCTACACCAAAGTTTCGCACTACGTTCCGTGGATAGAGAACATCGTCTGGTCTTAGTCTTCCTCCTTCTTTGTTGCTGTCATCACTGCTTCCTGAGATATTAGAATTGAAATGTTAATATTTATTAATGAAATGTCTGAAATAATTTAATAAAATATAATTTAAGTATAATTTTTATTCTTTTAATAAATTTATGAAATTTATATTATGTTATGAATATTATTTTAATTATTTAGGGGCAAGCAGTGATTGACATGATATAGTGCTCCTAGATATAGTAAAATGACTTTCGGGACTGTTATCTACCTACCCATAAACGAAAACGATAAGCAGACAATTACTCTAAATATTTATATGTAATAACCTAACCTGAACGATCGTCTCCACTGTATAATGTAATGTGTAGCAAATTCTTCTGTAAATCCCCGAATCCTTATTAAAAACAAGCAAAGAAATCGTTTTGAATTAACGAATGTTACCATTTTTCAATTGAAAGAAATCTTATTTCAAAAAGAGGATATAAAAATTTAGGTTGCTATGATTCTACCCCTCATGTATATGTGCAAAATAACCGTTATGTTGGTAAAGATAGGAAAAACAAACTAAATCATCCAAATGATCTCGCCTTCAACGCTTTAAATAAGAAAGATGAAACACAGGATATAAAATATTACTCTGAAAACAGAAGTCATCGATGTCTCCCCTCACACTAACTACCAACCATTTATTAAAATATTTTTCACGCCTCCGTCCTATTATCACTATTATTACAGAACTCAAAAATCGTCCAGAAACTCTCTGTTTCTGTGCGTTGTAATTGTTCGGCATGTATTTCAGGCATCATATTTATTTCTTCAAATTCATCAGAATCAATATTTTCATCTATCTGATCTTGCTGTGTTGAGTAATATATTGTTTTTTCTTCGCTTTTATCAATATTTTCTTGTTTTGAAACAGCAGTAGGATTTATTATTTGTTCTGGGATGAACTCTGTAAATTCTTTATTGTTAGATTGTAATTCCTCTATACTACTTTCAATTTGTGTGGCTAACCGATCTAATATTTCTTGTATCAATCCAGACGATATTTCTAATCCATTTATTGTCAAATTACCAGACTTTGAAGATAATTCAGATATTTGTAAACTCACGGCGTCTATTTCAGAGACCAAAAACATTAGCTTGTAGTTCAGATACATTTAATTTTTCAACATCAAGTTCTGATACTTGTAACAGTTGTGCTCGTAATACTTCTACTTCTGTATCAGGTCCTGGAGTTACACATACCGGAACTTGTCTTTCAATTATTCTTTCAACATTTTGTGGTTGATTCTTGTGTTATTTGATCTTGTGATTTTCTTCTCTGCGGTTTTTCTGGATATGTTTCTATTATCTTTTCTTCATTTATTTCTCTATTTAAGATAATAATACTACAGCAGTGTCAAATTAGCCTTTCATTATTTATTATCTGAAATTTTACAATCTTGAACTTCTGATTCGAAAAAAAAGGCAAAAAACCCAGAGGAAATAAACCTCAAAATTTTTTTTTTAAATTTTTTCCTCGTTGGGAATTTTTTTATGCGTGTTTCTCAATAACCTGAACTACTATATATACAGAAAAAATATACAAAATTTGATTCATTTTGTTTCAAACCGGTACGAAGTCAAGATGGCTCAAAACTGGTTTCAAGTTATATTTTTGGTGATGTTAATTGGATACGTTCGTGCACAATTTACAAAAAGTAAGAACCATAAGGAAATAACACTATTTTCAATAAAATTAAGACTGATTTTTTGGAAAATTTTGTAATGTACGTAAATATTAATATGCGTTTTATTATGAATCAATCAGGTTACAGTATTTTTTGAATTTCGTTAAACTAAAATAGAATATCAGTTAATATTACCCTCGAAAAAAAGTATTTCTGGAATTTCGACCAATGAAAATCGAATTTCAGTGAATATTACGCACATATGTACACACCTGAGTATTTTGTGTTTTGATATAAAAAATAACGTTTATATAAAAGTTTAAAATAAATATTAAATCAAGTATTTTCTATCTGCGCTTGTAGTATAACTATTGAATATATTATTTTCAAGGTTAATTATTATAAAACGGCCTTTTGACATCTGCTGTAAAAAATACTAATTTATGAGATATTAAGTTGAGCATAAAATTCTTATGAAAATCAGCCAATCACAACGCGTGCATGAAAATGTTGTACCAATAAGTGGACACAATTTATTGCCACTATAATAATTTGTTGGTCTTGTTAACCACGTAAATTTGATATATAATCAAAAAAATATTTGACAATGACAGAAAAAAAAACTGTAGTACCGGTTAGTGAAAAATGTATTTTAAATACTGACGAAATTGCTCAGATGAACTGATGAACTCATTAATAATGCGGTTACGCGTAATACCCTAATAAAATTTTTTAGTAATCATTGTATTCTTTTCTAATAACTCTTAATTCGCTTAAAAATCGATAATATTTAAAAATTGCCACTCATGTTAATCCTAATATTTTAATAACATTTTGAAAATATTATCGACAATAAGCTCACCATACTTAATAAGTAATAAAATAAACATATTTAATTTTCAGAACAAGGAGACTCTACATCTTCACCAACAAGTAATATATCAAAACAAAGTAAGTACCAAAATCTTATCCTAAAACTATAAGAATTTTATTAAGGCCGTTGCATGCCTCCTGATTTTTTACAAGAGACAGAAGCAATATTAATCTAACTTACCTTAACTTAATTAATGATATCAGTGATATGTTTTATCATACCGATTTCAAGAAATGTTTTTTCATATAATAAATTTTTCAAATTTAAATATTATTAGTTTCCTGGAATAGTGATTTTAATATTAAAAAAAAATGTAAGAAAGAGTTATGTAGAAATTAACCAAATGTAACGATATAAATCAAATTCATAACGTAAATACCAATAATAAGGTAAACCACACAACAAATTATTTCTAACATTTCTTTCTTATTTTTTAGAATTTTTTCATACTTACGTATTTAACCAAAATAATTCTATGTATCCATTAAAAATGTAAAAATTGATAATTTATTAATAAAGTTTTGAAGAGTTTGAGTAACGAACAACGAAGGTTAATTTTTACGTCTCGTGTATCAATTTTGTACGTGGCACCTGATCTTCTGTTCATTTTAATATAAAATTCAGGTAGTTTGTGTACTTCTCTACATGAATTAAATGCAGGCCCGTAGTCAGGTCAAAATTTTAAGTGGGAACTCCAATTTTTAAGGAAAACATTTTTTTAAAAGAAAATTATTTGAAATAGAAAATAATTATACTTTTAATACTGATTATTCCACATACGTCATTTTCATCTATTTAGATTGCTTCATTTGATGGAAATAAGCGGTTTTTTAGTGAAAAATTTTGATAAAACCATAGTATCATATTTATCATTTTGTTGGTATAAAAATATTTATGTTTGAACTGATGTCATTCGTGAAATAATGAAGTAAATATAATTTGAGCTATCCATGAATTTAATCGGTAAAATTTACTCATAATTCCTGAATTAAGACAACACGGGTTAAAAATGATTTTTAAATCAGTAAAAGATTTACAAGTACAGAAACAAATATTTCCAGTGCATCTACTGATGATGTTTTTTCCAGAATGTAGAGAATACTCACAATACCGAACATTAGGTTCAGTTAGTACGATACTTAGAGATGGAGAATTATATGATGTAGATGATCTATCACAGTTTCCTCACATGGTAAGCAAACTTTTGAAAAATCAATTCAACTGGAATGTGTTAGAGCCGGTGCCATATTAAACAAAATTCGAATAATTATTAAATGTGTGTTCCTTTTAAATTTAAGGCACCTAAAAACCAGAGGATTCAATTAAAACGTTTTAAGAAAAGAGATAAATATATAATGAAATTCATAGTTCAGTAAAATAGGCTTTTTATAATCTCAAATTATTAATTGGCATTTTATTTTTCCTAATTCGTTAATTTCTTTACAATAAGTAAATAAAAAAATACTGTTTAAAAAGAATACTTTGTATATATTTATATTTTTTTATTCCACATTAAATTCTGAATACAACAATATGACATAACTCAAAATTTGCATAAAAAAAAACAAATTAAAACAAAATTTGGTTGCGAATTTATTTATACCACTGTCGAAATATTACAAGTTTGCAGGTAGAATATGAAAATATACTTAAGTATAAGTGAAAACATTTTGTTGAAATAAAGTATTATTTCGTTCGCGAGCTATAAGAGATTATATCTGTTTTTATTGGTTAAATTAATAATATCGTATCGAAACGAAATGTCAAATGGGTTACTAAATAATACTGTCAAAATTTCGATATGCGCTTTTTTTTATTAACCTGTAGGGTTACATTTTTAAAGCTTCGCAAACGGGCATAAATTTTAATTTTTTTAGGCACTTTTGGGTTTCGATACAGATAATGGTGTTGACTGGGCTTGCAGTGGAACAATTATTAGTGAAAACTTCATTCTTACAGCTGCTCACTGCTTGAACAACAGGTAAATATTTTATTGAATAAATGATTATTATTTAAGTAAACTCCAAATCAAACAAATAACGTCGTTTCTTAATTTAATAAACATATATAAATATACGACATACAGCCTAGAAATGGTATTTCTTAACTTGGATCGCTATCATTTGAGCGATTGCAAACTTGCCATTACAGTTAAACTTGTTTATGACATTACATGGAACTATCTAATAAAATATGCCGGTAGATTCGTATAGGGCACAAGATACTTTTCCGTATACTTAAGAAAATTATATTAAATAAAAATAAAATTTTTGTCTGATAAACTTCAAAATTGATATAAAATCATATTATAAATTTTAATATCATGGAAATGTGCAAATAAACTGGTTTTCTTAATTTACATATTGTTGAGAATAACATTGCATGGGGAAATTATTATGGATTTTTTTTATACAAAATAAAGTTTTTTTTACTGTTAAATTCAAAATAGGCGTCGTGTTTCTGAATTAAAAAAACAGGGGTCATTTAATTACAGATATTTTAAAAAATATTGAGAATATCAATAAAACAAATTTCACACAAAGCGATTATCTATTAGTAAGTGATTTTTTGTCGAGTTCTTGTTGCATACATTTTCCTACAATCGAAATATTCATAGAAATTAATTTCGAAAGTAAATGATACCATTAATAAATGTGCCAACAGTACAGTGCGCGCAGCGAAAGATGAGCTACCAATGGAATGTAATAACAATACACTATGACACGAGAGCGTAAGAAAAAATATGCACTACTGTCATTGTTGTCGTCCATGTAAATAATGTGCCGCTCTGTTAGTACAGTTGCACAAGTGAATAATGACATGAAAGTCACTTACACATGAGTATTAATTTTTTGGTTGATTGGTCAGTGACGTTTTAAACATTGGCGTGTAACGCAAGATAAAACTGTTGCACAGAACAATTTATATTTTGACAGTTGTTTGAGAACTGCATTCAGACGTTACAGGTACATTTTAAAACGAGAAATCTTGAGAAATACGTCGAATTACAAGGTAATATTTGTATTAATAGGTGTATTACTATAAAACTTAATTTATCTATATGTTTTCTTTTCAATTAAAACACTTTAAATTACAAAGTTTTGTATAACCGGAAATTTTGACAGTTGCTTCCGAGGCTCATCAAGTGACGGATAACTCGCTGAAATTATTTTTACGTATACATACTTAATACGTACTCAACACATAGAAAATGAGGCACACGGCGCCCATGGATTTTGACGTAAGCGCACCCCCCTTACCGATTCCCCTGAGCTCAACTCTCGCTGCGCGGACTGTACGTGAAAAATATTTATGTTGCCTAGCAACGGCTACTTTTCACGTATTAGGACTTGACTAAAAAACACTTTAGACACTAGTTGCTTAAATATTATTTTATATAAATATCTTCATATAAGTACCTATATATTATAATGTCGGACAGAGGTATAGTTTTCCACCAAATTGTGGAAGACATTTTTCATCGATTAATAACTAATTGCATTTCGTTGTAGGCATAATTTCCCTGTGTCACGAGTACAAGTTGGATTCCTTGATAAAAGGAACAGGGAATTATTTGGAACTCTACAAGAATTTAGAGTAACAAATGTATTCGTACATCCAGAAAGAACTCCACCACAAAGATATCACGACATTGCTCTGCTACAATTAGATAAACCAGTGAGATTTAGCAATGTGACATTCCCGGCTTGTCTTTACAACGAACCCGAAATCAGGGTTCCCAAAGGAATCGTTACTGGTTGGGGATTTGCAGAGATTGGTAAGTTTAAGTTTAAATGAATGTACTAGTCATGTCTCCCAAAAACTAACAAATGTTCAAGACTTTCCTACTACCCTTATCGAAATTTAATGAACAAGTACGTTTCAAGATCCTTACAATTTGAATTTAACTTATTTACATTTGCTACGTTCCCATGAAATATTCAAAACGAACTAAAATCTATTTCTAATGGGGTATTCCAAGCCTACGGCTTTTAAAGAAATTCTTATTGGATATGATTGTTTACCATATAAGTAATATTAAAGTGAATATAATCATTATTTTTCTGATTTTTAATACCATAATATCAAAATGAAATTGTAATGCATTTGAATCGAGTACGTAAAATTCAGTATCAGCCTTGTTGTGACGAAGAAGGCAATCGCGTCAGCCTATTGGCTCTTGTTCGAACGCGCCACGCCTCTGATTCAGACCTACGAATGATGTTCTCAGCTGATTCTCAGTGCCTGTGACGTCACACGCACGGCCGATTTTCTAGTGTGTAATTTATTGAAACTTTAAAAATTTATTTCTGGCGTGTTTGAAACCTTTCGGCGAAAAGAAAAAATACGGGTCTAATATTTTTATGCATAGAATAACATATTAAAAAATGAAAAAAACTTGGAATACCCCATTATCTGAATTGTAAATGTTTGCAGGGCTCTGAATTGCCTTTATTCTTCTCTTTGTGTTTATCACTCAATATTCATGTAATTTCTTTAAAATTACGTATCGCTTAATTACAGATAGAATGTTGTCAGTAATAGTAATTACTTTAATTTTACAGGAAACGGCGAGGAAGCAGATATTTTACAAAAAGTTAGCTTACCGTTTATATCAAAAGAACAATGCGAGGAGGAACCGTCACATATACGACGAATACGACTTCCTCGTGGAATAGACAGCGCTAGTCAGTTTTGTGCTGGTACAGATAGGAGAAACCTTTGCCTAGTACGTTTAACCAATATTATAATCATTTCTCTTTTGATTTTACCGACAATCCCTTGATGGGGATCGTGCGTGAACTTTCATACATTTTTTTATATTTCTCAAAAAAGTAATTGATACATATGGATACATGAACACATGCACACGTACTTATAAATAAAATAACTTCATTTACTTTTACATAATTACAAAACTTATTATTATAAAAGAAAACTATAGTGATCACTTTATGAATCCATCCACTTCGATATTAGTTCCATTATTTAGAAAATGAAGGAGAATTGATCAAAAGTCTTACGAATAACTATATTTTAAACGGGATTTGAACCCAGAATCACTAGCTTGTGTTCGAGAAGCATAAAAACTTTCACCACCCCATATCGGCTAGTTGTACTTATAATAATAATGAACCCCAAAATTAATTTTCAATATAAATTTTCTTTCAAACAATTCTCTTTGAAAATTTCATTTGTATACCACAAATTTTTCTTGCAGGTTAATTTCATGGGCCCGATACAAATCCATGATTCCAGAGGGATGATTAATATTGTTGGAATCACAACCTCTGGGAACATGTGTGGTGTATCTCCTGGTGTCTACACCAGAGTCTCGCACTACGTTCCGTGGATAGAGAACATCGTCTGGTCCTAGTCTTCCTCCTTCTTTGTTGCTGTCATCATTGCTTCACTGAGATAGTGAAATTGAGAAGTTAATAATTAATAATGAAATGTCTGAAATAATTTAACAAAATATAATTTAAGTTTAATTTTTATTTTTTTAAATAATTTTATGAAATTTATGTTACATTGTGAATATTGTTTTATTTGTTTAGGGGCAAGCGGTGATTCACTTGGTATAGTGCTCCTAGATATAACAAAGTGACTTTTGGGAATGTTGTCTACCTACCCATAAACGATAAGCAGGCGATTATTATTATATCTGTGTAATGTAATGTGTAGCAAACAATTTCTGTAAATCCCTGAATCCTTATTAAAAACAATCAAAGAAATCGTTTTGAATCAACGATATACTAATTTCTTACAATACAAAAATACAATATATAAAAGAAATTATATTATGTTATGATCCTACCCCTCATGTATATGTGCAAAATAACCGTTATATTGGTAAAGATACGAAAAACAAACTAAATCATCCAAATGATCTCGCCTTCAACGCTTTAAATAAGAAAGATGAAACACTGGATCTAAAATATTACTCTGAAAACTGAAGTCATCGACGTCTCTCCTCACACTAACTACGATCCATTTATTAAAATATTTTTGTTATTTACTAAAAATAAAAAAACTAGTGTATGTAACATAAACATATTGATAATTATATTCTTAATACTTATACATAAAATTTCACATAGTAATATGCATTTTCAACACTTGAAATCTATTTATTATTATTGTAAAGAACTCATATACAAAAAACATACAATTTCTTAATTATAAGAACAATATTAATTATAGTAAATATAAATAAGTACAATTTACTTTATACATAAAATAAATAAAACAATTCTTCGTTTTTTAAAAATTATTAAATTACAATTCTCTTGGTGGATTAAAATATTCCCAGTGATGGAGATGAACTGTTTTTTCACTTCCAAAACCTAAAAGAATTAATCCGACTATTAAAACTAACAAAATTACCAAGGCGATTTGCAGATTTTGTTTTCCTTCTCTTGTATCTAAATAAGTTCCTATATACGATGATAATTGTCTAAATAACCTAGCTATGAAAGTAGAATACGCTTGTACCAACTGTCCTGTAAGTTGTGGAATAGATGGTTCAAGCGATCGCGTTCCTAATCTTCGTGAAGCTGCATGCCTCTCATCAGAACTAGACCTAGAACGAGATAAATGCCTGTGATGCCTGCGTCGACGGTGATGTGTAGGAACTTCTTCATCTGACCTATCTTGATCGTGAAGAGAAGACATTGTGTAAAAACTAGCTGGCGGTACGGATGCTGCATATTCAGGGTAATAAGAAAGTGGATATTGAACTTCGTGTATTATACTATGTCCTGGTTGAAGTTGAAATGAAAAAGGCTCTTGGGACGGAGAGGGTGGTCTAGGTGGTGGTTCATTATCTTGTTGACTGTCGAATGTTTTACTTGTATCTTTCGAAATAATTACAGTCTCCTGGTTTTCAGTGTTTTGTATTGATTTAGATTCTGTATTTAGTTGTTTTTGAATATGGTCTATTATTTGAGCTTGTTCGGATTTTAAAGTGTGGAATTCTTTTGGAATAAAACTGTCAACAACTTCTTCAGTTTGTAGGTTTGGTTGGGTATGAGTTTCTAAATTTTGTACATTTACTGAATCTATGTGTAATTCGGTTTCTTGTACATTAGAATTATCAATAATTTCTGGTTGTGTAAGAGGGGATGTTAATATTGGTTCAATATTAGAAGTAATGTCTGATACATTTGTTTCTTGAATATTTGCAATACATGATTCTTCTGGTTTTTCAATATCTTGTTCAGTATGTTCTGTTTCAATTTCTACAAAATCTGATTTACTTTGTGAATCAGAAGGTTCTTGAATTTCTGCAATATTTTCCTTGCTTCTAACATGTTCACTTGCCATGTCAATAATGGATTCAATTTCAGATTTTATTTCATCCATTTCAGTTGGCGTAAAATCACATATAAATTCACTCATTTCTTCTTCTATAAACCGTATACGTTCCCGAATCTGTGCTATTGCGTCTTGTTCTTCGATTTGGTCCGGTTCTGGTTGTTCTGTTGGTGATTCAGGTGGATCAACAATTATTGTAGGAGAAGAAGTAGATAATCTTACTAATTCGTTTGGAGATATATTATCTGTATGTTGTAATTGTTCGGCATGTATTTCAGGCATCATATTTATTTCTTCAAATTCATCAGAATCAATATTTTCTTCTAACTGATCTTGCTGTGTTGAGTAATGTATTGTTTTTTCTTCGCTTTCATCAACATTTTCTTGTTTTGAAACAGTAGGGGGACTTATTATTTGTTCTGGGATGAACTCTGTAAATTCTTTATTGTTAGATTGTAATTCCTCTATACTACTTTCAGTTTGTGTGGCTACCTGTTCTGTGCTAGGAGAAGGTTGCTGTGAAGTTTGGGACGTTGTCTGTAATCGATCTAATATTTCTTGTATCAATCCAGACGATATTTCTAATCCATTTATTGTCAAATTACCAGACTTTGAAGATAATTCAGATATTTGTAAACTCACGCCGTCTATTTCAGAGACCAAAATCTTATTAGCTTGTAATTCAGATACATTTAACTTTTCAACATCAAGTTCTGATACTTGTAACCGCTGTGCTCGTAATACTTCTACTTCTGTATCAGGTCCTGGAGTTACACATACCGGAACTTGTCTTTCAATTATTCTTTCAATAATTTGTGGTTGAGGTTCTTGTGTTATTTGAGCTTGTGATTTTCTTCTCTGTGGTTTTTCTGGATATGATTCTGTTATTTCTTCTTCCCTTATTTCTCTATTTAATTGTGTTACAGGAGTTGATGCAATTTCATGGGTGGTAAATTCTTCTGTTGGTACAGGAAGTGGTTCTTCTGTATCAGATGATAAAATGAAAGAATTATCCATACTTGGAACTAATTCTGTATCTGTTTCCAAATGTAAGTGTTGTGACATTAACTCGTGTTCGCTAAATGGTATTGCAGAAGAATGAATATTTTCTGGGAAACTACCAGTTCCAAAACGTTTATTAACAAATGAGTCGGGAGGATATTCTGGTACTGGTTTCACTAACAGACTAGCATGTGTAACAGTCTCATCTTCAACCGGAGTTTGTAATCTACGTTCAATAACTACAGCAATAGGACTTGCTGCTCTTTCAAGAGAATGTCTAACACTGTCACGATCACGACTTAATGTATCTCTTTGTAATGGTGTTTTTGGTCTATCATAACTGTGAATACTAGAATCTGGAATGCTACGCTTTCTTCTCGTAGGTGCCATGATTCTATCCGTAGGTTCTTCTTCAAATGTATCACAACAAAAATCGTCTGGTAATGGATCAGTTTGTGTTGACACTTCTATTTCTTCGACTATTTCTTGTGGAGAAGTAGGAGAAATATTTAATGTCTTATCAAAATCGCTTACATCACTTTGAATATTCGATTGTAGAGTGATGTCGCGAAGAGCTTCTTTTGATCTGTCCCGACCTTTTCTAGGAGGTCTTGGTGGTGCCGGAAGTGGTCTACTTTTCATTTTATTTATAATTTCTCCAGATTGTAAATCTTTAGACTGCTCCTCGTCTTCGATTTCAATATACTGGCTAATATCTATGTTCTCTTTTTCTTCTTCGGCTGTTTCTGCTTCTGATTTTCTGCGAGGAGGTTTATTGGGCCCTAAAGTGCTATAATTTCGCATGGGACGCACAGGTGGAGAATCTCTGAGTGGGTGAGTTGTAGTAAAGAACTTACGACGGCGATTTGTAGCCGATGGTAAAGGAGAGCTCCGATATTTTTGTGATTTATCGATTATTGCATAACCCATTGTATCTCGCATGTCTTCAATACAAGGAGGTTCGCATATTTCTTCTGGTTCGGTTACAAAGGATTCTGCACCCCGGGATGAGCGACCGTCGTCCATTTGTGAACGTGAACGAGATCGAGTTCTGCGTGGTGCTATGGGTTCTTCTTCATGTGGTGTCACATAATCATGTTCCGTTTTGTAAACGTTTAACTGGAATAAAAAAAGTCGAAATAAATGTTTGTACAAGGTACTTATACATACGTTAATATATTTATGTTTCAACTATGCCTTTTAGGCAAAAAATAAATGTTATGAATATTATTTAGTATTTTATTAGTGACTTATTTTATTTTGTATTTAATCAAAAACCGTCCAATTTAGTTAAAAAGAACTGTATTATTTATTTTTAAGTGAAAAGAGTAATTGCTAAATGAGTTATGTAGGCAAAGTAATTTTTAATTCATATAGACATCAGAATATATAAAAGGATCTCATTACGATGAACCATTTTAATATACAATGATTGGAATTAATAAAATAATCTGATAAATAAGGTAACACGGATATGATATATATTTATTATATAAAAAGTATAAATG
Source organism: Stenolophus ochropezus (assembly GCA_035578165.1). NCBI lineage: Eukaryota > Metazoa > Arthropoda > Insecta > Coleoptera > Carabidae > Stenolophus > Stenolophus ochropezus. The sequence goes on along the minus strand of JAQOWZ010000005.1, from coordinate 24,390,291 downwards.
ATACATTACCTCTTGTTGCAGTATATCTTCCATTATTTTATCTTTATTAAATTCTCCAAGGATGGAGTCGTGATCTGATAAAGCCAGACTTTTTAAACTTTTATGTCGGCGAGTTGGTGGTTTTGGTGTTTCAACCATTCCAGTATATTCTAAAAATCTGTCTATTTCTTTTCGTTCTACTTCATAATTTTCGTCAGCATTTATTGTTATTTCTGGTCGTTCAATGTCTTTCATTATTTCGTTTTCGTACATCAAAGACTCTTCAAGATATTTATTATATTCTTGACTTACGTCAATGTCTTTCTCTACGTATCCTATTATATTTCCAATTGAATCATTACTTATCTCTGATGTCAAGTTTTCTTGTGATTTCAAATTGTCACTATTTAAGTTAGTCTCATCATCCACTGTAATTTCGCTTTGCGATGTTTGTAGTGACTCTTCTTTTACTAACATTTTTGGTCGTTTTGTGCGTCTTGGTCTTGTCATGGGAGAAATTTGTTGGTCATCAGGTTCAGTATTTATGGAGGCTTGATCGAATGGAATCATTTCTTTAGAAGCATGAGGAGTATTCTTCATACGTTTAGTCTTCTTGAAATGTTTTCTTTTCGGTCGTTTTGGAGATGGCAATACTGTATTTCGATCATTACCATTATATTCTCCTTCCATTTGCGATAATGTATTAACGGGTTTCCGAAATGCATCTCGAATTTCAGAACTTAAGTATAAACCTACTTGAAGATTATCTTGAGAAATACCCTTTTCTCGCAAAAAGAATTGATCTGAATCGATTTCTTCAATAACTCCTTGTTGACCGGAACTTGCTACTGAGGAATGTTCATCACGATTACTTTGTTGTGCGTAGTATTCTAATGGTTGATTTTCTATCGTTTCTTCTTCATTTGGTCTATTTTTAAAGTCGTCAGTACGATGAAAACTACCATGCCTCCATCTATCAGGATATTCCATATTGTCAACGTGATACGGTGAACGGCGACTAATGTTTTGATTTTCCTTTACATACTCTATCATTTCTTCGTCAGCTTCAGCTAAAGCTTGTTCATAACGTAAATCTGCTTCCATTCGTCGTTCTAAAGAATCACCGCGATCTTTGCTGTGCAATTCGTCGCTGTAACTTGCAGGTTTCTTCGAATCTTCATCGGCAAATTGTATATCTGTGAAACGATGTACCCATCGAGCACCAACAGGTCCTTTCTTGCGAGCAGCAGCACGAGGAACTGTCGCAAATTCAGGTACTTCAATTGGTTCTTCATTACTTTCAACATTAGGTTTTTTCTTTGATCTGTCAAATAATCGTGGATACGTTCTAAAATCGAATATTTTCCTGGAATCTGCACTGGATTCCGTCGTAGAAATGTGTCGGCTCTCTGCTGATTGTTGTTTTGAACTGCCTGGGCGAGGGATGTTGAAAGATGGAAAATTAATTTTGGGTCTTTCTGGCATTTTTGGAATTGTAAATTTCGGTCTTTCAAATTTAGGTGCTTGAAATTTGGGTGTTTGAAACTTAGGTCGTGAAATTTTAGGTCGTTGAAATTTAGGTCTCTTGAATTTGGGGCTGAACTTTGGATTTGGAATTGTAAATGTAGGTTTCTTTATATTTGCAATTTTATTCCTTAGGTTTCCAGCATGAGTTTTGAGTTTTTGTTGAATAGTAGGTGCGTGAGTCTCTGTTTCTTCCATATTAATTACTTCCTTCTTTCCATTATCTTTAAGACTCGTAGGTTCGGGAACAGTTGAGTCAGCCGGGCTAGTGATAATTTCATCCGTTCTGGAGTTGAGTGTAGTAGGAGCTGTTCCGAGATATGGGCCTTGAATGTCTGGCGAACTATCCTTTCGGCGAACAACAGGCTCAAATTCGGGAGTTTCTGCATTCGCTACAACTAACTCATCGTCCAGTGGAATACGCAGTTGTCGAAGTTCGTGTGTTCGTAACTCTTGATTGGGTAACGGAATCTGTTCGTCGGTCAGATCTGTTAAGTCAGTTCTGTGTACATCAAGTGGAGTTTCTTTTTCTTCGATCGAAGTACTGGCCTTCGCAGCTTCAGTAACTGGTTCTGGTTCTTTCGGTGGATTTATTGGTTCATATTCGTGGTCACTGAAATCATAAATTAGGCATCTATAAGTATATTGTAAGAATAATAAATGAAAACTATTATAAAACATCGAGTAATACTTATTTATAAAAAAAATCTCAATGTGGCAATTTAAATGGATGGGTTACCGCCATGGGCGTAGTCAACTCATTTTTTCAAGAGGGGTATAGTAAATGTTGCTATATTTTATTGAATCTTTATAATTTATTGAAAAATATTAAAATTGACACCTAATAAAAACATGGCTTGGTGTGAATGCGTAAATACGTATTGTGTCACCGAAACTGAGATCATGTAACGTTTTGAATATTTTCAATATTTGTCTAATGGTTTTTTTATAATCACCTTCTCGTAAAGTAGATAATAACTTACGAAACTCTTTTATGTACATATACATTAATGTAACATATACATTTCGACTATCACGTAGTAATCGTCAGAAATAATAAAGGCAGCGTTCTTTTCTGATACGCTATTGGACATAAAAGTAATTACAAATATTCTTACGAGCAGTGTTACCCTAAACACCTCAAAACTCCAGAGAAGCTACGTCGTATACCGTATCGCTTTCTATAAGTAAGTGTCATTTTTAACTCTAAGGGAAAACACATTCAGTACATACAATAATGTAAGAAACTTCAACTATACATTATTAGTTAAATATATTTATTATAGTTTTTCAGCCTTACGATAAGGATTTTCAAATTTTATAGTAACAGCAATACACTTCACCAAAACTTTATTTTATTTATTTTTAAGTATATTCAAGAATTACAATATTGGCAATTTGTAGCGTGTTGGCCGGATTGGGTCTTTCGATGATCTGTTTTTTTTTCCTAAACAAACAGCATATTGTAATAAATTTCAACATCTGTGTTACCTACAATATTCTTGTGTTACACAGGGCCTCAAGTAGCTAAAGTATTTTGGCCCTCTGGTTGGGACCAAACAAAGCAAAATGACAGCAGCGCACTCCTGCCCTATAGATATCCATAATTTTTAAGTCAATTGTGCAAATATAAAAATTTACTTAGACAATTTACTTTGTATGTAATAAAAAAAATATAAAACAGTTACAAGGTACTGTAACGAAAACGGCCTTTAGCTGGAATTAGTTCGACACCCCTAGTCTAGATCTATGTGTGCGCATGTGTACAGCAATTTCGGCTAAACGATTTTTAATGAAACTTTATATTTAAGCTTCTGACATTAGTGGCACGAATTGATAAACATTTGGTAAAAATCAGTTAACCGGAAGTGATAGTTTACTCGGTACTAGTCAGTTCAATTCAATAACTTTCAAATGTACAGCTTTTTTGAATACAGTGAAGTTAGTTAAACTTTTAGAACAACCCTGTAATCCAATACAATGTTTGATAACGTTGGACTGGATGTATGTGTGCATGTGTAGAGCAAATTCGGCTAAACGATTTTTATGAAACTTTATATTTAAGCTTCTGACATTAGTGGCACGAATAGATAAACATTTGGTAAAAATCGCTCAACCGGAAGTGGCAGTTTACTCGTTAATAGTCAATTCAATTCAATAACTTTGAAATGTACAGCTTTTTTGAGTACAGTGAAGTTAGCTAAACTTTTAGAACAACCCTGTAATGTTTGATAATGTGTGACATTTCTCACCCTAATGTAGCGATCACGGATCCAATGGGCTGCGCAAGTCTACTGCTAGGCCTCGTACCAACACGATTGACCCGATCCGGCAAGAGGGAATCACACTGGAAATACTGACACGCGCAGCGAACTTCACGCGACGACCCGCTCGACGACTGGCGAGATCTGTCGTCGCTGGGGTCACGGGGCTTTCCTCCCTCACTAATGGACCGACGCGACAACTTCTTACTCACTGGACGGATTTCGCGAGTCAACTGCCGTTTTGTTTCCTCAAAATCCATCGTGGATTATTCGGTACACAGGTAAACGGTGGAATTTAGTTTTGCGCCTCAATCTAAAGATTATTACTTTGTTTCATTTAATCACATATTTTATATTATTTAAATCAACGGTGGACAACCTCCGGTCTGTAGGCAAAATAAGATTCGCAAAATTATTCTATACGGCACGTGAAATCACTACTCAAAAAAAAAAGATAAAATTCTCAAATTCTAACATACTTGTGACACAATGAACAAATATCTTAGCATTTATAAGGCTCATTTACTAACTGTTAACTGTTATTATTTATTATAAAACTAATTCGTAAATATATGTAAAAATCTCAAAAGGTACATTTTGATAAGATTACAATACCTCCCTGACCCTGTATATATGTATGAATAGGTATATATGATGGATAAAACATAAAAATGATATGGTATTAAATAAATATTGTATTTTGACCCGTGACTTAGAAGAGGTTGCCCACCCCTGATTAAAATTTTATGATCATTTCTCATATATGATTACAAATAAACATATGATAGGCGTTTTTCTGCTTATTGTATGACCTGAAGGAAAAGAACAAACACTTCAGCCAATGGTCCTTAACTTTTTTTGGTACTTGAACCCCAATGTATCTTGAAATATGATTTGTCACTCCTTGGGAGAAAAATTTTGAAAAAAAGAAAAATAATTATTTATTAAGTAACTCTGCCGTACTTTATTCAACCTTAAAGTCAAGTTGAAAAGAGATATATCGTCTATACGAAAGAACTGTCTATGAATATTCTAAAAATATCATTGCATCCATAATGTGCATAGTAAATAAATGGTTCATTGAGGTAGGGCTTTCATACATCCCGGAAAATCGGGATTGTCCCAATTTGTAAGTCTATATCCTGGTATCCCGAAACAAGGTCTCGGGACGTCTATTTGTCCAGGAACGTATATTTTTATATTTATTTCGACCGCGCACAGTACCTCTAATCATGATGAAAATGAGCAAAGGCAATATTTAGACATTGAACGAGTTCTATAATCTTCTATTTGTTTCCTCCCCTGCCACCTTATACTATGTTCTAATGGTACATCTTGTGATTTTTTTATATTTTTTACGCCACTTCCACTTAAGTATAACTTACTTCCATAGCAGCATAACTCGTCTGTATTTGGTAAAATTTCTTATTTGGTTACCATTGTCAATGGAGTTATAAAAAATAACTGGTCTACTAGCTGAATAATAGGGTAATTATGAAAATCATATAAATTTCATAAACATTTAATCGCTTAGCAAGGGGCAAAATAAACTTTAAAAATTAATCAGATATTTTGGATTAAGTTATTATACACGAAATTATGAAAGCTAGTAAAAAAACTATAAATTTATTAGTTAATGTAGGTAAAAATGCAAAATTATTTTATTTAATTCTAAACATGTTTGTACCGTTCAAAATTTATTGCTTTTATACATTTTTTTATAATTAAAAACTTATAATTAATATATTTCGTATTGCATTTCTTCTTTTACACATTTATGAAAGTGATTTTGTATTTAGAGTGGTACTTTAGGTTATAAGGACGTCAACTAAAGTTCAAAACATCAGCCCCATCCAAAATTAGTAAGTAATTATTATTACAGATATTCAACGACTATGCACATTTTACCATGAATTTAAAATTGAATGAGTGAGCAACATGTACATTCCGAATTTTTTTTTTGTCAATGCCAACTGCTATTTAAAATTAAACATAACGTGATTTATTTTTGTATATGTTTCAACTACATTTATGAAAGACATTATTGATTCTTTTTTAAAAATAATTAAATCTCGTTTCATAATTTGACAGATATAATACACTTCTAAGAAATATATTAACCCTTCTGTTTTTTTTTTGTTACTTATCTTAAATTTACATAATATATTCCAGTTATCGTAACAATATAAAAAAATAATTTCAATAAATATAAAAATTGTCGAACATAAAATACTGTTGTCAATAATGTTTTACTATGATATTATATAATTAGAATAGTACTGTATTCAAATATAACTTTAGACTTAAAATAGATTCTTTTATTATACAACTGAGCGATTAAACTTGTTCATGGTTAATGCAGAATATTTTCGATTAAATTATTAATTATTACACATACAAGAATTTTTAGGCTCATTTACCTTCTTTGTACAAATATTGTACTATTTATTAAAACTAAATTCCACCATTTTCAACGACCCGTAAATATTCGAAACATAATTTTACATTTTTATTTTTACTTTACACGAAAAACTGGTGCGTGTACCGAAATTCAACTGTCCACTAGTTATATATATATTTTTACCAACTATTGTTAGACCCAGCAGGCGAGCAAATCCGATGTGTCGCGAAGATGAGTAGTTTTATTTTTACTCTGAGATCCGTGTCTCACAAATATAAAATAGCATACATGTGAACTAGGTACGCTAGTGCTAGTGTATTCAAAATAAAAAGAAAGTTTAATTAAATTTATGCCATACATCAAATTAAGGGCTTATTTGTCACTAAACTATTAATTATGCCATAAAAAAATAATAATGCTAATTATTGGCATTTTTTTTTATAATATCATTTTAATTTATTTTACTTTTAATATAAGTTAATCTGTAATTAGAACTTAAAATAGCATCTTAAAATGTAGTAAGATTTGTAAATATATTTGATATATCAGTAAGTCTAGCTTTAGATGAAAAACCTGGTGAAACTATTAAATTTTCATAGTATTTTAGAATATAAGGCGAGCGAAAAGCAAAAAAAAAATCTATTTTCTTTTATTGAAAGAATGTTTATTCATTTTATTAGCCATTTATTAATTTATAATTTTTAATGAAAACTATCAGTGTTGTAAAAAATTATTTATTATTTAATTTTTTCAAATATCTGTGTCAAAAATGATGAACTTCAAGTTCTATTAAATGTCATTTAAATTCTGAGATAATATAAACTAATTCAAAAAATATCTACGTTTACTCAGGCCCTGCATTTTTTGGATTCGACCCTGACTTAATTATAATAATTTTAAAAGTGTGTCTATCCTGTTCAGACATACCTATTTATTTCGATTTAAAAAATAGTTCCTGTTATTTAAATTCCACAAACCTTGAAAATGAAAAATAATTGCTCATCAAACGAAATATATTTTTTCATCCCAATAACACAATATATTATTACGTAACAAAATGCCTTAATATGAATAGGAATAATTTTTGTGGCCTAAAACCAGTTTGTAGTTCTTATTCTTACCTTAATTTTGACCATTCCTCTTGGTTAGTGATCTGATCGTCACTTTTATGTTTTTCTTCTCTTTGCTCTGGAGGTTTTGGTTGTTCTTCATACTCCGGTGCATCTGTATAAATTAACTTATATACACATTGCTTTGTTTATAACTAAAAATGATTTAAACTTTAAGTAGTTTTTATTTTAAAGTAATAAATAAATCGTATTTGGAATACTCAGTTTTTTCTATTAAAATTTGGATTAGGCAGATATTAACAAGTACATATTATATTACTCATGCAAATCCAGATTTTTTTTAAATTCTGCAATTTTTCATATAAACCTTCTCAGGAAATACTTTGAAATAGTTCCTTGAATACTATTCACATCAAAAGTAAATATATCAATTTTACTCTATATTGCTTCATATATTTTGTTTTATGGTAATTTTGTATATACAAAAATTTCTGAATAAATTAGTAAAAGTTAGTTCTACAGTATTTCTTGTTCATACATATAGTTTTGTATATTTTAACATTATTAAAAATAGTAATATATTATGCGAAAACTTACCCTTTTTATTTTGCTCTGTTGTGATTTTCTTCTCAGGTAAAAGTTGTTTTTCTGTTTTGGATGCTTCCTTATTCTGCACAAGAGCTGACTTTAGGCCATCTTCTTCATCTTCTTTTGAAATTGGTTCATAAATATGTACTTCATCTTCATCTAATATTGGCGGAGTTTCTTTCTTTTCTACACTTTGCTCAACATTTTCTTTTTCCTCTTCTTTTACTTTTGAATCTAAAGGTGGTGACGTTTCAACAGGTTTCAAAGGAATGAAAATATAATCTGGAGAATCTCGACTTTTCTTCTTACTAACTTCAGTGGTCTTATCAATTGATCTAACGACACTTTTCTCTGCGCTTTTAGTTTTGCTTGCTTTAAATTTATTTCTTTTTTGTTGTACATTGTCTTTCATTTTTTTGAACTTATTTTTACCAAGCTCTGTAGTTTTCTTCAATGAGTTCAGAGAACTTGAAACATGAGAAGTAAATTCTGATTTAATTTCAATTTTCTTTTTGGGTGTGTCAGGTTTTTGTTTTTTCGTTATTGTTGTTTTGGCAGTTGATGTCGGTGGCTTACTTAATTTTCTTAATTTTTGTTTCGGCTTTTCTTTTTTAATTTCTTCAACAGGTTTTTTAACTCTTTGTCGTAGTTTTTCTCGTTCTTGCTCAAGTCTAAGTTGTTCAGGTGTTGGATTTAAAGGAATGAAGATGTATTCAACTGGAGAATCTTCACGTCTTGGACGCATTATTAAGGGATTTTCTTTCTTTGCTGAAGGGGGTGATGGTTTTTTCTTGTTTAATTTAGAATTACGTTTGAATGTTTTGAAAGTAGGTTTCTTTGGGGTTTTTTGCATTTTCTTTATTTTCATTGCAAACTTTTTAATATTATTACTAAATTTGGCGCTTGAGATTGGTTTAGTTTTTGATTTTTCCTCTGGTTCTTTCCTTATAGCACCTTTTGAAACAGTTGTAATATTTGTAGAAGATTCTACAGGCTGGTTTGTAGTCTCAGGCAATGTGAGTACTTCGGTTGATGTTTTACTTTTGTCTTTCTCTTCCTTTTCGAGCTTTTCTTTCGTAAGTTCTTCTTCTGTAGGATTAAGAGGTATGTGAATATATTCTACAACTGATTCTTCACGTCTGATTCTAACAGGGGGCATTCTTTCGTTAGAGGTACTAGATTTTTCGGATTTTTTATCTTTCAATACTTTCTCTTTCTCCGTTTTAAGTGCTTCCTTTTTAATAAGCGATACATCTGTGGCAGATTCTACAGACTGTTTTGTAGTTTCAGGCGATGTAAGTACTTCGGCTGATGTTTTACTTTTGTCTTTTTCTTCCTTTTCGAGCTTTTCTTTCGTAAGTTCTTCTTCTGTGGGATTAAGAGGTATGTGAATATATTCTACAACTGATTCTTCACGCCTAATTCTAACAGGGGGCATTCTTTCGTTAGAGGTACTAGATTTTTCGGATTTTTTATCTGTCAATACTTTTTCTTTTTCTGTTTTCGATGCTTCCTTTTTAATAAGTGATACATTTGTGGCAGAATCTACAGACTGGTTTGTAGTTTCAGGCGATTTGAGAACAGCTGCAGGTGTTTTACTTTCTTCTTTCTCTTCCTTTTTGAGCTTTTCTTTAGTAAGTTCTTCTTCTGTAGGATTAAGAGGTATGTAAATATATTCTACAATTGAATCTTCACGTCTAACTCTAACAGGAGGCATTTTTTCAGTTGACGCACTAGATTTTTTGGGTTTTTTATCTTTCAATTCTTTTTCTTTGCCTAGTTTCGAAACTTCCGTTTTACTAGGTTTTTCAGTTTTCTTTTCAGTTTTTAATTCGTCAATTTCTGGTTTTATACTCGTTGGTTCTTGAGTTTCTGGTTTTTCTAATTGCTCCGAGTGAACTGGTTTTGTATCCGTACTTTCTACATCTTTGTTTATATCTTGTACCTGCGTATCTAACTCCTTTTGGATTTCATCAGTTGTAGGGATGGAAGATTCTATTTGTTTAATGTCTTCATCATTTTCTTGTTCATTGTTTGGATTTAATTCATTATCAATTGCTTTTAAAGGAATGTGTATATATTCCACTATGGAATCTTTATGTCTGAGACCTGGGTACGTAACGTATGAATCTTGTTTTGATGGTGAAACGTTTCCTTCTGTTGTTGTTTTACTATCTTCTTTTTTTGGGTGTGGAATTTTTTTGTCGGGTATGTTTATACTTTTCATTCTCTGAAGCAAAGATTTTTTATCTCCTTTTTCTACTTTAACGAATTTTTGTTTTTCCAAGGAGAGGCTACTACCAGTCATTCTTAAAATGGAATCAATTGAACGTCCGGAAGGTATTGAAGTTTCCTTCTGTTCGACAAGTTCATTTGAGATATCTTTCTTTTCTTCTATTTCACTCGGGGAATCTGGGATAGTTACACCTTTCGTTTCTTCTGTATTTTTGGATATTTCTGTACTGGGTTTAATTTCAGTACCTGTTACGTCTTTTCCTTTTTTGGTTTCAATGTCTTCAATTATTTCATTTGTTTTTTCTTCTCTTTCTAAAGCAGTTACTACATTGTCTTCTTTATTTTGATCAGAACTTTCATGTATTGTTTCTTTTACAGGCTCATCGTCTGTTTTCGATGATACGGTTTTTTGAAATTCTTCTGGTAAGGGTCCTGTCAATGGTATGTGTATATATTCTACCGGTGAATCCCCACGTTTTTTTTCTGGCACATGTTTTTTTCTCGCACTTTGTTCGTCTGTAACTATTGATTTTTTACTCGTTAATACTTTCTTATTTTTCCGTCGCATATTTTTTATTTTGGAAGCTAATTTTTTAATATCTTTTGCTAATTTATATTCAGTATCTTTAATTTTTTTATGTTTTGTGCTTGGTTCTTTCCTTATAGCGCCAGTAGGTGATCGTTTTTTTGTCACTGGGGTTGCTACAGTTTCTTCTGAATGCTCAGTGTTCGAAGTTTCATCTGGAATATTTTCACTACTACTCGGCGGAATATTAGTTTGTTGTAAATTGTCAGGTAATGGCCCAGTCAAAGGAATAAATATGTATTCAACAGGTGAATCACTACGTTTTTGAGTTTTTAATGGAGGATTTTTATTTTCAGATTTTGGTGACGTCTTTTTCTTATCTTTTTTCTTGAAAGGTGGAGATTTCTTATCGGTTTTACTTGTACCTGACTTCCTCTTCACTGGTTCTGATGTATTCATTGGTATTGTTGTGGTATTAGTACCATTTAAATCATTTAATCGATTGTTTCCATTAGTAGAATCTACTGATCTTGTATTACTTTCATGTCGTAACTGGTTTTGTCTTTCTTGTTCTAATTCTTCAGGCGTTGGATTTAATGGTATATGAATATAAACAGGAGATTCAGATTTTCTATTCTTTTTAGTTTCGGTTCTTTCCACAACATTTTGTACATTTTCTTGTTTTGGTTGTCTTATAGAAGTTTTCTTAGAAAATATATGTTTCTTAAATTTTGGTATTTTGAATGTTGGAGTTTTCAATTTACTTTTTTTGATTGCTTCGAAGAGACTAGTATTTGATTTTTCAACTTCTGATAAATTTGAATGTCTGCGCTTTTTCTCTGAAGGATTTTCTAACATTTGTCGTTTAGATTCATCATGTAATTCAATATCTGAGATTGATGTAGCTTCTAAACAACTTGCGTCAGATATGCTTTTTGATACTTCGTCTTTGTCTAAATATTGTTCAATATTACTGTCTGTATAAGTGTCCTCTGATTCTGTTATTGATTTTTCATTTTTACTTGTTTCAGTGGATACTTTATTAATATTTTCTTCTTCACCTACTTCCTTATTGTCGGTTACATTTTCCGTGGATTTTTCTATTGAATCTACTTGTTCGGTATTAGATATTGTTTTAATTTCTTCTACTTCTGTTTCTTCAGTAGATAAAGTCTTGTTTTCACTACTCTCAGCATTCGTACGATCTTTAATTTCTTCTACTTCTCTTTCTTCAGTGGATAAAGTCTTGTTTTCAGTACTCTCAGTGATCGTACGATCTTTAATAATTTCCTCAGATACATTTGCAGTTTCACATGGAATATTTTCCGTACTTAATTTTTCTACCTCAGGTTCAGTAGAAGGTATTAAATTTGATTCTGGTAAAGGTTGTTCTTTTAATTTAATTTCTGTAATTTCTGTCTCTTCTGTTACTATTTGTTCTACTTGCATTTGTACTTCACTGTCATCTTTACTAGGTTTGGTACTTTTCTCACTATCTTTGTCTGGTGTCTCAGATACTTTCTTAACTTTCTTAACCTTTTTTACTTTCTTTTTAACTACTGGTTCCTTTTTGTCACCCTCATCTTCCATTTCGAAAATGTCTAGAGCAGGTCCTTTAATAAGGTGAGTGTATGGATATTTTCCACGCTTTTTTTCTCTCCTTATATCTTCCCACTTGTACGTTTTTATAGGCACTGGTGGGACTTGATCCACTAAAATGAAAATTTTTATTTCAATATTTATTTTAATTAAAACTATTACTCTGTTATTGTAATTAATTTCGGAAGAATAATAATTCAATAAATTTTAAAAACATACAATTCTTTCAGTTTTATCAGAAATAATAATTACAATAACATTAATTTAAAAGAAAATATTTACAAGTCGAAATTTAGTCTTCTGTTTTTCTTACATTGTAAAAAATAGTATATAATTTATTCTCAATCTACGCCAATAGTACTAACTATTAAGTAGTATCTTATAATCTAATAAAATATCCAAGTAATGACTTATACATTTTCTCAACTTGCCCACTCACTCATACAAAACATATTAATCGCATTCCAAAAAAAAAACGCACTGTCATAAATACTAAAAATATTTGTTTTAGTGTCAAACAAGTAATTCCTTTTAATACGTGTTTTAGTTCTGCCAAATTTTTCTGAAAATAAGGTCAAAAAGGCAACGGTTAGTAATTTAGCGGTGGCGCTGTTTAGAATCTTTGTTGCTATAAATGTCTTTGGTGGACATTGTTTCTACAGTGCATCAAACCAGGCTGACATTTATACTTGGGTTCAGACCTGAGTTTTAGAACTTGAGCCAAAAGCTTTTTTGTGCATTGTTTGTTACATTCATTAACATCTATCATTATATTTAGCTGTGCCTACCAGTGGCAGAACGATCAGGGTGGCAGAGTGGGCAGTGCCCCTCAGATTAAAATAAAATATTATTTGTATTTCACATGAATATACTTTTATTATTAATTATTATAAAAATATAAATTTAAATTATACATAGTATTAAACAATGTTTAAATTGAAATTGTGCAACACAATATTATGTTACATTAATATTTATATTTATTATTAATAATATTAAAATTTATAGTGACGAATCGGAGTTCATTAACACTAACAAAATAATTTTTCCCCTTGCTCAAAAATACCATGAGCCGCCACTGATACCTACATCTATTTTCCGCAAAATACTTCTTGATGCGAAAAATTGTTGTGTATGAAACAGTTTTTGAAGGGTCTGCATTTTCCAACAGAAGCAATTAGATATTTATAATTGTTTTTATGTCTCAATGGAACAATTAATTAATTAATCTGACACAGATGCAAAAGCACATTATTTTTTTATTCAGATGGAAAGTTTAGTACTTTATTTCCATTTTGTTTTATTAATAAATTTTTAGTTTAGTTAGTTATATGGAAAATATGTTAGTTTAAGAAATGCAATAAAGAAATATAAAGTTTATCAGAAATTATTATTATAGATATTTTTGAGATGTTTCTGTCTATAAATTATTGTGGGGACCAAAAAAATTTAACCCGCCTATCATTGGCGCCTGTGATAAAATAAAAAAAACTTCTTTCCAAATGGTGTAGTATTGTGAAATGAATTACATTCAGTGGTAGTCTCGTAGTGTACATATAATTTTATTTATAAAATAGTTGGCAATCTCTAAAGAGAATAACAGTTGTGTAAGATTTTTCAATATTAAAGGATATTTCCACTACATTCAATTGCGAACAACAGTAAACAAAGTACCTAGCAGTTATTGTTTTCAAGGAAGTCTTTACCGTTATTACCATATTTTGTATTATACATACAAATAAGGTATTTACTCAATTTTGAAAATATTTATAGCTATCTTATTTTGAAATTATTGGAAATAACACTTATGATTTAATATTACTTTTTTACCGATCGCCACAAGGAAGTATTTTAATCATTCCGATTTTGATAGTCGTCCTCGAATTAAAGTTCTATATCCACATAATGTTTTGTTTTGACTATTTATTTTTAGCTTGATTTCTGGGTTCGTCGGCATAGAGGGAAATTCTGTACAATTGATATTTATAAAACATCCTATTTAAATATTTTACATAGGTACATAATACGATTCAGTAAGCATAAGAAAATCAAAACTATTTGTTTGTTCGTGAAATCTAATTTATTTTCGAATATTTCTATTAATTTATATACACTGCTCCGCAAAATTAACACACCAGCACACCACATACGTATTAATAATTAAAAATCTCGATTATTTTAATACACATTTCAAGCACTTAATTTTATTTTGAAAGGACTATTTTCACGAATGTACTCAAGCAGCAGTATTAGAAGAAGAATGTTGGATCTACCTCAGAATAGGACAGAAGTTTGACTTGTCCCATATATCGGTTTCACGGAAGAGGAAGAGGTAAAGATAAAGAGACTATACCAGAAGATCTGGTTAAAGATGAAATCATGCAAAAACCCATGACCAATATCGTTTATTAAAAGATTTTGCTTTGTTATTCACAGAAGTATGGGTGCTGACTACATGGGGGCATCGGGGTTCCTGCCTTCAAGGAAAAATTTTATAGGGACAATACCCCCAAGGCAATATTTCCCATGACCTGAATTGTTATTATTTTAAAGAATTATTTTACATCCTATTCAATAATTAACTACTACTTCCATTTTAAAATTCTTACTGGTAATAGCTACAATAACAGATTGAATATCAGCCAATAGGAATCTATAGGACTGGTGATACTGTGCGTCTCAGGATATACTACGGATCCTGAGACGATAGCACTCAGTCCCTAATCACGTAAGTTGTAAATCTTCACTAGGTATTTTAAAATTTCCATTGTTGTAAAATTTGTAAAATCTGTTAAATCCTGAGGATGACCCAAGTGGGGAAACCAGTCGAGGTAGATTAAATATTAAAAGAAAAGTTACATCTAAAGTTTTTTTCCATAAAATATGTTATAAATAAATTAAAAATAGAATTGTAATAGATTTATTATAAGGTGAAAAGTGATATCCAATAAACCATACCATTTCAAACACTAACAGTAATGAGCATTATGAAAATTATAAATTCTATCTCGTGTGATAATATTATTTTTGAGGTGAAATTAAGGTTTAAGGTTTAAGTACGTTCCTGAAGGAGCCATTTTTTTAACTTTTGAGATATTCTTCGATTACTAATCGTTGGGTCTACTACAGTAAAAGTGTTACGAAAACTTTGGGTGATCGTCACAAATAAACGAGAATACGTTTACTGTCGACTGTCATTGAATTCGAAGATAACATCCTACATAAATAAATACGATCTGCCAATAAAGAATTTTGGCGCGACACTCTAATATACAGGATGTAACAGAAATAATTTAACCAGTGTTAGAACTGGTCGAGAACAACAATACTAGTAGTTTTTTAGACACCGTTATTCATTGGCTGTAGGCAGCTTTTCAAAACGCGTTCACTATTCGTCTAGTTACTTTTGAGGTGGTTCTGTACCTCGACGATAGATTGGCACTGTTGTTCATTGACTGTAGTTTTCTTTTTTTCACTTTCTCCGAATGTGTAGTCCTGACCGGTTACCCTCGACGGCAATACTTCCTTACGACACCATGTCTTGTATTTTTGTGTGTGAATAAAATCATTTTTTTTTAAAAGATCAGAACTGACGAACAACATGGTAGATAGGGATCAGTAAATCACAGATCGACACATGCTCATTCCCAATGTGCGTCACAAAACATACTCGAATTTATTTATTAAAATCAGATATTTATTAGATTAGATTATTACTTATATAGTTAATAATCTAAATCTAAATAAATGATTTAAAGCACCTATCAAATCAATGGCTCTTAAAATGTTTATTCTAAGTAAATCACCCTTAATTTTGCGATTTTTAAGAAAATTATTATTGTGCTGATATCAGTATAGCTTGTTATTTCTACCTTTAAAGTTTAATCCATAAATATAGAAACATTTTGTATTTAACAATTGTCATAATATACGTAAAGTTGGTTTCCCAGAGTTGATCCTTAAGTCATCAATTTCTACTATAAGGATTTTAAAATATAAACTTTTATCTAGCATCTTTATGATATGCATGGTATAGATAACACTTTCATTCATACAAAAATAAAATAGAAACAGTAGTGTAACCGCGGTAACGGATATTTTGAAATATTTTTAAAAAATGAATATGTCATTCATATTTTTATTTAGATTAATTTGGCGTCGACAATTTGTGCTTCATTGTATTGGTAGTTTCTTTAGTTTAATCTATAACTCTTTTCGTATATCCACCAATTATTAAATCAATCAATATTAATGTTATTCTCAAGAAAAATTTTAAATTCTACTATTCTATACTATATACAATTCAAATTGTAATATCCACTGTCATCTCAGATTAATGAAATATTTTCTCAACCAAAATGGTGTCAAGGTCATAAATTAAAGTAAAATGTATATCTTTTAAGAATATTTCTATATTTATAATTATTTAATACAATAATATTTTCACGGTTATCAAATATAAGAAAACTATTATGGCTTCAAAATAAAATAATTATAAATTCACTACGAGCAATATAATTTCACACTTATGTACTCACTCACACATTAGCACACATTTCCACAACATGTTGAAATGTTTATTCATAAAAATGTCTAATTATATTTAGATTAGTATATTTTCCATGAAGATAAAAATAAATTGCAACTCATTGTTTATTATAGTATACTAGTACTTAAATAGGAAATTTGATAACTAATTTACGTTATTATGTATGTAATATATATTTTTTATAATTTAAATTATAATTATAAAACTAAATAAATAAAAACCATAATAAAAAATCTTATAGTACAAAAGCTAAATATTTTTATAGTACTTACATGTTGCGTTATGTAATTAAGTTAACAAGTGTTCGACAATACTAAATATTGAAAATGTTACACATTAAATTAATTTATTATCAATAAGTAGATCAATCAGAAATAGTAATAATTAATATACCTACGTAAATAGTACGTACATAGTCAATATAAACATTTCGATAAAAGTATTTATCTATAATTAATTTATAAATTAGCGATTATCTTGTAATTAACGTAAGAGATAAATGTAAATACTATTTGAAATTGCAAAAAATATAATTAAAAATTAATAAATAGGTATGAAATGAAGCATGAGTAAATATATGTATGTGTGTGTGTATTTATTTTTACACATTTTGCATTAGTACGTAAGCTAAGATTTTGCAAAACTTACATTTTTTTAATTTATCAACTGGTTCCATTCCACTGGAAATAACTTTCTAAGTCTAGATCCATGATAAAAAATAAATTGGAAGTTTTAACTCACTATTTTTTCGATATTTTGATAAAATTATTATTTAAATATTTTTAAACGTAGGTACACAGACTGCCCAACAGATCTGAACTACTTTTCCACTGGCGGGCAGACCGATGCTGCCTGTCTAATTTTAAATCCTCTATTTAAATCGTATGACGTGTTTTCAGACTACGGCAACACTAAATTCTCAAGTGTAAAATTGTGAGAATAAGATTTTAATTGAATATATCAACATTGTACAATATTCCAATATTTACAGATTAAGTACTGTATACATAAATGTTAATCCAACTGTACCAAACAAGACCGGCTCCAAAGACGACGTATCGATAGAGAAATTCTCACATTACCTGTTGTAATCAATATTATTATCAAAAGTAAGACATGAATAATTATAATTTTTAATAAGTTTGGAAATTGGATAATCACTAATAAAATATCTCACAAAAATACAAAGACAAATAATCATATTTTAAGATATAGTAGAATCGCGACTTTTGACTTTTGAGACGGAAAGGATAATCCCATACAAACTAAAAAAGCAGAAACGCATTGGATGATTTTTCTGTCACTTATATTTGTAAAGATAAATCAGAACATATAGTTCACTATAATGTAAATAGTAATTATTTATACAAAATACGTACTTCAAATATATAATCTCATACCAGTATCTAATGGAAAAATGTACTGAATACGCTCTTATCTAGTCAGCTAAACTTAAATATTACTATTTGATGATTAGAAGATTGATTGGTCGATGATTAGAATAATACTATAATTTCTGGAATTCGAAATAAAGCCTTCGAAATACTGACTACTTGGCTTGAATTTGACTTATTGATGTGGTCAAAAAGTGTAACCCTGACTGTAATAATGGAATAATTAAAAATATAAAAAGTTATAATATAAATAATTAATAATTAAAAATAAAATGCATAAATCTATTAACTTTACACATAATTATGTGTATAAATAACAATTCTGAAACGGTAACTTTTGGAAATACATATAAATATAAAAATTAAATTGTTACAATGGTTATATTATTTTATTTATACATCACATAGATATACATATCTATTACATTTTATGGTTAATTAATGATGATTATAAAAGATGTTGGTACAATTTGACAATATCTATACCTAACAACAAAAACTGTATATTTAATGCATAAGCACAAAGCTCAGAAATTAAATATATGCGAATTAATAGTGTATTATTCAACGAGCATATAATGGGTATTAATTCACAAAGATGTGTCCAGAATTCAAAAGCCGAGTCCGTATCTTCGTGAATAATACCCTTAATATGCGAATTGAATAGGAACTTATACGACTGCCATATAATACATTTATTTTTTACAAAATTTATATTTGCCCACAACTGTCAACTGTGCGTGTGTGCGAAACTATAAATACAGGATTATAATACCGTGCTTTTAATTTAAACGTGAAACATAGTATGTCATAACCGTGGTTAGGATAATTTGACATCAATGTATCAAAGCGATCTTTTTAAAAACTAGACTCTGAATTGTACTATATAATCGATAGTAATATAATTAGAGGTTTGATTTGGCCGGATATTTTTTATTTATATGAACACTTGGTTGCATGACAATTTGTTGAAAAGATTTGTATAACTTTGTATGATTTTGACAGGACAAATCTTTGAAATAAATTGCTATCAAGAAATCAAGTGTGAATATTTATAAATAAAAAAATATTCCGCGTTACCACGGAGAAAGTAAAAAAAACATCCAATTTATCCACTTATATTTTGTCTGCTTTCCTAGAAGTGGAAATATCATTTGAATTTTTTTATAATTGGCAAATTTACAGTTAATAATGTCGTGAACTTGACAACATATGTTTCATTTTAAAAAGAACGCCCTAATGAATTGCTGTCAAATTTGTAATCAAGACAAATCACATGTTTCACGTTAAAATAAATTCACAGTATAATAGTTCAGTATTGTAAAGTGACAGATTTGTAAATTACAGTCATAAAATACAGAGTATATTATGAATGGGATAATGCATGTATAGTTACATAATCAATGTATTATATAACAGTCGTAGTCAAAAGTTAATATGTGCGTATAATTAAAAAAACAATTTCCATTACATATTATACAAACATGCAGGCTGTAATGAACAATGCATACATTGCGAATTGTAACAGACAAATCGAAGAATAATTAGCTAAGTAGATATATATTTATTACAAATATAAATAATAGCCATCAATTTCCTCATAAATTATATAATGACATCAAAATAATTCCACTTAAAATAGTTAACGATGTAATAACACCGATTTTCTGCTCCATGAAAAATTAACAATAGAATATTTATTCACTTTACTACAGCTCTATATTTAAAATTTTTATATATTACTGTATTAAATCAATCATCGATATAAATAAAATAACAGTCCTCAGTATGATAGTGAGAAAGTGTATTTAACTGATAAAAAATAAAAGAACCGTATTAAAAATTATACATTTCACGACAGCATAAAATTTTCTTTAAATATTTTATAGTACGTTGCACTGAAAAGAGAAAAATGTATTAATATAACTATTATAATCTATTAAAAAAGGAATAATAATAAAATCTATTATTTTTTCAACTATTAAATAATAAATTCTTTTTATAACAAAACTTTAAAAGTTCTTTATTTATTTCTGATTAATTCAAATTTAAGAATTAGATTCGACACTGCAACCACAATGATTTTAATATTTATTTCTGAAATTATAATATTATACAATTACTAACGTTGAAACTTCTCAGAGACCTAAAAACTATCTTGTAATTAGTGACTTGTACGCTTTTAAAAACTACAAGTTTGGAATTATATTTCATAATATTACATTACAAGACAAAGATGGTCCTTTATTCTATGAATATAGTAGTGAAATTTCATAGAAATTGTATTGTATAAAAATATTTTTTTCTTTGTTGTTTGTGTTTATGAATTATAATTCACAAATTTTATTTTTAATTTCGTTTTCAGGTCGATGAATGTCCTAATACATTGCACACATTATGTTATATTTAAAAATTTCAGTTGATATTTTTTGCACTTTTTCCGTAATAGTTTAGTAGTACTCGTATAAATTGTTACACAATGAGGTAAAAATTCTTTAATATGTTCTAAACATTTTACAAAACATTGTAATGTAAACGGTTAAGGAAAACGCTTTTTTACAATAACATATATAGATTTTGGGACCGTAAATTAAAAATGATTTTGGCCTCCCTATTTAAGTGAGATGAAATTGGAAAGATAATTATGTAAATCGTAGGAAAAAAAAACAGAAGTATCTTTCTTAGTCTCCAGGTCTTATTTTTGCTGTATTCGTATCTATGCCCACTGCTCTTTTTATTATACTTTTTAATATAATGTGAAATATAGTACTACTTTCCGAGAACCGAATAAAATTTAGAAACAAAATTATGGCAGCATTTTATTTTATTGACTAAGTAAATGTTGACATGATTTGTGAATTTCCGATCAAATCAAATAATGAAAAAATTAGTTTAAGAAATAATTGTAAGAAGTTAAATCAATGTAACTAAGTTAGTATAATTGATACAGTCATATAACGATTAAGGAATAGTTTGTCCTGTCCTCTTTTGGTTGTCAAATGTCCTTTTTCATATAAGGTAGTTGGCAACCCTATTTACAAGAGTGCCCGACATTTCACAATAGGAAGGCGCGTTATAATTTTTTTCATAATTTTGCACGTATTTTGCGCTCGTGCTTTAATAAATGAATTCTGATGTATTTTTAGAACACCCAAATTTGTACTAATTGATGTTTTTTATATCATTACAAATAAATTTCAATGTGGCGTGTCGAAGATTTAAAAAAAATTATAAGTACAGTACTTTTTTGATTCAGTAATTATTTTTTAAAATTAACCAGCTCTTAAATAATTTTTGTTCAGTCGTTTTAGAAGATTATCGTAGTTTACAAAATTTGCATCTAACGGTAAATGGGTTGTATAATTAATTTTATGTCCTAAAAAATATTAACAATACTGATGAACAATATGAAAGTAAAATATTCTTAAGTTAAAAGAGGTATTATACACAAGTTTAATTTTTCTTATCCTGCAAAATTTCATTCAATGGAAGTTTTACTTTTCAGGAAAATGTACGTAAATGTTCTTTCTAAAAATGTATATTTAAAGTATCAAATAAATTAATAGAAACAATGTAAGTGATGTGTTATTAATATATAAATCTCAAGATATCCAGCAACATATTGTGTGTAGTACAATAGCTTACTGCATTAATTGGTAACAAATAAGTAACAATAACATATAAGACGTTTCAATAAAATTGCCTTATTTAACAAAAAATGTAATTATGTAACTAAATAAATGTTTTTTTTTTAATACAAAACAATATTTTTTTAAAAAACCTTTAAGGTTAAAAATTAATAATATTAAATTCTAAAGTAAAAACAATAGTTTATAATACTTTGTATTTGTAACATAATGTTCTATTTATAAATGTTAAAATATATAAAAACCTTTGTTCATTTTAATGAAACATCTGTATATCTTAATTTTTGGTTAGGTATTTTATATTGCAATGATTAATTTTACTGTGATCTATTATTACATATAGCATAGTGTAAAGTAAAAGAATCTACAACAAATAATATAGAATATATAAGATGCAATTTTATAATAAATATAAAAATAATTATATAAATTAGGTAATAAATACTAATATACACATTTCTGTTATCTACATAGACATATCAACAAAGCAATAATCTAACAAATATTGCACTGTCAAAAGGTGAGGATATTTTTTTACCACAAACGGGAATGATAAAATTTTAAATCTAGAAAACCTTGATCAGTAAGATTGCTTGGAGTTCGTGGAGTATATTGAACAGGAATATCAGCGGGTATAATATTATTTTCTCTTTCCGAAATTATCACTTTGGTCACATGTGAAGATGCACCATCTTCAATTGTATCAGGAAGAATTTTCTCTGTTAGATTTAAATTTTCAACATTGACATCCAAATTATCAATTAAGGTTTCTTTTTCTTCAATAGCGATGTCGGTTTTAAATTTTTCCTCGTTTATTTTAATTTCTGCGTCATCACACGTATGCAGTGAAAGTGAACGTGGACGCTCTAATTTTGGTGACTGGTGTACAAGCTGCTGTGGTGGAGAATCACTGGAATATTTTGGAATTTGTATCTAAATTTTACTACCGTGTAACTACCATCTGTAGAAATGAAAATAAAAACAATAAAAATAAATAAATAAAAGGTGCACTTAAATAATAAACTATTCTAAACTACAGTGATGTATTAAAAACAAAAAATAACAAATTGAAATTATAAGTCTTTATTTATTTACCTGCTAGTTTCCGTTGGTTGAACTGTGGGTGAACGATTGTGAATTATCTACAAAAAAATATATATTGTAGTAACTTGATTCAATAAATTTAACAAATTGTTTACTGAATGTTAATTTTTTAACAATACTATTAAATGCTCCTAGCTAGTTAAATCAATTGTAAATACGAAAAAAAAAATAAGTACTCAAATTCTTAAAATATATTGTAATTATTTCATTGTGGTAGAGACAATATACCATACCAACAATGTAAAACTATATGAATTGTTTCGATCATAAAACCAATTACCTTTGAAAAATGTGTCATATAAATTTCACAATTTCAGGGAAAAAAAATCATATACTAGAATGATGTGATAACGAAAAATATTTACTAAATTTCTCAAAATTAAAAGTTGCTTATGTGAAATATACATTTTTAATGTCACCAGTTTAATATTTTATTTAGATATTAACAATACATGCAATTACCTAATCCAATAAATGTCTGATTTTTTGATAATATGAGTAGAAAATAATTATATAAACATAAATTATCTGTGTATAGAAACAAACGAAAAAGAAATAATTATTTATTAAAATTACGAACCTGTCCCATGCTACAAGGCGGTCTAGGAGCTCCATATCTGCCGAAGTGAGAACCATGATATCCATTTTGAGCATTGGTAGGTGAGTTGTTAGACGAATTGCTGTTAGTAAACCATAAAGCCCAAGAATTAATAAGTTTCCCCATTTTTAATATTATAATAAAATACACATCGAGGAATATAACTTCCACACACTTTATTTTCATCCAATCAGAATACTTCATTTGATTCTTCTATCAATTTTTTAGTGAAAAAAAAATTTGTTGATAAGAAAACAAAAGTTTGAACTATTGTCATTCGTGAAATAATCAAGTAAATATAATTCGAACTATGAATTTAATCGGTAAAATTTACTCTTAATTTCTTAATCTCCGATTTAAATGTCGTAGCATACCAGTAACTGCCATCATGAAAAAAACTATTGACGACAAAGGCTTAGAGAGCTTTCCCTAGTAAACACCATACAGTTTTTGAAAAGTTTGAATATTTTTAACATACCTTGGGTTTCATAGGTAAAAAATAGACACATTAGATTTTGAGAACAAATTACGAGAAACATCGTGTGTAATAAAAGAGAACTCCATACACTGTTATATAGAATAATTAAAATTTCTATAGATTTTACATAAAATTGTCAGACACGTCGTATTTTTTACATTGAATATTTCTACACGCGGGAACTAAAAATTTAAAAAATTCAGTTAGTTTTGGAAAAGATTTTGTTAATTGCATTTAAGTATATATATGGAAATATGTTGGATTCAGAAGCACTTGAAGATTTTTAAAAAGATGTATGCTTAAGTAATTAATTTGTAGTTAAAATGATTGATGTGGCTAAATAGGATTAGCATTTAAACCGGTTTAAATATATCGAAATTTCTTGATGTTAAAGTGTATTTCAGCAAAAAAAAATAGTGTAATTTTAAATTATCCAGTCCGTGAAAAATTTTGACAAGTCCGCAGATTCGAATGCTTTATACACATTTTTATACAAAGAAAATTTTATTTGAGCTTTGTTATTATAATACAGGTCTGAGAATTTTTTCCGGTCTATATGAACAAAAAGCTTGAGAAACAATGTTCTACGCTGTATTGATTTAAATATTTAGTAATCCATACCTGTTATTATTTTCTACGCGCTGAACTATTTTATTTGATGATTCCCCGGATTGATGTTTATTAAAGAAACCATCGAATATAACAAAATTATTCATTTGCGGAATTGGCCCAGCTAATCCGTAATGCTTCTTTAAAAAGCCAAGGAATTTTTCACTAGGCCGGTCAATTGCTAACCGGACGGGTTCTACTTCTTCTTCCTATAAATATTAAATTAACCACACAAAAATAAAAAAAGGTACGCAAAGGTAATTAGAACAGAAAATTTCAGTATACAACATATTTTAGAAACAAATTATTATAAAACACCTAACATCAATTTTGTGAAACACTGTTGTTATATGTACATATTATTTACTTTTTTTTAAGTATACTGAAATTTTATTGAAGAATATGTAATTTGTAATTTCGTGAAACGGATACCTGGTATAAAATGTATTTTACCTGAAGCATATACTCAAATAACTTCTTTCCAAGTCCCATACGCTGCATATTCTCATGAACATAGAAATCGAGGATGCAAAGTGGTTTAAGCTGATGATGTTGACCTTCCCGATCAAAAATGTATAATCCCTTACGTCCCACTTTTAAAAGGCCAAGAACAGCTCCTTTACCCCTGTATCATAAAAAAATTATTAGTGTAAATATTTATGAAACATTTAATAGTAAAAAAAATTTCGAGACTAAATAGTTAAAAACTACTTACTTGGATCCTTCAGGATCAATGAGAAGATATAACGTATGTTCAGAATTCTTCAGACGATCTGCCGTAGTTATTGGTTTATTTAAACCTTGAGCTCGTGCAGATGCTTCCCCCATAGCATTCACAATATCCATCAATTTGCTTTGAATATCCCTGTACAATAAAGAGAAGAATTACGCAATTACTTTTAAATCATTATTAGTATTGCTGCAATTAACTACGGATGGAGCAGTAAACCAAATATATAGATTCTTTGTTACACTATAGTCTATTTTTTATAAGAACGAAGTGTTGAGAAGATAGGATAATATTCCAATATTATCCAATCAAAGAATAAGATCAATCTGCTTTTATCTTCACCACACTAAGTTAAAAAATCTTCCTCATCATTTAGAAATGCTAATAATCATCTATAAATATTGCTAATTCCACTAAATTAGTGGAATTATCTTTCACACTAAATAATATATATTTCCTTTTTTATGAATTTGGATTGCAGTTTGAAATATCAGGATGTTAACAAGAGGTATAACTTTGGAATAAATAATCCGGGTTAGTGGCTAATCCCTTTTATGAATCTGGGTGTTAGTGTTTAGGATCATACGACAGCACCAGAAATAATTTTATACAGAGATGACAAAATAGGATCATCGAATTTTATAATTTGTAAAACAAATGATAGAAATATACCGTATTTGGTATCAAATGAAAGTACATGCGAGGATGCTAACATCCACAATAATTGAGAAAAATTGGATAACTGGTTTTTGTTTTATGATAAAAATTGGCAGAAGTATGTTGCATTTGGTGTTAAATGGATACACTCAGAAAGTGCAATCACGCACATAATCAAAAAATTTGATAGGTTTTGTTTCTACATGTTGTATAAATAAATTGAGTTGTATAATTGATAAAATTTATAGGGTTTGACATGGTGATGTGAATTTTGGGGATCATATACTTTTACTGTTAATGTTTTTTTGCGGTTCGCATGTATAATTTCATTATTAACTGTTACCGCGGTTACCGGCGATAAACATCGTAATACGTAAATAAAATATCTAGATCAATTAGAGCGAACATATGCATCAAAGTCATTTAACAAATTTGGGTCGAAATCTGCACAAAAAATCTAACATATCACATGTCCAACACATGCAACTGTTCTGGCTTGTTCTGTCAAAAAGTATTTATAGTCGTAATCCAGTTTCTGGTGTTGTGACTACTATTACTAGATTTAGGGTGTAAACGAAGTATTTTATTTAATATTCGATTTCATAAACAGATTCAATACAACAATGGAAGTTCATTACAAAAAATCCTATCACGCTCTATACACATGTATTATTAATTCGAAATCAGTGTCAATTATTTACCATAATAATATTAAAATAGTGACAAGGTAACAACTAACAAAATTGTTACCCTAAAATAATAGTTTCATTATATTAGTAGAATATAGCATAATTATTGGTAAGATCCAATGTATACTACATTCATATGTCATATGGTAAAATTACATCAGATTGTGTAGAAATACTATTTATAATTGTGTAAACTTATAATTCTTAGAAATACAATTAATAATTGCAAAAATCTGACTTACCATAGTTTCCTGCGATCTCCCGAAAATCCAGGCGGTATAAAGTTCGGCCCAATTTTTGTAATAGTGTATGCCAGTACTTCATTCACATTAAAGGTAAATTCCATGATAAATTGAGTATAATTTCTTCGACAAATAAATAAACTTAGAACAAGACGTCAAGAACTCACGATGACAGTAGCGTGAAATTGTTACTGTGTTCACGCAGATTTTTTTCAAGAACATTTATAATTCAAATTGTTAATATTTCGATTGCATTTTTAAATATTATGAAACGCATTGAATGGCTTGTAATATTATCCAATTTAAATAAAACTAGACAAATTTATTTACTGTACTTTTTACAATCAGTAATTTTGCAGCGCCAAAGTGTCAATTTTTGAAATAACATGGACTAATATTATTTGTATCAATATTTATTCTCTTTAAGGACTAATTAAATTTTTCTCATGAAACAAAATTGTTTATTTTTAATGTTTTTCTCATAATTTGTAACATATGCTGAGAGGAGCCTTGGACACTTTAAATTTACTTGGACATACTCCTCTGTGTTGCCGATATTGCCATCTGTTACAAAACAAGAGAACACCTTGCAACACTCTGCGGGCAAAACTAGAACACTACACATCCGATTTTTGACACAGACCTGTACCCATGTACTTACACTTGTAATATAAAATTCCAACCTCACTTAATTCATATGAATGTTAAAGATCAAATTGCTATTTGTTCCTTTGAAGCGCTTTATTCGAAATATGAGTGTATTTACGCAAAAATTAAACCCGTTAGCTGGGAAATTGGAATGGGAAATCCAAGATGAAAAATATGATTATCATCAAGAAATTGCAAGGGCTGCATTTGCCGATATGTTACATGATACAGAGAGAAATCGGTTATACTATAAGGCTTTAAAGAAAGCAATTGATAAAATGCATAGTCAAAAAAAAGAAGCACATGTTTTAGATATTGGCACTGGCACAGGGTTACTTTCTATGATGGCTGTTAAATGCGGTGCCGATTCAGTTACAGCTTGCGAAACTTTTTTGCCGGTTGCTGAATGTGCTAAACATATAATAAAAGAAAATGGATGTGCTGAAAAGATAAAATTAATACCCAAAAATTCAATAGATTTAAAAGTTGGAAGAATTGGTGACATGAAACAAAAGGCTAACATATTAGTTACTGAGGTTTTTGACACAGAGTTAATTGGTATTTTGTTTTTGTTACTTTAGGTTCTTTTTTTTTATTTTAATGTTTTAGGTGAAGGCGCTATTAGCATATTTGATCACGCCCATAAAGAGTTATTAGAAGAAGACTGCATTGTAGTACCACAATCTGCAACAATTTTTGCTCAAATTGTAGAAAGTCCATTAGCTCTAGATTGGTATAAATTTAAACCAATAACAAAAGAAAATAATATTTTACCTGTAGTAAAAATTCCTGAAAAAATTGAAAATTGTGTGGGTTCACCAGCAATTCACGATATTCAGCTTAGTCAGTTTCCCTTAGAACATTTTAAAACTATCACAGCTCCAATAAGTGTAATTACGTTTGATTGGTCAGGAAAATCTAAATTAGTGAAGAAAAGGAATAATGTAACTGTACAAAATGCCGAACAAGATGGAACAGCTCAAATTGTATTCTTTTGGTGGGAATTAATTATGGATATAGATGAAAAGTTAATATTAAGTTGTGCTCCTTATTGGGCACATCCTCATTTAGAGAATTTTACTAAAAGTAATAATTTTTCTATCAAAGATGCACTGCCCTGGAGAGATCATTGGATGCAAGGCGTTTATTTTTTACCAAAAGAATTAAAAGTTGAAAAGGGAGAAAAAATTACATTAATAAGTAGCCATGATGAATATTCACTTTGGTTTGCTGTTAAAGAAGATTCAAATATATCACCAGAAGATTATGACAAACAATTATGTCAATGTGGTTTACACTTTGCCCTTTCACGAACAAGACTTGGACAAATTAATGACTGCGCTCGAAATAAAAAATATATGCGTGCTTTACGAAGCAAAATTACTCCAAGCACAGTTTGTTTATGTTTGAGTGATGGCTCATTATTGTCAATAATTGCTGCCCAATTTGGTGCTAAAAAAGTTATTAATGTTACAAACATGCATATGATTAATTCTGCTTTAGAAGAATTTTCTGTACATAATGATGTTAAAGAAAAAATGTCTTTTTACGAAGATATCGATGAACTAATAGAAAAAGAAAAGGATCTAAAAGACGTTAATTTAGTTATTGGGGAACCATTTTTTATTACTTCCTTATTACCGTGGCATAATTTCAGATTTATGGTTACCCTCAAGAAGGAATTGAAAAATTTTGTACCTAATGTTATTGAAACAATACCCCACAAGGCAACTGTAAATGCTATTGCTTGTAATTTTTACAATTTACAGAAAATTAATTGCACTTTAAATACTTGCGAAGGATTTAGTATGAAATATTTTGATGATTTAATAAAAGTAAATATAAAAAATGTGTATATTTAATATTAATAGTAATTATATAATTTTTTGAAGGATTCCAGTAACAAGGCTGATGCGAAAGTAGAACCACAACCATTATGGGAGTATACAAGTAAAGCATTGTGCCCACCATTTAAATTAGTGGAATTTGATATACCTTCATTTAATCCTTCCATATCCAAAGAAGTAATGGGTGAAATACGATTTTTAGAGTAAGATTTTTTTATATATTGCAAAAATGTAAAATCAAATATTTATTCATTTTAGGAATGGTCTATTAAATGGAATAGCGCTTTGGGTGGACTGGCATTTGGACAATTCATCTGAAAATATTATTTCGACAGGACCAACTTCCCAACCGGAAATAAATGAAGAAATTAAATGGGATATGCATACCAGACAAGGAGTATATTTGTTACGAGACCCTATTATTATAAAGTCTAACGATATTTTACATTATACTGCTTTCTTTAGTACAGATGATGTTGTATTTGAATTTAGGTTGAATGGAAAGATGATATAATTTTATGTCATTGCCGATTATAAAAAAGCAATAACGAATCTCTCATCAATAAAAACATTTCCTAATATGCTTGCAACGCCTCTTTCACAGTTTTTGACATTTAAAGTTAAAATAGACATAATTTTATAATTTTTTATATTTTTTTAATAAATGTTCATAAAGGCATTTAATATTATTGTCACGTTCTATAGAACAGGACTAGAAAAACAATTTAAAATAAGCTAAACATATGTACAAAATGTTCTTTGTTGAATTCGTTTAACGAATACAATACAATCATGATTCGAATATACCGATGTTGTATTTTATAAATGAAGTGAAGGTGCTGTTTGAATAGAATAAATTTTTAAAACTAGTAGTTATTTATTTTAAAGGCATTAATTTCCCGCATTATCTATGATAGTTTCAAGTATTTACTATTATTTAAAAATATTAAACTCTGATTATATGCGAGCACATGTTTACTTCTCGTATAGGTACAGGAATCGTGATAAAATACCGATTTTTTGTTGATTAAGTACATTTTAAGGTCCCTACAATCCGATTTTAATATTTTTATAGTAATCTTGAGTGTTTAGTGTAAGTGTGTGTTTGAGGATCATATAAATATGAATTAGTCAACCGGAAGTAGTTCTTTAATTCTTAATTGAAGCTAAACTGCTTTTACTAGCAAAATACCTAACATAAATAAATTTTTCTAGAGGCTTGTGTTAATACTTTTTACATTTAACTGGTTTAATAGATAAAACTAAATAAATTACATTCGTTTTAATATAGTTTAGGCTGCGTAATTTCAAAAAAAAAAACATGAGATTCATTTGTTTACAAAATTTGACAAAAATGTAATTGTGTTATCATTTTAAAAGATGAAATGAGGAAATATATGTTTTTTTATTAGAAAATGCAAGATGTGTACAAATAAATTTTTTATTTTAAAATTATTATGATGAATTAGTTTAGCGTTTAAGTTTTTTATGCTACTCATATGAAGTTAATCTAAAACTTCATAGGTAATAATTAATGTTTTGTATATTAGCCTTGTAATACAACAAATTAATATAATATTGTAAAACTGTAATGACGTATTATTTATTCCCGTGATTTTATTTGATGAATTAAAAGATAAAAGATTTTTCTAATTTCAATTTGGTAACACTGTTGATGTAAGTGGTTTGCTGTCATTCTCCGGTGTCAGCTGCCATTATTTCAATACAAAAACATTAATATGGGAGATGGAAAAGATAGTGAAAGACAACCCCTGTTACAAAATGACAATAATTCGACATATACCACAACTACTGCAACCGAATTTCCTCCAGGTAAATATTTTTTTACTAATCAATTTTACGAAATCAGAACAATAACAATTGAGTCATTTTTACAAAATGAGTGTACACATTCTTTAATAAATTTAATAATTGCTTTATTTATGATCGATTTATAACGTAAGTACTGAAGTGTATCACTTTTATTATTGTGAATTTCATTTGCATAAACACTACTATGACAATGAAATTTAATAAACTGTTTTATTTTTTTAAATTGATAGTTATGAATTTTTAATGACAAATGTTAATTACTTTACATCAGTTGGCACGAAGATTTCGTGAACAAATGCAAAATTATAACACATTTTTTCCATTCTATGTTTTACAATGGTTTCGTGGTTAGTAGGTATGGATGTAAATGTTAACAAAAATTTGATGCAGGACAACAAACAACAGTGTCTCCAATCGGTCCTGATGAATTACCACCACCCTACCAAGCAGCTTCCAGTGGAGGTGTACCTATGGTTACATGTAGAGTATGTCAGGCTATGATTGACATTTCTGGAAAAAGGGATCAACATGTGGTTAAATGTTGTCAGTGCAATGAAGCTACGGTAAATATACTTCACTTTTACACAAAAAATCTGATTGAGAGATACGAATTCTTTTTTATGTTATATTTTATTTCATTCTATATTAATCAATTAATTTTTGGTTTATTTGAACAAACAGTACCGCGTTCAGCATCTCGTTTACCTATAGCTGTGATTATTGCAATTTACCGAATGCAATTTTAATTTATACCTTTATTGAACGGGTGTGATAAAGGTATTCTTACGATTTTAAATATTTATTAAAAATCCTTGTTTTATTTAAAATCAAATTGCTTTCACTAACGGTGACTTGGAAACGACTTACTTTTTAGTTAAGCTGATTCTATTTAATTTGAAGAGATGCCTCTGTTAATTATTGGGTCAATATTATTTGGACTTTTACTGTGACTCATTAATAACATCTTATCAGGCTTTAGATTTATAATTATTGTATTATAAATTAATTATAAAAATGGATAGAGGTGTAATGCGTATGTACAGTAACGGGATCCTAAACCATTGTCGAAGTATTACCATTTTGCAACAGAATATGAAAATATACATCTATTAATGAGTATTAATGAAAATATTTTATTTAAATATTACTTCGTTTCACTGGTTGCCTGATTTTAAAAAAACAATCTCGCGCCCACATTTTTTAGAACTTCCGGAAGGGAATTTTTTCATTCATATACATATAAATTTAAAATTGATTTGCTTATCACGAAAGATTTCTGTCACATTTTCACTAATATTATATTAACATTTCACACTGTTTCTTCAGAAAAAAAATAGTGTAAAACCCTTAGATCATATGTTATTATAAAAAGATACAGACTTGCCTATATTGTACATGTTACATTTCCATTAAGTTCATTTGACTTTTAAAATATTCGTGGGTTTGAGTCGATGTGAATTTTGTCATCTTGTCGATGTCGATTATGATGCTGTTCGGGCTTTTTTTTTGTTTCTAGTTTGGCAATTACCTGTTGGCTTTTTTAATGTCTTGAACGGAACAACCAAGCGAATTTAGTAAATACAACGATTACAACTAACAGGTACTTATACTCTTTTTGTGACTACTAAACACATCGAGAAGGTCGATGTGAGTTTATCGGCTTTCTTTCTTGCTAATGGGGTGTGATAATTCTTCGGTTTTGGCTTTACTTGCTTGTCTTTCTGCTAGTTCATATGGCACATAATTCCCGACGCATTATGCTGTTCTGAGTTTTAACCCTGTCATTCGAAATTTTCGCTCTGTTAGTTATATTTTGTTTTCTTAACAAACAAGTTTTCATTATCAATAAAGGTTTTGTATTATATATCATTCTTCAAAATAAAATCTTTGTGTTCAAAGAACAAGTGAAAATAAAGTGTTTATTTACACAAATAATTAGTTATAGATGTATACATTTTATTTAACATAATATCAGATAGTAGTATTACAGTAATTTAACTCATGTTTTGTAGAAAGTTGATATTTTCTTTTTTCAACTCGCATCTGTAGTGTTGCCATAAGTGTACATAGGAGCAGAGGTTAGTCTTATGTTGATTGCGACTATCGTGGTCTTATCTTTGTTATGATTTTGATTTCAGTATCTCTTGACAAGGCATCACATCGACTAATCGTTTATAATTTTTATCAACTGTTCAAGTAAAAACTTTGTTTGAAACAAAAGCTTTTTGATTTTATTTCCAAAGCACACTTGACTGAAATGAATAAATTAAAATTAATTTATCATTTTTTTTTGTTTATTTTCATTTTAATGTAGATTAAGTGTATGAACTATAAAGGGACCGCTTACAATTCCTCTTATAGAAAAACAAATTCCTTATAAAAATGTCCAAGTAATGCGACAACTTTGCCCCAATTTAACCGACTTCGTATCTCGTATGACTCTCCAGATTCCAATGATTAGGATGGAAAAATGGACACTTGTATAAGTAGGTAATTTACAAGATAACTCTAAAGTTGAATCATATTCTTATTATCATTTATTTATAACATAATAAACATTAAAAAAAATTGTAATTATTTCCGTGAACTTTTTATGGGACCAAAATGAACAGACCGCTTGACCCTAAAATTTCTACGCACTATCTCGAAATATACATCGTTAGTAAAGGCTGCACGATTTCAAAACGACAGAATCAAACCGATATAGGCGACACTTTTTTGAAAAACGAAATTCAGGCATTGTAAATAGGCTTGAAATATATATTATTTTTTAATTATTTTCAATATAACATAGTTATGTTCTTATTATTATTTTATATTTTATGTGTTTTACGATACAATATATATTGATATATGATTTCAGCCAATACGAAACGCACCACCAGGCAAGAAATATGTTAGATGTCCATGCAACTGTTTACTGATTTGCAAGAGTTCTTCACAGCGAATTGCATGCCCGAGACCGAATTGCAAACGGATCATCAACCTAGCACCAAGTCCGGTGACGCCGCCAGTACCCTCCATGCCTGGTATGTGCCGGGTGACATGCGGACATTGTCATGATACTTTTCTGGTGAGTCATTCTTATATATTACATATTATTAATAAAAAAAATATATGTAGAAAAATCTGAATTTAGGAGGACTAGGTTAAACACCAAAAATGCTAACATATAATTTATATAGACGACAATGTTAAAGACTTTTATCTTTAAATTTAAAATTAAATAATTAAGAATAGAACACGAATATGTAATTAATGAAATATAATTGAATTTTAGTTTAACACGTTGAACAACTCACTAGCCCGATGCCCACACTGTCGCAAGATATCTTCAGTTGGTCCGGACTTTGCACGAGGCCGAGGCATTTTCTTCCTAATCCTTGGTCTCATCTTTCTCATCATTGGCATTGGTGTCACAGCAGGTACATATGCATATGTGCGAGGACATGGAGGTATTTACGTAGCATATGTGGGTGCCTTCTTACTGGCTTTTATTACGCTACTCCGTAGTATTTATTACTGTGTTATGAAGGTCAGCATTATTGAGGGACCCATGTAAATAAGCATTTAGATAGGTTTTCATTTTGTCAAAAGTATTTTAAAATACGTTAACATTATGAATGAAGATGGATAAATTATGGCCCTCCGTAGGAACAGATGTAACATGTATAATCAATCTACTTGTTTATTAAAACAATGATCTACCAAATGGCTTTTTTAATTACGTAGATCAGCTGTGGTTGAAAATATAAAAAGTATATTATTAGTTACAGCGTATTTTCAATATGTGATTTTTAAATGTAATATAAGTTTAATGTATAATAAAGAATATTAAATTGAATTTTTATAATTTATTTGTCGTCTCATTAAATAGAACCCATATTACAAGCAATTTCCATATTTTCATTATAGTTAATATAACTCAATATTTTTTTTAGTCACGAAATAGGAGTGTAAAATACATACACCGACTTCATCAAAAAATCCCTACAAACCTTTATAATTATAATTATCTTCTTTTAAATGTATTTTTTATTATACCTGCATCATAATCCTTGTTTAACAAACTAAAAAGCTAAGGTACAATTTGAGTGTAATTTCATTTTATAATAAATTTGAAATTAAATAGAATTTGTAATAGGATACGAAGAAGTGAAAAGAAAGGATGATTTCTCTGACGCTTACTTCTCAACCGAAGTTTCGAAGAAGGTTGTTCAATGATGAGTGAGTGGTGAATTCAACGTTTACTTTGTTTATTTGTTGACAAAATACTAATTGTAGACTTTACTGTGTTTACCGAACAGTCTCAGAAGAAATTCTCACTAATAAGCGCGAATAGAGTATTGCTTGTTGGTAAGTTGATTTTCATAGAGTAACTATCTCAAGTACTGAATTTGTAACGTTAAATCTGATTTCTGTGCAAATAGGCTCATCTTGCATAACAAGAAAATTTGGAGAAGTAAAAAATTACAATGAATTTAGACTCATAAATATCTTTAGTCTGTATTATAAAAATTTATTTAAATCGTCGAATTACAGTCTTCAGTTTATACTTATATATAGATAACAGATCTCTGCATTATAAAATCTTAACAGGTACACTTTGCACTCTTTTCTGTATTTCTTCTAAGTGTTGCCTCGTAATTGTTTCTAAGCTTACAATAGTGAACTGATTACTATCATACCTTAAGTCCATCATATATTCAAATGACTCTAATTTATTTTTACATTTGGCGAGTGCTTGTGTAAGTTTTTCATGTGATTTTGTTTCTTTGTTCTTCACACTTCTGTTTTCTGCCAGAGCCTCAGAAGGGCTCAAGCCCATCAATTCTTGTATTACGTCGGATATGAAATCTACAATAAGTTTACCGGAACTGTCCTTAATTTCAAATCGCATAGTCCAACCCTTGTTTTTGGAGAGTTTTATTTTTTCGATGTTGTTTGTGAACCAGGCTTTCACACGGTATGTTTTCCTAGACGACAACTTGGCGATGTTTTCCACGAGATATCCTATGTAAACAAACGGAGCTTGAGTTGTTACAGTCGGCAAAGGTTTTGGTTTAGTTTGTTCAATTATTGTATCCAATGATATATCATCTTCTAGATGAAAATCAAAATCTTCTTCCTCTTGTAGTCTACGTTCAAATTCTAGCCGTTCCGTCTCTTCTACATCTTGATTTTGTAAACTTTCGTGCTTTGAAGACGGCCCTGATGAATTGTTATTGGTTTGTGGCTCCGTAAAATCTAAATTTTCAAAAAGCTCATCGTTTTGATCAAAATCATCGCAATTTTCGTTCTGATTTTGGATATTTAACATTTGTTCTTGTTCTTCAAATGCACTGGTATCAAAATTAGCGAAAAATTGATCATCTTCTAAATCTATTACATTACTATGTGAGTTATTTCTCACATTATTTATAGTATTTTGGTTACGAACGTTTGTGTTTGTTCGCACATTATTTACAGTATTTTGGTTACGAATGTTTGTGTTTGTTGTTAACGGTGTATAGGTACTCATTTGTGTATTGTTAACGGTATTATTAACTTCAGTAGTTCTTGGATTATTATTTTCTGGCATATTCAATTCTCTTGCCAGAACGTTTTCAGCTGAATTTACAATTTTCAATCCTTCTACTTCTCCTCCAAGTACTTTAACATTATTATTCTTCAACATAAACTCACCGTTTCTTACCAAAAGTGGCCCTATTAATAACAATTTAACTCCAGGTGTTAAATATAAATGAAGACATGAAACAGTCTGATATTCAAAGCCAGTTATATTTTGTATTCCATCAGTTAAATATAAATGTAAAACTCGTTTTCCGGAAGCTTCTACTGGTTCATTATCCGTATCCACATGTCCTCGAGTTAATTTATAAAGGTCTCTCATGTTTTTTAATTGAGTATATGCCGGTTTTGAAATATCTTTAATGTACAATACTTGTACCACAAATTTTCCTTCAATAATGGTCTTTTTTTCCTGGTTAACATTATTGGGAAGAGCTCTAACTTCTATTTCACGTAAATCACTGTCTAACCATTGCTGATATACAGAACTACAAAGAAAATCTTCAGTATATGTATTATATTCTCCTTTAAACCACTCTAGGCAGCATTGTAACCAATAATCAGATACATGGGACGATCTTAATTCGAAATAGCGCTTCAAACTTTGAATTTCTGAAGGCATTTTTATAATACATTATCTGTTTGCTTCGATTAGCTGAAACAAGTTGAGCATAAATATGTTGTTACTTACAATCTAATTTACACTGCGGAACCTTTAAATACTATTATAGTAAATTTTAATTATTTACAAACATTCAAAAAATTGGTAACAATTTTATTTACTTAGGGAAAATTGGTAAAATATATATTACTTGACAGTGACAGAGCATATTCAAAAGTATCCATTATTACCGACAATAGCATTTGAAACTTCTAAACAAATTATTGAGGTTAACCTTAAGCTGTCACAGCACAAGGTAGATTGATATAAAAATAATACATATTTTATCGGTGAAAAATAAAAGGTCTCTAAGTTTGTAAATTAACAGAAAATATTATACTTACCTTTTACACATGACTTACTTAATAATAACCCTACT
Organism: Stenolophus ochropezus; assembly: GCA_035578165.1. Classification (NCBI taxonomy): domain Eukaryota; kingdom Metazoa; phylum Arthropoda; class Insecta; order Coleoptera; family Carabidae; genus Stenolophus; species Stenolophus ochropezus. The sequence continues at coordinate 24,352,469 of JAQOWZ010000005.1, read as the reverse complement.
CATTCTTTCCAGAAAGTTCTTAACATGTTGGAGATTACTTGCAACGATCGTTTAGGAAAAAAAGTTCGAGTAAAATGTAATCCAGATGACACAATCGGAGATCTAAAGAAATTGATAGCTGCTCAAACTGGTACTAAATGGGACAAAATTGTTTTAAAGAAGTGGTACACAGTATTCAAAGATCACATTCAGATTCAGGATTGTAAAGCTTTATTTAAAATATATTTGATATAATTTGCTAACACATATTCTTTTCTAGATGAAATTCACGACGGAATGAACCTGGAACTATACTACCAATAAGTTTATATATTATGTTAAAATTTTTTATAAAATAAACTAGAATAAGCAAACATAGATTTTTATTTAACGAACATACAACAATAAAATATATATTGTTCTTTATAGACTAGTCCATCTTTGGATATATAACGAAATGATGCTGAGTTATCTACAATAACAGAGTTTGTATATTTACACATGTCAAGTGTTTGAAAATAATATTTACACTTTAAATAAAATAAATAACGTATAAATATGGCGCAATATAGCTAAGTGTTTAGTGTGGGCGTGTGTACTGTCCGCCATCACCCGAATTGAGGCGCCTAGCGGCTGTGTGAGAGGGCGAGCGGCCGGCTTGGGGCGACGGGGCGCAGCTGCCCGGCTCCGACACCGCCGCCGCCGACGCTCCCGCCTGCTTACGATTGTTCAGGAACTCCCTAATGTGCTGCACGATTAAATCAATAGCCACTGAAACACAACACACTCATGTACCGATCCTATAGATACACACTACCTATTCAACTACATATGATCATGTATGAATATCACGTAGGGCACGTACACTTTATTTCTAAATAAAACACTACTATACACATGTTTTATTATATTTATGTAATAATTTAATATGTTACAATAAACTTACGACTAAAATATGACATTCAAGATTCCTTAAAAAGAACAAATTAAAGATGTACAACAAAATACAATACCTGCAGTCTGACTGAATAATGACTTGATAAAAAGACTACAATTATACAAACTCTGCATCACTGGTTCAGTTAATACAAAATGGAATTTAAGTAATACTTGAACACAAAGATCAAATTTGAGATATCACATTTGAAAGCACTTGCAACGGGAAATAATTTTATTGTCGAATAAAGAGAAAAGCATATAAGGGTCAGTCTGTTGTGGCGGGGCCCACCGGTGCCCTAGTCCTACCGACTCAGAGTGTCGGAGCTCGTGCTCACGCGGCGCTGCGCCTGCGTGCGCCCGGCCCCGTGCAATATGTCCCAGATGTGGTGCACGATTAGGTCTATAGCCACTGCAACAACAAAACACAACAACACCGTTACACCGACCCCGGACTGCACTCCCGTGACACTGACATGGATGGCTGGCTGGAATGTGTCATTGCAGTGACTATTACCCATGCACATACACCTCCAAAGCGCGCAGGGCGGCGCACCGAAACCTCCGTTTCCGTGCCTCGCCCCGACTCGTTATAGCAACAAGCTTCAAATGAAGTGCGATATATGATTCATATAAAGTAATAACACTCACCCGTGTTGTCTGCTCCTCGCGGGATTATCACGTCTGCGAACTTCTTCGTCTGCAACAGGGTTATATTCAACTAATCAACTCACTACATACATAACTTCCACATACCGGTAAACAAAATTCCTCGAATGCCGGCTTCACGAAATTCATGTATTGATTCAATACTTGGTCCAAATCCCTTCCCTTTTCCTTGATATCACGAGGTACTACAACGCATATCATTTAATAAACGCACATACTACGCCTTAAACTGTTTACCTCTACGAGCCAAACGCGTATCAGAATCGGTGTCTACAAATAGTTTCATGTGAAAGAGATCACGAATTTCTTGGAAATAAAATACCAAAATGCCTTCAAATAGAACTACGTCTGCTGGATAGATAGTTGTTACCTGATCTACAGCCCTAAAAATAACAATTTGTTATTTTTATAAACAGGATATGAAAGATAAACAACTTACAGCGTGTTGTTCCTATAATCATAACTAGGAACTTCACATTTCTTCCCAGCTAGAATATCTTGTAAAGTTTTTAAAATCAAATCATTGTTAAATGCGTCGGGGTGGTCAAAATTAAATTGTCCTTTTTCTGCTTTCTGTTTCTCGGCTGCTGATAGTTCTCGATAAAAACTATCTTGCGAAATGCAAACTACTTGTCGTTCTGTGTGGTCCATGTCTACTTGTCCTAACTTTTCCATGATTTTTTTACACACTGTCGACTATACTTGCCAATTAATACTTATTACAACATATGATAAAATATTCAGCCTACCTTTCCACTGGCAGTGCCTCCAGCCACGCCGATTAAAAACGGAGTTTTTCCTTCTATTCCATTCATTTTGCAGTTATATTTAGATATATCTATGCGTTTAATATCAGCACAAATTTCTTTAACGTCTGAATTATCGGACATTTTATGACTAGTTAAATTTAATGATTTATTATCAAAAACAACACGTAGTTTACAACGCAGGTTACTTAGTTGAAACCGAACTTCTCTTTGCACAATGGGTCTCTTGCTCAGCTGATTTTCGCAATAAGGTCTTCGCTAGAGGGAGACACTGAATTTAAAATTATTTTAAAATTTTAATTTTCTGCATTATCATTTCTTATATTATATTTTATTCTTTGTACATGAAAATATGTTATGAAATTCTATTGTACAAGAATTTCACTTTGACATTTGGTTTAGTTTCATGAACGCATCCAATGACTCACCTCTTGTCAAACTGGCTATTTATTTTGAGAAACAGAAATTTTGGCAACAAGTTTTACGTCGTAAATATATAAATTTGTTCAAGTGAAATGATGACAAGTGTATATAACTATTAAAAATGGTGGAACCAATATTTGATTACCAATTTCGGTTAATATTAATAGGTGACAGTACAGTGGGTAAAAGTTCTTTGTTGAAATACTTCACGGATGGCAAATTTGCAGAGGTTAGTACAAATTCCAATAAGATTATTAAAAGATTGTAATACTTACATGTTATTCCAGTTGTCAGATCCTACTGTAGGTGTAGATTTCTTTGCCAGGTTAATAGAAGTAAAGGATGGTACACGAATCAAATTGCAACTATGGGATACAGCTGGACAGGAGAGATTCAGGTCCATCACCAAGTCGTACTATAGAAATTCTGTAGGAGCGTTACTGGTGTACGATCTGTGTAACCGGGCGAGTTTCGAACATATTCCCCAATGGATGATGGAAGCGAAACGACATATAGAACCTCACCGACCTGTGTTCGCGCTGGTGGGCTGTAAGCTAGACCTGGTGAACAGCGGCGGCCATCGCGAGGTGTCCAAGGAGGAAGCGCGCACTTTCGCCGACCAGAATGGTCTGATCCACGTAGAGACATCGGCCAAGACGGGCCTCAACGTGGAAGAGGCGTTTAGGGTGGTCACGCAGGAGGTGTATAACCGCATCCAGACGGGTGAATACAAGGTGGAGGACGGCTGGGATGGCATTAAGACTGGCTTCTCGCGTCCTAACGGTCTGGACCTCAACCTCGTAGAGGCCGAGCCAGCCAAGTCCTCGTGCTGTTAGCTAACACCCTTTCACTCCCTATTTAGCTCTATTATTTGTTTTACTTCTCTCGGACTGTTGCTCATTGTTAACTAAGGTTAAGGTCTAATTTTCATAATTAGATGCATTATTTATCGTACGATATATGTGTCACATGATCAATTATCTGTTTTTGTACATTTAAGGAATAATTCCATTTAGAATTGTATATTAAGATGACGTAGTTTATATAAAAATATACATACAATAAGATCACACTATGAGTGCATTGCAAGAAGGTATGAATTCCTGGTAATACGGCAGGGGTGTCCAGGTGTGGGGCGACTTGTAACTGGGGGCGGGGTCTCCAGCACAGTAGAGTACACCAACGGCGAGATGTTGTGCACAGAAGTGGTGACAACGGCAGCATGTTCAGGCCATATACTCATCAGATCTCTGCGCACTCTTGCCGCCAAGTGTTGTAAACGGGAATTACCACCAGCTAATAAAACATGTTCCAAGCATTTCCGCAACTGCGTCTCTGTTAATCCTTGAGCTAGGTGCTGTACAATTTCTCCAAGACCTAGTTCCACATACATCTGTTCTCCGGCGACTCCCAGCACCTGGCTGCTGTTGTCGTCACACTGCGCCCGACTGTGAGAGTTGTACGGCACCCAGCACAGCGCCTTCACGCTGGGTTTGTCGAAATGCCGAGGGTCGGGAGCAGACCGAGGCCACTGCCAGGTGAAACAGGCGTGCAGGTTCTGTGTTACTCGCCAGCCGCCTACTGATCGCTCTATCCAGCCTCCTTGGGGCACTACTCCTCCGCAAACCAGCGCCACCTCGGTGCTTCGCCTCGTACTGAACACCACCAGCGCGTCTTGAATAAACAACTGCTCACACAGCGCCAAAACTCGAGGCAGCAAGACTACCTCTGCTGCGTGATGCCTGCTAATTAATCTTGCCGCTATTTCTTCCAACTGATCACTCACTCCCAGCGGGTATATGTAAACCAGGTGATCTACGTGCCCATGTCCACTCAGCACATAATCGATGTTGTAAAGGAGCCACGGAGGACTCCGAAAAAGGACATATGAATCACATGTAGGTCGAGCGTCATTGCTTTTACTCACACTTTTTATGTAATGATTTCCTGGCGAATTATTCATATAAGTTAAAGTTACATGACTATAATGAGTTTTTAATATCCCATATTCATAAGTCTTCACTTTTCCATCCGTAAAACATTTGTATATTTCGTTTTGTTTATTATATATTACATTTTTTAAACGAATGCAAGATTCGAGATTTATATTACTTGCACTTTGTAAATGTGAAATATATTTTAAATTTATTTTTGCACTAATTTCTAATAAATAGGTCCATTGTTTTTTCCTAAAATATAAATGTTGTAATATTAGAATGTAAAATATTAGTTAATAACTTGCCATATATTATAATCTTCAATAATATTTTTCCAATGAAGACAAGTACGGGTTACAGACTGAATATCATCTACTGATAAATACATAAATATTTTAATTAAAATTTCTGCTGGTAAAACTTTATCCATACTACATTACATTGGAATTAATTCTCAGCTCATCAGCTGTATGTAAACATTTCTGGAATTTCATGTTGGCAGCACAACAGATGACCGGTGACCATGAAACAGAATGGTAAAGAACGCACACATATTTCTTGGCGTTTAAAAATGAAAATATAACCTCTTAAGTTGTGAATAATTATTTATAATGACTTTGGGTAGCGGCATTAAAACTTTAAGCAAAAAGTAAAAATAAAGCCCAATTAGCAGCGTGATAAAAGAAATAATCTTATTTGTGTTCTAGGAAAGAAACGTATCCTCCACAAGGTGTTAGATGCCAAAAATGTTTGGAATATGGACACTGGAGCTACGAGTGCAAGGGGAAAAGGAAATATTTACACAGATCTTCAAGGACCCAACAACTTAAAAAGCGTTTAAAGGAAAGGGAAGAACAGACAAAGTATGTACAAGATATTATTCTTAAAGCAATATATAATTATTGGATTGTAGAGTAACAGATAAAAAAACAGACGAGAAGGACGATGGCTCCAGTTCAAGTTCTTCGTCTTTTAGTTCTTCTTCGTCCTCATCCTCATCTTCTTCTGAAGATAGCGACAGTTCGTCCAGCTCATCAGACACAGACAATTAAAAAAACATTTATGATATTTGTTATATATTTATTCTTACAATGTAAAACTTATTTTGAAATAAATAACTGAAACTAAACTAGTCTTCAATGAGATTCTCAGGCAATGCGTGAATAATGATTTTTTTACTTTCGTCATAAACAAAATTGTTGGATGTGAAAATATGGCTTTTGTAGAACGGTTTCAAATCATGAATATCCAACTGTTTCGCTTTATCCATTAAATCTTTTTCGCTAACTTCAATAACTAAGGAATGGTCTTGTCCTAATCCACGGCCTCTTAAGAATGTTAACTGATCCAACGCAAGTTGTCGTAGAATATAGAACAAGAGTTCGGAATGATCTTTGCGGAATAACAAATATTTCTTGAAGGCATTTCTCATAGACTTCATAACGCTGTATTTCTGTGTATCGACGAAGCTTTCCAACATCATACGAACAGCCATGTTCACATCATCGTCTGTGACGTGATTTCGTAAATGTATACGAGCCCTGGCTTCCGCCATACGAATAATAGATTCAATATGACGAACAGTAATCGGTAGACTGCCGGTAGCTAGAGATTCTTGTCTCAATTGACTATAAATTTTAGCCACTTTGTCCTGATCCATATTCTGCAATTTTGGATGAACATTTTCTCTTGCATACACAATATATTTCTTCAAAATATCTTGTGGTATAAAGTTATCAGGGTCAGTAGTAGTTACCCGCATTTCGTCTTCTCTGCCGGCTGTATTTTTCGGATGATGTTTAACATGAGAATTAACAACAAATCTAGCTAAATGTTGGTCTTGGATCGGATCTACCTCATCTTTAACAACACACAGAACATCAAAACGAGAAAGAATTGGATCGGAAAGTGCAACATTTTCTGCGAAGGTCATGCTAGCGTCATATCTGCCGCCGATAGGATTAGCAGCAGCTATAACTGAACAACGCGCTTGCAAAGAAGTCACAATACCAGCTTTGGAAATAGATATGGACTGTTGTTCCATAGCTTCATGTATGGAAGTTCTGTCTTGGTCATTCATTTTATCAAACTCATCAATCAGACAGAATCCTTGATCAGCTAGTACTAAAGCACCGGCCTCCAGAGTCCACTCTCTACTCATTGGATTCCTGCGCACGTATGCCGTCAAACCAACAGCACTGGCTCCTTGTCCAGTAGTGAATACTGCTCTGGGGGCGATTTTCTCAATGAATTTTAAGAACTGAGACTTGGCTGTGCCAGGATCACCGCAGATTAACACGTTTATATCACCTCTCACTTTATGTTTTTGCCCAGGATTCTTCGGTTCACCACCAAACAAGGCTAAAGCAAGTGCGCGTTTAACGAATTCATGACCGTAGATAGAAGGCGCGATACTGTTTATTATTTTATCAGCAATGTTCTGAGTCCTGCTCAGTTTAGTTATGTACAAAATATCGTCATCAGTAAGCGACTGAACAATTTGTTTGGAATCTTTGACGACGAGATGATTAGCAAATATAACTGTCGAGAAAACCGGAAAACCGTTGTCTGTGTTAAGAGAGCCGTCGTACATATTGGTATAGACACCAGTTAAGTCGACTTCGTCGCCTGGCTTGCATCTATCACAAAGATCAGCCAACAGAATGACGTCCTTAGATCTGGGGACTCTTCCAGCGGGAATCCTTCCTGGAGACTCCTGCAAGGTTATTTTCTGATAGTTCCTGTACAAAGTCTGCTCCATGTTGATCATAAAAGGCCCAGTACTCTGACATTCTGGACATGCACCAGGACGTACTTCATGCATTTGTGATTGTACGAAAGGTCCCAAAATAAATCCGCATTTATTACAATCGTACTTGATAAGAGATAGTTGCGGCAACACTCCTGTTGTTGCTGTTACAACTCCCAATGTACGGACAAGTTGGTTCACATGGATTTTACGGAAAGTTCTAAGGTCTTCAATTAATGGCAAATCAGAAATGCGGACGTGAATTTCAGAACTGACTCTTTCATAGCTTGGGTATATGGATAAAACTAATTCTTTGGCAACTTCATTAAACAGAGAAATCATAGGAAATGGGGCTTCAGGTAAGAAATACGCCAGAACGTTCGAATGATGAGCTAAGATCGGGAACTCTACTGTGAAACTGGACAAGTTATTTTCGCACATACGTCTGATTCTTTCCTTGTAAACGTAAACTCCTTTTTCATTTACGTATGTTCTCAGGAAGTTTTTAAATCTGTTTTTAATTTCTGTTCTTGGTCCTATCATGCTGACCCAATCCTTAATGGAATATCCTTTGGTATCTTCTAAGAACTCGATGGACTCGATGACATCGCTATCTTCTGTTTCGCCAGCAGCACTTTTTTCTGCTATCTTCCTCCTTCTTTTTCTTGGGTCAACATCATCGCCTTCCTCGTAGAAGATTTCTCTCTGATCGCGTCTTACGATACCTAATTCTCTGTCTCGTTCTCTCATTTCATCTTCAGCAGCCCGGCGGTCAGATTCCGATATCGCTTCGTAGTCTTCATCATCAAGCTGTCCAACATCGTAGCGATCCAGACCAGGCATAGGACGGTAATCACTGAAATACGTAGTTTTCATTAAAGAAAAAGCTTTACTTTTGTAACAATATTTTTACTTTTCCATATTTTCTCCAAACAATTCCTCCCCATCTTCCTCCTCCATATCGGGCTGAGAATCGCCAAGTAAAGCCCCTTCATCTTCGAAGGGTTCGAAGTCATGCACTGGGGAAGTCATCACGGAATGTAAAGGTGTGCGAGCAGGAGATGATTCCTTAACAAAGTTTTTGTATGCCATTCAACAGGTCGTTTTATTTAACGACATAAGATATTTAATAAATCTTATAACTTACCGACATATTGTAACAAGTAGATAAACAATAACAAGTAACACTACACCGTTATTTAATATAAAAATGGTTGGATAACAAATAACGAAATTCTTCAGCCTCTTAACAATGGATCAACAGTACAAAAAGCGCGGGAAATAAGTCGTCCTAACCTACAAAATATCTCACTACTCACAGGGATATTATTTGTTACCAAATTTAAAAATATGCATTTTTTATTTTCATAAATTATTTTTTTATTTAATTAACTGCATGTAAAAAGGCATAAATGCAAGATTTAAAAAAATAATTACAATTTATTTATTTAGTTGTGCTTGTATGTAAAAATCAATACTCAGTGGAACTGGAAAGGACTAAGGAAATATAAAAGTTTAGGAACTTAACTACATGTATCTATTAAATCAAAAAGAATTTATTTGAAAGTGAAACTACATTTTCCAATTAACAATTTATTTAAATACATGCATTGGGACAAATTTTAATTTTACTTCCTTTTGGGTTTCAGCGAAAAATACAAAATCAATAAGCCGATTGAGGCGTATGTTGCTTTTGCTACCTGCAACAAATAAATTTTATTACATCTCTTGTACTATAAAATCTCCAATTAAAATATTGTTCCGAATGGACAAGTATATCTAAATTTCATTATGTAACTTATAAGTCTTATAGGTTAAGAGTTTTGTTATAAATGAAAATTATTGTTTAAGTATTATAATAAGACACTGTACATTAAAGTAATGAAAAAGAAATATTTAAATGATCTTACATTTGCCCTTCCAGCAATTGTAGATCCATTAAAATATCTGCTCAATCCTTTAAGTTCTTCTCCTCCAGCGGCCATCTAAAAACATAGCTTATTACTAAGTATCATTTGATATTATAAGTTTCATTACCTTTAGAAATGTAGAATTTAGTAATTAATAAAATTGACAACCACCCCAATTTGCCCGCACTCTGACACTATTTAAAATGAAATGTACATCGACATGGCCTACTGTTACTATCTTATTTTACTGCTTTTAGAAAACACACGATATAAGGGAGACGCACAAAACACATGTCGTTTATTACTTCATACGATTCTTACATAATACGATACGTTTTCATTGGTTCTTCAAAAAGCCGCGAATTTATAACTTACTTTACAGGTTCCGATTTTTTATCTTCTGGACCTAAATATGAATATATTTCAAATATAACATAAAATTCATAAATAATAATTATATACTTACGTTTTGTAACTTTCTTGTACACATAATATGTAAATAAACATGCCAAAGTTACTTTAGACACCTGCAAGAAATTCTTTGTAAAATAAAAACTTTCAAACTTAATTAAAACGCACATTAGCTCGTCCTCTAATGGTGTGATTATTAAAATAATAACCAAAACCTCTTTTTTCTGTCTTAGGCTCTTCTTTTTTAGGTTGTGGCTTTACAGTAACAGGAGATGCTTTTTGTTTGACAGCATTGGTTTTCTGCGATGTTTGACTTGGTTCAGGTTTTTTGGCTGCTTTTGTGTCACTCTTTACCACTTCTTTTTTAGTTGCTGGTGCTTGTTTTGTCACTGTTGGTGCCTTCTTCTCTTCTACTTTTTTATCCTTATCTCCCCCTTGATTTTTTGACATTTCGAGAATTTATAGGTAATGAACAAAATAAATGCATAAGCACAGCCACAATTGATTTCAAATGAATCACAAAGTTTGTAGAATAGACAGAGTATATATTTTAAAAAATATGAAAAGATCAGTACATAATAACTGATACTTGATAAATATAAATAAATACCTACAACATCTTAACAAATAAATAACAGATGACCAGAATGAATCAAAGATATGTAATATATCTATATGCGTGCTATTCTGAACTGTGTGAATGTGTGAGTGAGTTGTTATATATGTAACATCCAAGCTTACATTTATATATTCATATGTTCGAAGCACACGTTGTGCAATATAAAAATTAATCCTTTGTAGATATACTTGTATTTCAGGAAAAAATATCATTATGAAAAGCACCATTGCTTGATTTCTTAATAATATTATCAAAAGTTGAATTTGCTTACCCTATAACACATTCAAATATCCGTTACTCAACGCGTAAACAGAAATTTATTCCACACGGTACAAAAGAGAGAATGACGGACAAGACGGGTTGGTGAAGTGATCCCATTCGTTGTTGGTGAGTGTTTGTGTAATTTACAAAGAGCCGGGTTCATCGTGACTGGCGATGCTATCCATGTCATGGTCGCTATCCGCGTCTGAGCTAGACGACGCGGCTGCATCTCCCGCCATGGCCACGCGGGCATACTCATCAGTGTCTATCGACTTGCAGAAGTGGATGGCGTATTTCAGTTTCTCACGCAACACAGGCTATAATAAAAAGTATAGACAACAAATTATATAATTAAGCTTAAGTATTAAATATAAAGAATATTTACCTTACAAGAGTATCTTGGCATCTTAAGTAGGAAGAAGCAGGTGTAACTCTCAGGGAGGAAATGATCTGGCGGATTGTATTTATCCAATACTTGTAGTACAAAATCTCTTCCGCGGAAATCAGCAATAGTTCGCGGAAGTCGTGTTCTGCCCCACACAAACCTGAGAAACAGCGACCGCTCCTGATTGCTAAACTCTTCCATCACCTCCCAGAACCAGTGAATGAGAGGGGCAGAACTGTCTACTCCCTTATAGGTTGCCACAGATTTCAATAGTGATAAAGGAATGTCTGGAGATCCGCATACCATCGTTTCGAGTTCTTGAGCGCTGAAGAGAGAGAGTAGAGGAACTGGAACTACCCGAGACATACCATCCCGAACCGCTCGAACTTGTTCATCGAATTCGTGAAGACGGAAATGTAGAGCGAGACGCACATATTCCAATCTGTTTTCGTGGGTAATTCGTCGATATCTAGTGGACAAGGGAACATCTGAACCCGACGCACTTGGCGTACTAAACGGCATTTCTAACGTTTGGAACAACTTTTCATCAGGTTCCATGTCTCTAATACATAATAAACCTGGTACATAATCTCTGTCAACTTCGGTCAGATCAGCTGGAGTGAGTTCTATGCCAGCTAACTGTTTCCACACTGGTTCTGCTAAACTCAAAGACAGAGGAGATCCAGTACGAATTGCTACGCCCATTAATACACCCAGAAATCGAAACTGGTTGAGATGTAAGCAAGACTTGGCTGCTGGGTTGAGAAGGAAGCAATCTCGGTTAGTGCCAGCTTCATCTCGACCGTTGGGAGTCGGTATTAAAAGCGGGAGGCTTCCGTTTTGTAGTTCGTCGCACATTTCCGCTATACTCTCGCTGTAGCCACCTCCACAGTCATCCACGCTTTCTCCTACAAACTTCACCTTCCAAACTCTATGTGGAAGACTTAAGGCTTCACTTGTAAGTAAGGGGAGTTTAGCCACCATTTGTCCAAACACAGATTTCATGCCATCTGGCCCAGCTAAACCACCCCGACTTCTGGAACGTTTTACTTGAATCCTATTTAATTCGATGACAGGTCCATGTTGTTTATCTCGAACCATTGTAGCTTGCACTACTTTTCTGAATGTGGCTTCCTTGATTGTGTACACTAGCACAGTTCTGAGTTGGTCGAGAGAACCATCCCCTGCTATAGGAAACATTGCGATACATGGGCAAACTAATTCTGCGAAGTGATGTAAGAGAACGAGACGAGAGTACAACACACGAAGTGGAATATCACGAACTAAGTCATACTCCAACGGCGCTCCAGATGGTAATCTGGCACTGACTGTAGGTTTGTTTGTCGACCAGGCCAATGTATGGGCAGATCCACAAGCCACGCTAGTGATTTTCTTGGATTGTAAAGCAATAACTAGTCGAGGACGTTGAATGGCATTTGTTGTCCCGTCTCCTAACTGCCCTTCGTCATTATCGCCCCAAGTGAACACTTCACCTTGGTCTGAACACGCTACACAGTGTAGACTTCCGGTTGCAATACTAACTATCTTTTTACCTTGAAGAGCAGCTACTTTTCTCGGTCTTCGTACATGATCATCTGTGCCGTGACCAAGTCTGTAATAATCTCCTTTACCCCAAGTGTACACAGCTCCAGATCTAGTTAAAGCTACAGAAAACTGTGAACCACATTCTACTTTGACGACTCCTAGACCTGCTAGGCTCTCTATCTTCATAGGAACTTTACATCCATCTGATCCACCACGTCCTAGTTTTCCATAATCACCATCGCCCCATGACCAAACGTTGTCATCGTCAGTTATGCATAAAGTCTGAGCATCTCCAGATCCGCAAGCGATGTCTACGACTCTGAATCCAAGTAGGGCTTCAACTAGACGTGGTTTCAGTTGGTCTTCACTGTCGCCGTGGCCGAGCCTACCGTATCTGCCTTTTCCCCAAGTGTATAATTGACCAGTTGCTGTTATCGCTGCAGAATGTGCACCGCCACATGCAATATCAACAACTTCCAGGCCATGAAGAACTTCTACAAGTTTAGGTCGATCATAAGCGCTTCTGTGCCCGTGCCCTAGTTTACCGTCATCACCTTCTCCCCAAGAATACACATCGTGATCTGCAGATAAAGCTAAACAATGTTTTCCTCCCGAATTCACAGCGACTTTTTTGATGAAAACATGCTGTATAGATTCCAATAAAGTTGGAACTAAAACTGAATCAGTCCCTCCTATACCTAAACGTCCGCCTGCGCCATATCCAGTCGCATAAACTTTTCCGTCTGCTGTAACTGCTAATAGAGTTTGTTCTCCTCCAACGATTTGTACCGGCCGCAGACTGGATAGAGCTTCACACGAAGTAGGTAGTTTAACTTTTGCACCTTCTACACCACCTAGTTGCCCACGATGATTATGCCCCCAGCCGTAGATAGTCCCAGATCCTTCCCAACTCAGTGTCCAGTCTTCCGGGCGTCGACTCAGCCATGTGAGAAGTTGTTCGTCATGTTCACGACGGAACACAGCGTGGTCTTCATGTTCCCAAACATCAGTACTCGTGCTTGAATCATTCGCGGAAAGTTCAGATATTTTTTTACGAACTTCTACACAGAAATTTCGTGGTAACGGTGTACGATGGATTAAAGCTTTAGCAACGCGAGCTGCGTGACAATATCTTCGGAACCATGCCCATTTATGATTATCTGTTAAACCTAAAAAGGAATCCAATTCTAGGTCACAGGCCAGCGCGACCAGTACTTTAAAGAAATCAGAATGCATGAGATGATTTCCTGCTCTTACAGACAAATCTTCGTATTCGTATTGGCGCAACAAAGCTTGTGGTAATTCTTCTAGCAACGAACCAAGTGCGGAATCGGAGGTTTTGGCGTGCAATATATCAGCTAGTAAGAGTGGTGTGTTGGACTCGGTAGGGACTAAGAGACGGTGCAAGCGTTGTAAAGCCCACATACGTTGTTGAGCTGTTAGAGCAGCCAGTTGGGAGCAAGCAGCCAAAGCGGTAGCAAGGCGTGCTAATAAAACAGTATCTGCTGAACTGTACAGTCTTGGTTCCAATAATTTCATTACGAGTTCTAAAGACGGTTGACTCAGTACAGATCGATCTGAGCCTAACTCTTTCGGACTTTGTGCGGAAATAACAGCATAGACAGTAAATCTCCAACCCCATCCGTTTACACTACCATCACTAGTGAAAGTCCATCTCATCTCTTCCCCAGGAATTCTTAATTCTGCAGACCAATCGCTCCACTCTCTTCCTGATCTTGTACTTACAATTCGTCCCGTACTGTCCATGAGTTGCAGCGGGTCATGTCTACGTTCCGTGCTACATCTTCGATCGAATTCTATTCGCAGAGCTTCTGCTCCTGGAATACGCACATGACCTCGAAGAGTTACATCATCGATATAGGGATGGCTAGTTTCTTGAACTACAGGCTGAGGTGCTGACGTAAACGTATGAGAATTACTAGCTGTATCTTCGAGCTCCGTGATGCAGAGTTCAAGAAGCATTGTGCCTATGGAAGGGTTTGCACAGCCTAAACTAATTAGTACGGATGCTAAAGTGTCTTTAGCTTGTAAACATTCAATTCTATCTGCAGTTGCTAGCTTCAATAAATCGACAAGAAGTCTGGCGTCGCTGTCGTTTAATAACTGCGTGAAATCGTCAAGACCTGGTGGAGCGGCGTCTCCTAAAAGTTCCGCGTGAGACGTTGCTGTTGCTGCCAACACACTCCTTGAAAGAGATACAGAACAGGAACTCGCTGTCATGGAATGTAGCATCGCTAGAGGGCTGTCTTCACTATCAGGTGTAGTATGCGGGCTGTGGGATGTGTGCGAGGATGTCAGGGCCGTAACTTCAGCCAGAGACAAAGGTGCTTCACCACCACCGTGTATTGGAGGCTCTGCAACTGGTGGAGGTGGTTCCCGGCTGCTCGAAGCCCCTTCAGGCGGTGTATCTTGACTTCTAGACAGATTTGGCTGTCCAGAATGGCTACAAAGTGATTTAACGATACATTGCCGTAACTGTTGAATATGTATAGCTGTTAATATATGTTGTAATGCCTGCTGTTTCGCTGTGTTCGATTCTAGGGCCATTACGATACTAGCAAGACTTGGACGTGAAATTGGTTTTCCATTTTTACTATTACTTTTGTCACTTTCAGGATACAATCCCAATAGTGATGAGCCAAGAGGATCGCGTGGTGCAACAAATATAACAGGTTCGTGTTTAGCTTGATGTTGCTGGTCCATAACGTACCACGCTAAGGAATGGGAACTTCCACAAGCGACTCTATTAATTGGTACTTCATCCAAGCCATGTACCGGTAGTGGTTTCCTATTGACTATTGTAGTCCCGTTGCCTTGCTGGCCGTGGTCATTGTCGCCCCAGGCGAACACCTGTCCCTGGTCGGTAACTGCTAAGCAGTGCAACGCTCCCACAGCAACATGAACTATTTTCTTGTCCCTCAAGCCTTCCACGAGGGTAGGTTTTCGGACATGCTGGTCCGAGCCGTGCCCTAATCGGAAGTAATCACCTTTACCCCACGTCCATACTTCACCAGATCGCGTCAGAGCCAAAGAGAACTGAGCTCCACATTCAATTTGAACCACTCCTAAGCTGTTCAAGCGCTCTATGTTGTGAGGAACGTTGCAGCCTTCGGACCCACCGCGACCCAATTTGCCGAAATCCCCATCTCCCCAACTGAACACCAGCCCTTCATCCGACAAGGCTAGTGTCTGCGCATCTCGACTTCCACACGCGACTTGTACAATCCTATGGCCGAGAAGTGCTCGGACTAGTTTTGGTTTTAGTTGCGTGACATTATCACCATGTCCAAGTCTTCCATATTCGCCTAAACCCCAGGTGTACAGTTCCCCACTGCTGGTGATGGCAGCCGAATGGCTAGAACCGCAAGCAATATCCCTGATTCGCTTATTGCGTAAAGCGTCGACCATTCTTGGTTTGTCTAGATTTAAACGATTCCCGTGTCCTAGCTTTCCGTCTTCTCCTTCACCCCAACTGAATACTTTTCCATCTAGAGTTAAAGCCATTGCATGTTTGCCTCCAGAATGTACTGCTACCTTTTTAATTACGTAATGAGAGAGGAAAGCAATGGGTCTCGGTTGAGATACATTGTTGTTGTGCCCTAAACCTAACCTTCCATTTGTTCCTTCACCACAAGCGTATAGTTTGCCTTCATGGGACACAATAAACAAAGATTTCGACCCTCCCGCAATATGAATTGGTTTTAATCTGCTCAAAAACTCGGAATGTGTTGGAAGTTTAACTTTGGATCCCTTCATTCCTCCTAGTTGATCTTTATCGTTAAGTCCCCATACGTACACTCTACAATCACCAGGTTGCGTTTGTTGTGCGGTATTTGGTTGTTCCTGGGTGCTTTGCGAAGTTGTTTCTGTGTTCAACTCCCAGTCGTTAGCCAAGAATGAAATAGAAGATTTCAGTTCATGTACTGTTGGTTGTTTGCGGCCTACCATACTCAAGCCGTGAACTTTGCAGTCGATACCGCCGTTTCGGCATTGTTTAATTGCAATTTCGATGCATGGATAGTACTGGAAAATTAAGCATCATTATAAAAAGTACAATAAATAATAAACTTTGGTTCTTACTTCATCCAAATTGCTGAGAAGTATCAACGTAGTATCTGTATTCTTGACATTAATGATATTTAACTCCGTTAAATTTGAAAAACTTGTACCACCGCTTACAGCAATTAAAGAAGGGGTGTAACTACTATCACCTGGATCTACATCCATTTTTAGCTGCTTTATAACAATATCTGGCTGGATATCTAACCGAATCCAGTGTTTCCCTTGAGCACCACAACTTTGCCAAGACCATCGCGGGTCGTCAACACTGGTGGAACCTTCCCTTGACGACACAGAAATGCTTTTTACACATTTAGACCATTCTTTTATAAGTCCATCTGCGTCCAAGACATCATGACGGTAGTACCGTCCTGGTTTTCCAGCGAAAACTGCTGCCGAACCAGGTTCCGCGATTCTGTTAAACGAATGTCTATGCGTCTTTTTGGTATAGAAACAGTTCTCGCAATAATTAAAATTATCACATAGTTTGCATTTAAATCTAGCGCCTTTAATAGCTGACAAACAACAGCCATCACAGACAATTCCAGTGTGAAACGAAGGTACAATTTCCATTTCTGAGACCAGCCCGGTCCAGTTATTTTGTTTGGGAAAATTTACAGTTACGTTTAACCCATTTGATGAAATACCAGTTACAATACCAATGCTGTCGTGCGTAACGAAACCCCATTTGTACCGCGGAGTAGCTATAGAAGCTTTTACTTTGACTTTATCACCGATTTTTATTGCTGCAGGCGGCGGTAAAGCTGGCGGAAATCCGAGCAGTTCTATGTGGATGAATCGGACCCAGTATGTGCTGCCTTTGTTTTGCCACTGTACCTATAAGAAGAAATACTTATCATTCTACAGTTCTCTCATTCGTAATCCATTTCAAATCAAATTAAAAACATAAAATTTTATTTAAACCTAAATTTTTATGCAATCTGCTTATTTCTAATGAATAGGTTAAAAATGACAACTATAAATAAAATAAATTATATTTTGGTACGTACTTGTAAATTTAGGTCATGCAGACCCTCCCGATCAATTTTCACAACTTTTCCAACGTCTCCCATATGAACTTCCTCGTAGGTTTTACAACATCTGACTAGCATTCCAACTTGAACATTGTCTCTAATATACATCGCGTACTCATCGTTGGACAGAAAATCGGATCTTTGGTGAAATCCAACTGTGCTGGCCGCCTCGTCCACCTAAAATAACATTCATGATACTTTGAGACCAATTGCTGAAAAGCTGAATGAACTTACACATTCAGTGGCAGCCGCAGAAGAAACAACTTCGTCCTGTTCTGAAATAGATTCCGTGTCAGAGCCATCGTCGAACGAACTAACGGTGTCCGAGTCACTCTGGCCAGCTTCTGGATGTTCCAACAGCCAGGCAACCACCGTTTCGGGTGTAAGAGGAACGTCTGGGATGACTCCAAACGACTTGATAGCATTCTCAACGCTCTTTTTGCGAAAACCCATTTCTGTGAGCTGTACAATCAGCGGAGATGATGTCAAAGGCTGACTGGCTTCTTGTTTACGTTTCTTACAACTCTTTTCGCTGAGAACTGACAACACAGAACAGTCGCTGGTGGGTGAAGCAACTTCTGACGCTTCTTTGTTCACTATAATTGGTTTCTCATTGCTGACTTTTGAGAATTGGGTCCCACTGTTACAAACCGTAGCGAGATACTGACTGAGGTTGGTAGCAGCTATTAACATTTCTTCCAGAGTAAAGATGGCTTTTAGAGGACTTGGTTGTGTGGCTTTTGAAAGGATTTTTTGAATTAACAATACCGGCGGACAACAGTTAGCTTCGTCTTCCACTGATACTTGATCTAAAGATTGGTCTATTGACGATATTTGATAACGTAGAATTCGTCTGAGTTTAAACTGGTAATTAAATAGAGTTCTAACTGCGTTCATTGAGGCTAACATGTGCTGTTGACTTCTCAAATACGATACATTCACATGTCCTGGCAGATTTGTTGGTCTTTTTTCATAGTTAATCGTACTCGTTCCGTATTTATTCAACAACAATGCGGTCCACATTTTTATAACATGATCAGTCATAGGCATTTTATCTAAATTAAAAGTTAAATCAGGCATTATTTTTAAATTAGTTAGTGTAGTTTTCTTTATTTCGGAAGTTTCATGTATTTGGATGCATAATTTTCCTCTGAGTGTTACTCTAGATATAGTTCCAATATTATTATCTACATCTACAGTTGCTCCTACTCTTGGCCGAAAATCTACACCGCCTAACACACTCAAAGACGAAATCATCATGTAATAGTGTTGTTCGGACGCACTCATTTCATTTAACATAGAGTTTAGTGAACCGTTGGATAGATACTCAGCAGCTAGATTCAATTTTTGGACAAGTATAGCATTCAGTACTTGATTCCAGCCGACTATACCATGCAACATTCGCAGCAAGCTTATGATTTCATGTGCAAGTGTGCTGCTGTACGACTGCGTTAACAGAACAAGAGATTTTGGTTCCGAATTACTTCTTGTACAATCATAAGTGCACGTCAGGATAATGTGGCCCAACATGTTTAATAATTTGTCTAGAACGTGATGTATATCCGGATTATCTATATCCCAAGATGGAAGAACAGTTTGCAATACTCTCAAAGCTTGTATTTGTTTTGGAAGTCCAATATCAGTTTGTTGCACAATTTTGAGCAGTAAATCAACCCAAGGTTTGGTGCTGAGAGCGCGACACATGTCTTCGGAATGCGCTATGCTGCGTATGAGGGTGAGCGTGCACCAGTCCTCATGATGCGTCTGCTGTATAAGTGCGTAGAACAGCGCGGTGAGTCCATGAATAGTAGTATGGTGGTGCGCGCGCAGATACAGTCCGGCGCACATACTGATGTTACGCAGCAGATTGACAGAGGCGTCGCGCAGGATGTTGATGAGCTGGTTGTCCTTGCACGCTGGCGCAGGCGTCGAATCAGCATCTTCCGAGTCGGGGTCTGAAGTGACAGGGGATGGAGGTGCTGCGAGAGCTAGGTCGTATTTACCTTCTTTACCCATGCGGTAGGAGTTGGTAGAGCCGTTGATCCACTCCACGCGCACCCAGCCATCGTCGCCCAGCTCGCCGATCACGCGGCCCTCACCTGGTGACGGCCCGTCCTGCAACAGCCAGTCAGCACCACTACACTCTCACATTCATGCTCCTGTCACAGAATAGTTACATACAGAAGCGACACTCCGTGTCGGTACCTTTCATGTTACCCTATTCAGTTCTATGACCTTGGAGCATTGTTTAGACCTTTAAATTTGTTGGCTTTCCCCATCTCTCTCTAATTTTCGTTTCTCTGTCTTACTGTCGCTTCTGTATAAACCTATTCTGTGCTCCTGTTCCTTACCTGATCACCCCACTTCCAGTCGGCGCCGCGCACCACTCGCGTGCCGATTTTCATGTACGTCGCCAGCTCCGGGCCCGACAACGGACTGGCTTTGGCTTTGCTGTTCTCCACCATGTCTTCGAATATCACATAACTTTCCGCCGGCTTTCTTGAATTCACGGCAGTGTCACACCCTGTTTGTCGCAAAAGAGTTAGAACAGAACTCAACAGCCCTGAATTCACCAAAAGACTCAACTCCGCAGAAATATAACAATTAGACGCCAACATTCCAAGGATCACAAGGAGAAATCTTGCTCGAGGAAGTTCTCTTAGGAGAGTATATGTTCCAATGTTCATATTTACTTTTGCATTTGATAATTTCTGTTTACTGTTCTTTGAAAAGCTATCTTTTAATATGTAATGACGTAAAGTATCAATACACCATTCTGTAACTGATGATTGGGCCAATAAAATTTCAGTTTTTTGAAGCGGTGTTACAAGTTGAATATTTTCCAGACAATGGTTGATGGTTTCTTGGTTAGTATGGTGATTTTTAAGGCCTAAATAACCATTTAGGACGGCGTACTTGACGCTAGGAATTAAGTTGTTTCGCTTGAGTAACTGTTTGATCATCTCTATTCCTTCTTTGCGTATTTTGCAACGTTGAACTTGGCAATACATCGCTTTGCGCAAGTTGTCTATATCACAGTTATTATCTTGGGTTACAAATTCTATAATACTGTTCATTAATTTGGGATTTTCGCTCTGCAGATTTCTAATTTGTTTTTCACTGATTTTATTCAACATTCCGATGAGGTACTGTCTGTTTTCTACTTTTACTGTTGTTTCCTCTTTCGTTTCATTATTTTCTTTTAATTTCTGATTGTGATTCTGAACTTTGTTTTTCTCTGAAGCTTTTATTTCATTGTTCACATCATCTGTGCCTATTTTACATTCACTTGAACAAGTTTCTGTTCGATTTCTTTCTACACTTTGACTTTGAATGGAGGCGTTAACAATATCTTCTGGTTTTTGTATTTCCGAAGTATGGCTGCCGCATTTTAAATTCTTTATGATTTTTTTAACTAAACTTTTAACTCTGGGCTCTTTATACAAAACATTTATTTTGTTAAATGCGCATATTTCAAGAGACACAGCTGGACGAACTTCATAAAGCAAAAATCGACATTTTTCTAACACTGGAATACATACTTCTTTGTAACTTCTGTTTTGTTCTTGCCTTGTTTTTACTAAGCTCCATTTTGTTGTGTGTACCAATTTTATCATATCTGTTACACTTTTAGATAATTTGTTGTGTTGTTGTTGAATGTCTATAAAAAAAAAATACAATAAGGATATCTAAAATTTTAAAATATTCTTACATGAATCTAAAAACGGAAGTAAAATATAACTCAATCCTAAATGTTTAATGAGGACTGCATATAAAACTCTTCCTATTTCTTCAACTGGGTGATCAAACGAAAAATCTACATGAGTCATGAAATTATTGTGTTTACAATACTGGTCTATTACGGCCAAAAAAGCTGACACTCTTGAATCCTACAACATTTGTATTAAAAGAAAAATACATACACTAGAAAAAACTTACAGATAATCTACTTTCTGCTAGAGCATGAATAAAAGAAGTTATGTTTGCAATTGATAATTTACTTTCATTTAAATTGGTGGCGTGCGCAAAGTCTTGTTTCGGTTCCGTGGGTGTATTCCCCGCTGTAGAATTAGTGCTTCGTGCTTCGCCTTTTTCTTCTTCGAAGGGATTAGGCGGCTGTTGTTGCTGCAAGCCAGCTTGTAAAAACGGAGCATGTAATAAACTTTTAGTTGCACTTTCCGCTGGTTGTATAGGTAAACTCTGACGTAAACAATGCGAATGAAGCCCTAACAAATAACCTAAAGCTCGCTCGGTGTCTAGAAGTGTTCCTAGGATATTTGTGCAACTATGAGTGTCTTGAAGAATGTTTTCATTAATTTCTAACTCTGTTTGGGAATAGTTACCGACTAAAAAAGTTTCCATTAACTGTAAAGCGTGCAAAGAATGAGGGGTCGAGTTGAATTTGTGACTAGCGTCTTTTCCCGCGTATTTATGAAGTAAGTCTGTCGTACAAGCATCTTCACATCGAAAATCCTTACAAAAATACTCTCGTTATTATTTTCTCATACAAAAATATATAACTGCTTACCTGTACATCGTATACTCGACCGTTGATGACCAGCCACAAACCACCATCTAAGTTATGATTCTCTAAATCTGCGCGTCGTACCAACGGTAATTCTTCACTTTTCGCTGCCAATTGTGCTTGCTGCGATCCTCTGATCCCAATACCTGCCCATGAAAGATCGTCTGCGTCTGCCGCATCTAAACTCGGTGCCAAACGACAAATCCTGTCGAAATCAACTAGTAACGGCTCCAATACTTGCAGCCAATTCATAGACGAAAGAAAAAGAACCCTCTGTTGTTGAAGCATTATCAAACTAATAACAAGTTCTGGGATTAGAACTCCAGTTAGGTCATCTCGAAGTAAGAATATAACTGTTGAAAAATGTTTATGACTCACAGAAGCTACGTCATACGCAAGATTTAAAGTTTCTGTGATGTGCGACATTAATTGTATTAAATACTTTTCCAATAAACTTTCTGCTCCTTGCAGTATTTCAATATTTTGTTGGAATATTTTGCATATTAACAATCGCTGAAATCGTACCAGTAATTCTAAACTAGGAGACAGATCGTTTTTACTAATTTTATGCGTCGCACTTATATTTTTTAATCTTGTTTGTGTTAAACTACTAGTATTTCTTAATAGCTGTTTGACTAGATGCAACAATGGTACATGAGACTCGAACATTCCTTCATCCGTTTCATTTAATTCTGTTCTAATAGCAGCGTTCAACGCCGTTTCTAATCCTCCATCAGCCATTAGACTGGACACAAGTAAATCAGTCATGAATCTTTGTCCTAAGCTGACAGTCGTGGGTTCTAAACCTGTTGTAGGCAAAAGAGAACTGAGAGTCTTTGCTCTCTCGTTAGCTGTAGGAAGCAGAACCGACCAACCAGCTTGTAAAGTCGCCTGAGCTGCGGACTGAATTGTTGGAAGGATATTAGCACCACTAGCAAGTGCAACCACTTGACTTTTTAAACTGTTTACTAATTTAGAACTAATTCCCAAACCCACAGAAGATATATCCATGTTGTGGCTTATCAGTGTGTGTAACTACAACAAATACGCAATGAATACTGCAACCATATATCTGGAAAATGTGTATCTTACTTGTAAATTTAATAAATTTAACGCAGAAACAGCTATACATTCTTTATCCTGACTATGGGGCTGACTATTCGACTGGCACACCGCAGTGACTTCCAGTAACTGATCTAACAACTTTAAAGTATGTTCCTGTAAATCTAACACAAAAGGCTGTCGTGGTAAAGTCGTACAAATGGCCTGATCGGACCACGCAAAACTCTGTAGAGGTCCACAAGCGACTCCGGCTAGTCCTCGGCCCCTCAGGGCGCCTACTACTGTTGGGCGATGAATGAACTGCGTTGTAATGTCGGTTACTTGCCCGTAATCGTTTCTTCCCCATCCAAACACCTATTACAAATACTTTAATTTAACCCGAAAATGCATTTAAATTAATTTCTTATTCATTATAACTTAAAGTTAATCAACTTGTGTAAAAATATTTAATTTTCTTATCAAATAAATATATCAAACAATGTAATAGACGTTTTACATCAGAAGTAAGTAACATGAATATCTGACTTACCTCGTCAGTGTCAGTGAGCGCCAAACAATGACCAGAGCCAAGACTCACAGCTCGCACAAACTTGCCAGTCAGCGCCTCGATTTGCTTGGGATACCTTTGGTGCTCATCGGTCTGATGCCCCAATCTCCAGTAATCTCCTTTTCCCCATGTGTACAACTTCCCGTCACTCGTCAACGCCAGGGAAAAGTGCACTCCACACGCCACATGAATCACATTTTCCCCCACCAAAGCTTCCACTATCCTGGGAGTCTTGCAACCATCGGAGCCGCCGCGACCCAGTTTCCCGTAGTCTCCGTCGCCCCAACTGTAAACCTTCCCCGCAGCGGTGCAGCACAAGGTATGCGCGTCGCCCGAACCGCAAGCCACGTGGGTCACCCGCTCGCCGGCCAAGGACGAGACCACGGTGGGCACCAGCAAGTCCTCGCACTGCCCGTGTCCCAGACAACCGTAGTTGTCTCTACCCCAGGTGTACAGATCGCCACAGGCTGAAATTGCGGCCGAATGGGACCCGCCACAAGCGATAAATGTAATTTGTTTGTCACGGAGAGATTCAATTAGTTTTGGTTCATCTTTACTAGAGGTGTCGCCATGGCCTGAAAGGAAATTTTAAACTATCTATAAACTATTTTATCATGCATTAAAACATTTACTAGCTGAACTAGTCTACAAACTACTACTTCTAATACTTTTAAAAATTACAATAAACAATATAATTTTGTATCTAAACTCACCTAAACGTCCGCCATCGCCATTTCCCCAGCTGTACACCTCGAACTCCTTTGTCAGAGCCATGAAATGCTTGCCCTCCGTGTGTGAAGCGATTTGGATGATGTGTTTGTCCTTTAAGCCATCGATGACTTGGGGACACTGCGTCTCGCTGCTGTAATACATCTTGAACAGCTTGCCTGCGTTGGTGAGAATGAGCAAGGCGTGCTCGGAAGTGCTGAGCTGCTTCACGCCGTGTTCCGCGAAGGCGTCGCATGTGTGCAACGCCTGTCCGGAGCCCCAACACAACCAACCCCAGCCCAGAAAACTTTGGTAGCCCCCTGTGGACAACAATCAAAATATACACTATTTCTCTGGTTACTACTGATAATATCTCACCGTTGTGGCCGGGTCGAGGAATATGCGGTCTTGCAAGACGATCCAAATGAGACATAATGAAAACAGCTGCTTGTTTCAAATCCACAGGAATTGTATCATCTTCTGGCAATGACAGGAACTTGAGGTAACACTGTGTAGGACTCCGGCAAGTCTCCTCATCTTCTGCAGTACTGTACCTTCGTTTAACACTTGGGATTTGTTCAAACCGTCGCAAGAATGGCAGTAAAGGGGCGCTGGCACTTTCGCGATGAACTGTTGATCGGTTGTCGTCTTGAAACGTTGCTTTATCCCACAAATTTAATAGAAGCAGAACGGCGTCTAGGATGCTGCTCAATGTACCTCTCTGAACAGCCAGCTCCAAAAGTAAACACAAAGAGATGTGTTTATCGGACAAAGGAACTTCGCAATATTGTTGATCACAAGTTACATCTCCAGTAACAACTTGGCGAAGAAACTTCGCTGATCTTTCTACTACTTCAAGCCAAACAACGGATACATTTGATTCATCGAACAAAGTTCCTACTGGTAGAATTTGTAACGCATCCAAGGACTCTTTCAGAAGTTCACTGCAAAGGTCTACGTCTTCTCCTAATCGCCAGGCCCGTTTCAAAAAAGCGAAAGAAAAATTCAAAGCAGTTCTCGACCCAACCCTCGCCAAGCCCATCGTAGGATCCAAAGTAGAAAATAAATGAGTTTTTGTGGTTTTGCCTGTATTTTCCGGGACATTTTTCTTTGTTTGTGTTCTCTCTAAATCGTTGTTATTAGTAGCACGACTTAAAGCAATGAAATATCTTCGGAATATGGTTAAACGCTGGTGCATACGATTAGAACTAAGTGAAGTGTTTGCGGCTTGCGAACACAGTTTCTGCTGCTCGGAATTCAGGCTCTGCAGACAAGTGGAGAGTTGCTCCTGCGTGGGCTGCATACCCCATGTCCACGAGTCCAATAAAAACTGCGGAGAGGCTAGGGGCGTTTTGTCTTGCTGCTTCTTGGAAGATTCTTCAGCATCCAGCTTCTGGCAAGGCTGGCAGTTACAGCCAGAGTGCGGGCCGCATATGCCATCACAACATGGACACGTCAGCACCTAAACACACGGAATTCATAATGAACAGGGTATTAGGAGAAGGAGCAGGAAATGGTTTTTTATATATGTACAACCCTCTAACACTATTTGTTACTCTTGTTGATGCAAGTACGGTACACATGCTATACTGTTTTTTTCTATTCTGTACTGGGTGTAAAAGCTGCAACTGATACATAACAAGCACAAGACAATGCATTTGTGCAAGTGTCAAGCCCATTATAAGATTCTGATTACCCTTAGCCCACAATAATATTTCCCAGATTCCCCTTTCCGAGCAGTTACCCCTGAGCTATTGAGAAGTCCATCAGAAAACAACCCCGTCAGCTCTCCGTCGTGGATCAGCCCATTCCACAAGTTTGCCAAACCATCCCCTGTCTGCAACGCTGCTTGTAGTTCTATCTTTAGCCATTTGAAATCTAACCGCGGCTGTGCTCGTAAATTTGTTTCCAAAGACATTTCTATCAACCTACAATCAGGAATCCAATCAAATATGTTTCCACAACTTTTTACACTCACATTCTTTACCTCTTCCAATCAATGCTTATCACTATTGTATCTCATTATTTAGAATATCTAGTGTAACTGGCATAATTTAATTTTAAATTGTTTATATTTTAAATGTCAAATGACAAATTTTAGGATACACCTGCCATTCTTAAACAATAAACACTGTGTTCCCATTGGACGTCAAACTATCACCCGCTAACCTACGAAATTCAAACGCACTACAAAATGTCATTTTAAAACATTACTTTTTTCACATTATATTTTTGGTATTTATCATAATGTTAAGACATAGTATGTATAATGGATTAATATCTGGGAGTAATTGATGTTCTTTTTTTGCAATATAGTTGATTGCAAGGTGAGATTTTAAGGAGAAATGCAGACGTTTGCGCATACTGTACAGTCAGCGTAACAATTATAAACAGAGTGTGAGATAAAGCAGTTGCCCACCCTATCTGCTTTAAAAATCAATTTCAAACAGACGTCTGTAGATTCTAGATTCAGTCTCTCCGTGCATCGTGCATGTGAACCAAAGTGGAAAAATGACAGCAACTTATTGTGAAGTTATTTTAGTTAGTTTTATACTAATATTACCATTTTTGTATGAAACTAGTAATACTTTCCGATATTATTTGAAATTCTTTTTGTATTATGCTATTGTTATGATTAACGCCGTTTTGGTGATACCTATTATGGCATTTAAGCCGTGTGATGTGAGAAATCTGCTGTAAGTACTCGCACTGTTGTCCAAATGATTTGTTTAGTGGCGTATACATTCAGAGAGTGCAACAATATGAAACAATATTGATGTTGTTGATTTGAGATGAAATAATAAAGACCGGTGTTATGACAACTGCGTCTGTGTTGACTAGAGGGATGTTTGGTTTGTTTATAGTTTAGCATCGTCTGTATGCCATCATATTTCCACTTTATTGGGCATGCGATGGCATTTGCGGGGTCGGGAACTGCTGGAGAAGGAGCAGGCATGCATTGTAGTTGCCAACCACCAAAGTTCTCTCGATATCTTGGGTAAATAAGGTTCCGCATGCTCCCTATTTTTTCACACTCATACATACTTTTGTATCTGTGCAGGAATGTTTGATATATGGCCGGTGATGGATAAATGTACAGTGGTAGCAAAAAAAGAACTTTTCTATGCATGGCCCTTCGGTTTGGCGGCATGGCTGTGTGGGCTCATCTTCATAGATAGAATGAACTCGGAGAAGGCTCGCTCCGTACTCAATGAAGCTACTGAGTACATCAAAAAGAATAAAGTAATTTTTATTCATAACTTCTATTTCTAGTTTCTAATGCTCTTTACTCTTTAATTTAATTAAAATCTTAATCAATACATGCGGTGGCTAGGCGTCTTTAAATACAGCATGTTATTATTTATAATAAGAATTTCTTAAATCGATAGTGTTATCGCTCAAAACTTCAATTAAATTATTTATGTATTCCAAATACAAATAATGATATCGACGATATTAAAATAGGTAAACAGTTTTATGGTTTCCTCTTAATTATTATAATTCCTAATAAATTTAAATGTAGCCCACGTTCTTTTCTTTTACACAAAAGAGAAATTTTCTTTTAATGTTGCAATCGAATTCTATCACGGAATATTAATCAGATAAATTATTTTGGAAATTATTTCGAATCTGATAAAAATCAAGGCTCGTTTGGAAAAAGATTGAGTGATAATTTACGAAGTATTTACACGAGCAGTTAAACGGTGATTCATGGCTATTATAACGCACCGATAACATTAATGTTGTCTGATATGACGCTAATGCTGTCTGTCGACGCTAATGTTGTCTGCATATCTATGGGTGTGTGTTATCTGAGGCATGTGCTTGTAGATAAAGCTGTGGGTGTTTCCCGAGGGCACGAGACACAATACCGGAGACATTCACCCGTTCAAGAAGGGCGCCTTCCACATGGCTATCTCGGCCCAGATCCCGATCCTACCGGTCGTGTTCAGCTCATACTACTTCCTGGACAGTCACAACAAGCGCTTCGACCATGGCAAGGTCATCATCACGACCTTGCCACCGATCTCCACGGAGGGGCTGACCATCGAGGACATGGATGACTTGATCGCGCGCACTCGAACCCGGATGCTGGAGATCTTCCACTCCAGCAGTCAGGAGATCCGGGACGAGCTGCTTAAACCGCTGCCCGTCAACTAACTAGTCCTACACCCGATACTTACAAGCTTCAACAGTATTATTTACTTGTGTATTGTCATGGGTGTTTATTTGTAATTTCTTGTAAATATTTGAGCTATTTATATATTAAATATATATTTTTATTTTATTAGTAAAGTTTCCAGTTAAGAAATAAGGATAAGTATGTTTGAAACGAACATTTATTAGAAATTGACATTTAGTAACTGAATGTTTTCTTATTGTGTATAAAAATGCATACAATAAATTTAACATAGTATTATTTTTAAATTTCCATTTGTTTGTTTTGCTGGCCCTCGGTCCAGGCTTTCGCGATAATCCTCTTCATCTCATCGTCTCCAGACTCGTACCTACAATCACGCTACTCTTAGAATCTACTTTTACAAACACCACTCTATCTCACATACATTTTTTTCATCATATTCATGAGGCTTTCGCTGGGGTCCACGTTCTCATCGGGTTTGTCTGGCATAAGTTTTTTCGACTCGCTCGCCTTCTTTTCCAGCTCAGTGACATGCGACCAGCGCTCCTCGACTACTTTTGCGGCCATGATCAACACTGTGTCTGCATCAGCGCATTATTTATTAAGTTTGTGTACTACTTGCATTTTTTATTTGGTCACCACTTAAGAACAATTAATATTTCATCGCTTACGTAACGACAAAACGGGAAAGAAAAATCAATTTAGGACAATAGTTCGACGTGAGAGAAATATAAATTTGTTGTTAACAAAGATGTGATGAAATTTTATCAAAAATTGCTTCATAATTTAAATACAGGCATTTTCAAGCAATCTTATCTATTCCAAATTGGAAACGTTGATTATACAAATTTCCTATTCATTCATTATTTATTATCAATAAAAATGTGTACCATATACTTTCAATAACTTTCAATAATAAAAATATACATAACATGTAATTTTAAAATAGATACTTTAGTTTCTTTGTTTCTAATAATACGGTAAGTAAAAACTGTTTCGATTTTTTCCGTGCGCAATATTTCTATAAATAAAATGTAAAAGTTCACGACTAAATAACTTTTAAAGTCAAAATAATAATATACTCGCTAAACCGCTATCGAGTAATGGAAATGACTTTTTTCATTGTATAATTCGTGCCACGATATAAATATCAGATCATAGTTCATTCATTTCGTCATTTATTGGATTTCCGCCATAAAATGAAATAAAATGTTCGCGACTAACCTGTTTTTATTTTCCAAGAACTTTTCTCAGGGTCGATATTACTCAAAAGATTCTTAATTGTAAACAAGTAATCCTTGTTTTCCAGGCCTTTCACATTCAATTCTACAGATCGCGAAGTCCAGTTACACGATACATTTTCTGCCGGCAAAGTCTGTACCTTAGGGATGGTGACGTACAGTTTTAAGAACTTCTGTGTTTGATCCCAAGCTAAAAGCAATTGATACCAATAACATTTATAATTGCTATTAATTTAGAGTATTACCATAATTGTTTAATTTGACTTGATAGCATTTGCTTCCTGTGCTAGGCCTATTTGCTTCAGTCGGTGACGAGACGTTCGGCTTGTTGAGTTCTTCTAACTTAACCACTTCAGAAACCAATCTCCTGATTTCAATACTGAGAATGTCTTTTACTTTTTGCCTGGTCGCCTGAGCCTGCAATTTTTCAAGTTCGGCGATGTCTTTCTTAACCTATAAACAAAACAAAACTTTAACTCTTTTCACATAAATATTTTACACGAAATACTTCTTCAATTTTATCAGCCATTATTACACTTTAATACAACAGAATATCACAACGATATATTAGATACTTTTTATAATTTTGGTAAAAATCTCCAGCGACTTTTCTCGAAGTCGTTCGATCAAAATTTGGAATACAAAGATGGCGTTGGGACTTGGGATGCTGGAAAGGCGCTAAAATATTGATTTTGTGTTTTTGTAAAAACAGTTATACTAATAAAATATCAAATTTGACCTATTTTAAATGTATACAAGTTACAAAAATATAATAATATTTGTTTATCTATAAAGGCATGTAGTAAACAGCTCCAGACATCTCCCGCTGTTGAATGTATTCTATTGGAGGGTTATGATTGTGGATCCGGCAGGTCTGTTTGATGAAGCCGTTGACGGAGAGGCAACGAGCACGGCAACCAGTCTTCCGATTCTGCACGCACTCCCAATATTTATGACTTCCAACGCTGTTCCCTATCTTCCCGCTAGGCCTGAAGAGATTAGAGTCGTAGATTAAATGCGGCATCCCCTTTCTGCTTCTCGTGAACATGAACAAACCTAAAAGATCATTTTATAGCCTCAATTAACACCCTACATATTGTGGCGACTAGCTAGGAGGGGAGTACAATGTATTCGTAGCCTATAATATAATTTATTAAGTAAATAACCGGGTAACTATACAATATCTTAAGTCCTGTATGTACAAACAAGTCATTATAATACACAAGAATACTTATAACATGAATGAAAAAATGCCAAAATAAATTGCCATGTACAAAGCTTACAATAAATAAACCCCAAATGAAACCGATTCTCGATGATGTGTGATGTATGGCACAGAACAGATAGTGTGTGAATGATTGCTATGTCTATTTGAGAGCGTTTGTATCAAGACGTTGGATAATGTCGTTGAGCTGTGCGTGGTTGTGTCCGGAGTAGGAGAGCAGCACGGGCGGCTTGGTGGGACTGGTGGTGACTTGCCCGGAGCAGGCAAGCTTGCGCTGCATGACGCACACCCACGTGGCGCGGTCCCCTCGCGACGGCGGCGTGGCGCCCGGGCCTGCGCCCCCCAGCGTGTACATGTGCCCGTTGTGGATCACCACCGTCCGGCCCTTCGGCGTCGTCACGAACCGCAGGCCACCTAGCAACACCAACAGCTTCACTCTCTCGCTCCTACCCTTTCCAATCCCAACGTGAAGAACCAAGCAGGTTTGGTTCCTTTTAATCTCTTCACAGTTGCTCTCTCTTCGCTACAGTCCCAGCTGCTTGGTCCTACACCACACAACCACCGCACAACGCAACACACACCAACCAACTGCTTTGTGGCAACTATAACAATATACCAAGCAAATACTTCTTACCCGGTGTGTTCTGGTCTGGCGGTGTCATAAACTTTTCGTCCTTCCACGGCGTGAAATGTTGTGGCGTTGTACTCGTCTCTCCTCCTAAACTCGTGTCCAACATCGCTGACACGTCCACGTCCGGCATGGATGTCTCGCTGTCCGCCCCTATGTCTAGCGGTTCTTGTTTCGGCGTCACCAGCAGCTCAGGCTCTAGAACACTCGCTCCTTCGCCACTAGATTCCGCCCCAGGAGGAGTTAGAGTTCCTGCCGTGCTTCTAATCTCTTCTATAGCACCAGGTGTTAGTTCAAGGCGGGACACTTTGCTAGGGATGTCGGATTTCACAGATTTTTTAAACGGTTTATTCCGTTTCAAGAATGTCCGGACATCAGGTTTATCAGAGACATGAATATTACTTAAACCATTGCGCGATATATGCGATGTGTCCTGCAAAATATACATATATAACTCGGTTCCAAAAGAATCATACGTACTGCCTTACAACATTGTCATCAGTTAATCCTTTTATTTGTAAGAGCTCAGCGACTTTCATTAAAGTAGCCAACTCGTCTTGAGAAACACTAACTTCTCCCAAATACATAAACTGTATTAAATCTCTTAAGGCACTGTAACTCACATCCTTCAATATCACAATAGGATGTTTACAAGGGTTCACAATAAATAATTCTTTGAAATATTGGCTGCACACTGACAATACCATCTTGTGTGCTTTTATATATCTTCCTTCTGCAGCCAGTGTAACATCTACAAAGTCTTCCGATTGGTATAACGAATGGAAGCCACTGCTCAAGTTACTGTGAAAATTGTTCCAACATAGAGAGAATTGGTCTGCTGCCATTATTATTCGCAATCTAAAAATATGCAACTCTTATAAAACTGTCCATATATGATATTTTAGTGATAAATATAATAAATAAAAACAAAAAATCTTGTTTTCATGAACGTCAAAGCATAACCTTGTAAAAACTTTACTTACAACTGAAATCAGCAACAATCAACTATCTATTTGTAGTTTCAATAATAACAACAACAATGTCAACAATAAAACTGTAATAATATATAAAATTAAGCATAAAATCAACGTAGAAAATATTTTCTAACGGAAAAATAATGCCACCACCATAATATTCACCAGAGACATCTCACTTCTTGCACAAGGACGAAGAATTTGGTTTATCATACGATTATGAGCAAAAATAATAACTAATTTTACAAATGCGCGTGTCAAAACTAGAATTTAAACACTTATGAACTTCATTTAATAAATTGAGAAGAAGAAATACATAAATTTATGGAGGAAAATTGAATTTTAATGCTCGAATATTTTTTAAATTTGAATGTTATATTTTGCCTCCTTACCGAACACAAATATGGGTTTATTTTTATTAAATATCATAGAAAAATATTGTAAATTGTTAAATGAATATATGAACGTACCTATTTCGTGTAATATTTCATAGCATTTAATTTAATTGTTTGAATAAAATATAAATATTTGATAAAATCTTGATGAATTCTTTGGTGGTAACATTGATCTGTCAAAGCTGTTGTAGTGAGTGTTTGTGCGTAAATGGATAATTAATATAATTTTTAAGCTTAAACAACTCGATAACAAATGCCTTTTCATGACTATATACATCTACCTAATCATTTCGTTTATGTTAGACAAAAAGGTAGTAAAATGTTGAAATTGGCTCCAAATATAGCGATTCTTTCCCGCTCATTTAACCGGTAAACGACTGGTACTAATGCTGATGGTTCACGAGTATGGATAAATTTTTACGAGTAGAAAAAATCGGCGAAGGAACTTACGGTGTTGTTTATAAAGCCAAAGAGAAAATAAGCGGTAAATATGTCGCGCTTAAAAAGATTCGCATCGAAACGTAAGTGAAATTTATAACCAAGTTGTAAGTAAATTCTGTCTTGTATGTAATGTAATAACTGGAGTGCTGCTTGCTCATCGGCGTTGAGGGAAGAGACGTGTGTGCTTAAGTTGCGAGGAGGGCTGGATGATGTGATGTTTACGTGGTTTGGCTACCGTAGCACCACATGATTCAGCTTATCTCGCCACTGAATAACCACTAACAACGACAGCTTTGCTAAGTTTCAATGGCTTCACTAAACATCTAACTACTACAGGAGGATCCTCGCCAAATTCTACATAACTTTACCAATTCTTTTTTATTCCATCACATTCAATTGTTAAAGAGCTTCTGTAGGAAATCAATGCAATTATTGTTTATTTGTGTTTTGTTCTATGCATTTCTAACAAATTTAACAGTAGAGAATATTTTTCTAGAGACACTGAGGGCGTCCCTTCGACTGCAATTAGAGAAATTTCTACTCTACGAACTTTAAACCACCCTGCTGTTGTACAATTGATAGATGTTATTGCCGTCCAAAATAAAATATTTTTAGTATTCGAGTATTTACACATGGATTTGAAAGAATTTTTAGATGGAAGTACCGTGAAACTTGATGAAGACTTAATTAAGGTACTTTATAAACTTTTTGATTAACTTGAAATTAATTATAAGTAATTGTAATTAGAGTTTCCTGAACCAACTATTACAAGGAATTGCGTACTGCCACGGGCATTTGGTACTTCACAGAGATTTAAAACCTCAAAATTTATTAATAGATAGGGAAGGGCATATCAAATTAGCCGATTTTGGTTTGGCAAGAGCTTTTTCAATTCCATTACGAACATATACACACGAAGTGGTTACGTTATGGTATCGGGCCCCGGAATTATTACTTGGATCTAAATTTTATTCAATGGCTGTGGATCTGTGGAGTATTGGTTGTATTTTTGCGGAAATGATTACAAAACGGCCGTTGTTCCATGGTGATTCCGAAATAGACCAACTGTTCAGAATATTTCGAGTATTAGGAACGCCAAAAGAAGAATATTGGCCAGGGGTCTCATGTCTCCCGGACTTCAAGACATCTTATCCGCAATGGGAAGCACAAGACGTTTCCAATGTTGTTCCGTTCAAAGATGAAGAAGCAAAGAAATTATTTTTAGTGAGTAAAGTCCGCAGTGGTGTTAAATGTTTGATGTAATTTGTCCGTTTTTCTACAGAGACTGGTAACTTATGATCCTAGGAAAAGGATTACTGCTAGGGAAGCGCTAACAAGTTCTTATGTGAAGGATGCTAAGCTTGTCGCCCCTGATCTCATATATTTTAGCAAGACTTCGTC
Organism: Stenolophus ochropezus; assembly: GCA_035578165.1. Lineage (NCBI taxonomy): Eukaryota > Metazoa > Arthropoda > Insecta > Coleoptera > Carabidae > Stenolophus > Stenolophus ochropezus. The sequence goes on along the minus strand of JAQOWZ010000005.1, from coordinate 24,317,476 downwards.
GCCTGGTGGCAACTAATTTATATATTTAAAAGGAAAAAGGATTTTATATATTTGTGATGAGGTGTACTGCCATTTTGTATTAATAAAAGAATTTAATAACAATTATTATTTGATTTATACAAAAATAACTTACTATTTTTTATTTTTGGGTAAAAATCTGTCTAGAACACTTGGAGGTTTTGTTCTTTTCGGAGTGTCGGACTCTTGTGTCTGTTCTTTTGGAAGGTTTTTAATATTTTTCACAAAATCCTACAACACGTTATTTAAATATTATGTTTTTACGAATATACTTAACAACTTACTCTTGTAGCTTGTTCTTGAATTATTTTTTTATTCTTAGTCCACCTAACCGCACTGATATTCTTTTTAACTTTCCTCGTCGAAAAATCAATTTTCGGAGCTTTCAAATACTAAAATCACAATAATTAGCACAAATTCTTGTAAATTTACTTCCCAACTCACTAATAATTTCTTCTTAGCTTCCAATTTATCTTGAAGAGTAGGAACATCCACATCTGCAATAGATGTTGGGTCCAGAGTAATAAACTCTGGTTGAATTTTGTCCAACAATTGTTTAACTTCTTGTTCTCTTCTCTGACGTTTATTTTGGTAGGGATTAACTTCCAAGGCATCGAAATTAGGTTCGCCTGAACCGGGAACTAACAGCGACTGAAAACCACGAGCAGATCCCACGCCTAAAACGTCTTCATAGGGACAGAATTGTACATTCTGAACCGGACAGTTTAATACGTGACGCATGTACGATTTTTTTGTCGATTTTAATACACAATCTCTACAAGTTTTATTAATAAATATATCGTCATTATAAAATACAACATGTCTTACTTGTAGACTTCGACAACATTACCCATCGCAATACTAAGCAACCCTTTCTGCGAGAACTTCAAATCACTAACAGGAGCTCTAACTTTATATGTCTGCAACGGTCCCTCAAGATTCCGTATGTCCCACAACTTAATAAGTCGGTCTGTACCCGAAGTGGCCAAATGCAATCCCCTAGGATCAACGTCTAAGGCGGTCATACTCGCTCCATGACACAGGAGCTTCGCTAGCGGCTCGCGCACGTTAGGGCTCCACATGGAGACTACGCCTCGAGAACTTCCCGTACAAAGAACAGCATTCCAGGGGTTCTGACAAAGCATGGATAAACGGCCCGTTTTTGTGTTAAAATTCGAGATAACTTGGCCTATTGAGATGTCTAACCACGACAAGAATCCTTCCTCATTCTAAAAATAACATTTTTTAGACACGCACAACCGAAACTTATGAAAATGTCTAGAATTGTTTTTTATGCAAATAGTGTGTAAAGTAAGTGTGTTTACGTTGCCTAGTAACAGTTACTTTTCAAGCACTAGTGTGTAAAGTATGTACTTTATGCTCGCTTGTATGAAAAAGATATTTTACAAATACGTCAAACTAAAAACTCTGATTACAGTTTAAAAATAATAAAACTTACTGCAGTCGCTAAAAGAAAGTGGTAGGGTAAAAACTCCATTCTTAACACTTTATTTAGCCTCTTCAAACAATGCAGTTCTATTCCTTGGTTATCATAAATATAAAGCCACTCTTTCTGTGCTACAGCGAACATTGTTTCAACATGCAACCAGCATACATCGTGAATAGACTCCATTACATTCAACTCGGTGTGTAATTTCTTTGTGACCCAATCAAATGCAGCGACATGGCCTTTACGACCTCCGAGGACGAGATGACGACCATTTCGCGTGTATTTGAAGCGATATGGCCCAAACTCTAACTGTAGATCGAAATGTTTAGCAGCAGATTGGATGTCTACAGATTTAATAATGTCTGATTGACGGAACTGGGTGGTTGTTTCGCCTGGATCTGCCTCGAGAAGACTAAAAACAGTTATTGTAGATGAAGTCACAAAAAATATTTATAACTGTTTACCCAGCTTGTTCTGTAAGAAGAATTTCAGCCCTAGCACTCTGTTCAGCAGAGAACTGTATGGCTTGTTCTTTTTTATGTTGTTTATATTTATGAATTCCCAGTTTAACATTTTTAGGATCCACGCCTTCTCCTCTACTGTGTTTTTCTAATAATTTAGGATCTAGAGGTGCTTTCCCAGGAAATTTTGGTTTAGAATTTGGTTTTTTCTTCACTGATTTTTTTGGAGTAATCTCATTTAATTTTTTGCCAACCAAGTATTTCGATTTTAAATTCACTTTATAGACTTTTACATCTCCTGGCGATTTTTTTGTCACTTTATTTTTCTTCAATTTCTGTTTAACTTTCTTTTCAGGTTTAGAATCATCGTCAGTTTTTTCGAAATATCTTACAGTCTGAAATAAATTATGTTAGATCTTGATGAACGAATATAGAGCAATATTATTTACCTTTGCCATATTTATAGTTTATTAAAACATTATTTAAAAACACAAAACTTGAAGGTTATAAATTTGAACACATGTGAATGCACTTCACGCGCTTAATCAAATCACGTCTATTTTAATAACATTGACAGTTCATTAAATAATTCTTTAGGTATATTTATATTACAGTGAAACAATAATAATATTGTAAAAGAAATATATAAATACTGAAAGGCATATGTGGTGGGGTATTTAGTTATTATTATTGAGATTGTCACTTGTGTTATGTGGTTATTTTTTGGCACACGTCATATGTGATAGAAAAGTGGTAGCGGTAGTGACATCTGCCTTCACAAGAAGTCTGGCTTCAAATAGAGCCGTCAACATGAGTATTCCAAATGAATACCTCTCTGTAGCCGAAGATATTGCTGATCAGGTAAAAAAATCCACATATTTTACTCCTTGCTATCTGTGCTATAACCCGCTTAATTTAAATTTTGACTCTTTATTCTGATATTTTAAAGAAACAACATTTTCTTCAACTTTGTCACGTCACCCATTCAAGTACAGTCAATGGCAAATTAATTTTAAATCAAAAATAGTAAATACTAACTTATTTTTAAAGTAAACTTTCATGAGAAGTCAAAGTAGAGCCAAGATATTTTTTTGTGATTCTTGTACACATATGTTAATATGTTTTGCAAATTATAACCTACTTTTTATATAACTTTTAATTATTTCACATATGATCTTAATAACATATGGGAAGATGATTGGCGAATTTTACAGAAACTTATAATTTGCAAAGCCAACGCGATTTTTTTTGTTCAAAGTATTAAGATGAAATTTCGCATCTTAAATTAAGAAATATTGAGTTGTTGGTGATTTTAGGTGATTAGGAGAGGAAAACACGTATTACCGACAGCAGCACGACTATGTTTAATATCAACGTTTTTGGAAGATGGTCTGCGTATGTGGATTCAATGGTCAGAACAGAGCGAATACATGGACATGTCATGGGGTTGTGGAAGATTTTTAGCCACAGTATTCGTATTAGTTAACTTCCTTGGTCAGTTAGGTGGTTGTGTTATGGTCTTAGGTCGAATAAAAGTTCCTATAGCATGTGGAATACTGTTTTTCATCGTTGTATTACAGGTATAAAGGTTTTATACCCGTTTGTAGGTGTGTTAGTAATATAGTTTTATTGTAGACTGTCGCGTACCACATATTATGGGACATGCAGTTCTTGTTCAGGAATCTAGCCCTAATTGGAGCTCTCCTACTTGTGTTAGCAGAGAGCAGGGGCGAAGCGAAAAGTCTGTTTGCAGGAGTCCCAAGTCTGGGAGACAACAAACCTAAAAATTATTTGCAGCTCACAGGGAGAGTGCTACTCGCGTTTATGTTTATCACGCTCATAAGATTCGAGTTCAGCTTTTTCCAAGTAAGTGAAAGTTATTTACTCATTACTTATAAATTTAAGTTGCACAGCCTCAAAACCCGTTGTAAAATTGTAAAAGTTATTTTCATATAATTCGAATTCTATAAAATCTGTTTAATAATATGAATTATCAGTTTGTAAATCAAAATTTTAAGTGCATTTATCATTAAAAATCGATAAGATTTTGCTATCTTATATTTATATAAATAGGAAATTCCTGATAGCATTTTATACGTCATAGTACAAAGTCATTACCGATAATTTTCTCTATATTTCGCATAATTTTATTTTGTAGATAAGTAATATGTAAATGTATTTTTTTTTTAGATAATGTTAGACTTCGTCGGCTCAATATTGATGGTTTTAGTGACGGTCGGTTACAAGACCAAGTTATCAGCTCTAATTTTAGTTTTAATGTTAACAACTCTGAATTTGTACCACAACGCCTGGTGGAACATTCCAGATTATAAACCATTAAGAGACTTCCTCAAGTACGACTTCTTCCAGGTACGATATATGATACAAATTTGTTTATCAAATTTAAATGTACGCGACAATAATTTCGAGGTCAATCAAAGGTCATAAATTTTCTTTTCAAAGGTCATAGTGCATGAGGAAATCAGTAAAGGATATAAATATTTATTTTTTATCACGTATAGTGAAAATAAATACAACCTAAATGGTTTTTTATAATAACAACAAATGTTTTTGTTACAGACGTTATCAGTAATAGGCGGACTTTTAATGATTGTGTACTTGGGTCCGGGTGGCGTTTCTATGGATGAACACAAAAAGAAATGGTAGTAGAGCTCCAGCTCTCGACTTCCGGTTACCCTACCCATTGTGTGCGTGTGTGATGGATGCCCGATGCCACTTTTCTATCATTCGATCTAAATCTAACATCGCCTTCAAGGCACCAGATACTATATATCGTTAATCATTTCTTTACCAAATTATATGTAATTTAATTGCCTGTATATTATGTTGTACTTCCGAGAGTGAAGCGCCATGTGTGCTAGTCGACGCACAAAATTCCCGAATGATATTGGAGGATTGTTGAAAAGACTTAAATTCATTTGTGAAAGTTTTATAAGTGACTTGTAAGTTATGCGTAACCCGTTGTGGAATGATTTGGATTAAGATTGGGTTGTTACTTGGATTTTTATTAAATATATCATATTTTTATTACACTTTTTAAATTTATTTACAATAAAAAATCCTATTTATCATTATATTTTGTGTTTTATTTATTTTAATGATATTCTAATTTCATACTCTATTTTTTAACTGGGTCATTGTGACAGTTGTGATCTACTTTTGAACTAGGTCATATAAATGGAGCAACAAAAAAAGTGTAAAGTAGCTTTCAACAGAAGAAACACCTGCGCAAAATACGAATTGCGGTTTTAGAAAGAGAAGTAGATATGAGTAACAAGGAAACTACGCTACTCTCTGTTCTATATAACATCAGTTTCAATTTTGTTCATTCTAATATTGATATCGCTCTGATATACATCACTCTATGTTCATTTTTTTTCTTAAATATTCATTAAAATATATGAATCTGTGAAGGATGACAAGTCGACCTGTTCTATAAACGGGTGAATTGCAATGTACGCAGAACGCACCGTTTTTGTAAATTGTATAGTATATCAAATAAGTTCCGCCACTACGGGCAACCAAAGTGTCTTCAGTTGAAAACTACTCTGGTAGGAATTTAGAGTATTTATATGATCTGGTTATTAGATCATCTAGAGCAGGCATGTGCAACGTACGGCCTGCGGGCCATTTTTCGAAACTTAAATTTTTTAATATTAAATAAATTAAATATAATTACTTACTTATTAATTTTTCTTCAAAAATTCTAATACTTGTTTTGCTAAACTTTTATATAGAATCGAAACTTTGCTATTTGGATTTGACATAACTACAGGTACTCCTCTATCACTTGAAGTTGTTATTTCCGTATCTAGTGGTATTTTTTCTAATATTTGTACATTAGCAAATTTCGCTAAGGAATCTACACCGATATTACCAAACAGTTTTACGTTGGTTGAGCATTTTGGACATTCTACAGAACTCATATTTTCTACCAGACCTATGATGGGTACTTTAAGCTTTTGGAACATGACTGCGCCTCTTTTAGCAACTTCAAGACTTGCGTTTTGAGGGGTTGAAACAATAATTACCCCTAGAAAGAGATGGTTAAACATTGTTTTGTTGTTATGAAACAATTTATTTTACCATCGATGGGTAGATTTTGAATAAGAGAAAGATGTGTGTCGCCTGTGCCGGGTGGTGTATCTATAATTAAGTAATCTGTAGGGCCCCATTCTACACCTCGCATTAATTTTTCGAGGGCTTGCATCACCATCAAACCTCGCCAGATAACTGGAGCGCCTTCTTCAATGAGAAAACCCATTGACATACTACAAAAGTAAAACGCGTTTTCTAAACACTCAAATGTATTTTTACTGTATATAAAATATTACATACCATTTAATTCCGTAATTATTTAAGGGAATCATTAGCTTAGATTTTCCAACTAACGGTGTTTCATGTAAGTTCATCATTAATGGTAACGACGGACCAAAAATATCTGCATCTAACAGCCCTACGTTTTTATCTGGGGCACATATTTTTAAAGATGTTGCTAAGTTAACTATAAAATAAAATTTACTACTATTTTTATTAAATACAAGTAAAATAATAAATATTTATGAACCTGCTATTGTACTTTTTCCTACTCCGCCTTTTCCAGATGCAACTAATACAATTTTCTTTACATTGTCTATTGGTTTTACTTTTGGCAATCCTTTTTGCATAATTTCTTTACGTCTTTCGTCTAAAATTTTCTGTTTATCATGAGATAAAACTCTTGAACAATGTAACTGAAATTTAAACGCGCGCTGAATATTATAACCTCCAAGATTTATAAGAAAAATATGTTAAATATTTGAATTATAATTTTTACATACGTATTTTGAGTGGAAGAACTTATCTATATGTAATGAGGCTTTTCTTAACGATGACAACATGTTTGTATAATTATTTCCGTGGTAATTTTTATGCAAGTTGTAGTCAAAGTGACAGTAGTGACAGTTCTTTGTGAAAGATGGAACAATTGTGATGCCTTTGGAAGAGAATATTACATTTAACAGGTATTTTATATGTTGAAATTTTCACATATTCCTTAAATTAATTGTCTATAGTATGAATTAAATTGAGGGTTTATAAAAATTTATATATGTATTTAATACTAACCTATATTAAGAAATACCATATGGATTTTACATTTTGTTGTAGGATAAATGTAATATGGGATTGAAAGCAGCAGTTCAAGCCCTAAAGTGAGTAATTGTTGCGAGTTAATTACGTAGAAACTAAGGATGTTTGTTGTAGGAAAGCTGAGGAACTGAAAGCAAAAGTATCTCGTCACAATGATTTGTTAAATAATTCAGAAGTATGGAGCGACCACCAGCAACTACAAACTGTATACCATCAAGTTCTTGTCTTGGATTTGGAATACGCATTGGACAAAAAAGTAGAGCAAGAACTATGGACTTTGGGCTTCAAGAACCACATAGCTGCTTTGCAGCATCTATCGCGAGATAAGAAGAACCCTCGGCGATCAGAATGTCAAGCCTTATTATCTTGGTGTTTGGAAGCAGCTTCTGGATTTTATTTAACACTGTTACAAGAGCTTTGTTCGGCTTTTGAACTGGATTTACCATTTCGACGAAGAGGAGCAGTTTATGGACAGAAATGGTCTAATAGCGAACAATTAACTCAACCACACAAGTCGTCGTGTTTGTATATTTGTCAGTATTGTTTGGTTCACTTGGGGGACATAGCAAGATACCGGTCACAGAGGAAACAGGCCGAGAGTTTCTATCGCCATGCCATCTTATTATCGCCGTCGAGTGGTCAACCTTATAATCAACTCGCTTTACTAGAAGCATCCAGAGGAGATAAACTGGCAACTGTTTTTCATTATGTACGCAGTATAGCTGTAAAACACCCTTTCCCAGCTGCGGCCACAAATTTAAATAACACTTTGTCTTCAATAATCGATACAGAAGATTCTTTGACCGAAGTACACTCCAAACTTTCTTTACAAGATTATGTAACGCTATTTCTGCATGTACATGGATTGTTACATACAGCAACTGAATTACAACAAGCTACAGTGGGTATTAAATCTTTAAACGCGACTTTAACAGCGTTAGTTGCCACAAAAACATTTCATTCTTCAAAGTTAACGCAAATGACTGCTATTAATTTATATGCGTTAAGACATGCAACAGATACAGGCTCAAAAAACAATAAAAATCTGTCTGAAGATGAAATTAAAGTTAAGAATCTAACGCTAGATCTTCTGGCTGGGGCATTTAGTGCATATTTGTTACCAATTTATACAATGAGTTCAGATGCAACTTTATTGGAATATTGCGCTTTGCCAGCAAGTAAGTTTCCACATTTCTTTTTATTAATTGTACTAAAATGTTTTGGTTTTAGTAAAATTAACTATGGACTGGATAAAGACTGACTCTAAAGTGTTAAAAGATTCTGTTTTTACGAAACGATTGCAAATTTGGCCAAGTTTGTGCAAACTATTAAATTCCTTACAAACTATAATAGGAGATTTCGATAATAAAAATAGTGCGTACTATATTTACTTGTGAAACAAAATATCTAACTTCTAACATATTAAATTTGTAGCTGAAAAAATTCCTTTGCCTGAAGACAGGGATATGCAATGTTTTTTGCCACTGGTGACCGCTTTTAAAGATTTAGATTTTAATTCAGAGAATCTAAATCAAGATGTGTCGTTTTACAACAAGTTACGTGTGCAGCGATTAGTTAATTTAGGTTTATGGCTTTCTACACAGACTGTTGATAATAATATATTAATAACAGCTACGTAAGTATACTGTAAACTTACTTACATTTAAACTCCATCACTAACTTAAGCTCCGGTTGAAATTCGACAACACTTTGAATTCTCATTTTATTGCAAACATTTCACTGGTTTTATATGGGAGACACACTACGTTTTACAGGCACATGTTATATCTAGGAAGTATCATAATAGCAATTGATTAACGAAAATATTTTAATTGCACAATAGTTTACTAACATAATTAAAAACAAATTATAATCTGTTTACCTGTTGCTTACAGCATAGTCAACTATCTGCCAAATTTTTATTATGTAATTTTAATTTATTTTAAATAATTTTCAGGAAAATTAAAAGCCCGAATAGTGTAATATTCGAACCAGCTACAAAACAACCAGATCCAACTACCGAATTACTGGAAGAATTAAAACATTTTAGTGTCAAAGAAAACGCGCCAATACTGAATAAAGAACCAAAGAAATCACCAAATAAAAGTAACACTTTTAAATCACTCTTTATAATTATTTGATAAATTTCTTTTACTTTAGCGGGAGAAAAACGCAATGGCATATTGAAACCTCAAGGCTCATTAGAAAAATCTCGCGAAGAACGCGAGCAAGCTCTTCTTTTAGCTGCAGAAGTATCAGACACCGGTTCAAATATATCTTTAAATAACAGTTCCATTTCTTCTACTCGTTCAGATACAAGTAGCAAATTGAAACGACGACAAAATGTCGCCATGCAAGCCCTCGCTAAAAAGATTGAAGAAAGCAATAAACAAGTTACTTTTTTCACAGAACCATTAAATAAAAACAAAGAAAAACAGCCGGAAATTACAAAGCCAGTCAATAAGGACGTTGTACCAAATATTGAACCCATTAGAATGCCGCAAAGTATTGTACCGCCTTTAGATATACCAAAAACAAATACGAATCCTATTCCAATGCCTTATAGTCAACAAAATTTCCCGAGAAATATTCCTCCGTATTTCCAAAATAATCAAAACATGCCTTTTCATAATTCTTTACCTCCTCAGCCACAAAACATGGGGAATATTCCATTTCAAAGACCTCCAACCAATCCATTTAACAATACCAATCCTTTACCGCCTCAAAATCAACCGTTCAACGTTCCTTTCGAGTTGCCAAATCCGCCCGCACAACCTCAACCTGTGGGCTACCAACCAAACAAAGACTTCCCTCAATATTCTCCCTGGTTGAGAGATGAAAAACTTCCTCTGCCGCCTACAAATTGGTGGACAAATAACCAAAAAAATCTGCCCCGAACTTTTTCAAACCAGACTCAAAACGATCCTTTCAGTAACTTTTCCTACAACTCAAATAGCAATCAAAGTTTCATGCCGGATAATTTGGGATATGATAGACAGTTCACACCCAGTTCTGGCTTTAATAATATGAATGTATGGAATTCTGGAAGTATACAACCTAATTTAATGTTGATGAATCAACAACAACCCATGATTTCTTCACAAAATCAACCAAATGTATTCGGAGATTTAAATAAAGTTAATATTCCTACAAGAGAAAATATATCTATGGTAAGTTTTATACACATAAGATAGGTGATATGTGATTAATAATTATTTGTTTAGAATATGCGAGAACCATCAGAGCCCCAAAACAATTCCCCAGTCCCTGGGTACTCTTTGTTCAATTCCAATTGGGCCCCGAACTTGGCCGTCCACGGAGCCCTGAAGAGTTCCCCGCCAGAGCGAACTCCGCTCATGCGGCAGCAGAGCCTGTTTTCCGGGCCGGGCCCATCACCGCTGGAACGCCTGTTGCAACAACAGAAACAGCTGCGGGGGCCCAACAAGGAGGACACCTGAGCAGCCTTAGCGGCCTGAGACTCACGCAGAAGCTTTTCATAACTCAGCACGGGCAAGGAAGCACCTCCAGTGCGCCGGAAGACTACCCGACATTTGACTTTTCTATTCATTGTTGCGATGTTCTATGTTAGCGTTGTTACTTTCATTTGGAAAATGTAGTGTATTTGTTTTGTTACCAGTTATATGCATTTAAAACGACAGAATTGTAATATTTCATAATAAATGTCATCATGGATCAATATAAAATTGTTTTATTAAGGGGAAAAATTAGGATTGTTTAGGACACAGGGAACTTAATAAATATTGTCCCGTAAAGAACAAAAATGTATTTAAATGATAGTGCATTATGCAAAGAAATTAATAAAATACATGTACATTTACAATCCTTAACTATCATAACATTAAACAGATTTAAATTATTTGTTACATTCACTCGTCCACACGTTAATATGAGATGATGCACAGCGTTTAGGAATAGAATACAACACTGGTTATCCTCACTAAAAGCTAAACACAACGCGCCTGCATCCATCGCTCGTAACAGACTAAACTGTTCAAACTGTTCTGTTGGAGGGTTGTTTAGTTTATTCAATTTCAATTTCAATACACGCTACTGACTCTAGAAACGACCAGATCATCAACATATTGTTAGCGTTTACCGTTGTTATAATTCATGGGACGTAAAGGAGGCGCCTTGAACGTGGAAGCTGCCTGCTGCTGGATTTGGTAGGCCAGCGGGTGGATTTTAAAACCGTATAACCTACACACAAGATTTAGTCTTGAGTGTTATTACAAGTCTTTTACTAACTAGCCACTTACCTTGGCACGAACTGATTCGCGGCGCGTTTGGGTCTGTACTCGGGGTGAACCATGAACAACATGTGAGGGAATCCAGTTCCGAAGTATGCTCCGTCTGTGTGGTGGTGACGCGACGACTTGGGAGTGTACACGTCCATGCATTTGGGGCAATAAGACTTCACCATGGCTTCCCCGGGTACGTCGCTGAGTCCCAGTGGCAGCATTGGTTGTGATTCACAATACACACGAGGGCAGTAACCGAAATCTCCGCTCTGGTACTTCTCAATCATTTGAGCTATACCGCGGTTGGTTAGAATATACCGAGCATGAATCAAACCGTATAACATCTCCGCTGCCTGCTCGATGAGGTCAGACTGATTAGGATTATCATCTAACTCATCATCAGGTTCTAAATCTAAAATCATGTCCAATGCCTGCCTATAATGCGGCACTTGCTCATTTAGCCCCGTCAAGTTGAATTTATCTTGAATATAATCCTCATCAACCTAATCAAAAGTTGTCAAATGAATGATTAAACATGGTTGGAATGAATAAATAGCTCACCTCGCAAAAAAATTCATTGCCGCGCAGTCCACAGAACCATGAGATCCATGAAACCTCCTCTGAACTGCTCATCTTCCTGCAAGTTTTATAAAAATGATTTTAAATCGAGCAAACGGCAAAATGGAGTGGGTGCGTAGTCACTAGGAATTAGTCGAGTTTTCTGTAAACTTGGCGCATTTTCACACTGAATTCCACAAACCACACGTTTTGAATTTCTGTCAGATTCTGAATATTACATCCAATGTTTGATTTAATCACCAAATATACAGAATTATATGAAAGAAAATGTACCTTTTTGTACCCTGATTAGCCACGCTTACGCTACTCGTAAAGAGGAAAAATTCCAATAAGCGACTGCTGGAGGCATCTAGCGATTCACTCGTGGTCTACACAAATAAACTCGCCCGGTAGACTACGCAAAGATTATAAGCCGTGCGAAATCAGCTATTCATTGCTGACATTCACCTCATTTACATTTATTTTATTATATTCTTTATTTATTAACCGTGTTTTAACTATGATCTAATTAGTCATTAATCCAAAAAGGCCAATAAACTTTTTTTATTATTGAAAATATCTGTTCAAACTTCATTCTTGTTTGTCATTATTGTTATCTCTTTAGATTGTTGCTTTTCTGTCTGTTATCAAGTGTCAAACTAATTTCAATAACAAATAATTTAATCAAGAACTCATGGGCAACTGTTTACATAAATGAATAGCTCTTCAAAGAGTCATTTTATAAAGATATTTTTATTCGACAAAAGGTTATCATAACTGAATCATGTAAGTTCTGACTTATAAATCAAAATTGATTTATTAAACTTTCTAATTGTTTTAGGATGCATATGTGGTTTTGGTGGGACTATGTGACAAAAAATTACCTATTTTATGGATTTAATATTACATCAAAAACAAGTTTTGCGTTTTTGTGCATTGGAATATTATTAATGGCTCTCTTTTTTGAATGTTTAAAGATGATACACGCTAAAGTCAAACAAAAAAGAATGATGATGACCCAAAAGCAATTACGAATGATTTGTCCGAGTGAAAGTGATACACTTTTAGCAACTAATCCAGGACCGAGCACCAGTACAGCTCCGCAGACTCCTCCGCCTTTTAGAATTACAATGAGAGATAAAATACAGAATTTTATATTCGATGTTGGTCTTTGGGTGTGCCAAAATATAGTCGGTTATTTGTTAATGTTGACTATAATGTTATATAATGGGAATATGGTCATTTGTGTAGTCATTGGATCCGCAATAGGCTACTTCCTATTTGGTCCAACTTTAATGAAAATTAATATTGAGAGCTGTAGAGCTTTGAGAAGTACATTCTGTATGGCTGATTGTGGCGAGCCAGGTAAGAATTATCTATTTCCTTATCGAAAATAACTCAAATATTTGTTTTGCTAGGTGTCACTAAAATGAATTTACGTAGATTTAAGAGTTTCGCCTTAAACTAATTCCCTATCCCAGGTATCCCATCCTTTTAAAAAGTTTTAAACTATTTTCCGTTGAGTGTATTAAATGTTTTATAGATAAAACTGCTTTGCTGGCTCCCGAAAGCCTTCCAGACCCCTCGGCTGGAGACACTTCACCCGTGTGCCACTCCACGATATCAGAGACAACCGCGCAAGTTGTCCATACCTAAATATCAATAGCTGCCAATTACTTTTTCTAGATAGCTCAGGCTGTGATACTATATCCTATACAGCTTTACATGATTATAGTATTTATTAAATAGAGTTTATTACAATGTAATAAAAGAGTGTTACCATTTGTATATACATATATTTATAGTCAATTAAGTAAATTTGGGTGATTATATTTTATCAACTGGACGGGAAAGTTTTTGTGGAAGTTATGTTTTCAAATTTTACGTGTGTTTATGTATATTTTATACAAATAAATTTTTAAATAATTATTCATCTTATCATTTAATAACAAACTTTTCAAGGTTTTTAACATTTTCTTTGAATGACGTTGCATCATTTGCACCACTTGAATTATAATTGCAATTGAAACATCACAGAAAACATGAGTTCCTACATCGAGAACAAACATATTTTGCAAAGTGGAATGTTCAACAATACTTTACGTTGTTGGCATTCATTGAATCATGAAATTACTCCCAATAATTTAATGTACCCGATTTTTATTGTGTAAGTAAGGTTATGTTTAAATTTATAAAAATATTTATCTTTTTTATTTACTCAGAGATGATGACAATGTAATTCAGCCAATAGGAAGTATGCCGGGAGTTTCTAGATACGGTATAAACAAATTACAAGATCTTTTGGAACCATTGGTACAGAAAGGGTTAACTTCAATTTTACTTTTTGGCGTCGCAGAAAACTTACCAAAGGTTCCTAGCATGGAAATGTGTACAAAAATATTCTCTAGAACTACTGTTTTAGGATGAAATCGGTACTCATGCAGATAGCAAAGAAAATCCTGTAATTCGCGCTCTTCCAAAACTGAAACAATGGTTTCCGAATTTAACTGTCGCTTGTGATGTCTGTCTTTGCCCTTACACATCGCATGGACATTGTGGCATATTAAGAAAAGATGGATTTATAGATCACGAGGATAGTATAAAAAGAATAGCTCAAATATCTTTAGCGTATGCGTTAGCTGGAGCAGATATTGTTGCGCCTTCCGACATGATGGATGGCAGAATCAAAGCCATCAAAGATTTACTACGGCAGAATTATATAGGTAACCAAGTTTCAGTTCTTTCGTATGCAGTTAAGTTTGCGAGCGGTTTCTACGGACCTTTTAGAGACGCCGCTAAATCGGCGCCAGCTTTTGGAGACCGGAAATGCTATCAATTACCACCAGGAAGTAAAGGACTGGCCATGAGAGCGGCTGTAGGTGTCTGTTACTAATTAATATTCTGTTCTTACATCATTACTTATATAGGATCGTGACGTGGAAGAAGGTGCAGATATGTTGATGGTAAAACCAGGACTTGCTTATTTGGACATGGTAAAAGCAGTAAAGGATGCCCATCCAGAATACCCGTTGTTTATTTACCAGGTGTCTGGTGAATTTGCTATGATTCACCACGCCGCGAAAAATGGTGCTATAGATTTTAAAACGGTGCTGTCGGAAGTTCTCTTAGCTATGCGTAGAGCCGGTAATATTTTGTAATACTGACACGTATTAAGCCTACAATTTGTAATACTTTTCAGGAGCTGATGTTATCATTTCCTACTACACTCCTATTATTTTAGACTGGTTACAAGTTAAAAGCAAACTGTAATATATATTTTATGTACTCTGGCAATTTTTAAACAACAAATAAATTAGTTTTTGTAATTTTTATTTTTATTATTTTATTTTTAGCTGTTCTGATAAAAAATTTAAAAAAATGCTGATAAATTAAACAATGGTTGTTTATAAAAATTTGTTCTAATTTAATTATTTTGTAATATACTAATATTAAAAGAATAGCGTAAAGTTTTTTAAAATATGTTAAAAATTTAAATCAAGATGTATTGGCGCTTTCACTACGGTCAAGTTCAATGAAGATAATCTATAGTCTAGATTAACCGGAATTCTAGTTCCATCTCATGTTTTTACTTCAGGAAATTTCCAGAAAGGTGATCGATCTAGTAGCTAAGTAACGAGAAATGCTCTAGAAAAGTTGCTTTACTACGTGGGCCAATAACAGCGAGCCAACAAGCTCTGCATTGTCCAATAAAAACAGAAACCGTAAGCAGAACAACCAATCGCAGAGCTACACGACAAAATTTGTGCATATAATCACGAAGCGGTCGGAATTTTACATCAGTGAATTTTACAGCACAGAAAAGAGAAGTTATTGATGTATATATAGTGTTGTTCAAGTGATTATTATAAATATATTTATTAATAAGGTATGTACGACCATTAATTATAATTTTTCTACTATGCACCAGTCAATAAATCCATAAAATTTGTGCAAATTTTCGGCTTTTTGTTCATTTAGAACACTTGAATTTACATCAAATTATTTTTGAGTTGAACTCTTTAATTGTCTTTAATACGTGTTTGTTATACATTAGAGATCTGTTCCATTGTTTTAAAATTGAATAGTTTAATTTTAATTTCAATATGAAAAAATCGGTATGACACGGTATGATGATTCATCCACGTAAGCAAAAGTATTGACTGTTAAACGTTCATGTACTAAGTTTTCTTTGAAACAATTGACTGTAATTAATGTTCATTGATATTGTTTTAGAGTGTTCATTAAACATAGTGTCAAAATGAGGATAGCGTTGGCAGTTGGGGCATTATGCCTCGTGGCTTGTGTATTAGCCAAAGAAGACAAAAAAGAAAAAGATAAAGACGTTGGTACAGTAGTTGGCATTGATTTAGGAACAACGTACTCATGGTAAGTTATTATTTATATCCTTATTTTTTTATATTGGTCTAACTTATGTTGTGTTTAGTGTGGGTGTATATAAAAACGGCCGCGTGGAAATTATCGCCAACGATCAGGGCAACCGTATCACACCATCATACGTAGCATTCACACCAGATGGTGAGCGTCTCATCGGTGATGCCGCCAAGAATCAGCTCACCACCAACCCTGAGAACACAGTGTTTGACGCTAAGCGTCTTATTGGTCGCGAGTGGTCCGACTCCACCGTCCAACATGACGTCAAATTCTTCCCCTTCAAAGTCATTGAGAAGAACTCCAAACCCCACATCCAGGTCCAGACCTCACAAGGTGACAAAGTGTTTGCTCCTGAGGAAATTTCCGCCATGGTATTGGGTAAAATGAAGGAAACAGCTGAGGCTTATCTGGGCAAGAAAGTGACCCACGCTGTAGTTACTGTTCCTGCTTACTTCAATGACGCCCAAAGACAGGCAACCAAAGATGCTGGCACCATTGCTGGTCTTAATGTTATGAGAATCATCAACGAACCGACTGCTGCAGCTATCGCCTACGGTCTGGACAAGAGAGACGGAGAGAAGAACGTCTTGGTGTTCGATTTGGGCGGCGGTACTTTCGATGTGTCGCTTCTTACCATCGATAACGGCGTATTTGAGGTGAGTCAGAATACCAATTATCTTGATCTCAATTTGTTATTGTGAAGGTTTGAGGCGTGACCAAGTAACTGTACTTTAAAGGTTGATGACCTTCGAAGATAACTATTGGTATTTTAAAATGTTTCTAAACTAGAACTGGAACATTTTTTATGTTTCAATTTTAATTTAATTTAAACAAATATTCTTTTGTCTTAGGTGGTGGCGACCAATGGAGACACCCACTTGGGAGGTGAGGACTTCGATCAGCGTGTGATGGATCACTTCATCAAGCTGTACAAGAAGAAGAAGGGCAAGGACATCCGCAAAGACAACCGTGCTGTTCAGAAGCTACGTCGCGAGGTCGAAAAAGCTAAGCGTGCCCTGAGTTCCAGCCACCAAGTCCGCATTGAGATCGAATCTTTCTTCGAAGGTGATGACTTCTCCGAAACTCTTACCCGTGCCAAGTTCGAAGAACTTAACATGGATCTCTTCCGCTCCACCATGAAGCCCGTACAGAAAGTACTTGAAGATGCTGACATGAACAAGAAGGAAGTGCACGAAATTGTCTTAGTCGGAGGATCTACTCGTATTCCCAAAGTACAACAGTTAGTGAAAGAATTCTTTGGAGGAAAGGAACCATCCCGAGGCATCAACCCCGATGAGGCCGTAGCGTACGGCGCCGCTGTCCAAGCTGGAGTTTTATCTGGAGAACAAGACACAGACGCGATTGTTCTTCTCGATGTCAATCCTCTGACCATGGGTATTGAAACTGTAGGAGGAGTGATGACCAAGCTTATTCCTCGCAACACTGTCATTCCCACCAAGAAATCGCAAATCTTCTCCACAGCTTCCGACAATCAGCATACAGTCACTATTCAGGTTTATGAAGGAGAGCGGCCAATGACTAAAGACAATCACTTGTTGGGCAAATTCGATTTGACCGGCATTCCACCTGCACCCCGAGGCATCCCACAAATCGAAGTCACATTCGAGATCGACGCCAACGGCATCTTACAAGTATCTGCCGAAGACAAGGGCACCGGAAATCGTGAGAAGATTGTCATCACCAACGACCAAAACAGATTAACTCCCGATGATATTGATAGAATGATCAAGGACGCAGAGAAATTCGCGGATGAAGACAAAAAACTGAAAGAAAGGGTCGAAGCCAGAAACGAATTAGAAAGTTACGCGTACTCCCTCAAAAACCAACTGCAGGACAAAGAAAAGTTGGGATCCAAAGTGTCAGGAGATGAGAAAACTAAGATGGAAGAAGCGATTGACGAGAAAATCAAGTGGCTGGAGGAAAACCAGGACACAGACTCCGAGGAATACAAGAAGCAGAAGAAGGAGCTTGAGGACGTAGTACAGCCCATCATTGCGAAACTCTACCAGTCGGGTGGTGGTCCAGGAGGTGCGCCGCCTGCCGGCGAAGATGAAGAAGACTTGAAGGACGAATTGTGAGGCAAGACTGACCCTGAGCTGTGAACTGTTGAGTGACAGACTCGTACAAACTGTACTGTGATGCGCGTGAATCGTTGTAGTGTATTTATTGTTGTGTGTGGCGAGAGCCACTCTGGGGTTTTGTATATTTTCATGTGCGGGAGTGGCTCACGCCATACCCAACCGGCTTTATAAGCCGGTCTTGTAATTTATTCACGTACAGTCTGATTCCTAATCTTATCGTTCATGTCGTTTACATCTAGAATTTTTGTTATGATTCATCAAAGCATTTGAATAAAAACTTCCGTACTCTAATACATTGAACATGTTTTTACTTTCGCATTTTCTTTTCCATATTCTTTTTCAGGAGGGGGAAATTGGAAAATTAGGGATTAATAAAATATATTTTTTAAAATATTCTAAAAATATATATTACTTATTGCTCATTACTTTATATTGCTAAAGCGCTTTCTGACTTAGCTTGATGCAAAAGCGGTAAAAAGCTTTTCTTATAGAGACTATGCGACTCTCCGTGCGTAATTTTTAGTACATTTCCTGCTTCTTGTAGATATTCCAATGCTTTCTTTACATTGCCTTTGAACACCAATATTTTCCCAATTTTCAAGTACAACAAACCCAAGAGCGGGTGGAAAGAGCCGTAATATCGCCTGGAAAACAAACCAGAATGTATTTTTGAAGAGTGAAGAAAAGAGAAACCGACCTATAGCCTGGAATCAACCTAATCCCGAATTCCTCCGCATCGTCCCACAAGTTAAGCTGGATGCTGCTTTCAAAGGCTAGATCCAGAGTTTTTACGTGTAGTAAATGAATATCATTTAAGAAACCTTGTTGTTTCTTCAGACACATTTTACACAAATCCAGATCTGTTTTGTTCTATTAAAGAAACTTATATTAATATGTTAATCACAATAAATATTTGAGCAAAATTAAGCGAAACCTAGTGTAACTAAAGTATGGTTTTTTCTACCGCAAAGCATAAATGAAAAAAAGGATACATGCCATATTTTTCATGTCCTCCATTTGTAAAAGTGTAAACTCTATTGCATGTGAATAGTTCTGTTTGAAATCATCGCTTATATCATGCTTGCATTTCTCACAACTGATTTTACTATCCAAATTGCTCATATTTACAGTTGCATCACAGTTATTGTTCGGACAAATTGCACTGTCCATATCATAAACATTCTTTACATCCAAACAAACAGAACACTGACAAAGGAAATAGTAATTTGATTGTAATTCTTTTTGTCTATCCTCGGGCTTATTTAATAAATCAATGTAACTTATAAAAACCTATAAACAACAGCTGTAGTTGATGAGTTTTGAAGATTTAGGAAGTAATACCTGAGTCCAGTCTAAAACTGGTATAAATTCTAACGAACGAATGTATATAGTGGTGCCTTCGAATACTGCCAAAGCGTTTGGTTTACAGGAATGGTCTATGACGGTAGCCCCAAGGTATATTCCAGTACCAATGCTCGTCATTTCTGCATCAAGGATGTTGAAACCGTTTACGCACATCTATAATAAAAATAAAACATATCTTGGCAATTACATCTGCTCATGTAATTGAAAAAAATAACTAAATTTACTTGAATTTGATTTGGCATTCACTCAAGAAAGAATTATAATTACCCTTCCATATATACCCATCAGCTCTGCAGAATTGGGCATGAAAGTTTCACCTAAATACTCAAATAGAACTCCACATAAAGATGTGAAATGTTCCATACGTTTCATATCCTCTTTAATATCGGAATAATCTATGGAAACAGAGATTCTGATGCACAAGTCTCTAGAAAGAAATATTGTAACTTACGAGACATAAGATCTTTGAACATTCTGAAACTGGTCTCAGTGAAATAGCCTTTCTGTAAATCACCACCGATTTTGAGTTTAATAATCAGCCTAGATAATAATCTAGCCGCATCTGGGACAACTCTGGGTGCAACTCTTTTCAAATTGGAACACTCGTACTTGTGTATAGCCCAGGATTCTTTCTGACAAAGTTTGCCGCAGTAATAAACATACTGGCAGCCAGAACATTTCATTAATTTCTTACTGAAACTATAACAAGTTAATATATGTTGTGTAACTTATAGAAATCTTACTTTTCAAAACACCAGTCACATCTCTCTGCTCTGAGTTTAGAATTTAAGATATGTACGAAGGGCTTTTCTGTGTGTAACACAGTGCCTGCTTTCACGTCTTTCACTTTGGTTTTCATGCTGCGAAGACTTACAGGTAAATGCGGAAAATTGGAACTTGTATCTACATTAAACTCACGACTTATAAATAAGTAGTTAAAATTATCTTAGTCGTTTATAAATATTAAGGTTAAAAATAAATTTTGGTGCATATGTCATACTTTCTGCATAATATGCGAGCTATGTAAATATTTATCAAATTTGAAATAGTTTAAAGATACATTTAACATCAAAATTAGTGTAAATCATATACAAACTCATAATATATACATTGCTTCTAATAAAAAAATACGTGAAGATATAAATGTCAAAATTATTAATTCAAATTTGGGGATTTTAAAACATGTCATTATTCTGTCACCTTTAATTTTCAAGAAATTATTGCATGTTAAAATTGTATGTACTTATTAAAATATTTATATATACATAAAGTATTGTATGTAAATTAAGGCTGTATAAATATACAAAGTACAAATTGATACGTATACAATTTTAATTTCATATTGTAACCAAAGAAAATGACTCGGGGAAATTTGTGTTTTCATTCATTGAGTGACAGTTCAAAATCCCTGGCACAAATCTCATATATGTCGGCTAGAAATGCCAAATTGCGAAATTGAAATATGACCTCGCAGTGTTTTGATCGAGACGATGGAAGTAGTAAATCTTTTAAACAACATCAACGTTGAATTCAGCGAGTTTTTATCTACATCTTGGCTGTCAAAAGCATTTTATGTGATCAATTTGGGGTATTTTCAGGTACGTACTGGGTATGTTATTAATTAAAAGGCTTTTGTTCCTTAACAATAGCTTTATGATTCAATTGACATTGTAGAATTTGGTCTTTGATCACACAAAGCCTATAGATAAACATACTCTTTTGTCCTTGTACAGTTCTGGTTTTAATAGTTTTCATGAATTTTCAGACGTTTTATCTTATTATCTCAGCTTTACTGGTTAGTTTATTTACTGTCATTTATATTTTTGTACGAAGATGGCAACTAAAAGGTAAGATAAATATAAATTTTCTTTTTTTTTACTTAGTTAAAGTTATTGTAGCTTTAAATTCGGGGCAGCAATTGACAAACGGCACAGTAGGGCCTCGGTTTCGAAAAAGAGACAAGGCCCTATTCTACGGCAGAAAAATGCTGCGAAAAGTAAAATCTATCTCAGGACAAGTTAGGAATTCAGGACAAGGCAAAAAACGTAAAATGGTGATGCGATTTGCTAGGAGATTACTCAAATTAAAAACAGATACAGCTCCTATGCAACTAAAAGTATTGGAACCTCCGAACGAATATCTTGAAGAGGAACATATGACCGATGATCGAATGCCACCAGATGCCTTGTATATGTTACAAAGTATTCGTGTATTTGGTCATTTTGAAAAACCAGTGTTTTTAAAATTATGTAAACATACAGAAATTATGAATTTGCCAGCGGGACAATATCTATTTAAAATAGGAGATGCTGATGAAAATATGTATGTAGTACAGAGTGGAAAGATTAATGTTTTCGTTACTGGAAACGACGGACAAAATTTGTCTCTAAAAATTGTTAAAACAGGTGAATCTGTTACCAGCTTATTAAGTTTTACGGATGTATTAACAGTAAGTACAAATAAAATTAAGAAATTGTGTTATGAACGTACAAAACATTTATTGTTAGGGCCATCTAAATCCCTACAAAACAGTTTCCGCAAAAGCTATAGAAGACTCGACAGTAGTCCGTCTGCCTATGTCAGCATTTCAACAAGTTTTCCACGAATACCCAGACATATTCATTCGAGTTATGCAAGTAATCATGGTTCGCTTACAAAGAGTAACATTTACAGCTCTACACCAGTATTTGGGCCTTAGTGCAGAACTGGTCAATCAGGTAATTGATAACGAAGATAATTGTTGTGCACAATCTTGCCTCGTGCCAAATGATCTGTTTTTATGTTCTAAAAATAAAAATACTTGAAATGATAAATATGGTCTAACGTTGCGTAATTATATTCGCTGAATTGCTGATTAGCCTTTTTTGAAAATTCACTTATTAACAATGTAAATTAATTATTTCACAATACAACCTACGCAAATAATAAATATCATAACTTTCTATTTTGAATAAGAGCATGAACAGTCCATTTTTAATTAATTTTTGTAGGGTCGTAAGAAAGTTTCCCCAAATGCGGGTTCCCCAGTCAGGTCTAGAACCCGGGAATCTTTGTCCAACCAAAGTGAAATGTATCCGCAAGACGGGGCAGATTTAATGGACGCAACACCCGCTTCGCAGCCCATACCCATTATTGGACGACGATCCAAATCTTCTTTAGAGATGAAGAACTCTAGCAGTCCTGGAAGCTTTCCTACGCCTGATATGGTACCGGAATTCGAACCCGGAACCTCCGGACCGAACGTGGTAAGCGATTTTACGATAATTATAATTACGATTGTTAATATTGATGCTGTAGGCGCCAGATATACATCCATCTTTACAAAGAAAGCGCCACTCCACTACCGAATCTATGATGGATGAAGGAACTCTTCTACAAATCGCTACAGAAGCTTTTGTTCGTGAATTACACCTCGAAAACGCTTCCCTCATAGAAGGGAAGATTCAGATTAAAGAGGTCCAACCCGGTTCTTACATCATTAAAGAAGAATCTAACAAAGTAATTCCCAAAGTACAAGAGCGATTGCGTTTCTCTGTAGCGGACTGTTTGCAGGACATTGCGTTAATCTATGTGATCTCTGGCACACTCATGGTATCTCAAAAAACGACAGACGGCAACGAAGAGGTTCACATGTACTCAGCGCACCACGGAGAGATGGTGGGAGGACTGGCAGTTTTGACTGGGGAGCCTAGTTCCTTTACCATCAGAGCCAAACATTTTACCAGGCTGGCTATGATCTCTAAAAATACTTTCTATGGAATTATGCGTGAAAACCCCGAAGTTATATTACAAGTATATATACATCAGTATTTCTCATTTTTTAATTTTTTTTATTTAGGTCATTTATTAAAGATCTAGAAATCTGGTCATTTATGCAGTATCTAGATGCTTATTTTTTTAGGTAGCACATATGGTAATCCGGCGTTTATCGCCGTTCGTTCGTCAAGTTGATTTCGCTTTGGATTGGGTCTTCTTAGAGTCTGGCCGGGCCTTATATCGGCAAGACGACGAATCTGACTCTACATACATCGTTCTAAGCGGCCGTTTACGTTCTGTCATTACCCACAAAAACGGCAAGAAGGAATTAGTTGGTGAATACGGCAAGGGAGATCTGGTGGGCATCGTCGAGATGGTCACGCAAACCAGGAGAAGTACTACAGTCATGGCAGTGAGGGATTCCGAGCTGGCCAAGTTACCAGAGGGATTATTTAACGCTATCAAATTAAGGTTTCCAATTGTGGTCACGCGATTAATTAATTTATTAGGACATAGAATTTTAGGTAAGTAAAATATAAATAGAATATATTTTTTAGATTTGAATATTATTTTTGCATTAGGAACGTGGCAAAAACCGACAATATCCACGATAAAAATAGCTACGACTTCGGCCGTGGAATCCCGGCCCTCGCAACTCAACTTTAGTACGGTCGCCATTGTGCCCGTATCGGACGACGTGCCACTCACCGCCTTCACCTTCGAGCTGTACCATAGCCTCTGCGCCATCGGCCCCACATTGCGTCTCACTTCTGAGGTTATCCGAAAAACTCTGGGGGCCTCTATCACCGACCCCAATAACGAATACCGCCTAACGTCCTGGCTCGCACAGCAAGAAGACCAGCACCGGATCGCTTTGTATCAGTGTGATATGACGTTTAGCGCATGGACGCAGCGCTGTATCCGGCAGGCAGACTGCATCCTCATCGTGGGACTGGGGGATAGTCCCCCATGCCTGGGCAAGGTGGAAAAAGAAGTGGGCCGCCTGGCCATGAGGACACAGAAGGAGTTAGTGCTGCTACACAGGGAAGGGAGTGACAAGCCGAACAACACCGTTGCCTGGCTCAACATGAGGAGTTGGGTTTCGCACCACCACCACATCCAGTGCAGCAACCGGATGTTCACCAGAAAGTCACAATACAGAATTGTAAGTCGCAAGTATTAAATGTTAATTTATTACAGATGATTGATTTCAGAATGAACTTTACTCCAAAGTCTTAATGTCCGAGCCCAACGTCCACTCCGACTTTTCACGGCTAGCGCGGTGGCTGACGGGAACTTCTGTGGGGCTTGTGTTGGGCGGAGGCGGAGCAAGAGGTGCTGCACACATCGGCATGATCAAAGCCATCCAAGAGGCTGGCATCCCCATCGATCTAGTGGGTGGCGTGTCCATCGGTGCCTTCATGGGCGCGCTGTGGTGCAGCGAAAAGAACATCACGACGGTGACGCAAAAGGCACGTGAGTGGAGCCGCAAGATGACCCAGTGGTGGCGCCAGATCTTCGACCTCACGTACCCTGTCACCAGCATGTTCAGCGGCCGAGACTTTAACCAGACCATCAAGGGAACGTTCGGAGAGACATATATTGAAGATTTGTGGATCCCTTACTTTACAGTCACGACGGATATTACGGAAAGTTGTATGAGGATTCACACGCACGGTGAGTTATAATTCTTGGATCCAGTTTGGGTATGAAAGCTCTAATCTCTTTCACTATTTAACAAATAATAATTACAATGGAAACTAAATATAGAAACTTAATTTTTTTAAACTAATTATTCATTACAGCACTACATTATTGGTTTGTATTTTTCTATTATAAATGATTAAGTTTCATTGGCATTTTTCATAAAAATAACAAATCTAAAGGGAATAATTAATGCTATGTATAAAGTGTCGTTTAATGTATTGTTGTTGTGTAATGTTGTCTAGTCTTCTCTGCATCAGTAGATTTGGTTTAACCTGGCTATAACAAGCGGGGCCCACGCAGCTGCACACTGCACTAGCGAGCACGGGGGCGGGTGTGTGGGCCCTGAGAGCTTCGTGTTTCAGAGAAAGAAAGCTCTAGCTTGTGTCCTCCATGTTGCTTGTGATTGGTGTCGCCTGTCTGGGATGGCCGTCACTCCCGAGTCACGGCCATCCCGCCATACCCACTAAATTGAACCCTTTTGAGTGCGGAGTGTTAGCCTCTCATGGTGTCGTGCCCCTCTGGCTGGGTATGTATCTAGACAGGTTTCTGTGCAGTGCACGATGTCTGCTTTGCCTTTCTTTCTTCCACTGGAGGTTGTCTGTGCATGGCCAGGTTAAGAATAGGATAAGTATCTTTATAATTTCTACACTGACCGCACAATAATTCACTAATCTTGGAAATTATAAAGATGTGTTTGGAGTGAAAAGTAACTATCTGTATAGATCAAAGTATGAAGATATAACGTTGAATGGGATAGTAGCGATGCGTGGCCCGTGTGCCTGCAGTGTGTGTGTTTTTAGGCTCGTTATGGCGGTACGTGCGAGCATCGATGTCTCTGTCGGGCTACATGCCGCCGCTGTGCGATCCGCAAGATGGGCACCTGCTGCTGGACGGCGGCTACGTCAACAACGTGCCAGGTTAGTACTCTCTCATGCCTGGCCAGCGCATACAAGGTACAGTAGCCACGCCAGGGTCACCAATCACCAAGCTAGTGCAGTCTTTCTCTCTGGGTGTGTGTGCGTGTGTGTGAGCATGCGGATTATGTGTGCTCAACCTGCAGGTCAGATGTGGCGGTATATCCGGGCGTCTATGTCCTTTGTGGGGATCTTTCCGCCCGTTTGCGATCCCATGGATGGACATCTGCTAGTGGATGGATGCTATGTGAACAATGTGCCAGGTAACCAAACCATACAGACACTACAGTACATATTGAGACACCCAGGAGGTAACTTTTCACCCGCTTTACGCACCAAACTAGAATACGATACATTTCGCAACAAAAATTAAGAGACACATTAAATATAGTACTGCACATCACAAATATCATTTTGATTACAATTTATTTTTAATTTTTACTACAATTTATTTTCAATTTTTACTACTATTCTTTAATTTTACTACAATTCATTTAACAACTATTGTAATCAAAATGATAAATATAACAAAAACTACATTTAATGTATATAAATATACAAGCAATTACTGACTCTACAGTTAAACAAAGAAAACGTACATATTTCTTTTTATACTGTAATAATATTAACAAGACTTTATAGTTCTAGTTCCATCTTAATTTTTGTTGCAATTCCTTTTCCTCTTTCCAAAATTCACTGTCTCTCTTCCACGTAGCGGACGTGATGCGAAGCCAAGGAGCACATCACATCATCGCCATAGACGTGGGCAGTGTGGATGATACAGACCTTACCAATTATGGCGACGATTTATCCGGCTGGTGGCTTCTGTGGAAGCGCTGGAATCCCTTCGCCGCTCAAGTCAAAGTCCCTAATTTACCCGACATCCAGTCCCGCCTGGCATACGTCAGCTGCGTGCGCCAGCTTGAAGAGGTGAAAAACTCTGATTATTGCGAGTACATTCGCCCACCGATAGACCGATACCGAACTCTCCAGTTCGGCAGTTTCGATGAGATTAGAGAAGTTGGTTATGCGCATGGAAAGGCCTACTTTGAAGGCCAGTTGAAAGCTGGAGTTCTGCCGATTTTCAAGTCGCATAATCCTTGTTCCCCGACGAACCAAGGAGCAAGTGCTGGCGGATATACATTCACAGATCTTGCACAGATGTTATGTAAAGTTTCTAGGTAATATGAGTGTTGATTCGGGTGAAAATGAGTTCTTCATGTACTGGTGTTGGTTATAGGAATTCCTATTTAGATGATTCCTCTTCAAGTTCTTCAGAAGAAGAGTTTGAGGACGGGAATGAAGTCGGTTATGCTTCAGAACCTTCAGTAGGAATTTTAGATGTAAATACATTTATTATTTATATTTGCTTTGATTTATATTGTGGATGTAATTTCAGAGCGCGAATTCAGTTCTGCACCATCGCAGAGCAGGAGGATCTCTGTCGCTGTCCGAGAACGAACTGGAAGAATTCGAGCTGGACAGCGCGCCTGAGAGCCTGGTGAAATGAAACCACAACTAGTCTTATGATAAGGTGAAGGATGCCAAATACGTTTCTAGCCAATTGCTTGTGTACATATGTAAATAAACGTGTTAGTATTGCAGTGTGTGATCTCAAGGCCTGTATGTCGCACATTTATTTGTGATTTTGAAATTATTTTTGTATGTAAGAAGCAATAGAGGACCATTTAATATTTTATTCGAGTATAAAAATACATTTCCTAATAAATTACCCTTTAAAGACAGATATTTTCATTGTTTTAAACAATACCTACAAAGGAGTATAACAAATAACTACATAAATATGTATAATATTTGAGCTGTACGAGCAGTTTCAATTTAATTAAAATGTTTTCAGATCCCCGTCTAAAATACTTAAAGCGGCCCCTACTAAATGAAGAGAGCCTGTTATTAAAATGTTATATTCTGTATCGAGACTTTTTATAGCATCTTCCACACTGCTGAACACATTCACATTTTCTGTTTTATATTTTTGTTTCCATATCATTTTATGCATTTTACATTTTTGAATTTGTTGTTCGTTTGTAGAGAATAATTTGATATGATCTACTAAAGTTCTAGAAGACGCTGTGTTCGGAACAAACATAACACGTTTGAAATTAATCCTACTTAATTTACCTAGCAACTCTTCTGAGTTTCTGTCACCTGTTGCATTAAAAATGAGTGCTGTATTATCACTGTTTGTTACGCTTTCGAACCACTCTGCACATAATTGTAAGCTGTCCGTCGTATGAGCTCCATCTAGGTAAAAACTAAATATTTCTTGTTATTTGTTTTCCATACATATTATTTTAAAACTTACGTATGTAACTCTGTTTTTAAAATTTGATTCCTCCCAGGCCATTTACAAGATTCTAAGCCAATTTTTGTTAAATTAGGAACGTGCAAATTATCTTTTAATATTCCGTTGATCGGCTGAACTGTTGATATATTTTTACCGCAAAATTTTAACCAGTTGTGAGCTAATTGTATTGCTAAACTTGCATTAACTTTTTGTATATTGCCACCTATACCTAAATTTGGAGTTGAAGACCATTTGTAAGTATTAAAATCAGGAACAGTCTCTAACGAACTCTATAAAAATAAATAATAATTACTACTACTTATAAAAGTAATTGCAGTGCATACTATATGTTTTTCGATGCTGCGATTTTGTAAAACTCTCATACAAATTTCTGGTTGTTGCACCGTGAAAGCTTTAGAATTTTTTTTCATAATTCCGGATTTCTGCCATGCGATTTGTTCTAAAGTACTGCCTAGTAAACTCGTATGATCTATTCCTAGAGATGTTATACCCACAATGGGTGTATTTCTACAATATTTATAACTGTTTAATGCAATATTAGAATATGGATAATATAAATACCTGATAATATTTGTGCAATCGTATTCACCACCGATTCCTACTTCAATTATAGCTACATCTACTTTTTCTTTAATAAAAATATTAAACGCAACAATGGTAAGAAATCGAAAATATACAGGCATGTCATGTTCATGATCCTAAAATCGTGAAATCTTTATAAATTCATTGATAATTTACGTAAAAACATACTCTTTGATCCATAAGTTTGTTATAGATATAAAATACGTTTTCCGCAAACATTTCTTTACTCAAAGGTATTCCATTTAATTTAATTCTTTCCCTAACAGCTACTAAATGCGGCGAACTATAAAATCCTGTTTTGTACCCATAATGTCGAATAATACTTTCGCAAAATGCACATGTTGAGCCTTTGCCTTTTGTCCCAGCGACGTGAATCACAGAAAGTTTATCTAAATCTTCTAATGTTATCCCTGTTCTGTAATGTGTTTATTATTTGTTTGTTACAGGTTAAGACTTAAACCCTTACCTAAGCAAATATTTTTGCGTTTCTGCAATTGTTGTAGAAATAATAGCAGAATGAGGTAAGACACCTTTACTAGCCGCATTTTTTATATACGATTGATTGGATTGTAAAGAATTCAAACAGTTTACAGCCTCCTAAATCAGAAGAGATTATGTATATAATTGAGCAAATAGATACGGCGCAATTTGTTAGTTTACTATTTATTAGTAAATATAAAGTAATAACAACATAAACAAACAAATTTTTAGTAGTTACGAGGAGTGGTATAACCTAGTTCAGTTTTTTGTTCCTACCTCATATGTTTTGCTCATAGCAGAGTTGTATTTCGACATAACTGATGGTATTATCTTATCCTTTATCAAGTTCAACAATCTTAAATGCGTCAGATACATGGGGAATTGTAATTAGTGCAAATAGGAAGAAAATTCCACGTTTTATCACGTGGTTATTTATTGTCATATTCGACAGTCTCGTATTCTTATCAAGTCGTGACGTTACACAACATTTTAGTCATATATTTATATCGATCTTGGCTCCAAATATAGTTTATTGCAATGTTTATATAGAAGGTCATCTCCATCGCAAATTTAAATTGAATTTCGCATATGAAGTTAGGAGCAAAAGAATATTGTATTGATTTTGTAAACGGTTGATTTGAAAGTACAAACATAGTATAAATAGGGAAAATAAAGGGAAATGACTAATTTGTTTGTGTTGTGAATAAACTTTACACAACAACAAGCTTATAGGATTGTTTTGAAGTGGAATATTAAGTTGGGCGAGTGTAGTGGGAGGTGATTTTGTAGGAATGATGGCGTTCTGTTTTGTCGCAGTAGTCGATGAGATAGGGACGCGAGAGAACTGTTTTGGGACTGTTTGTTTGAGCGTCAAACAATTTAACGGGTTTTTAAATATTCAAACTTTTAAAACTCAACTATAAACATCAAGTTACAACGATTCAACCCGTTTAAAATTAGTGAAAACAAAATTGTTATTAAGTTTTTAGTGTGTTAAATGAAATGTTTTAGGTTAATAGAATCTTGACAAGTAAAATTGTTTGGTATATCTCATTAAATACAAAATGCTTAAACATATTCAGAATTAAGTAAAGCAAACATCGAATTATCATCTCATCTACAAATATGTTTGACACAAACGAAGAAAATATCCTTCAACCCTCCAAACTCTCTGTTGTGAGAGATTTATTTGGGACTGGACCTTCCAGGCAGCAAAATATTGTGAATTACGACAGATTTATTCCATATCGAGCGAATAATAATTGGCAGACGGATTTTGCAACGATTCCAGAAGCAAACAGAGGTACACAAGTGGGAAAGAAAGCTCGAGAGAACGGGGAAACATCCAGAGACACAACAGCATATAATTGTTTATTAAAGAACGAACTGCTAGGGGAAAGTATTGAAGATGTAAAGACTCAATGCGATGATCGACAAGCATTCACGCCGGTGAAGAACAAAAATTTATTCAAATACGGCACGCCAAGGGTAAGTCAAGCTAAATAGGTGCTAATAGCATGTTAGTTTGTAGAGAAATAATTAGAATGCACTTTAGCATTAATTAACACTAAGTAGAGATGTGCATTTTTAGACGTCTCATGTTTATTTTTCATATATTACATATGTTTTTCAAATACGTGTCGTGATTACGTGCTCGGTTAGATTTATAGATGAATAAGTAATATTTCTTGCAGTACATTTCACAAGGACACGTTGTTGCTATATGCAATAATAAACTCATTAAATAAGCAAATTTAATGATATATTTTACTTGCAATCAAATGCAAGCAAAACATTATAGAAACAAGTGAAAATTTTGAGAAATACATAGTACAAATATTTATGTTTCGTATATTTATCGTAATACTGTAGCAGGTATTTTTAATAAAATTTATCTCATTTATATTTGTTCAAAATTTAACTATCTTAAGTAATGTAAAGATAACAAGTACAGTTTTCAAAGTTTCACAAAATTACTGAACATTGTTAAAAATAATTAATATTCCAAAAACAATTACAGTCGCATGTAATTGTTTTTAATTACCATGCGCATCATGAAATTTACATACAAATCTGTTATTGTTCATAGTCATTACTGTTAAACTTACAATGAAGAATATAATTTTTTTGTTATAAAAATAGATCTAGTAAAATGTCGTTTAAAAATAGTTATCAGGAAAGGAAATGTTAAAATTGCAAAACGATTAGCCCTCCCTTATTTGTAAAGTTCGTGCATGGCATAGGGTCCCATTTCCTGTAATGACTCATTATTTTAATGAGTTTTTAAGTTCGGAATATGCGAGTGAAGTCTAGTAAATTATCACCGATTAGCGTTGAATAGAATCTAGCGCAGTTGTGAGACCTATTAGACAAGATTAGCACAAGACAGACAAATATTCAGACATAATGTTGGTAATTTGAAATATCCATGTCTCCCTTCGCAGGTCAAATACCTCGAAATATATTCAGAATTCATTAATAGTAATGGAATTGTATTATCAGTGTACTCAATTTTTATCGTAATGTAGTAAATAAATCCTTGAACTAAATACATTGAAAATAGAACTAAATTTATAAACAATAAGAATATTATTTCTTACTTCATAAATGTTCTATGCTGGTTCTATTCATATTTACTAAGTATCTGATAACAATACAAACATATTTATCGTTCTAAAAACATAGGTAGTGATTAGTAAACAAGTAAATATTTCTCGTTTTGAAATACTCAACCAACCAGAAATATTAAAGATAAACAATAATTTTAAGTCTCTTTACCAGCATACTGATAAGATTACTAATTACCCAAAATTAACATCATATTTGAAATAGTTTTGAAGTCATGACTAACGTTGTAGATATTTAAGATAATACTTGCTTGGAAATGATTATAAAGCAAAATAAATGAAATTTCCGAGGAAATAGAAGTAAAATGAAATTCTGCTGTAATTTGAAACGTAAGAAAACCTTGTATTTCCTCCAAAGGTTATCACTTTGCTAATATTATCAAATTTCATTCAACCGTGCCGAAAAATTTCACAAAATTTGCCAAAAATAAGTGATAATTTTAACAATTTTTGAAGTGATAACATTAACAAATTTACTGTTATATAAGCTGATATATATGCAGAGCAAAGGGTAAAAATTGCAACTGTTTTTTTATAATTTTGCAATTTATGCAGCAGGATAAATCTATACATACTATTTGTTTTTTCAGGAGTCAATAAAGCAACAATCAAGTCCATATTCGCTATCCCCTTTATCGTTATCCTCCCAACGATTATTACGTTCCCCCCATAAAGCAACCAGGAAGATCTCACGCATCCCGTTCAAAGTCCTGGACGCCCCGGAGCTCCAGGACGATTTCTACCTCAACCTAGTGGACTGGTCAATGCAGAATGTTTTGTCTGTTGGTCTGGGGAGTTGTGTGTACCTGTGGAGCGCCTGTACGAGTCAGGTTACAAGATTGTGCGATTTGTCGGGCGACGGGAATGCGGTGACATCGGTAGCGTGGTCAGAGCGCGGTCACTTGGTGGCCGTTGGCACGCATCACGGATATGTCACAGTGTGGGATGTGGCGGTCAATAAACAAGTTAATAAACTACAGGGGCATAGCGCTCGGGTTGGCGCTTTAGCGTGGAATGGTGATATATTATCATCAGGTAATATAAAGTATGAAATATATTTATTCTGATTTTAATAAGAAAATATCTTTCAGGCAGTAGGGACCGTTTAATTCTACAACGCGACACCCGCACTCCGTCAACTGTTCCCGAGCGCAAACTCGTGGGGCATCGCCAAGAGGTGTGTGGATTAAAGTGGTCTCCAGACAACCAGTATCTCGCATCCGGGGGCAACGATAATCGTCTGTATGTCTGGAACATGCAGTCGCTGAGCCCGGTGCAGACATACACAGACCATTTGGCTGCCGTGAAGGCCATCGCGTGGTCCCCGCACCACCACGGGCTGCTGGCCAGTGGGGGCGGCACCGCCGACAGATGCATTCGCTTCTGGAACACGCTGACCGGACAACCCATGCAGTACGTGGACACAGGTAAGGACATTGAGCAGCTCGTAGAGTTATAGGTTTCACATTAATGTGTTTGTATTTGCAGGATCGCAGGTGTGCAACCTGGCGTGGTCGAAGCACAGCTCGGAGCTGGTATCCACGCACGGCTACTCCCAGAACCAGATCCTGGTGTGGAAGTACCCGTCGTTGACGCAGGTGGCCAAGCTCACAGGGCACTCGTACCGCGTGCTGTACCTGGCGCTGTCGCCCGACGGCGAGGCCATTGTGACGGGCGCCGGCGACGAGACGCTGCGCTTTTGGAACGTGTTCAGTAAGGTCCGGTCGCAGAAAGAGACGCGCTCTGTTCTCAGTCTCTACACCGGCATTCGATAGATATTTATTTACGTTTTATTTTTGTATATTTTTGTCTTATTTATAATTTATATTGTATATACAGATTAATATATTTATTGTATATTGTGGATATTTTTTTAGTAAGTCTATTATAAATAGACTAGGCAACAAACAAATGTGTTCAAATGTATTATTATAAGAAGATGTATTAATTTTTTTCTTTATAAAGATTTCGTAGTAAATATATGAAGTATGTTTAGAAAATATGTACCGTACAATGGGAGGTTATAATGTACGTTCCATATTTAACATACTCGTTATAAAATATATGTTTTTTTTTTCGCCCTAACTATATTTTCAATGTTTTTTTATTGTGTAGTACTTATACTGAAAGTAAACAATTCCTACCTGTCTGAAGATGCTGAAAGGGTCTCTGAAGACGTGGATGAAGTTTCATTGGAAATGTTGATCGTTGCATCTCCTTGTTCCATTCTACCTAACTTTGCTAAAATAAGAAAATCACTGTTATGTATTTCATGCTAATTATATATATTTATAAATACCTTTGAATTTATGCATAAATACGAAAATTCCAATTATAAAGTTAGTTTATTGATGATTATTCCTGCCACTGATACTTAAAGATCTTTACAAAAATAGTATTTCCAACTATTTACTTGATTTACATAAAAATTTAAGGGTTACGGCGTTTAAATATAAAGAGAAATAATTATTTTTTGTGAGCAAAACACTAAAAACCAGGACGGTTGAAATTTGAAAGATAGCGCCAAAATGCTTTAATGACATGTGTGACATACAAACATTATCTGTAGTGACAATTCCACTCATTATTTGTCATCCAATTAAATCACAGTATTTTGGTGAATTGAACCAATCAGATTCAAATTTCACTGACAATTGTCATTTACTGGCAACTGCCGCGGAATTTTTACGATTAAATAGGCGTTGCTTAAATACTACGTCCGTCAAAATTTTGACAAATACTTAATTGAAAAATATATATATTTCGAGAAATTGCCATGCCGAATACCATTACGATAGGCATACACTTTACGATTAACCGGAAGGTGGGCCTTCCGGCATTTAATCTGGAGCGCTACCCGTATCATTAGTAGTTGGATCGGTCGGGAGGCGAAACCGGAACTTTTTCAGCTTTCCGAAAAATTGTCCGCGCTTGAATTTTGCCGTCCGGCAGGGAATATTTGAAAAAACCGTTAAAATTAATAGCTAACACAGAATTAGTAAAAAAAAAAATTAGTCTGTTTCAGGAACCAAAAATCGCTTAGGACTGCGAGTTTTATAAATTCAACGGTCTTACTAATTGATTATTAGTAGCAATTATTAAGTAATTGTTTCATAACAATTATTTCTTAATAATTTTAACATAATTAACTTTATTTAAAATATCATTGTAACTAAAATAACGTCACATGGTCCACAATCCGCCAATCACAGAAGTGTATCGCCCAGCGCATCCGCGGGTATTTTTAATTAATAAAATTCAATTTTGCATCAGGAATTCGAAAATCCAAAAAGATCTTACGAAATAAAATTACAAATCAACACAATATGGAATAAATAAACATATAAAATATTGAAAAGAAAGGAATTATTTCAATTTCACAAATATAACATTATTCACAGATCTTGTAGGATTTGTTGGTCACTGTATTATTTATAGGCATGTAAAATATCTGCTAGTTTTGAATTAGGTAGTTTTATAAAAAAAACTATATAATAATAATCAAATACTTTGTCCGATCTACAATTAAATTATTTAAAATATATTTATTACATACCTTTATATATTTTTCTACATACATGCCCAAGACATAGATAAAAGTGCATATTACATTCCTGAATTCTTCATTGAACATACAATCACTCGATCATGTAAAGTATTAAATCACAAAACACTACAATTAATAAATTTTAGTAATTATGTTAATGTTTTGTTTTCTAGTAGAGGTCTCTAGTTGTCAGGGTCTTGATTCGTGAGACTCCTAGCGGAGGAATCCTAAATCTTCTACTGAATTTAAACGCAGACTCTTGCAACAAGAATTTATGTTACATTCCAAAGCGATAACATGGTCAATTTAGTCTAAATCCACTACTAAATCGATTACCATCATTGATCTTTATGTTGGGAAGAGATCTCTTATAGTCTGTAAACATTTGACATATACAAATACAAAATAACACTGGCTATTGTTTGATGTTTCATATCAATTAAGTAGTATTCATATACCTATTAGTAATTACTAATAGGTATATGGTAGTATTAAACTGCAATGAATAATATGAAATTTAGAATATAAAAATTGGTTATATTCCAAATCCTATCATAAATCAGCTTTAATACCTACTCTATACCAACAAACTTCAAAAAGAAAAATAATGTTTGAAAAACTAAAACATTTGCCCGCAAAGACGCCCACACTTATAAGTTTTTTTTTGTTTGTATAAAAACTCTCGATTTCCATTCTACATTGAAAATAAGAACACGATGGCATTTGTACGAAACGTTTTTAAACAATTATTTCGGTGTCTGCGGGAAAAAGCAAGAGATTAGGTCACATAAGTTGTATTTAAACTTAAATATTTTATTAAATATCTTAAAACAAAGAGGTATTATTTATTGACAAAGTACATAGTATGAAATATACAAAATAATTTACATAAAGTAAAGCTGAATACACAACAAAATGCACCTACGTGTTCCATTCTACACGATCACTTATACATGACAGACGTATCAAATCACTATCATATCAGTAGAAATATAGGACGCTAGCGTTACATCTCCAGACAGTCTCATACAAAATACTAAGTCTATTGGTCCTTTGCAGGATGTAATCACATACTCACTAAGGCCAGATCACGAGTTCTACTCTACTCAGTACGTATGATTGGGTTCCAATTTGCAATAAGGCAAGACTTGCCTTTTTATTGCTTTACCAAAACATTTATTCGCTGTGTGTATACATTCTCAAATATAAAACCTATTATTGCTCTTTGTTTCTAGATAGTTTGTATCTAATATAAATTAAAATGTTTGTAATCGTTTTAAAATGTTTCTTATTATAAAAATACTGTTATATTTTATAAATTTGCAACTATTTATTAATACTGCTGGTTTAATAATAATAAATTCATTCATTTAAACCATTTGTGCAAATCTTTTTTTGTTAATAGTATACTAGAACCTTTCCTATTCTATTATTTTATTATAATAATTATACAAACAGTAGCTACTGTACTATATACGATGAATACTATTTTAAACTGTCTTAAATGATTTTAAAATGGCATATACAGTGTTATAAGCGGTAATTGCAGCAATATCAGTTTAAAGTAAATGAATTTATGTCAATATCTCTTACAGAAACGGCAGATTAATCTAGTAATAAATATTTAAACACTGGTGTCTATACTCCGTGTCTGTAAGAGTTATTGTCTTGCCTTATTAATAAAATATTAAAATCGGAACCCCTGTACAAAACATGAATTTCAAATTTTTTACAATTTTCAAACACATGAATCCGTACACTATCTTTCTGAAAAGCTATCAATGTAGAAGAATTTAATATATTTATATGTGAAGGTAAAGGGATCGACAATTGCTGTAGATAACATCATACAAGCATTTACAATTTGTTTTAAATTTACCCTCACAATTTATTATCTATTTCTAGAAATGCTAAGATGAAGGAATGTTATATTTGAATGCAGAGAATATCACGGAATTTCTTTACCTTTCCAGAAAACAGTATATGGATTCAGATAGTAATTTCCTACAATTTAAAGTACTCACTGTGTTTGATATTGTCCTATTTTGTAAACAAAGTTTTATTGAACTTGTATTCAATGGTGTTATTGTATGCACTGTGATATCACTGTATGTTCCCCTCTACTCTTGCTTGCTTCGGCGTGGACTAGTGTTGAAAGGCCAGCATCAAGTCCCCTTGCAGCAGTTCCAGCCAGGGGAGACGTGGTGCTAGAAAAGGATGTCGGCCGTGGTCTCGGCGCTGTAGGTGACGGGCTCGTCGGCCGGCACGGGCACCAGCTGCTCCGCTAGATCTCCGGGGGCGGGCACGCTGCTCGTGGGCGGCGACGTCACCACGCGGTCCACCCCCAGCTCGAAGCCGCCCGATGGCATCTTCAGAGGCGTGTAGTTGGATAGGGACGAGCCTACAAGCCATAGCGCTACGTCAAGCAAACTAATACTACCACAACAAATACAGTTAAACAATTTAAATTTGGGTGTAACAAACTAACTACAACTGTGAGAATTTTCCTTCTTCACATAATGAGTTTGTGTTTTTATATTTACTGTTACTCATATGTCAACGCACTTCTCATATCTACTGTGTATCTATTCTCTGTCTATATCTAAAGGGTTAGTGTAAAAGAAGACTTTTTCCAGGGCCATGGTGCATACACCCCTGTTTTATCAACATATAAAGTGATTCAAAGTGTTAGTAAATGGCAAAAATAGTGGATTTACCTGTCAGAGACGGTACTGGGTGGCTGGTGGGTGGAGAAGTCACCACCTGGGTGTCTTCTAACGCAGAAGCTTCAGAGAGGTATTCGAAGATTTGGGTTGCATCGTCATTGAATTGGATTCGAAGCTAGAAATATAATACAATGAAACATTCATTGTTTACATTAGCTCCAGTATCTCAAGGATATTCACATATGGAATTATTTTTGGATATGTAAAAGGATGTGAAATATATATTTGATACGTTTCTCAAACACATGTGGTTGAATAAAAACATTTGTAATGTAACCACATCCCATGTTTACCACATATGACATTTCATTACATACGAATATAACTTTATTATACTTTTAACATTTATATATTTAATTGCAACAAAAAAATATTTGTAATTGTAAGAATTTAGAAACATATTTTATTAATTTATATTGTACTGAAGCATGTAATAAACAGCAATTTTTACTTGCAACTATTGTTGATAAACAAATTATCCTCTCACTGTAATTACAATAATAATATGAATAAATAAACTTTCATTTAAAGGAATTGTTTTCGCTAATTTGGGGAGTTTGTACCACTCTGCAGTGAGGTATATAGATGTCGGTGTGTGTTTATAGCGGAATGCCAGACCGGTTTGCAGGCTGTTGGCCTCTCGTTTCCTGGGTACGGAACAATTACAAGAACTACACACCGTGACAACATTCATAACTCTGCGGCTCTTCCTCCGAACCCTTTCACAAACGCATCTACAATGCCAAAACCGAACAAGATCACGTTGGACGATTGTACCAATCCTAAGGACATCGCGAAAACACAATTGTTGGAGATACGTTTATAATATAAGCATTTAGGGTACATTGTTCTTAATTTGCATATGTGAATAATCTTGAGATATTGTCTCGTATTATTTCAAGGCTACAATTAAAATTCACAGCTATTTAAAATTTGGAAATTGGTGCATGCTCTAATTTACATTTATTTGTTTAAACTATTGCTAAATACTGTCTATAGTTGT
Organism: Stenolophus ochropezus; assembly: GCA_035578165.1. NCBI lineage: Eukaryota > Metazoa > Arthropoda > Insecta > Coleoptera > Carabidae > Stenolophus > Stenolophus ochropezus. The sequence continues at coordinate 24,278,052 of JAQOWZ010000005.1, read as the reverse complement.
CCGTGATGTAATACGAGTTTATAAAAAAAGGTAAATGAGTTAATTTTTCCGCACTCAGTTGCTGTGAAAATATCTATAATTGTGTAAGAGTGATGCAGCATTTATACCAACTTTCTTCATTGTATCTGTAGCATTGTTTCGTTTCTTATTTTTGTCATATTACATAAACTTCTGAACTCTATGACTGCTATAATTCTTTGTGCTAAATTAGCATATTATAACAATTAACAAATAGTAATTTTAAGGAATTGTGAGGACATAGAAATTCCCGGCCAAAATCCTTTAAGCTTATCACAGGAAATGGTTTAAAAAAAATTACCACAGTTCTATTTTGATTACTTATCATCTAAATAATACGCACAAGAACTGTCTATATTGTAAACTTCAATATTTATTTAGTATTATCTTCAAAAAATTGGTAAATATTGAAAACAAATAATATTATCAGTGAAAAATTCTTAAAAAGCGATAACTATTTTATTGTTTTGTAAATTTTACCGGGCACACCCTGTAATGATTTAGCCGTTGTAAGGGCTGTTTTCTCGCCCTCTACATTCTTGTACCCTAACACAGGCTCCCTCAATGAGGGTTCGTGGTGACTCATACGAATCTGTTGCAAATAAATTGATACATTAATATTTGCGCGTCTAGGTGATTCATACCAATTTAAACCATGAGAGCACACATTGTATGATGCAAAACAATGTTTGAAAATATGGGGGCGTTACTAGATTGGAAATAATGGCTTAGCCGCCTACACTTCGTTACAAAAATTATTGTTTACATTTGATAAGAAAAACACAATTTTATAAAACTATAAAGAATTTTTTCTCACCTTCTGCCGTTTAGGATGTTTAGATATACTGGACTTTCCGTCTATAAGAATATTGTCATTGACGAAATGCACATCGCAAGGACTTGGTGGTCCGTTCAGGCTCAACATCCAGTCATCTTCGTCGTCAGCGAACTCTTCGGCAGGTGCACCAGGTAACAGTATGATACCGCTTTCACCAGGCTGCAAACATTAATATTATTTTAACAAAAACATTACAGTAATTTATTCTTTGAAATAAAAGTAAAATTGTTTAATAAGCTTCCTGTATTGAAAATTTGATACACTTTTTTGCACTAGTATTTAAATGGTACGTATTTGCACATATTTGTATGTAAATAAATTTTAACCTAATTACATTTATAATTACATGCGTAAACGTGTAACATGTGTCTCATTATATATGAATGTCACATACAACATACAACATATTATAGGAATGCATTTTTACTTTTAAAACTTTAGACAGATCCAGAGTTATAAATTGAAAATTCGTGATAAAATTTTCTCTATAAACAATCTAAAACGAATCGGTAAACCTCAATAGCTTTCTAAAATGAGTTCCTTATTTCTTGCTTTCTTACAAATTATCAAACAATGTATTAAAATAATTGATTTATTTGCTGTTGCTAAGGAATCTGTAACAGCGATGTTTAGTTGTTCTTGTTGCCATAGCTATAGGGAGTAGGTCACAATTATAAACACATTATTGTACGCTCTCCGTTTGTAAATATCGCGTTGTGTTCATTGTCATATTTTATAATACTGAGTCATCTTTATTACAATTTCAGATTATTACAGTCTGTAAAAGGCATTCATTCAAGGATATGGGAGTATTGTACTTTAGAGGCCAAGATCATTGGAACACATTTCTTCAATTAAATGCACACCAAAATTTTAATGCTTATAATTTTTAAACCGAATTAATTGGGTTATCGTTTCCAAAAAATATTGATTATATCGCCTACGTAGTATCGAAATGAGTCAACGAGTTTTAAAGAAAATTTACTATGATAAGATATGTTATGTAGGTAATAACTACACATAACAGCTATTCGCGTATGTTATTGCATAAAGCTAATGCAAGTGTGAATTTACAAACAATGCAAATTGAAAATTGCAATGTGGTGCATTATTAAGAAACATAAGAGATATGTATATCAAGAGTGTTCTCTTATTAAAAATAAGGTCAACTAGTCGATGTACTACTTCACCTTCAATTTTAATGAAATTTGGCAAAAAGTTCCCACTAAGCCTGAAAAACAAGATCGGCCTGATTTAAATCATTTGATTTAAATCACGATTTAAAACATGATTAAAATCAAATGATTTTTTAAAAATAAAAATCGTTGATTTTTATCAATGAAGAAAATATAATAATTATAATAAACATTTAATTATTTGCTACGAAACAATTAATAATAATTAAAATATATTCTGTATTTAATAATACCTTAAAATTAAATGGTACTTCATCATTTTAATTCTCAAATAACAGAAGGAAAATATAGAAATTTAAGTATGTAACTAAAAGTAAAAACTCTTTGTTATACTCCTCCTAGTTTTATTTCAGATGAATCATTTTGGTTTTATTACAAATTTCGATTTCGTTTATGAAATAAAATATTTATATTGCTTTTTAAAACAATTGAAAAGTGCAGCAATACTGAGATATCTTTAAAAATAAAAAAATATATCAAAAACATGATTCATTTAATTTAAAAAAAAAATTAATTAATTTTGATTTTTTTTAATAAATCATGATTTTTGCCAACCCTGCTGCAAAATATGGGAAAAATAATAAAAAATGGCGGTCAGACTTGGTTGACGTTGAAATAGCTTTTTATTTGTTTTTAAAGTTATTTTATACACGCACCTAACCTAACCTAACGTAACTTAACCTCATCGAATCTAACTTAAACCAACCTAATCTAATCTATCCCAACCTAACCTAATTTGATTAGGTTAGGTTGGGTTAGTTTAGGTTAGGTTGAGTTAGAATAGGTTAGGTTAGATTAGGTTGAGTTAGCTTAGATTAAGTTAGATTGGGTTCGGTTCGGTTAGATTAGATTAGGTTGGGTTAGGTTAGTTTAGATAGGATTAGATATGGTTAGGTGCGTGTGTGTACACATTTTTTGTATTAAATAGCTTTAAAAATTGACCGCCATTTTTTATTATTTTTCCTATATTTGTCATGCTTAGTAGTAACTTTTTAACAAATTTCATTAAAATCAGAATTGAAGTAATTCATCGACAAGTTGACCAAAAATAAAAAAAAAGATTGTATCGCCTACTCTTACTCCTACACTTGATGAAATATAAAATTAATATTATTACTATGAAGGGTTGTATCGTCTGTGATGATGTACACGGCATGTGGAAATTGCGTTACATATACCGGAATATGCACAACGACATAGTGGTCTGTTTCCTTATTACTGACCCACTTATTCACTACATATGTGTTTGTAAACAGATCTATCACCCTCATGTATATGTTTCACATGTATGTGTTTGACATTCCACACAAAATCATAACAATTATAATTAATGTTTGTTTATATTTTATCTGGAACATGAGAAAATAATTCCATCCAACACAATTTTTCTTTAATTTCGTGATATACTTTATATAGATCACACAATAGGCTCTTTCTGCATACTTAAATTTCACATAGTTTTGATATGTTTTCAATAATTTAGTTCACTTATAATTTATAAATAATATAATTATTAAATGTACGAGATTTTTACCGCTTTTTAGCTGTGACATAATATGACAGCATCTGTACAGATTTTACGATTTATCGAAGACATTTTTTTAGTATAATCCTCGGTATAATCTTATAGTTCTATAGTTGTATTCTTATTTTTTGGAGTAGTTATTGATTTAAATTTTTCATTTTTAGTTTTAATCAATAGAATGATGAAAAATATTAGACCCCTATTTTTTATTTTTCCCCAAATTGACTTTTCGTAATGAAAAAACTGTTATTAAAAATGATATCCTTCAAAACGCGGCTGAATTACTCTACTTCCCCCTTGTCCAATGACGTATCAAGGTTCTTACCCAACTTTACTTCCTTTCAAACACCAAATATAATATTTAACTTCCAAACTGACAAATTGAATAATTTTTTTGCAAATATAGTGGCGTATAAAAGCCTTACAGTGCTTTAAATCACAGATTGTCCACTTTAAATAAAAAAGTAAATAATAAAAAAAATTACATGATGTAGAGCAACAAATTAGACACAGTAGGTTCGAGTTAAACAAAAAAAGGTTTACTTCATTTTTTTACAAGACTTCATTACATTTCTTAAAATATTTACGTTTATTAAGTTACAAATTTTAGTACTTATGTCCTCCCTATGCCTTATTAATAATTTTGACATTCTTTGGCAATGAATTTGTCAGTATTCTACAAAATTTTTTGATCATACCATAACTTTACTAAATGTATTTTCCTTGATACTATACATAGTCTATTTTTGTTCAGTCTATTTTTAATTATCACCCGGAAATTCTCCTACTAAGAATCCTATTGAGAATTTGTGAGCCATATTTATAAAAAAATCAGACTAATACTAAAGATAAGATAATTAGTGAAGTGCTTTAGGTATAGTTTCATGAAACTGATATTAAAAAAAATTGAAAAAAATAAAAATATATTCAATGCCAACAATTATATATAAAAAGATGCCCAAAATCAACAACAACTCGTTGTTAACATTTGCTTAATCATGTACCTTTGACATAGATGGCATACCCAGTATTGTTCGATACTTTTTTCACAACTCTCCATTTCCATATTTAAATCATGTACCTATGTCACAGATGGCAGAACCAGTATCGTTCGGTACTTTTTTCACAACTCTCAATTTCCATATTTTATTCGCATTTAAACTATTACGAGTGACCATTTATAAGTTTTATTTATTTGGCATTTAAGATGTGTCATTTCATGGCTCATATCTATTTTTATTGTCTCCATTTTTGAGATTTTAACCTTGCAAGGTGTATTATAATTCCATGTTATGTTCTACTTTATAAATATTTTGTGTTAGTTCCCAAGATGTTCTAATGACATCATTTGCAGAATTTAAGATCTTTCTACATATACAAATGAGCAAAAACTGAAGACTTTTATTCCTCTTACTGTACTGTACAGTAATGTATGTTTTTCTAGTGTTATACATTATTTATTTGCTTAATTGTGTACAAATAATAGACCTATGTAACATATGCTTAGTATATGAAATATAAATAGTATAAAATGAACTGTTTGAGATGTAATGTGCACGGTAAATTACATTATAATTATCTGTAGACACTTAAGTTTAATAAATGAAGTTGTTTTCTCTGTTCAGCGATAATTTTATTTGTAATTCATAAAAAAATCAGAATTTACAGCTTTTAGTAGCTACTAAAGTACGCACGTAAATCGTCAAATTGAATTTTGATGTTTTATAATTACAATAATGGTTTGTGTATATATTTGGTGTAGGTCAAGTCCGGCAATTTTCCTAAACAATGGTTGGGTGAAAACTAATTTTCTTCTTCTATATAAGCGGTGACAATGAGCGAGAGAAATTAGTGTCACCCTGTCATATTTCGGCTGACACAGTTGGTCACTGGACACTGAAATGGTCATGGCTTGTGTGGTCATTTTCACTTTTATTCCATGAGTCACACGAATATGCATTTGATCTTTGACTCCTCACAAGACTAGTGTAAAATATAAAGTGTTTATTTGATAATTTCAACCTAAATCACTTTCTCTAGATTTATACTTTTAATTAGAAATAAGTTAAAACTTTCTAGTTCGCAATAAAATCGTTTTTCTAAGTATTTATTAATTTTTTTTTATAGAAAAATATCTGTTAATAGATGATGTACATTTACTTTCTAAACTTTACATTAGTACCATCACACCTTTTACCTAGAAATTTAGTTGTTTTAATATGCCGATATTGTGAGTCTAGGTAATAATGCATTTAACAGTATATACAATTAACATATTTCACAGATGATAAAGCGTTGATTAATTATTTTTGGAATTTAGTAATAAAAATGTAACAGTACTCGAACAGTTAGCGCTGTTAACTATAACTAATCAAGTGTGTATGAGTTTTCTGTGTGTGTGTGTGTGTTCTCACATATGTTCCATGAGGTTGCACACCCGTTGTGTTGTAAAAATGTCCAGTTAGTTTAGGAGTAATTGAACTGTACGCGATGATTGTCACAAACTACATCTCAAACCTAATGGGATTGATCACGCTTTCTATACGAATTGCTATCATTTGTAATAAGTTAAAATACGGGCATTAGGCAATCAGATAAGGCTGGAAAGTCGAGCGTTTTGCAGCAAGTAGGACAGCTAAATTCATCTTCACACCCAGAATACTGTTTGTCAAATACAAACCACACTTTTACCAATCCATATTTCATTGTGTGAACAAGAACTGACTCATCGTTCTAATATTAAACTAGAATACTTAATCAAGAATACAAATTCAATATTTCAAACTGTTCTACAAAAGAACGTCCTAGTACAGGAAAGGATTATCCTAAATGTCTCAAAGTATAATGCACCTTCATAATCAGAGTTGGTTTCGATATTTTTATTTGATGGTCGAAATATGATGGTGAAACTATTTCAAAATGTTTATTACATTTAATTAAGCAAAAATCGAGGAAAATAGTTAATATAGTTATGTCACAAGTATGGGAAATACCTTAATTTTTTTTATTTCTAGAGAATATTTTCACGTTAAATATTTATAAAGTATTACTATAAATATTTAATATTTATTTTAATCTGTCATATAAACGTCATTTATGACATTAAATATGCGATAAACGTCAAATACATTACGCACTTATGCCGTATATTCAGTGATATTCGATTTTCATTGGTCGAACTTAAAAAAATACTGTAATCTGATTGGTTAAAATTATTGCAGGGAAATATCCGCGAAAAAATCAGACTGTAGGTGGCATTAGTGTCTTTACTGCAATCGGGATAAACAACTTCACATCACTATTTATAGTAGTTTTGTCTTATATGGAAAAATAATGCAATGACATACCGTAATATAACGATTATACTGCGGAAACAATATATGTTCGGTTTTCTAAGTTTTTCACCTTCAACGGCCGTTGACGCTTATATTCTCAATAGAAATAACAAAGCGAATTCTCGATTCCGGAAGTATGAAATTTTCTTACCAGATGTCAGCTGCTTTATTTTTTTTTTCGCCGATTCTATTTTACAATAAGATTATAATTTAATTATTATTTTCTACAAATTGATATTTCCTTTGAATACATAGAACTCCGCTTAATAAATATGTTATTAAATAAATATATATCTACCTACTTAACACCCCGTAAAGCGAAAAGTAAATTGCAGTGATTACTAGACAAACTCAATTCACTTCTTTTAGAATTATACTCGGAATTATAGTCAATTTACTCTGTGAACTTTCAAAGATAAAAAAGGAAACAGGTATTAGTTTTTAAATTATTCTAGTTTAAAGAGCCTTTAACGGTTAACATCTACATCACAAAATTGCATTTTTTATTGAAATGTATATTTCCAAGTAGGAACACAATAGTTATTTGAAACTTATTTACATATTTTTGTAACTGTCGAAGTAGACCAAATTATTTAATTGCTATTTCTTCAGAATTGCTTGAACATCTACATCTAAGAATATTAAAAAATATATATTACGGCTTAACAAATAAAATTAAGACTTTCTGAAAATACACATCGCTTTCAATTAGGTAGTTTGATAAAATAACCCCAATGAAGTAGGTACATATATATTTGCTTAACACCTTGTCCAATATATTTCTTTGAATTTAACTTGATGTGAAAATAATAGTGTAATGTTTTGTTGACGTTACGGCATGGTGTGTGCATATTTTCACGGAAATCTTTGTTGATAGAAATGCTGCTGAGTTGAAGTTTTAGTCACGTCTGAAGACGCGGATTCCACGGCTGAAGGTCACATCGATTGACGACCTGCACTCAGACACTACCAAGAAATGCACGCGAACTCTACCGCCTCGGGTTCAAATCTACCTGCTGCAAACATTCCACTTCGAATACTTACTTCATTTTTAATAGTGCAGTTAAATTTAAGGTTGGGAAGTATAGATTAGCACAGTGTACATTAGTTAATTATTCCAAAAAACACGAAAATGAACTGTCCCTTGAATAGTAGTTGCAATTTTATTAAATCCTATAAAATATAAGAAATAGAACATTAAATTTTTTTGTACTTTCATTATCTACAAACTGTGTACTTGTATTATAAAATAACCACTGTGTTATATTTATCTATAAACTTGAAATTTAACAATGTTTTGTTTCATTTCTATCTGTGAGATTATAATCTTTTAAAACTGACAGTATTGCAAAATGCAATGCATGAAACAAAGTTTCAATCTAGATCTATGAAAAAATTTTTCGGAACTAATATAGATGTTGCCGATCGTTCCAAAATTTAGTAGATAATGTTTTTTTTGTAATGAATTGAATTATTATGGTTTTTAGTGACATTTATTTGCGATTTTTTATTTTGTCATCAAGTACCCCCAAGTACCACAAGAAATTCTTGTTTTTTCTACTTTCTTCTACATTTTAAACAAGTTTTATTTGACATCCTTATAATAATATTTGATTTATCATTTACATATATTAACTAAAATAAACATAAATATAATAATCTATATTCATTGTATTGTACAAGAAGCATGATAATTTTTAATATTTCTAAGACCCCTTTTTACAAAAATTGTGAACTTTTAGCTCTAGAATCCAAAAATGCAAGAAAAAAAATTAAATATAAAATATGACAACAGATATGTATAATTTAATCAAATTAGTTTCATTTCTGAAATTATTATGTGTTGTATACATATGCAAATATTAAAATAAATTTTTTAAATCACACTTTTTTTGTCTTTATTAGTAAATATTTCATACAATTACTTTTGCAGGTATATTATTTATTATAATATCAAGAAACAAACGTAAAACATTAAAGAAATATAAGATTTGATAATTTGATATAAACGGCCATAAGGCCAGTAACACCCTTGTCAAATTTAGTTATTGGAACCGATTTTACGGAACACTAAAATTTGTTTTGATAGTTGATAAGGTAGGTATCTAATCTTTTACAAATATATTTCTTTAATCTAAGGCCCTCATCTTAGTAGTAGAAGATATTTATAGCACCCGTAGGGGTAGTTGTGAACTGGGAAGTAACAAGTAGTGTGTGAGCTTTATTTAATTTGGTGGTATAGGTCAAGAAGTTGGCCCGGCTCCAAGTAAAGTAAAAGGCAGACACGTATATAAATTTTAATTTCCTGCAGTGAACTATTTAATCCAATTCTGTAATTTGAGCTTAATTAGTACATTATTCGCATTTCGCTCAATTAAAACAATAAAGCATCTGTAAGCAGGCGTGACAATTGACAACTGTGTTTTTGTTGCCCGATTATACAATTGTTTCACATCGGCCAATAATATCATCACTCAACAGACAACTAGATTTCTACTTTCTGTCACCGAGAAATTCAATTTTTGTGCATTAAAGTTCAAGGCGAGAGAAGAATTTGAAGCTAACGAAAGTTGTTATGTTAATTTGTTGTATAAAAAGCGGTTTCCCACGAAAGATGGATTAGTTTCAAACCTTTTCCCCAATTTCAGGAATCTGGATATAAACCAGTTCAAGAGCTAATAGTTTATGGAAGAAATTTGAAGCACAGTTCGTGAACTGTACAAAGAACAGTTAGCTGTTCTGTTACAATTAATCTTCAGATGAAGAACTCATCTCTTCTCATAACAGTAAGACTTTATACATTCCTCTCTGTCATATTGAATTCCGAACCAGATCTATTATTTATCATAAAAAAATTATCCTCAGACAACAGATTGGCATATTTGTCTAATAAGCTATGATGATATATTTATCTAGATATTCATGTTTTACCGACTTACAGTGGACAGTATTTTTCCCTAATAGAGTGGAATTGAAGTAAGACTTTCATATTATTTATACATCAACAAATTGATTGATACTTTCTCTATTTATAGAATAAATATACTTATTTAATTTGTATATTTATTTATGATGTATATTTTATATTTCTTTTATTACTATTAAATTATATGTTTACTATTTCTTCACGTCATTATTTCTTTGTGAGTATTAACAAAATATAAGTACCTGATAAATAACAGTGTTATTGTTTAAAAATATATAATATTAAAAGATTTGTAATATTAATCATATCAATAAATTGATAAGATAAAAATATGATACGATGAAGTATATTTTTATATAATATAAAATTTTTGTATTGATATCTGAAATATTTAAAAGATATATCACTCATTTTAATAGTAATTTAACAACATTTTAATGACGAAACAAACATTAAATTTTCTAATTGATTATTCAGGTAGTCAAAGTTGTTGTTGAAATTGAATCACAGTCTAGATTTTATAAGTTGTAGGTAGTTATGAATATTAAAATAAATGTACAAGTTATTGGATATTACTTCCTATATCCTACATAAACATTTAGACTAAATTATTGATACAAAGTCAAATTTCACAATTGTGTTGCCCTTGAGAGGTATGTGGAGTATGCGAGTACAGTTACTTGTCTGCAGAAATAGCCATTGGCTATACACTGACCTTATGTACACATGCGTCTGTATGTTTGTTATTTCCTTTACGGTTAAGCTGAAGGATAAAGGACAAAAGGATACAGACAAAACCGAGAACAACTCCACACAGAATAAAAGAATAATAAAAACATGTATTTGTATAATAACTGATTCATAATCTGAAGAATTTATGCTACTGTAAATATATGTTCGTCACAGACTAGACTAGGAGTTCATTCATTCATGTGATATTTACATAATGATACGTAGTATTTTTCTGTCCATTTCCTTATGAATTTTACCCGACTACCCCTGGTTAAGATGAACACCTGGCAAATACAGCAAGATAAAAATTTGCTGTCCGGTCCTGGATACCGTGTTACACGCTACCTGACTGGGGAATGGAACCGGTTACCTGGTTGGTTCGGAGAGCAAATACATGCCTTTTTATTGGTTCGAAACTTGCACGACAAAAACGAAAAAGAACTTCAATGTACTTCATGTACAAAGAAAAATTAATGTAAAATATTATACCGTGAGTATTTTTTAACGTAACATGGAATTCATCATTGAGAGAAATGTATACTTGTTTGTCTCATTTGAAATGAAATGCTTCTTGGGTCATAAAATTTTCTGACAAACCTATACCAAGTGCAAAAACCATTTTAAAAATTATTAATACGGTAGGGGAAAAGGTAGAATAGTAGAAAGGTCTCTCGATTTTACACATCTAGATTCTTTTTATTGGTAACCTTTAAAATCAGAAGTTTGTATAGGGGAAAGTCTTAAAAATTTGTATCAATATAAAGTTCAAATTCAAACACAATTGCCCAAATATCAGCGTATGTAATTCAAAAATTTTATAGCAGATTGATTGCTTAGCAGCTAATGGATTTTTCAGAATTTACTGTAATTATTGTTTAATTGTTCATTATTATATTTACTTGTAGTAGACCATTCTACTATTTTATCATTTCCTCTAAAGTTATTAATGATTCTTAAAATTGTTGTCGCACTTGGTGTAGGCTTGTCAGAAAATTTTGTACCCCAAAAAGTAAATGTCAAATTCATTCCCCATGTTTCATTTTAAATAAGACAATCAAGTATACATTACTGACAATCAAATATCAAGTCGTAACCATGGATATGATAAATCCCCATGTTTCACGTTAAAAATTCTCACGGTACATGCATTATTGAAAACAGATTGTAGATAATTGTAATAAAATTGAAAGTGATTTTCCCGAAATTAAAAAAAATATATAAAAAATTAACATGTATTATCTAAAGCTGTATCAAGCTATCAAGTGATACATTTTAATAATTTTTAATTACATAACAACATATGAACATGACGCACGCATTTGCTTATATTAATATTTGAACAATGTGCTTTAAAAAGCAATAATGTAGACATGATGTCATTACTTTTTAAACATTACTCATACTCAATATTAGATATAAACGATGCATTCTAGCCTGACAGTAGTATCAATATCAAATACTAAACATGCCGAAAATCATAATACAAGTGAAAGTATACGCTACTTATTTTAATGCCAAAATAATTACTTTATGAAAAAACTAAATGTTCAGTGTTTGTATACAATTATAAATATATTATACACACAAACCTACTTCACTGTAAACAAATACGATGTATATATCATTCGCACGTCCGTATTTATATAGCGTTCAATGTACCCATATATTAACAATCTTATATGAATCAACAGGTGTCAATCCTAATAAACAAAAGTGTGTTACCCCGGAGACCGTACAGTGACGTCATCCCGGCAAACAAATGACAGTTTGATGATGATGGTATTCGGATGTTTCGAAACGGTTGGGATTGGGAAATACATGTGTGTATACGCATGTGATAAATATTGGAATGAAAATTACATGCACTCATGTAGAACACAATGGAAATTAAACTTTCGTCATTATACTTAGAACATGGGAAAATGATAATGAAATATCAATTTAAAGTTCATGTTTGTTATTTATTACAGGTTGAAACCTACTGCCCTAGTCGCTCTATTTTTGTTGTTTATTGTAACTTGTAACTGTTTCAGAGAGCGCCCAATATGTGTACCTATATAAAATAAACGAGTATATTCATATGTTGTTAAAAAAATATAAATAAATATATACATGTATAGAACGTGAATGAACGTAAAATAAAAATGTATGGAACTTTGACGTATATACTTGAATTTAAATATATATATTTTATCTACACTATATCTAATCTATATTTATTGATATGGGATGTTTTTTCTCACCTTAGGTTTTTCGCGTTTTCCCCGGGTAGTAGTTCGTCCATCGGAAGCGATGTAGTCAGGAATAGAGTCCCTTTTGGAAAAGTCGAACAGTATCGTGGTCTCCTGTTGTTTCGGTTTCACTTTTTTAGCCACCACTTCGTCCACAGAGCGCATCGCCACTACCACTTTACTCACAGGCTGCTCCAGGGTTTTCATCTTGTTTATGGAATTCTTCTCAATTTCGCGAGAAGTCAATGGAATTTTGGGAGGCTGACTTGTGGGCCTTCCGTTGGTTATTTTCTGCGGGGGTTTGGTTTTCGGGGGCTCGGGGATTGTTGGCTTTAGGGGAGGAGACGGGATCGAATCCGGGACTAGCTTTATTCGAACTGGGACGCTGTTGAGGCGAGGGAGATGTGATTTTGGAGAACTTGTTTCGAATTTATAAGTGATGGTGTGTCCAGCTTTGGATATATTTTCTACGGCTTGTTTACTTACTTCTTTAGAGCTTAACGGTTCTATTTTAGGACTTGGACTTCTTGATAAAACTTTAGGAATGTCTGGGCTTTTCACTTTTGTCGGACTTGTAGGTTTGAAAGGGCTCATGACTTGGGAATGTTTAATTTCGTTTTTAAGGAAATTGGTGGTGACGTCTTGTAATGTTTGAGGGCTGAAGGGCCTGGGCTGAGGACTGGAATGTACGATTAAGTCTGGAGTAGGGCAAAGGCCGGCAGCAGCGTCCAACACATCTGGAATGGGGCTGGGTTCTTGTTTATTCTTGACAGGTGACTGTGGAGGACTGAATATTTTCTTAGGTGGTACAATGGGTTTAGGGTGTAGTATGGTAGGTTTAGGGCTCGTAGGCAGAGGAGGAGCAGGCGGTGGTTTGTGTTGTTGTATAATTTGTTTAAAACTAGCGACTTTTGCGGCCACATCTCCGGTAGAGACTGGTGGTTTTGTACGTTTGAGCGCGGGACCTTCAAACAATTTTAACGTCTGTTTAACGTGATCTGCAGGTGGTCTCTCATTATGATCCAGCACGGGAGTTATTCTTAAAGGCCTTACGGGTTTCCTGGCGGGTTCTGGGGTTTCATTTCTGGATATGGTTTCCACAGATCGTGCCCGTTTGACTTGTTCGGTTCCCTGGCGTCTCTGTTGGGCTCGGTACCGTGGGCTGGGCGCAGTGACCGCTCCAGCCGCGGGTATCCTCGGCGTGTACCTCCTGGGTGGTGCTGGGGCCACTTTGGGTGGCTCATCGTCCAGCAAATGCTCGAGGGACGCCGCCCGACGCAGGGGCAGAACACTTGCTCGTTGTACCGGCACAGTTTCACGTAGAGTTAGAGACAGGTATTTACTTTTTAGTTTGGAAACGATCCCTGGGCCGTACTGCAGCTCCTCGCTGCTGTCTGAGTCGGTGAGACAGCATTCTCCGTTGGAAGGGATTGCTGGGCGCATCACTAACACACTAGTTCTGTCGACGACCATGGTGGACGTGTTACATGGTTCCCTGGCCGCGGTTGGAGCACTACTGACTGTGTGAACAGTTGTACCAGATGCTTTCCCCCTCTTACGGAGTATCAGATCTTTTTTCCACTGTGGAACTTCGGCCATTGCTACGACAAACTTGGACTTATAACCTATACACCTTTGTAATTCCACACATCACTTGTATGCTCCACATTCTACATTAAACTTTTTCCAGTGTTTGATATTTCACTATATTCTTTCACTGTTCGATTCATAATCATGTAAAACATTCACTATTTCTATCTCACATGCCCCAGTTTGTGCAAATGATGTAATATTCGTTGCTTACTACGCGACATCTAACTGAATTGCACACAAGTTCAGTGCAGGGCTTGTAAATGTTCAATATCTTCGCATAAAGGGTTTGCAAAGGGCGCAAGCGTTAGAAGTATTGAACGACAGCTGTTTGCCGCCATGTCAACTCCCGGAAGTTGCTGAACAACTGTCTTAAAACCGGAAGTATCAACAGAAATAAAGTTGTCTGTATGACCAACTACATAGCACGTGTTTGTGTTCAGCTGATACCTGGTAGATGGCAGCAGCAGTCTAAAATAATGAAAGTATTTAATTTTTTAAATATTTTATTTATTGAAAAACAACTAGAATTTACAATATTTGTTTTAATAATATAATTGTACTATCTGTTGTCACCCATTCTAAAATAAACTACATTCACAAACAGCTTAATTACAATAACTATTTTCTTTAAATTTTATTTAAAAAAAGATTTATATGGCACAAGGGCACTAACTTCTATACTATCTATTCATTATTTATCGATTCGCATGATTGTCAAATATTGTATATCATAAAAAAAGCAAAAACAATAGAACTAATCCTTGAAGGTTTCTTATAATTAATTTGCAATGAATTCACAATTTTATATTCTTTATCGAACATGTCATTAATAGATGTTAAGAAACTAAAATAAAAACAGACACATGGTTATCGTGTTATTTATGACACAATATAAAAGTTGTCATATTGCTTTGAAGAAAACATGTGTAAAATTCTGTTCAGAGGATTCAGAGGGGTGAATGTTTGTATAAAACAAACTTAATTATATTTAAATAAAGGTTAGTTGTTCGGTCTATTTTAAGAGTTGTTCTACCAGGAACAGTCTGAGTAAAATTCCCAAGGGCGTCGTTAAGACTTTAAAAGACAAGTGAAGCAAAATAAATTTTTTGCTGACTTGGTCCTTTTGGAAAGCTTTCCAGGAGTGTAAGATGGACAAAGGACTTAAAATATTTCTGCCTACAGCTGTGCCCCGTATAAATATCTTAGAGGAATATCGGGAGCGTATGTATTTTAATGTGTTATCTCAGCGAAGTATTCACGAAGAATGATCGTATATTAAGTTATTTTTTTAAAGAACATAATTTGAGTATTTACAATTCAAATTTTTAAGTCCGGACTGTGAATATTTTTACATATTTGTAGATTAAATTAAATTTTAAATTTACAGGGATGAAATGTTTGTTTACTTTAAAGCGCACTAGCTCTAATGGATTAGTGATTGAATGAATTTAAAGTAGATTAATAGGTATATCATCACGTTCCTGTTGATACAACTGAGTATTGTGGCATTTATAGATGAGATATTTTAATCTTGCAGCAATTTCAGCTGCCATCTCATGGGGGTTATTATACACAAATTATACAATTCCCCCTTGGGAATCACACAATTACATTTTAAATGTATTCATTTGTATTATTCGTATTGTAGTTGATTGAAATAAATTATTAAAAATGTAATTTTTTTTTTTTCATTACTAGCCTAGATACCTGCAATTATTAAGCTTTATTTGGCTTGAGAATTTTTTTTTCACTACCGCTTACTTGATAACCATAATCATTTAGATCAATAATAAATTATTATTAACAATGGTCCATATCCAAGTATGAATTATTTAACTAAGAAAAGTGTACATTATGGATTAGCAATTTTAATATGCCGTCTAAATTAAATAAGTAAATCAAATAAAACCAAATTAAAAATCAAAAATGAGGTTAACAAACTGAAACATTAAATATAAAAACAAAGACAGCCTACTACATTTTTGTTAAGAAGCAAGATAATGTTCACGTCAAAATGATATATTTTGTTTTTATTAGGATTAGGATTGAGATGCTAGTAGTGAAAAATAATAATATATAAACCACGATTGAGAAGACCATTATTGACCAGCGCCTTATGTCCCTTGATTGCTTCGCACCTCAGGACACAACTTGGCGCTAGGTCAATAATGATAGTCTTCTCAAACTTCATGTATAATATACTATTATTTCCTATACTGAGACCGATTTAGATCAAATAGAGAATATTGTAGTAGACAGCGTACGTTAACTTTGGTAAGTCTTGAATATGTAATTATTAATAAGCTTATGAATTTGGCTTCTGTGTGATGTCCTTTACCAACATTTTGTTTGCATTTATGCGTACATGCCCATGGGAATATTGTTTGCTAAATGCCTTTGATGATGTTAAATGCAGCAATTATTAATGCATAAATGGTTCATTATACACAAACTATTAGCCTTCATAATAAAAGTTGTAAATAAGAAAATATTATGTATATAGGTATTAGGTATGCCCCAAAATCCACTGATCTTTTTACTTTACCTAATAAAATACATCAGTGGCGGATCCAGGTGATATTCTCAGGAGGGGTAAAAATAATTATATTTTTTTTTGGCAGATGTTAAAGTATGCTTTGTTCAACTCAAAATATTGGATCAAGTAGCATTTTAACTGCAAGGGTTAGATAAAGTAACACTTTAACACTGATATTTTAAAATTGTTTCAAATATGTTCTTTCTAAAATCTGCTACACAAAAAATATAATTTTATATGCGACAATAAAATTCAACTATAGAATCGCGAAAAATAATTCACTAATAAATTAATACTTTCTGCTCGTCGATAAAATATCATTTTATCGTCTTGTATAAAAAATAACTCGTAATGAATTTTAATAACATGTACAATATAAAAAAATAGCAACATACAAAATAGAACTTATGTACTTGTAAAATAGTAAAATGAAACAGTTCATGTCACACAAAAAAAGTTTTTTTTTCAGTACTAGCCGAGTTTTCTAGAAAGCGTAATTTTTAAGTTGTTTTTAGGATTTTGACGTATGATAAGATATTGATGTATACATAACATTTGATTTATATGGCCCGATGGCCAAAAAAAATTAAAATAATATTTCTTTCTTTGCAAGTTTTTGAGCGTTAAAAATAATTTTGTGTAGGTAATGTAGTAGAAATAGAAATATTTTAATAAAATTTTCTAAAGATGATCCATTTCGAAGGGAAGTTCGAAAATATGAAACGAATGTAAGTTGAAAAATGATTAGCCGTAAAATGATCTCACTTTCAAGTAAAATAAGTTTAAATGAAGTGCAGCAAAAAATGTGTATAATTTAGCAAACAAGGAAGTCATGTGAGTTGTCTACATCATATTTTTTTTAAGTAAAAAGCTATATTTTAAAAAAGCTTTAATATTAACAATAATTATTATAATATACTTAATAAATATTTGGATGTATGATTTTATTACAAGTTGTAGGAGATCAAAGGGGCCATTTGATTATAGAATATATTTCTTTAAACCATTGCTTCTTTAGGCGCTAGTCTGTGCATTATGTTAGAATTCATGAAAAATTGCACATTTTGGATTAAAATGCTAACATTATTATAAATGCCACATTCATAATATTTACTTTTTTAAAAACTATTAACAGTAGTTTATGATATGTCGCATTGATATTTAAAAAAAAATATTTAAATGTTTAGAAAAAAAAATTGAAAACTGCTAATTAGTAAAGCAAAGACTATTTTAAACAAGAGTTTCGAATGAACTACATATTATGTAAACATATAAATTTATTATTTTTGGAAAGTTAATGTTAAATTAAATAATTGTTGCATTTAAAATTTTAATTAACTCAATCGTGTAAATAATATATTATGGCAAAAGTACAGTACTAATCCGTAACGTCCAAATAACAAAATAAAATTATTTAAACTTAACATGGAACTATAAAGCCCAGATCTCCATCTACTATCATTCGGTTTTGTTAATTATGCATGTAAATAATTACTGTCACAATTATGATGATTACTGTGCATTCAAAATATATCTGACCATAATAAAAAATTTAAGAAAGCTTTCATACTCTGTATGTACAGAGATGAATCTTGAAAACGTTCTGGATTTATTAGCCAGCAATCATCAAGGAAAATTGGAATTGGAAGATATTGGAACTAAATACATTGTTCATTTTTAGAATTTTTAAATAAATTTTCAATATATTATTTGCTGATTTTTGTTTTCCGTAATATACTATTATATAATTTTCTAAATCCGTGCTTGGCCTTATTGTATTGTACTAATGGCAGGTGATGATATTTGCGAAAAGTTCTGATTGTTCGTCTCATTAGGATTTCATTATGACTTATAGAGATTGTTAATTCGAAAATCTATACCCAACAGTTATTTTTGATTGGTGAGATAGTGTATTTAATTACACAGTAACAAAAATTTAGTTAGTTTCCAATTACACCTTGTTTTGAAACAATGCTTCATGTGGAAGAATTTGTGTGAAAGTGTGTGTTCATACAAAAAGAGAAAAAAATAAAAATTTCAATGAAGAGGTTAACGATAAAACGATGGTAAGTAAAAACTATTGCA
The DNA here is from genome assembly GCA_035578165.1 of Stenolophus ochropezus. Lineage (NCBI taxonomy): Eukaryota > Metazoa > Arthropoda > Insecta > Coleoptera > Carabidae > Stenolophus > Stenolophus ochropezus. The sequence continues at coordinate 24,259,037 of JAQOWZ010000005.1, read as the reverse complement.
CTTATTATTTTAAAGAGAAATGTAATGTAGCCTACGATGTAAACATATTGGAAACTTTAGAAAAAGATAAGAATAACTTGAGTGAGACACCCGCTAGGTATCAATAATTTGGGATTGCAATGCAACAGGTAATATAATAAAATATGCCCCAAAAAGCATTTGTAGTTTACAAAGAAACAGATTGAAAAAAAGCATCATTTGCTTATTACATTAGAGTAATCATATCTTCCTTTTAAAGCACTAGAGAAAGATCTTAAACCAGGTAACAACTGATTCTTAATCATTGGACATCCCATACTTTCATCTTCACAATCTTGACTTGGGTGTGCTAAAGCTTCCATAAAAATATGCTCAACTATTCTTTCAACTGCTGTTACGAATCCTATCTTTACAGCTCAAAGTTATATTTTTGCAAATGTGATTATACATATTTTTATGCCTATTCGATAGTGTATAGTTTTGTGAATTCAATCACGTGATAGTTTTTATATCTTTACATAATAATTTTTTTGAAAAAAATGCGACAGAAATTTAAGTAATTGGCTGTACGTAATATTGTTGTTCTAATTTTATTTTTAATATTACTTGTATACCTCTCTACCTACAATGTTTGTGTTGACTGGGTGAAATGTACAATGGCTGATTATTTAATTAACGAGAAGATAGATTTTAAAAATAAAAATTTATTTAAATTTCTATCGCATTTTTTAAATATTTTTATTATTTAAGGATATAAAACTAATATATGGTTGAATTCAGAATAGACATAAAAAAATATGTACTTACTTTGTGCTGTAACTTGAGAACCACTGGTTTAAAAAAATATTTTATTCTATAATCAAATGGCCCGCATGGTCTCCTACAACTTTGTTATTTATTACATTTTTGTATCTGTAATCACTTCCGAGTAAAACCATGTGTTTAATTTTCGATTCCTTCCTGTATAATTTTTTTATGTATATTTAAATTTGTTATATTTTGATGTGTATGATGCGATAGAGTGTATGTATAGGTATCGTACTGCCCCTAACTGTTGCACGCGGCATTCCTGCAGCGACGCCAGCGTCGCGACGCCGTCCGAGTCGCCGTTTGGGCGCTCAAGTCAAACGCGCGCCAACTGTCTCCCATGGCACAGCTCCCCTCACACGCGAACGAATAGTCGCACCAGCACTACCATTCAGTGATAACCAGTGCGGTACAAAAACTAACCCACCAAAAGTGTTCGGCAGTGTACCGTTCTAATCTAATATTCACTCCTTAACAAAAAGTGTTGTAAATTAATGGAAAAACAATATATATAAAACATTATAACTCTAGTGCAAAATTATGTACATAATTATAAACATTACACATAAATGACTTTTCATATCCAGTTAGTGATGAGACATACAAAACTGTGGTGCTACAACAAACAAAAATACAAGTAACGTAGTATAATTTTATTATGAAACATGTATCGCATTTAAAAATAAACGCGATGTGTGTTATTATTAAATGTGACTCTACACTAATATGTGCTCGAATTTATTACTCGATATAATAGTTCAGGTGTGGTGAACTTTACCAAGTGACAAGAATCTACATTCCTCGAGCGACGCTGGAGCAATCGCTGGACAGGTCACCACAAGGTCAAGGGTTGAAGGTACGCGAACATGAATATTTATAACTGTAATGTACACATTTAAAGTCGCGACTACTTTTTACTTCATTAAAAAATTATTATAATCGGAAGCACAAATCCTACTTCAGTGAACAGTGTTACAAAGTTACAATATTTGTATTTTAAGAATAAAGGATTAAAAAAATAGTTTTGTAGCTTTGTGCCAATTTTTTCTGCGTGTTATTAACTTTATAAAATTTTTAGAAAACGCAGGTGTTGGTAAAATAAAAATATCGTGACTTATACCCAAAGTTGGGTGCGCCAATTTATTATATACCGTCATTCAAATCTATTATTAAAATATACTAAAATTATATGTAGGTATTTAAACCGCTTTAAAGATGTATTTAAGAGATTAAATATTTCAAAGAAACTGACATGAAGTAAAGTTTCAAAAATAAAAAATCCATCTTATGAACTGTAAATAGTAATAACAAGTTTTATAAGTTCTGAAAGGTGGTAGATTAATAAATTGGAAACTTTTCATTACGGAAGTTCCTTGAAGTTTAAAAATTGTCTAGGGAATTTATTTTTACTTACACAGAAGTCTATTGAATTTTGCGTGCGGTGAAACGGGTCATAATGATAAAAATATTTGAGCCAACTTGTGAAACGGAGATAATGCAAGCCCTATCTAATCTAGGCGCAAATTACTGCCAAAAATAACCCCAATACAAAAAATCAGTTTCGAACTAAAATTCGCAAAGCGCTTTTAAAAGAATAATATTTGCTTGAGGGCTGTAAACATTGCATTGAAAATATTTATTGGCGTTATAATTACATTAAATTTTCACACAGGTTTTTTCACTAATTAATTCGTTACATATTTTGAATATTCGCACAAACATATTTTTTGAAACACTTCATAAATATGTGCATATACTTCTATGAATTTATTTTACTCATATTTTTAGAATTTCATGTTATTATTACACGTCTCATATCATATACCATCATGTCAACATATATAAACATGAATTAAATCTTATCTTTCATACATGTTGTCGGACTGTTATTTTTGAATTATGGAGATATTTTGAGATTACTTTTATTTTAATTAATTTTATATGAAACTTTTGATTTGTACGGCACAAACATTTCTTAATTTCAAAACCAGTGTGAAGCAAATTCGCACTCCAAATATTGAATGATATATTTTGTAAAATATCAAAGAAGAGGTTTAAAGAAAAATGCAATTATACTAGCAAACACTTTGAGGTGTACAGGATACCATTTGCTTTCGTCAGAATCCAATCAGAATCTCATCTTAAAAATTCGACGCTTCGGAGGGTATTGGCGAACGATTTCTCGGTGAAGAATTCACCAATTAACATGACGCCGAGTATGGAAATGAAGTCATGTGCTGGCAACATGACACCAAGCCAACAATTATACGCGCAGATGTTATAACACAATTATCTCAATAGGAATAAATATGAATTTGTTTATATACTAGCCAATATACCGGCTGAATACTTGACAAACAAATACTGCCAGTTAACAAGGCAAAATATTTTTCTACGACCATTAAGATATTTACTAGTTGTATGTTTATTTTTGCTATGGATATATAGCATATTGTAAAAACATTTTAATTTCATACAGTAAGTATAGACAATGTTAAGGTGTAAATTCATATCTCATGTTTAATTTTTGTTTTATATCTTTATTATTAATATAAATGAGTAAGGAAATAATATCGTGGTCGTAGAAAAAGTATAGTGTACAACTCACTTGGAATGGCCATTTCATACTCGTATTACTTGCCTTATTATCTAACTTTAATTTATTTCCAAAACCTATAACCCCATATGGAATTGTGTAGAGAGAAATAAACCTAACGGCAGTATTAAACCAAAAATTGTGTTAACAAACGCGAAATATCCCAAAAATACTAATTTTTGTGTCCAAAATTTTGATTTTGGGAAATAGTGTAAATTAATAGATCTCGACGTGCTGATTTCAATTTTTCAAACGGAATTTAATTATCTCTTTTCGTTCTTGAGATATTTGCTCTCAAAGTTGTACCTCAAAAAAGTGTGTTTTTTGACTATATCTCTAAAATGGGTTGAGATACAATCTCACCGATTATACTAATCGATTCTACGGGAAAAGTTACATAAAGAAATGTTTTCTCCTCATATACGTTCTTTGGAACGATTAGGTGAAAAATGAGAAAATGAAAAAAACCTAAATTTCAAAATTTTTCCGAAGAACTTTTTTTCTCCAATACTGTTCATTTTCCAGTCTTAAGTAGATATCAATGCGCTGATTTTAAATTTTCAAACCGAATTGAATTATCTCTTACCGTTTTCGAGATATTCGTATTCAAAGTTGAGTTTTGGCAATACCTAAAAAAACAGGTTTTTTAGGTTTACCCCTTAAATGGTTAGGTTTACGACTTCGGCGACATCACCAATCGATTCTACGGGCAAAATTACATAAGTGTACCAATTTTTAGATTTTTATTTTCACGGGTACAGTTTTTAGAACGAAAAAACGAAAATGGCAAAAATCGAGAAAAATCGTAAGGGGTGCATCAGGCATTTTTTCGATTTTTGGCCATTTTCAGTTTTTTCTTTCTAGAAATTCTATCTGTTGAGATAAAAATCTGAAAATTGGTACTCTTATGTAATTTTGCCCGTAGAATCGAATGGTGAGGACGCCAAAATCGTAAACCTAACCATTTCAGAGATATACCTAAAAAATCTTATTTTTTAGGTATAATTTTGAACTGAAATATCTCGAAAACTGGAAAAGATAATTGAATTCGGTTTGAAAATTTGGAATCAGCGCATCGATATGTACTTAAGTCCAGAAAATGAAATTTTTTGGAGACAAAAAGTTTCTCAATGAAAATTTGAAATTTAGGTTTTTTGATTTTTCTCATTTTTCACCGAATCGTTCCAAAGGACGTATATGCGGAGAAAACATTTCTTTATGTAACTTTCTCCGTAGAATCGACTGGTATAATTGTTGAGATTGTATTTCTACCCATATTAGAGATATAGCCAAAAAACACACTTTTTTGAGGTACAACTTTGAGAGCAAATATCTCTGGAACGAAAAGAGATAATTAAATTCCGTTTGAAAAATTGAAATCAGCGTAGCTAGTACTTTAAAAAATATTATAAACAAAATTTTGTAAAATTTGAAAATTTTCGAGCTAAAAATTCGATATTTTCAAATATTTTCGGGTTTACGCAAAAATATAAAATCGGCGGCTTCGGGAATTACTTCCCCTGTTATTACTACATACATAAACTATTTTTGTAAGCAATATTCACTAAATCAAACTGAAAGTTCATGTCACAGATGATTAACACACCAAAACAAAAAAATGTTTATTCATGGGAGGTTATTAATTTCAGATTGTTAATAAAATACTATACAAACCTCGGTGAAAAGTTTCATTAGGTCTCGGGCTATAGGTAACCGCCCTAACTATCATCGTCCTCAACAGTAATGAAACATTTTCCACATCGGTTAGTAATATATTATTTCTCATCTCATCTAAATTGTATTTCATTTGAATTGATTGTTTCTAGGTAATTTATAATTACTTAACATTTACAAGCCATAAAAATGATAGACATATAATGTAAACAAATAACTACATTTATTTCAGAGTTTTATATGTTGTATAAAATATACCAGGTGAATATTTGAAAACCGAACACAGCTCGTTAACATGGAAAATCGTTGTTTGCAAATTATTGCACTCAATTTTAACTGAGATTTTTTATAATAAGACCAATTAATGAAATTATATTTCTCATCAATTAATCAATTTATTAATTTTTAATTGTAATTTTTATTATTTTATTCATAATTTAGAACATATCTATCATAATAAATATGTTTAGCAAAGACTTGTATAAAACAAAGTCCAAAATTTTGATATCAGATATTAATAATATTTTAAAAATGTTTTTCTTGAAAAGATTTTTCATTATACGAAATAATAATGGAAATTTGAGAAAACTGGCAAAGTATTAACAGGGAATTACTATTTATTTTAAATGTTAGGAAACTTATTACAAATATTTATTAGAAAGTTAATATTGATAGATACCAAAACTTTGGATTTTGTTTTAAACAAGTGATGGTTAAACATAATTATATTGTTGTTGTTGTTGAAAATTTTGATTAAAATAATAAAAGTTACAGTTATAAATGAATAAATTTGTAGTAAACGAGATGAGAAAATCAATTTCTTTTTATTGGTTTCATTATAAACGATCTAAGTTAAAAAGTATAACACAAATAAAATAAAAAGTAAGTATAAATTACTTGGAAATAATTATCAATTCAAATGAAATACATTTCTTCTAAAAATATTAATTTGTTGTGTTGAAATAAAAATTTATTATTAATAATATTGATAAATTTGAAATTGAGCTTGCCTTTTCATAGCTTGACGTATGTTAATAATTTAAATTTCCAATTAAAAACTATCCTAATTATGTGATAATTAGAATACGGCGAATTTAAACGTATGTATGAGGCGAAGACAAGCGTCAAATGGTTTATATTTAGTTCAGTGAGAACGTAAAAATAAATAGCGGACACTAATATTAACGAATTCCCAGAATATCTGTGACTGCGGGACTATTATATCAAACGGTTATCTCTAATGTAGCACCCATAGTACATTGTGCGTAAAATGTCCTACTGTGTCACCTACACTAATCAAGAAGCATTATGCGAGCCATACATAATCCAGCTACAATTACTATTCGGATTAAACTATCGATCAAAAGAAAATTATACCAAAGCAACTATTTCAACTACAAAATTCTTGTTTAGGATTATCTGTATTATGTGTTAAATATTGTACATACATGAGTTGCTGGTTGCTTTTCAAAGTACATTATAATGTCTATTCTATTTGTCATTCGTTTCACAATCACTTCATTTATGTTCAAAGTGATTGATCACCTTGTATATATAATCTTGAAAACCTCCATTGTGGTCAACTTCAGAAGTATCTCTGATATTTGTACTTCGAAGAAGATATAAATGTGAAAGAAATGTCTGTATCATTTACATATTCATTTAATAAACGATAAATATATAATTGTATATTATATACCAAGGTTGAGAAAACCTAGAATTAGAGCAAGCACTTCTGATTGCTCTAATTCCCGACCCACTAAAACAAAGAAACAGAGTACAATGCAGTGTAATTTAATCTGCTACAGAATGTGTTTTGTTTTCAGTAGGCCAAAAATGAGAGCAAACGCTTTAAAATGCACTAATTCATGACCCACTGAAATCAAAGCACAATCCAGAGCAGTCAAAACTGCTCCAAAATGTGCTCTGGTTTCGGCAGACCTAGAATTGGAGCAAACATTTCTGAGTGCTCTAATTCCTGACCTACTGAAACCAGAGTAGCTTAATCTGTTCCAGAATGTGTTTTGTTTTCAGTAGGCCAAGAATGAGAGCAAACGCTTTAAAATGCACTAATTCATGACCCACTGAAACCAGATCACAATCCAGAACAGCTAAATCTGCTCCAGAATGTGTTCTGATTTCAGCAGCCCAAGAATTAAAGCACACGCTGAAGCGTGCTCCAATTCCCGGCCGGCTGAACTAGAACACCTTCAGGGCATCAGATGCCCTGGAAGGCGGTCTAGCCAGACCACCAGGCGGGGAGGATGCCCAGAGGCCTGCTGCCTCCCCGGCGCCCCGCAGAGCGGGACTGAGTGCAAGCATATCAGGATCTCTGGTATATCCTGAGACGCGCATTATTATCGGTCATCTGGATTCCTATTGGCTGTTTAGGCAATCTCTAATTGTAGCTCTATTAGTGGTAATTTTAAAATGAAAATTTGTATACATAGGTATTTTGATGCGAGGAATTCATTGGTAATATTTTTAAGGATGTAACTCACACCCATTTTAGGGTATTAGTCAGTTACTAAAACATGGAAGGAGGTAATAATTCTTTAAAATAATAACAATTCAGGACAGTTTTCATTATCGACCATGGTTAATAATAATTTATTATTTACCTAGCTGACTATGTTTACCAAGTAAGCGGTAGTGAAAAACAATTTCTCATGTCAATAATAGTGGGTGTCTAGGGTAGTAGGGAAAAAAGTAAATTGAATTGATAGACAAAAAGCAATGAAATAAAAATTTCATTAGTGTAGTTGAATACATTTCGCTAATGTTATTCCGTTCCTATTTTCCATAATTTTAATTAAAACTGTCAATTGTTAAACAGAAACGAAGCGGAAAATCAAAACCGATTAAAGACAAAATACCAACCATAACAGTATAAACAAATATTTACCAACACATTTATTTTTCTATTTGTCGAAATAGTAACATGTAGGTGTAAGATGAAAATATCATTTTACCCGGGGTAATAATGGAGCAACGAGTAAACAAGTGCAAGGAGCACTTTTCCTGCACTCAGGACAAAAGCCAAAGATAAATAAATAGAAGAATGTGGAAATGAAGATGTTGCATTAAAAGCAGAAATAGCTTGTGTAAACTGTTTATATAATTTCAAACATTTCAGTACAGGAGTAAATATATCTGCTTTTATTATGTGTCTAATACCTTGATGTTTATTTTGACAACATTATAAGGTGTTTCAAAAACATGTCGACAAATTTCCAAATGTTTTACAGGAAACCGCAGATTATCGCTTTCTTTTACTAAACCCATATCTGCAAATGAGTAGAAGGAAAAGAAAAATATTTTATACGCTTATTAAATTGTATACTTTTTTTTGCATTTCATTTAAACTTACTTCTTTTAAAAATGAGATCATTCTACGGCTAATCGTTTTTGAGTTATGCGAAAAATTCAAACAAACCCTTGGAGTAATGGGCCCTTTTGACAAAGCCGATTATAATAAAAAAAAAGAAATGCACAACTAGATGCTACAATAGTCTGATAAAAAAAAAATTTCAACATACTACGGCTAATCGTTTTTGAGTTACCTATATGCGAAAAATAAAAAAAAAGCCTTCGAGTAAAGTGCCTTTTTGGCATTGCCTATTGCAATAAAAATGGATGTGCACTACTACTACTAGATGTTTTAGTAATAGTATGTAATAGTAATTGTAGAAAATTTCAACATTCTACAAATATATATTTTTGAGTTATGCGAATATTTCTATTGAAATCTGTAAACAGATTCTTTGTAGATAACAATATTTTCTTTACTTCGTATAAGAAAGTAAAAAACTTAAAATTTAAGAAATATTAATGCAATATTCAAAACCATAACTGTTTGACAATTTGCAATAATTGAATAGCTTTTTGTCATTTGATTTTCGATTACAACTTAATCTCAAAATATTTTTCTTTCTCAGTCCGATTCATTTATGGACATAAGTTTGTTAAAAAAAGTTTTGATGTCCTCTCCAACCTGAAAGTTTGTTGGTATATTTTTAAACAATATGTTCATATGTTCCTTCTTAACTGTTAAATGTCTGTGACCGTATGCACGTCATCTAAAGTGTGAAGCTCTTGAAGTTCCTAACTTCCCAGTGACATAAGTTCTGGAGCTAATGTCATATCATTAATCAATTTAGTGGAGAATATGGTACTGAGTTGACATTTGAGGGCTGCTCAAGCTTGTATTTCCATTTTAATTGAATATTTATCTAACGGAAATGACTCTACAGCACAGGTATAGAACTGTAATTCCCAAATGTACAACTGTTTTCACTAGAAACCTTCAATTTGTACGCGAGATTTCATAGGAAATATAATTGTACGTAAACAATCTGTCGTACAAAAATAATACGAGCAATCGTTTGCTAGATTCCACGAAAATGGGATGAGATATTCATATTGTCGTTATAATATAAATGTAGCTGATAATAAGTTATATAAATATATGTAAATTTCTAAAGAGTGGGCGTTCAGTTTTAATAATATCTTAAAATATAAAGTTGTTAATAAAAAAAATGGTGGGGGCGTACAGAAATATTATTTATTTTTAAAATACATTTATATTAAAAGTCGAGAGATATGAGTGGAGTGTATATATTTATTTTTTCAAGTAACTCCTTCAGAAGTAAAAAATTTGATTTGTTTAGTTATTGTTGCGCGTTCTCGTCAACAAAACATCGTATTATATATTGGTGTATTGCGCCGAAAAAAGCAATTTCAGCTCTTCTTTCATGTTCGTGGACAATATTTACCTTTCTCAACTGAAACACTACAAAGCTTAACTTCAACAGTACATAAAAACTCAACCTGTACTCGCTTGTTCACTTATTGTTTCGGTAAATTGATTACTTAGTTGCTCGTTTTAAAAATATTCTACGAGTACTTATTTAAAAGTTACATGCAGTTCAATTGTAATACTGCTGATATACTAGATGTACTCTTTGTTAGGTTACTAGCTACATGATAAATAGGTGTGAAATACATCCAAAACGACGTCACCATTGAATTTCTCTGGCCAAAATAAATATGTATACAAATTATTATTAATATTTTGGCCGAATTTATTTGGGATTTTTTAAGTAACGTAGTAGGTTAATTCTGTTTACTTGGTATGTTTGAAGTAACCCAGAACAGATCCTGAACTGATCCAACTCTCTCAGCTATTTTGTTCGGTTTGTGAGTTAAACTTGTTTTTTTTTATCTTTGTTTACATTGCTTTCTATTTCTATTTCTTTCACAAATTATATCTTTTATAAGTTAAATGAAAAGCTTAAATAAGTAACTTTAGCAAATAATTTGAATTTACTAGTTAAAATTATCACCAATTGTAAACTTTGATTGCTTATTTGGTACCAACCAGAGTAGTTTAGGATCAGTTTAGCGTTGTATTCTAATTTCCCAAATAAATATGACCATTATATTTCAGTTTGCAAATCAACCAATAAAACTGCACTATTCCGGTATCTCCGTTTCCGGTTAACAAAGCTTACCGGACTCCGCAGCTTTGACTTCCGTTTCGACGAAGCTCCGGGGAGTTAGTGGACCTTAATGTAGTAATTCGTAGCCTTTTTCTATGGACTAGACTAACTTTAGTTCTGGAGCAAACCAGGTTCAGTTTAAGCCAAGAATTAGCTGGTCTAATTCTTGGCCTACAAAACTGAAAGGTTCATTTCATTATACAGGGTGTTTCTATACCTCTGCACAAAACTTTAATGATATAAAATGATTGTAACGAAATGCGGAACATAGTAATTTAATATGGGATATCAAAAAATTGCGGATACTCTCTCGCCTGACAGATTTAGAGCAAAAGTAAAAGAACGAGTTTATTAAATATAAAATGTTATATTTTCGTAGGGAATCATATAGTCATGGAAATAATAGAAAATATATATGGGTCAGTTGTGACAGTTAATGATGTGTCATTACAGATAATTTTATATATTTGTATATTATTTAAGAAAAATAATCTAAATTCAACTTCAATAATATATTAAAATGCAGGCAATAAGAATTATAATTTATGATACCTCTCTAAACTGTCACATGAATATTTTCTTTTATTTCCATTTTCGAAAGTATTACATTTTATATTTAATATATCGTGTAGGTACTGCAAACGTGCTGTTGCATCACTTATGATCTTATCTGATGTAGAATTTAATTTTGAGTAACTATGTACATTGTAGTTTTGCTCTAAATCTATCAGGTTAAATGTTAAAGTCCTATGTTCCGCGTTTCGTTCCACAGACTGTATAATTTGATATACTGATTGTAGAAGAAAAATATATTTTTTTTAAATTCGCAAAAATAAGGGCAGTGTATTCGTTACGTACTTTTTAGTGCCACTGGATATAAAAAATTTAATTATAAATTAAATAAAATTAAAGCATCTATGCACTTATTACCTAAAACTATATTTATTAAATTTGTACTTATAAATAAAATTTTTAAATATATCTGAACAATATCACATTCTCCAATTAAAATGTTGTTTTTAAATTTCCAAATGAGTCACCTCTCACGACATGGCCGCTTTTGGAAACTACATCAAAGGAGCCGACAGAAAATGTCTCTACTGCTTATTATCTATACTGTGGTACCACTTTACATTTCAGAGCAATATGTGAACGAGTTCAATGGATCAGGAATTAGATTGTGAATTGTATATATTGTACCAGTATGTTGAGAATTAGAGCAAATGTTAGGGCAAACAGTTTAAATGGAATCAAACGGGTCATGGTTTTATCTGTATACATTTTCCCGCGAAGTCTTACACTTATAGAAAGCTTGGTCGATGTGAATAGATGTATTCGCTATCATGGCAGTATCTGGTCGCAGTTCTTATGAAGAGTGATGCTGTGGAACCCGTGTCAGACGCCTGTGACGTCATACATCACAGCAGATCTGGACAAATCACCAGGCGGGACAGACGAACATACGTCATCGTGTCCTCTACACATCCAGACGCTGTAGGATGCCCCACAAGCAGAAATAAATGGTCTGGCCTTTAAAAAGTGACAGGAGAATGCAGCTAGAAAGGAGAGCGCACTCTTGGATGGGAGAACGCCGGATGTATGATGTCAACTATGTATACATACCGGAAGTTTCAGCTCAAGCATTAGTCATTACTAGACTTTGGAAAACATGCAAAATGCGTAAGTGCATACTTGTATATTTTTAAGAAAATCAAATAATGCAAAGGTATGCAAAATAAATAATTGCATATTTTCCAAATTTTTTACATCTGGTGATTTTAAATTGTTACTTTAAAAAAACAATCATGTGAATAGGTATAATAAAATTTTATGTTCAGCCGGGTGAACCTCTAGGATGCTTGCTTTAATTTGATATTATCTGACATTCTTCACATTCAACAAATAATTCTCTCATTCATGATAATTTCAAGTTCTCTTTTTAGTTTGGATTTTACAATTTTCTATAATTCTTTAGTCAATGATCATTACTTTTTTTTTTGAAACGTTTGTGCGAAGTGTTTATTAAAAGAAATTTTAAAGATGCCGAAAAAAACAACAGATAGAAATTATGTACTAAGAACGTAGATACCATGAAAAAAATATTTTAAATGTCGCGAATATTATTTTCACTGTTCGTAACAAAAAAGGCATATACATTTTATCCTCCACACATGTTATATTGCTTGTCATTGTATCTTTCATACATTCAACCTTGCACACCTTTTATCGTGTACACTTTTAATCCGCGAAAAAAGTTATCTTACACACATTTTGCGCACATTTTATTATCCAAACATTTTATCTTCCACTCATTTTATGTTCCACACAAACCTCGGGCTTTAGAAAGAGATTTACATTATTTCAGTTAATTACAACTATTCTCATATATCTCACTGTTTGTTGGTTCATATTATATAGTAACTATGTTATAAAATCTTCTGTACACTATTTTTTTATTAAATGTCATTTTGAAATGTCAACTGTCAATAAAACTTTTATGTATTTTATATCAATGAATAAAAGTTGGATAAAATGTTGTATGGCACAGGTGTGTTAATTATCTAAGTCACTTGAGAAAAATACACCACTCGGCTTAACGGCCTCGTGAGCTAAACATTTCTCATATGAATTATTTGTAATGTAACACACTTGTACCATAAATAAATATTATTTCATTAATAACATAATTATAAATATTTAAATTATTATTAAACCATTTGAACTAAAAATGTTCGCTAGAAATGATCTACCCTTATTTTCGCGAATTTAAAAAACCTTATTGTTCTATCAGTGCAGAGGTATAAAAACACCATGTATAACTGGAATTCAAAGTAATGACAAATTCGTAAATACTTGCATCTTACAATGAGATTAAACACACGATATGTATGTGTACATATCTTTGGCAATATCATTTCTATTTTGGAATGAGGAAAATGCATTTATAATTAATTAATTCAAAAACCTTCAAATACATGTCCTTAATAAAAAACACATTCAATTCTATATAGGAACTAAATCAGTTTCTTCCTATATAGTCTGCAATATCTACTTATACCTTACAAGTGCAAAGCTAATGTCTAAGTACGTCTCCTTATCAGAAATACATAGTAATTAATTGCCAGACAGACGCACTCGGCGAAGTTCAATAACAATGCAAATGTGACAACACGATTGATTGAATAGTCGCCTATGATAAACAAATTACAAATGGTAAATACCGTACTGTTCTCCAGGGGATGAGTGCTAATCAAATATTTAGAAACATTAGTTGGTGTTGGATTATTACACAACCTATAAACTACAAAAAATTGTTTGTCAAACATCAAATTAAATTCATTCTCTTGAGATATCGAATCTACTGTTATAACTTTGAATAAATTTAGCCTATGAACCACAGAATATTTACACACAGAAGCGACACTCCGTGTCGGTACCTTTCATGTTCCCCTATACAGTTCTATGACCTTGAAGCATTGTGTAGACCTTTAAATTTGTGCTCTTCCCCTATCTCTCTCTAAGATGTGAGGAAACTTTCCGATGTTAAACAATGAGCCCTTTAAATTTGCGCACATTCTCCATCTCTCTAATTTTCGTTTCTCTGTCTTACTGTCGCTTTTGTATAAACCTATTCTGTGCTATGAACAGAATTACCACAGAACCAATAATATTGTAATGAACGAGACTCACCGTAGATGAGTCATCACGCCTGACCTGTCTGAGCAGGTAGTCGCGTTAAAGGTCAAGTGTTCAATTATTCGGGAATATTATAGAGTCCAGAAGGTTCTGGAATATTCAAGATTAGCTGTTCGCAGGTAGTAAAGGGTCGCATCGGGCGTCTCACGAAGTTTGTATCGGTCAGAGTATGAAGAGTCACTGAAGAAAGTCAATGTCGGTCAGTGCATGTCAGCGACATGTAAAGTAGAATTAAATAAATAGTTGATGATATAAATTAATAGTTAGTGATACAAATAAATATAAATATATTCTGGAAATAAATATTACGTAGTTTTAACAGTGTAAATAAATGTTCGTAGTGATTAAGTCTTTATTAATAATAATTACTTATAATTTAGTGTTAATATTTGTTTATTTATATTGGTACTTACTTTTATTATCTTTTTATAATTTATTATTCGTATATTAAACTTAGTTATATAAATAATCGTGTTTCAATTGTTTTAATCATATTTTACACTTCACCTAAATAAATAAACGTTACGATATATATTTAGAAATTAATGAACGAGTATAAAAGAAACAATTATTAGTGTTATTAGTTGGTGTATTATTTATTTTTGCAATATACCTTGACCCATACCTCGTTTTAGTGTTTCAGTTCAGAATTTGGGACCGTTGGCAGTGATGTGTATCACTAAATATAAATATCAACTCATTTCGCACGAATATTCGTTTGTCAGCTACACTGTTTTAATTTTAATTAAACTACAAATAATATGGACAAGTACCTGTCACCCGTATGATTCAGGCATGATACCGAGTATTTTTTAATTTTTGCAAATTGTTTTCGCAGGAATTGATATTTTATAACGAATGAACAGCCCGTTGATGGGCGGGAGCCTTTCAGGATGTGGAGCCAGGATATAAAGGATAATGGCCGGATAATGATACTGCATTAAGCGTAGTCATTTAGATTTTTTTAACATCGTGATAGATTAGCTAAGTTCAGGAGCTAGAACTCTTTTTAATTAGATACTTTAGCAAAAAACGTTTTAAACAGCTAATGTACAGAGTGCATTTCGACATTGTGTTAAATATACTTTCATCTGACAGCAGAATAATTTGTCTTTCGGTAGTACTTCATACTCAATGGGTAAACAGTACTTCTGAAGGTTTGACTCTGCCTTTTAATCAAGATTTTAATAGGATTTTGAATAGAGTTTGACCACCTGAAAGAAATATTGTATCCAGACTGTTTCATTTACTACAAAAATACTCAAACCACAGTTTAGATAATTAAGTAGTAATGATTTTGTCTCTCTCGATGACTGATCGGAAAATATTACACAACATAACATATAATTTGACCATGACAGAGACATATTTAAAAAAAACTATATAATATCAAAAATATTTAAAAATGAAGTATAAAACCTTTAAATTAAAATAAAAAACATATCATAAGAATGATTGTGTTGGTGTGACTGAGAATTTTTTTATTATTGTTATGCCGATGTAATATTTTTTCTTTCTATAATTTTTGACTTAAAATTGTTATTAATAAATTTTTAAAAATTCAATTTTAATAAACATAATTTGAATCATATCTGCATCTATGCTTTAGTTCTATATTATTCAAGTCACTTACTAAGTTTGCTACAATGCTATTTTTATAAATAAAATTTTCACCGAATTTCTCACGGTCGCTATCTTCTGAGAGGAGATTTTTTAGTCATGCTTGCTGTTTTAGTTATATTGTCTAAGAAACATCACATCACAAAAACTCTTAATTATGACGAAATAATTAATAATTTTGTAAATGTGCCAGATGACACAAATAATTAACTTTGCCCAGGGTGCAAAATTATCGAGATACGACACTGTAGTAGTGTTTCACGGCTTGACTAGATATTCAAGTTATTTGACTTGACATGAAATTAAGTCAAGTTCAAGTCAAGCAGCAATAATCAAATACCAAATCAAGTCAAGTAGTAATATTGAAGTACTTAAAAAATCAAGAAGTTCTTCAAGAAAGCTTGATTTTTTATCAATTTAATAGTTTATTATCAATAAATAACAATCCGAAACGGTTGTGTTCCATTTCCGTCTCATTCTACAGAATACAAGTTTCTAAATCAAACAACTTACTACTTAATGACCGTTTATGTATACGCAATTACGCAGTCGTTGTAGTTAGTTTGGGTTAGGGTCCTTCTAGATATATGTTATGTATATTTAGTAGCGAAATTAATCTGTGATTGATTACTGCACCCTTTTGGGGTCAGAAGGTAAATTAATTAATACATACAACGCCTTACTAGGTTTTTAGGACTTAGCTGTTTTATATATGTCAATTATGACATGTTCCTAGTTGTAGTTACTTATAACCTAATTTAAGACAATCTACATTAATTTCGTTAAAATTGACTGGTTACCCTTTACTACGATCTATTATCAAAAAATATTAACTAGATTGAAATTGCTTGATATCAAGTCAAGAAGCTACAACAAAAAATCAAGTCATCAAGTAATGAATTAAGTCAAGTAATATTAAGCTACTTGACTTGATGAAATACTGTACACAGATAATTTGCTCTGAGGAGGGGCATTTCTAAAGACCGGGGGTGCAAAAATAAATGAACTTAAACCTATGACAACAGTACAACTTGTAATTAAATTTGCATTACACAATAAACCAGTGATGGAGGTTAGGGAATTTAGGAAACGCGTGTCAAATATGACACACCAAGATAATCAGGGTGACACGCATTGTTTACGAACAGTCTTCTTGTTTTCTTCTTCTTACTTTTTTGAGACCTTAAATTTGTCGTTAAATAATTTGAAACCGACTAACAGATGAAGTTAGTAGCGTTTAATTGAGCTTAAATTGCACGAAACACCAATCTTCAAATGAAGATTTATCAAATGTTATTCAACAACAAAAAGGACACTAATGAAACCTCACATCTATTACTGTTTAACACATGCGTTTTCTTAGGTAGTATGCAGCTATATAAATAATTTTTACATACATACTGAGGATTTGAAGAATAAAAATAGATCTGCAGGCGTGAACTTGAGTTTTTCCAGTTTGGTCGTGCATGAGTGCATGTTATTAAAATTATAAAATCGTGATTGGTCGTGAGCGTATTTGGAAAGTCTAATACCTAATGAACAACTGCTCCTTTTGAAGAGCAGTGTGATTGCTACTTTCCAATATCCGTGATTGACCACAATTTATTATGGCTTATTTTATTATTACTACATAGAATTACATAGAATACCTATTTTTTTTACACACCTCTGCTACAAGCTAACGTAACTAATGTTACTGTTCGCGTTTAAATATTCAGTACCAAAATTGGAAATTTTCGTTAGTAAACAGAATTGTAACTTCGTGAAATATTTAATGCATACAGGGCCGGATCTATAAAGTGCGGGATTTTATTCTTCACTCTCAATTGATAGAATCGTTAGATTCTTTAGTTTGTCTTGCTCTCTGGTTTTAATTCTGAAAATGTGCACTCACCTGAAGAAAAACCCTGGTGTCTGGTTTTAATTCTGAAAATGTGCTCTCGCCTGAAGAAAAACTTAATAGTTAATTAAAAAAATCTTGGAAATTCACAACTATTAATTAATTTAAGATTCTCAAAAGATCTTTTTACAGTATATTTATTTATTTATTTAATTTACAGTGTTCACTAGACTTCCAGAAACAGGACTAGTCGAACACAAGGTTTTTTTATTTTTGGATACAGGTTTGCAGTCAGCGGGAATTGAAAAGCGCTAACCAAGTGAACCATTGCTCGTAATATATATTTAAAAGCTAATAATTGTTTCCGATCGGTCCAATTAGCTCATATCCGGCCCTGAATGTATATAATAACTAATTGTGACTGTGATCACGAATCACAGGTTTCTATACAAGTATTGTTATTAAGTAACAACAGCGACACGAATAACGACTTGTGATTTTATCACAGTTCAGGGATTTTCGCTCATTATTAGAAAAGTCACTTCTAGCTCGATTTTCGAACCATTAATAGCAATGTATAGTGTATAATAAAACGAATTATAGATATAATTAATAGTTTTTGGACTGATTTCGTTGTGTATAGGATATAATACTTATGATGCACGGTTATTGTTTGGGGGTACAGTGCAAACATATTAGAAATTTATTGAAAGCATACATCCCAGAGCCGTAATTAAATCTCTAATTTGCTATAAACTGATTAACTAAATTCGGTTTATATTTTACAGTCATGGCACTAATACTGTTAGTGTAAGCCGCCATCAAATCCCTATTCGATAATTAATTACTCCCTCTATATGTAGCAAAAATACGCTACACGTTCTATGAATACACGGTACTTCATTATCTTTTCTCGGCTTTCTTCAAGAAAGCTGCTTCTCTGTTTACAAATTTCATAATTATAAAGTTTGAATTATACAGGTGTTTATTTGTGTTTATTAAATGGGCCACCATTGCTATCTCGAGTAATATAAGATCTACAAAGAAGGTTAAATGCGCAAACAGTTTCTATTTTACAAGACAAAGAACAGAAAGATTATATTTGTGTAACAAGAGCAGAAAGTCGCCTATTTCCGACGAGGTGTGAAAGTGAATCACACAAGGTAGGAAATAGGTGATTTTGCACGAGTAACACACTATACTTTTTCGACCACACTGCTAAACGTTAAGGAACAATAATACATTCACGAAAGCTATTTGACATACGAAACATAACCTCCCAATATGTACCTTCACGCATGTGCAGTGTAGACAATTACTGTGAGAAATTACATCAATACTATGAGAAATGATTTCTCACAGTTTAATTCACGATTGTGGGAAATACTCAAATTTGAAGCTTTCCATATTGGTTCTAGTAAAAAATATTTTTTCAACCAGTGGTTGTCAAAATACGGAAACCAACTTTTTTATTTTAAATGTAAACATATATTATTTATTTGCTTGTACAGTAGAGCATTTAATTCTGAATTCAATGGTCTAATATTATCATACCGTTTCGTAACGATTTTTTAAAAGAAAAATTCGTCTAAATTTTTATATTAATTTGATTAAATAGAACAATAATTTGTGCCATGAATGGAAAAACTAAATTGAAGTAATTTTTCAACCTGGAATCAGATTGAAATTTGTAGCAGTAAAACTTCATTTAATTTTTGTAAATATTTCTTTATTATAATTAAATCTTAAAATAAAATTTCATTCATTATTCTTTAATATATTCTTTCTGTCATGGCATTCTGAGTAAAAAATACGTCTACCTATTCTGTTTTCCATTAATTGTTGTTATTAATGTCATATTTTAATCAAATTAATATTAAAACATTGTATTTATTTGTTTCAATAAAAATCGTTATATTCATATTTAAAATAAAAAGTTGGGTCCCGTATTTTCTGTATAATAGAAATTGTTTGTCAATTTAAGCGTTTTTGTAGTTCTTCTATTTCTCGAGATAACAATGGTGGCCCATTTAAAATGAACATCCTGTATACTGGCATTGGCTTATACATGTGCTTCGTAATAATTACTAAATATATTTTAAAGTTAATATTTGCGGGGTATTTTTGTGCGAGCGCCATTTTCTCCAAACAATTCTATTTCCATTAGGGCGTGATCTGCTGTGAGAATTCCTGCGGGTGTAGTTATCCTGCTGCAAGGATTGCTCCTGCAGTTGACCCTGTGACCTCTAACACGTGCCCTTTAATCCTCACCGCTCCCTCTCAAATCCCTGGGTCTTGTAATATTTTCTATATAAGATAAAATTGTAGTACAAGTCTCTATTCTTGTAACAGATAGAGATATATATTGCTATTTTTTATTTTTGCAGTAACATAAGTACTTTAAAATTAGATTTACGAGTATATATGCAATTATACTGGAAATACGATCTTTTTAAATGTCAAGCTATAATTTATTTCTGATAAATGTCTTAGATAAATGCATATTTCCTAAGCTTATTTTCTCCACTTCTATTATTAGAGTCGTTTTATATAACAGATAAATCACTCATCTAAGTAATAAAATAACGTGTAAGCTTTATAATTTCACGTACACACATACATTGTCTTTTTAAATTTCGAAAAAAGAATAGAAGATTTAAAGCCGTTTTAGAGTAGTCTATAAACTGTACAAAATATTGCACCATATTTGGTTCAATTTAAAATAGCTAGTATCAAACAGCAAATTGGTTGACATTGTATACGATTTTAAATGTGTAGAAAAAATAGAACACGTTCTATTTTTCATACAATCTGTCTCCAATTTGACTATGAGCATGCGCATGCATGATGTTTATTTGTTTTTATTGCATGTAGTGGGATTAAAGAAAACTTAGTATTGCTACTGGTAAAGTTGAAAGTATTGCAAACTTAAATTAATTTATTTACATATTCATGGAAAGTGCGCAAAATCAGAGCCAATATATTGTACAAGAAATTGGATTAGTATCATACAAAACTTCGTTGAACCTAACAATTTTTGGTACAAGATATTGTACCATATCTTGTACTATTTATTGTACCATATATAGACTAGTCTAAAGCGGCCTTTATTTGTAATTTACATCAAGCAAAGACAAATATGATGAAAATGAAAAGCGAACATTGCATGAACATGTATATGATTTATTTATATAATCAAACAATACAATTGTGATGATCTGTTATTGTTGATGATTTAGAAATAATATTGAACGGCATTGTTGTGGGGATATGATTGTTGTCTGTGTTTGATTTGCGGCTTTGATTGATGAAAACGCTCGGATATTTGTACTGCGGTTAAATGTTCTAGCAGCCCAGCGCAGTTCAAAGGAAAATCTGCATTGTCATGGATATTTTCGTTTTTCCCTCATGGATTTACAGTTTTGTACACACTTTGTAATTAAATTTAAATCACGCGTAGTACTTAAATGGAAACTTGCTTGTAGTTTTTTGACTAGAAAATGCAGATTAAACAAGTATTTATTAAAAGTGTCTTTTATTTATTTCTAATTAATTTAACGTGAATTTCTTATTAAATACTAAAATAATATTCTCTGGCGGTATAAAGCATTGATATTTAGCATAGACTGAGAAATATATTACTTAGTCTATGAGGTTAGGAATCATATATAGAGTGATGAAAATAAAAACGAGAAAACCGTGAACAAATTATATGCAGGTTGGTGACTTGAACTGCTTCCCTAATTTTTTAATCGAAAAATCTTAGTAAAAATTGTAGTATAAAGCATAAAATTTTGTATTTGAATCAATAAGCAAACTTAATTTTACATGTATTGTTTGCTCAGAAATTAGCTATGAAAAGGACGTAATCATCCCTAAAATAGCAGTACCCAAAAATAACAAATGATTAACGATTTATCTGTCAAGGTAACTGCGTTAGTTTATTTTTATTTTTATTTGTAATTACAGTTTGGTCAATTTATGCTAAAAATATAGCAATTTTATTTTGTTTTTATTTTTTAAATTTAAAATTAATTTTTATAATATTGTTATTTGCTTACAATCTGTATTATATATAACCCATTTTTATAAAAAAAAAACCCTTTACCCTTCTCCCTATGGGCGCTTATGTGTAATACGCCACTGCTGAAATTAATCAACCCATTTACATTTTGTGGGAAAATATTATGCAGTAAATTAATTTATTTTTGTACATATTTGTGAACGTGGGAAGGGATGCGTTTTACCTGTCAAAGAATTGGTGGATTATATTTGTAAATATTAATTTAATATTTTTTTAATAAACCAACGACAAATATTTATTAAATATAGTTGCCTCTATTTATTGAGTTTTTATAAAAAAAATAATCAATAATTTATTTGTTTAGTTCATTTGTTAATCGCTTATTTAGAGTAAAGGAGAGCGTCCTAGTGATCACTTTTTCAGAAAAACAAATACACATTTATTGTGTCACATTATTTTGTTATTGTAATGTATGTCAAAATGAAAAACAATATTCAAATTTTTATCGCGCATACTTTACATTATAGGTATAAACAATTTCCACTTTAAACTTATGTCCACATATCCCCACTCTCTCCTACTTGGCCATTTTTCAAGATATTATCTTTGCAATAAGAATAAGATAATTGTCGGATGGGAACGACCTCAGTGTTTATTATTTAAACGTTATGATATGTGTTGACCCATATGTAGACGTGATGTAATTTGTCCTAATTGTCTCTGTCCGTCTTTCGACAGACCTGTGACAGATCATTAGAAGATATTAACAATGCATTTTTCAAAGTTATTTTTGTATATAGATGTCTTGCTTTTAATCTCGTGTCAGACACAAATGCGGGAGAAAAAAGTCGAACAATTGAAATGTCATTTCAAGTTTTCTAAATTGATATTGAGTATTTACAAATACTTCTGTATTTCATAAAAACGGTTTCCCAAAGAAATCTCTTCAGGGTTTTTTTTTCGATAACAATTTAATGTATTGTGATCAATTCTATATGGGCGCATCCACCATTATATACAAATAGTTCAAATTTTACCGAAGAAAAGATAAGAAAATGAATCATTATTTGCAGAAACAATTCTTTTTTCATTTATGTTGGTTTGTTGTGTTCATTATTTGCGAAATGACACCTTATATCAAATCGATTTATTTTCCTTACAAAAGATTAATTTTCTTCCTTTCATATTTCACAATTGTGATATTTCATTTAGTCTTGTTTGGTTTTTCTGAGAAAATGTCTCTGTCAATATATTCCGATCAAGTCTGCGGTGATGGTGGAACAAGCGAATGCACTATGAATAAACCGTCATTGTCCTATATATTGGAACACAGCCTAGGGAGTAAAGGGTTCATGGCAACTTCTAAAAGCGGACGACTTTACGATTTGTATAATTTATTATACTGTAAAATATTTTCGGGTATATGGTTGAAGTAATGATTAAAACTTTAGACTTTAAAAGGTTCGGATAATTAAAATGTAATGAATTTTAAAGATTTTAATTGCCTGCGAAGATTATGAACTTTCCAATATATTTAAACTGTTTTAAAGAGTTTTGAATGTTTGCATATTGAATAAATTGAATAACACAATGTTTCTTTTCAACAGTTTCAATGGAAAGTAAGAAATAAAGAACCGCAAATATAAATGTACCAATTTTCTAAAGTGATGAATGTTGGTACTTATGTGTAATTCGGGTTGCATTGTAGTTTTTATTATAACATAACATGACATATACTCTATGGCAATACTTTTAAAAAATATATGCTAGTCTTAAAAGAATTTTTATTTATTTATTATTTACAATTACTAGTACTACATACATACATTACTAATTAGCAATTTTTGCATTAACCTAATTTACATGTACAATATAATAGTAAGTTGTATTAATATCTGTAATTATATCTTTAATTTTGCTATTTACAAATGGGTTTCAAGTAGTATTTTACAAGACAAGATTTCTTATCTTGTTTCGAAAAGCAAGACAAGAAATTTAAGTAAATTTTATCTTTCATTACTCTTGTATACAAAAATTGTTATTAACAATTTTGATTATAAAAATAATTAAAAAAACATGTAATAAACACTGTACAAAATTTTATACGTCAGACTAATGTTATCTTTCTACAAAATTACGTCAATTTAAATTTAAAATTAAAACTTATTTTAAGTATTATAACAATTACAAAATATTGGATTTAAATAAAAATTAACAACAAAATTTTGCAAATGAACTATTAATATAATTCGTGCCAAATTTCCGCCGAGAAATCCGTGTACTAATTTTATAATTATTATTTATGATAGTTTCAATTTTAGTTTAATAAGCTTCATATTAAATTATCATGTTTAATAAAATATATTATGTTTAAATTAAATTATTTATTGCCTTCATAATGAAAATTATATTTGTGTTAATAATTTAATGTTACTCTTATTTTTATTTTCGAAACAGTATAATTATATTATACATTACGTTATCGGATAAGAAGGGCGCCAAAATTTAAACCGAGACGCTCGAAACCCTAGGTCCGAGGTTAGTCGAAACATTACCTAGGGGCCATTTTTGGGCCAACCGGGGCCAAACTTTAACGGCGAGTATCTCGAGAGCGAAAATTGTTAAATTCGAGTTAAATATCTAGAATGTACGCAGTGAGATCTGTCTAATTGTGTGTAAAACTCAATTTTTGTAGCTCATCTATTTTTTGGTGGCGAACCTCTTTTTACCCAAAATTTAAAAATATGACGTACTGTTAATTTACCGCCGAAATTCTAGCATACTACGATCACAATTACAAAAGTTATAAGAAATCAGATTTTTTTTACGAAATGTTCTTCAATTTTTTTATATACTCGTACATATGTAATTTCTATAAATTTAAACTATTTTTTGATAAGGGAGTAGTATTACTAATTTAATTTAATAATTATTGTATTGATATTTTTATTTTGATTTATCAAATAGAGAACATATTAGAGTCTCGGTGAAAGAAATACGTGCAAAATATTTAGAATGTTCGTTAAATATTCTGTAATGAATTGTGCGCCGCAATTCGAGCAATCTGTAGTGTAGGTAATGAAACTGACTACGCATCTAACGCGCTTTAAGAAAATAATGAAAAGCTGCAAGTGCAGCGTCGAGCTGTCCGCTTAGATTATTGTAATAAACGATGAGATTAATTACATTACCCAGAACAACACTGTAAATACTTCAAAAGCAAAACAGTTTGCTAACTCGTTTAATTGCAAAAATCAGTTGACGACTAATAGCCATTTAATTCATTAAAACATTTTAACTTTAAATTATTTAAAACTTTATCATTAAAATTTGTTATCCCTATAACGAAAAATAAATATAAAGTATTACGTCGTAGTATAAAGTTAGGAATTTTCGTTACAAATCGGAATTCTTTAGTGAGGCTTTCGTATCTCATTGTGCTTTGTGATTGCTACTGTCATATCCGTGATTTTAAAGCTTTATTGTGATCACAGTCATTGTACGGTAAAATTCGGAATTTATTGTTACTAATTGGAATTGCTAGTTCGTAAAACGTTTAATGTATAAAAAAGCAATTGTGATCACAAATTACTGGTTTAAAAATATTGAGTAGCAATATGTGAGTTTTCACTATCAGTGACTAAATCACAGTTTGTGAAATATTACTCATCAATAATAATTAATGATATGTTGTTTCTCAGACTTAAATACTTTTTTTTTTTACAAAAATTGGGTGCTAAATATATAAGTAAATATAAATAGTTTTGTTTTAATTCTCAAAGGTCATTGATTTTCTTGCATCCTTCAGGATAATTGGATAGATATATTTGATCCTGTTTCGAATTTTCCTCTAAATGTTTGTTTTATAAGCCCATTAATGAAATCTTGCTTTTACTTTACGAATTTCACTCGAATGGTAAAAGTAATGGAATTGCGAAATGTTGATGCTAATTTACTACTAGGAATATATTTTCCACTGGATT
Organism: Stenolophus ochropezus; assembly: GCA_035578165.1. Classification (NCBI taxonomy): domain Eukaryota; kingdom Metazoa; phylum Arthropoda; class Insecta; order Coleoptera; family Carabidae; genus Stenolophus; species Stenolophus ochropezus. Next base: position 24,233,317 of record JAQOWZ010000005.1, on the reverse strand, counting down.
TAATCGACAACATTTTTCATAGAAATGTATATTTTTAAAATAGAAAAATATTTATCATTTGCTAAATATTAATGTGGTAATAAGAGAATAATATGGTCTATTATGTTAATGATTTTTATTTTGGGCTCCACAATCATTGTAAAAATAAGCAATTGCATGACAGAATCTACCGAATTTACGAGAGAAATATTAAAATACTGTGACTAATGTTGTTTCACATTCATATTAAATTTTAACTACCATGAGCATGCTATGCATCTGGCATACTGTTCCTCACACAAATATGTGTTTACTTCGTAGAATTCGATTTTGAATAAATCCCAATATTGACAACACATAACTCATGTGGTTTCTCAAACAGGTGATTCAGTAAGCCGTGAATGATACATTTATATTTGAGAAGTATTATTTGGTTGTGTTTGTTTTTCTTGCAACAAATCACGTTAAGATTAATTAGTTTTATTTGTCTGCAAGTAATTGAAACGCAAGAATGTGTAATAAAAGGAATGGCGATCAATAGAAACCAAACCCTACACGTGTCCCGGCTCCTCCACCAAATATCTGTCATACCTAGCGCTTGGCTCGTCGCCATCTGACACTCCACCAGCACCAGCTCCAATAGATAAATACATACATTACCGAAACTAGACTCGCTCGTTTCAAACTCACGCCTCTTCAAATCTTACTGCGTGCAATTATTTTGAACTAATAATAGACCATTTCCTAATTAACATTACAACAGTGGAAATGAAATCAACAACCACAAAAATTATAAATGAATTCAGTAGATTGGAAGAAATTCAAATTGAAAATTAATTTTGGAGAATGATAGTGATAGAGACGAAGATGAATTACTTTTATTGTTATGAATTATTGCGTAAAAATAAAAGTAAAAAGGAAAGGGTTTACGATGTCAACATGATGAAAAATGATTTTGGTGAATTTTATCATCTCATAGACTAATTGCGAAAAAATATAGATAAATTTAAAGTACACGTTCGAATTAGTCCGGAGAAGTTTGATTAACTCTTAGTCATTATTAAAAAATGATATTGAAAGTCTGAAAAGGCAGTACCGAGGTTAGCTACGTTGTAAAAATATAGCCGACAATCAAACACGATGTAATGTGGCGTATATGGCGAACGTAGCGAACATAGCCAACATAGCATATTAGTGTCTATGTGGCCGGATATACTGAAAATACTGAAAGCTATTATTTTAATGCATTCTGAACATAGATCTTAATCTAATCCAATTGAATATGAATAAAGTCGTTCGTATCTACAAGGAAATATGAGAAATCTTTTTAAACTTGATTTGTTTTAGTTATTTAACTTTGAATTGTTTAAGGTACCTATTTATTTAATTGAAACAAATCAAATTTAAAAAGATACTAATGACTTTATTCATATTTCGCGCCAATTGGATTAGATTCAGACCCCAAGAAAATGGCCGTCGCAGGCTTCACTTTCATATACTTTGTATGCTCTATTCAGAAGTGTAGATATCAGTGGCATACACATACACTATGATACTGCGTGAAAGTTTCCATTTAAATACAGGGACTCAAACTTTCTTAATGAATATACCTTAAAGGCAGTGGCGGTTCGTCATACAGGATCTTCGGGGCCTGGTCCCGCTTATACTCCTACAATATATTTTTTATTTTTCTTATAGTACTAAAGTTGCAGCAATCGTTAATATATAAGAAAATATATGTAGAATTATAATTTATTTACTCATGTTTGATATATTATTTTATCGCTTTGGGGTCAGCACAAAAAAAATGGATTTTAATATTTTTATTTGAAAATTAATATACGTAAAAATAAAAAAAAAAATGGAAAACCTCATACTCATCTTAATTTTGCAAGTTCTGTTGAACTAATAAATTAAATAGATGTTCATAAAACACGAGTAAATGCAAATATAAAACGTAGCGGTATGTATGTAATTTGTAGGTTTATGTAAGCGTAAATTATAAGGGCTTTATACGGCATTATTTTACATGGTTGGAGTGTGCTAGGAATTATTTTTGCCAGCGTGAACATAGGTAGGGCTGACAAAATTATTTTAAAGGGTTCACACGTACATGAATTGTACATTAACTACAACAGAACATGCCAAGTAATTCTTAGAATGTAGGACATGAGAACTTTCACTGTTACATGTTTAAATCCACCCTTCAAGAAATGTCATGAAAAATTGTTTTATACTAAATATTTTAATCCTCACACATATATCTTTAGTTAATAAATTATATTTAATTAAAAATTCATCCCGGGAACAATGAAATAAATCATCCGACGGAATTTAGTTTAAATAAATTTCCAGTTTCCAATAAACATGATGTATGTTTAATAAAGTGTATTATATCTGGCTCTATTGTGACAGGCTATCATGCGATATTAACAGTGTTACATGTAGTGTGTCTGTGAAAAGAGATTAGAAAAATACTGGCGATTAGCGGGTAAAGGTCATTTGCTCTGAGAGAAATTGCGAGTTAATTTCATTTCAACGTCCAACTCTCATTTATTTGCGCTTTTGTTATTTGCTTAACAAAAACTACTTCACACTTGTATTAGTACAAGAAGATAATTTACTGTATATACACACATGTAAATTAAAAATAAACTATAAACATATTCATCCGACAGCCACTATAAAAGCTTTTATACAGACTGTATCCGTATTTCAGGAAAATATTTCAGGGTATATACTGCAAGATATACTAATCACAGAACAAAAATAAGGGTGGTTTATTTAAACTGAAGATTTTTAGTACCACCAAAATAGCGTACTTTTGAAAGCAACAGTACCTACAAACATTCATTATCAAAATTACATTACACAATTCCAATTTCGTTTAGAAACATAATAATGTTAAATATCGTATAGCTGTATTTAAATTTAAGACATTTGTAAAAATAACAACAATTACTTACATATGTAGGACTCGATCCTTGATCTAATTATCGGTTATAAGTATTGTTTAAAATTATCCTCAGTTCTTGCTACACGTAATGCAGCACGTTAAATAAATGATGCACTACAAGTCTTACAACTCACTATCACTGTAGGCTTTTATTTTCACAAAACTGCACTGCACTACACAATGAAAATAAACCAGTAAAAATAGAAGTTTAACTATAATATCGACGAAAGTAAATATGTAGCTACTGCCAGATTACATTATTAATTACATAACATCAGATCTTTATTAGGCGCTATGTAAGCAATTACTTGCAGTGGCGTCGACTTTTTATATTTCTGTCGGGTTCCCAAATGCAATTAAATGCAAATAGAGCAGTAACATAAATGGAAAATTAAATGTATTTATTAATTTTTAAAAATAATATCCCAGCATTTGTTTGATAACTTCAAATACATCATTGGATTTGTATTTTTATGTAGATTTCAAATATATAAATATTTATGAGATGTTCCATTTAAAATAAGAAAATTGGATCCCAAATCTTGAGAACCATTAGTTGTAAATAAAATTTTGATTCGTAATTTTAATAATTGTGATTGTAATATAGAAATTTTTTGTTAATTTAACTAACTTCTCTCTTATAGTTCTCAAGATAGTAATGGTGGCCCATTTAAAATGAATCCCTGTATATAAGAGAACACAAGATTCAGTCTTTAAATGATTCTTGAACTGGAGAAAAAAGCCAATACAAAATTACAAAGAATTCCAAAGAATAAAACAAAACTTATAGTTTCTTGAGGTAAATTTAAAATAATTTAAAAGAGAAAATAACTTCGTCGTGTAATCCTGTCCAACAATTCTCCTGTCGGGTGCCCGAACCCCAGAGCACTTACAGAGTCGACGCAGATTTAAATAAAATTATTAAAATACCTAGAATGATTTTTTTTTGCGGATTTTTAAAATATTCTTTTTGTTCTATGACGAGTATCTGATGTAGTATATACACATAATTTTTTTCCTGAAGTATGAAAACAGCTTGATGTATATTTGATAAAATGAAATAAATGTGTACAATTTTTACTCATTTTTACATGATTGTTTGAGACAAGCAGCCAAATGAAAGTGATTTACAGTTTTTTTATTTGAAACAAAAAGCTTGAAATGTGTGTATTTTTTGTTTGCTGGTCGGGTATCCTAGTGATCCGGTTCAGTTGTTGTGCGTGGTGGAGACAGCGGCGCATCGCGTCGCGACGCTTTTAGCCGCTGCCGATGCGCGCTTGTCCGCCTGCCAACGCCTAAGGCCACTGCGATCTGTATAAATAGTAGGAAATATTTTAATAAGATTGCCGCATTTAAGTGTAATTCCATTGCTGCCGCGGTTGTACCCCCTTGGGACACAGTTAATGTTAATTTATTAGACTTCGCTGTAGAATAAAAGCTTACCGCGATATAAATAGAACACTCTCATTTTTTCCTAATCAGATTATAGTCATTAACGGTAATGCTCTTATTAAATGACTCATATTTTTGAGTATAATACAAAATTTTATAATAGTGATTATCGTTCAAGATAATATTGTGGCTTTTACTGTACACGCCTCGTATAAAAAACTATAAATTTTACTAAATATAAAGAAAGCATATTACACATTTTATTATTTAATTAAAAGTATATTGCACGTATTGTTCAAATTAATGTCATAAAATGTACCAACAAAATAGGAAGAATATAAATGAACTAGTTTGCAAACAATTCCCTAACTAGGGGATTTAATTTCTTTGGGTCGTAGTAAATTTTTCTTGTGGTAGTACGGTCTGTTTAGCATACAAACTAGGTCCCCAAATTCACTTTCCGATAGCCTATGAATACAATTAGTAAAGCAAACAAAACAGCTCGACAGAGGCGTGAGGACATTCGCTAAACACACCCCCAATAAAAAAGAAATATCGCTTAATATCGCACGAGAAACAGCTGCACGGAGACGATTTTCTTTTGTTGCGTCCTGCTATTATACTACATAAAGAAAATTCAATTTTGGGGGGAATTTTTTTCAGCGCTTTTAAGTTATAAATTATATTTCAATCACCCAAACAACCCTCTTAGATTGTATTTTTGATTTGAGAACTTGTTGGAGAAAAATTTCAAATTGAATAAGTAGTTATCAACTGTATAAGAACTTCAAAATTGTTAGTTATCTATCGAATACCAAAAAGTGCCTTTTATAATTGAGTCTGAGATTTCTAGCCGAGGCAAGCAATAGGCGTGGGAATTCATTTTTTCCGATGAGTAAACAGATTTAGAAATAAATAGGTACACACAATTCGCAATTTCACAGACATTAAAATGAATAATTTCATAAATACGAAACAGCAGTGATATTAATTTTTAATTTCATTTTAATTTCGTGCAAATATATAAAACTAATTCATCGAATATTTCAAAAATTAATAATTTTTTTATTTAATCATTTGTTCTTTTTTTTCATTTCCATAACGCAAAGCAAATATTATATTAAGATAAATTTCAAATAGTGTTTGTCTTCAAAAAGTGCGTAATAGTATTTACTAACTGAGGTGAAAAGTGTTTCATTACCGTCGATGGCGAAATGATACTTTTGGTGGTTTATATACTATTGTATTCAAAATCTGTAATTAATAATCTCCCATGAATAAAAGAATGCTTTGATTTAGTGTTGATCATCTATCACATGAATTGCTAGTTTGATTTCTAACCTTAAATATATATAATGTACTTCCCAACCTCTTGGAAAGTGAGGTTAACAATAACTAATTTCCCAACTTTTTCAGAAGTCAGAAATCGGAATACTATCCGATTGTGAATAATCATTTGTCCAGAGATCGACGGAAAAGCTTTTAAAAATTAGAGTTTGGTTTCTGAATACATTTGCCACTGAAGAAGATTTATAAGAGAAGAAATTTTCCTCATATTATTTTTCTATTCGTAGCGGTATAGCTAGCCTCCCACATATAACATTGTGCGGGTGACACACCATAATTCATGTTTGCGTGGGAGTTGGATTTGGTAATAATTATCCGGGAATGTAAGTGGAGTTATCTTCTGGGTCAAGTGGCAGTAAATCGCAAAGAACGCGCATTGCATTTGAATTTATCTCCGTCATCGTTTTATTGCAAAAATGCAAGAGAAATTAATTCATTTGGAGCGCATACATTATTTATGAACGCAGAATCGAATCAACGGACGAAAAGATAAATTTTATTTGTAGCAATTTGTGAATCCTTCCACTAGTATACTTTCAATTATGTAGGAATGAAGGAAACATTTTTAATGTTGCGAATAGAAAACTTTGTCAGAGTTCCAAATATATGTCCCAGCCTCGATGTTATGATAATCTTTTATATTCCTTTAAACTGTGAATATGTTTTCCTCCAATAAAACTCTTGTGTTTGGCTCGGATTCAAAATAATATGGTGGTGACCTGGAAGTCGCGGGGCTTTATGGCGAGTGAAATTGAGGGCTACAGGGTGACTGCTTCCGCTTCTCGGCTGACCCCACATTCTCCTCCGGAACGCTTGTCGACCCCTAACTCCAGCACTCTTGGATTTTATTGTTTTTATTGAATTCCAAAACACAAATATTTGCCATCCCATACTTATGCTCTACATTAAATATACAAGGTGGAAATGAACTTGTCATAAATTTAAGAGAAGTATGACATGTGTAGATTACGAAAGTGATTTTTTTTTAAATTCGCATATTTAAGGTTAGTTTTCATTAAGCTAACATTTTTTGTATTATAAGACTACTGGCAACGCATTTACATTCTTCTGTAAATAAAAACATAATTTTCGGTAAAAATACTATTTCATTTAATTATTAAGAATTATTTCCTATACAACTAATTTTGAATGTATTTTTGAAAACATACCTATTATTAATGAAATATGAATTAAAACAGTAGTAAAAAAAGTATCGTTAAGAAAAGTTGAATTTTCGTTTTTTGAATTTTTAAAAAATTCTTTAACTTTCGTAATCTACACATGTCATACTACTCACCCTTCAATTTATGACATTAAGTTCAAAGTTCATTTCCACCATATATATACGTTTGAATCTCTTCAATACCCTTTCGAGTGTCGAGATTAGCGTTCAATTCTTTGTTATTCGATTTTTTATATTTCTAATTATCAGTTTATAAAAAGCCTTCATTTCTTTTATCTTAAAAATTATTTATTTCTTTATTCTCCGTTTTGATTTAAACTTCGAAATGTTTTATCGTTAAAAATTCTTAGATAACTTTTGTACCTTAATGAAAAATGCGACTGTTTAAAATTAAAATCAGCGAAACAAATGAACATCGCTCGGGGTGAAGTTACTCACCGGAAACCGCTCCAGGTCTTCACTTCCTGTCATTTATATTTGTATTTACTAGTGATTTTTACTCATTATTTTGATAGCTCAGTGTATTTACCAGTACAGTAAAGGAAATGACGATTATTTGCTGCGTATTATATTTCTACTTAGATATAATTGAAGACAGAGTATTGTCGGGTTATTTGATATTGTTTGTAATAGGTACAAGGAATGAGTAAAAATAACTACAAAATAAAACGAAGCAATATATTATTTAATGCTTCAGGTTTAGAACGTACTATAAAAGTACGCTGTACTCTATTTTGTCAACAAATAAAGTATACTTCTTGCCACTGAAATATATTGTCAGTAAAAGATTTTTATTTAAAACTTTATGTGTCAATCTGTTTTACACATGTGATATTAAATTAAATATTTCTTTCCTCAATAGTGTATATCATTTCTTATCAATATTATCACGTTATCAGTTGTATACTATAATCCATATCTTCGGTATCATGAAATTACACATCACTATTTATAAACATTTCAGATTATCGTTTCGTTTCTACTTGGAGGGATTAAAATCTTTCAAAACTGACATTTCTGTTACATCTACTCCAGCTTACATGAACTCAGTGGCGTCGTTATGCTGTTTTTACAGTGGCTAGGGGCACTGAGAAATTGTTTTATTACATTACATTTTATTTACATTACCTAACAGCATCTTTGGACAAACTATTTGAAATAACCGCGCCAAAGCGAACATTCGCAAACAAAAGTCGTATTTTCGTTTTATTTTTTATTTTCGAAGAGCAAGTATAGCAAATGCATATTGAAATTGTGGTAGTTCTTTTAGCGTTTTAATTTCAAATTATGTTCAGCATATTTATTTTATTTATTGATAAGTATAGATTAGAATAAATAAAGATTATGGTATTTAAATATCTATAAATATATGTTTTTGGTTCGACATAAAGGAATCCATTTTCCTTTTATTTAGGTATTTGATGAATAGCTATTAACATACCTAGGATAGTTATGAGTATCATAACCGCCGCAGATGTCAATTGCATTCCAAACTCGGAGAGCGAGAATTTTAAGATATCTAAGGCCTGATATGATTCATAACATCTGTAGTTTGTTCAATAGTTTACCGGTTTTACGTTATTAATAAATATTATTTTACAAAAGTTTCTTGTGAGTAACGTTTTGTGATCAAGACTGTATGGGTTGATATGACAGCTGTATTTATTCAAATGTCTTGTTATTTTGACAATTTTTTAGGGTAATATTTTTACCATACTGACTTGTCAAAATTACATGGAATACAATTATGACTTAGTTACACTGCTTACTTTTGTCTATGAAAACAAAAGTTTAATAACCTGAAACCGGTAAAATTGACATCAGCAATTAATACTGTGGGTATTTTTTTTAGTTAGTGAAACTTTGTACTTCACAATATTTATCTTTTGTTTCATGTAATGTAACAATTAAATTCGAATTTACTAAGTGAATGCAAAAATATTTAAATTACGCGTACAAATGAAATAGGGAAAAACATGTGGTTGTTTATCCTTTTAAAAAATACTTTAATATTAAGGTATTTGACCTTGAACCAAAAAGAAAAACACTGACTTAAGTTCTTTTTAAGGGCTAAGCCATTGTAATCTAATATATTTATAGCGCCGCCACTGCACTAACTACACCACTTTGAAAAGTAAGAAAACTGTGCACTAGCTTTAAATTGCAGTTTTTCATCAAGCACTTCAGTGTTTCAAACTTTAAGCTGGAACTATCTACTTAGTGTGTGTAATTGAATAGAGACTTTAGCCCACCCTAGCTCATGTTCTAACGCGTAGTGGTAACGCGTAGTACCTAGAACAACAATGCATAAGAACATGTACAAACGTACAAAACAGGAATTGCCAGCTGCCAGCTGTTTTTAAGGATAGTGCATAAACCCATAAACGTAAATACTTGCAAGCTCTTATGTTTTTGCCATGCATAAACTTTATTTTGAGATGGAAACATACAATTGTCTCTGTTTTTCAATCGTGAACTGGCACATTTCGCATTTGTAATCTATTGAAATAAAATATATTTAAATAAATAATAAGATTAAACAATTATTGAAAAGAAATTAAAAAAATGTAGTAAAAACACACAAATATTAACAATTAACAGTAATAATTCAAATAATAATTTTATTTCGCCTCTTACATGTATGATATTAGTAATTATTTATTTTTATTAGTAATTTACATACAGTCTGTGCAATGAAACATAGAACATATGACTTTAAATAGGATTTCAAAAAATTGCGGATACTCTCTCTCCTAAAAGATTTATTTCCGGTTGCAGAAAGGTTAATCAAAAAAATCAAAACGTTGTTACCATGGCCATGTATGAAAAATACATTGCTGTCAAAAAATTAATCAATTATTAAAATTGATGAAGCTTTGTTCAACCCGAATTTAGAGCAAAACTCCAAGAGTACAAAGTTGTTCAAAATTAAATTCTACCTCTCCCAATATCATAATTGATGTAACACGCCTGCAGTGTATGAGATATAGTAAATATAAAATACAACACTTTCGTTAGAAATTAGACATCCATGGAAATAAAAGAAATTATCTGTGTATATCCATAGCCTACTGTACATTAAAAATAAATATTTATTTAAATTTTAATTGCCTTTTTTCCCATATTTTTATTATGTAACGATATAAAACTAATACATGGCTGAATTCAGAAAAAAAATCTATAGTATAGGTATAAAAAATATGTATAATCCCATTCGAAAAAATATAATTTCTTGTTGTAACCTGAGAACCACTGGCGTAAAAAAATAGTTTCTTCTCTGATAGGATGTCCTCCATGATATCCCACAACTTTATTTTATAGTATTTTATTATTACTATAATAATAGTAAAGTAAAATATAGGTATGTAATTTATTATTTATACTTTTATCTTTCAATTATATTTAGCAAAAATTAAAGTTAAGAGCGAAAGAATGATAACAAAAACAATGTTTGTGTCAACAACTGAAAATAGGTCAATTCCACTACACAAAGATAAAGAGTTAAAGACGAAAATAGTGTCTATGTTCAGAGGTGTGAATGAGGCTTAAGAATTAAAGCATTTAGTGGGAATGATCTTAAAACTTAAACATTATGCACTAAGTTTGCGTTTATGTATTATCCACTATTCACTACGAATTGTGGATGTCAGTTGGAAATGAGTCTTTAAATTTATAGCTGAAAAAATAAATTAAATATATTGTAATCTGGGATGTAGAAGCAATCCAATAAATTGTTCCATTTCAATACGTCATACAGTGGCGGATTGTGCCTTAAATGAATGAGCAGACAAATTATTTACTTAAAACTTTAAACTCTGCTTAGTCAAAAAATCATGGATTATATTGCTAGCTAGTAGCTCCGCTAATAATAAATTTTACATTGAACCACAGCCGGTCCCCCAATCCAAACATTTCTGGAAGAGCCGCTGCACCGATACCGAGAGTTACTAATGATCGGAGCTCATGCCTCTCTTGCTAAGTTTTCTCTCTGTTCAACTCATATATTTCATCTTTCTTCTTGAATTGATTCAAGGTCAAAACTAGCTTTCTCTTCGCTTTAAAGGTGGATAAGTGGAGACAAATTTTAAGTTTGTCTCCGGCTAATTAAAGAATATTTATTTCTCTTTTTAAACAACACATATAATTGACAGAATGTCTTCTAATATATTTTTTTAATATAATAAATAAGTCTTTATAATATTCCATGTATTATTTGTAGAAAATATTAAAATATTTATTAAACGTGCACATTTTCTTTATTTTTTAAGAGAAGGCAGTGCCTCCCTTGCCTCCTCTGACGAGACGCCCCTGTTAAATTTATTACTGGAGAAATAAATTAAATATATTGTAATCTGGGATGTAGAAGCAATCCAATAAATTGTTCCATTTCAATACGTCATATTGTGAGATTATATATCAGAATAATCCATTCGTTACTGGTAATATATTTATGTGAGAAGGCAATTTCCGAACGCGGATGAAATATTCGTTCTTTGAGCAATCTGCCGCGGTGGCCTGTTGCTGTTTACCACTCCCAGGGCGCCCAACTTCGCTCTCAATTCCGGGAGGAGCAGCTGGCGAAACAACTTCCACACACACCGCCCGCAAATTATATTTCCAACTATTGCTATTGAATTTCTTCCCGGCGATTTTTATTTTTCAAATAATTAAAAGTTGCCTTCCAGAAATTCAATTTCATGGCGTAAAGTTTTCATTGTTTCAACACAATTTCTTAAACGCTGTCACATGCAGACGGGAACTAACGCCAAGTTATTAAATGCTAAATTGCTAACCTCTTCTACGCTATAGTTTTCTTATAATTCCCTGCTTTTGCTCACATCACCTTTGCTCTATTATGCTCAATCTCCCAGCATACTCAGTGACATCGCTCGCCAATTTCATTTGAATGTATATAATTTTTTCTCCAAATATAATATAATAAAGATATTTTAAGTATAATTTAATTAACAAAAAGTAGGGCCGAGATGGTCTCGAACCTGGTCTTGTAGATTATTTATATTATGAATCCGCCCTCTTATCCACTCAGCTATGGAGCATTTTGTTTTAGACGTTTCCTATTCAAAAATACGAAGGATAACCTTCAAAATACAATTTATTTTATCAAATATTTCAGTTAGAAAAGGCCATATCACACAACATTTGGTTTTATTAGATGCAAAATTAAGTAATCTAACTAACGATACCATATAAATATGTATATATATATATATATATATATATATATATATATATATAGGTATATATATAAGGAATGGTACATATGTATGTACATTACTTCCACTGCAATTTCTATGTTTCACTCATTACATATAGTTACTGTCATTTCATATATCAGATCATATTCAAATTTCCCCTTTTCATTTAATTCAAATTTTGTGGGCACCTGGGTGGGCACAGCTGCTTTCAGGACGGCCCTGCACTCAATTCACTTCCCCACCCTGGGATCAACTCAAAATCACTCAATTCCGAAAAACGCATTCATTACATGTAAATTAGGTGAAGAGTACATCATTAACATTTAAATTATGACGTGACTTGAGTGCTATCACAAATGACCTTAATATCTGGTTCATTTTTCTTATTCTTCTTAAAAGTTTGTGATAATTTTGATATGTCTTTTGTGCGAGTGTTTCATAAAACATTGCGAGTGCTTTGTACGTAAGTGTAGCTACATCTTCCGTTCATTCACCCTTTTGTAAGCTCTTGAGATTTGAGCTTTTTCCAGGCAGACAAGTCTCCTTCAATCTACTTGCAGCTTTTTATGACTCCATATCAAACGATTCAAGACCGTATATTTCAACGGGTGAAGGGTTTAAGTTAATACACGAGGTATAAAGTTCATTTCACGGTATACGCATACGCGAACGCAGGCTAAAAAATTAAAATTTAAAATGTAATTAACATCGTTTATTAAATAAAAAATGATAAATGACCTGCTATTTTCGGCTTTAATATCCAAGCATTTTTAATCTCCAAAGAAAATATTAGTCTAATGGTTATAAATTGCCTATCGATATGAAAATCTTGCACGAACAAAAACTGTTCTACCAACTCTCAAATATGTTAAGTTTGCTTTATTTAACAATACATCTACATTTTTGGTATATTATCATCATCTGAGGCACAACATTCTATATCCATAAATACAATATTAATAAAAATATAAATCTAATTACAATTAACATTAAGAATAAGTTTTATTCATTGTCTAGTGAAAATCTATTACGATACTTATGCTCTACTAATTGATATCCTTAATCGTTGAAGTAGATATTCGCATATTAAATTATTGGAAAATAACAACAATATTTGAAAATATTCATTTTTTCTTAAAATAAACTAACTTGTTCCATTAGCAATAATTTGTCGATTTCTTGAATTGATGGAAGAACTTTTTTTCTCATACCTATCCTAATTTTAAACTTGGCATATAATACGATTTTTATTAGTAAATAATAGATATAGCTTTCCTTAAAAAATATGTTGAAATTTCATATGATTTTTTTTTCAATTTCAATTTATTATTTACAAATTGATCAGAATCATAAAAAGAGACTCAAACCGTAAGTAAACCCAAATGCACAAAAAATTGGCATTGCTCTAAAAAAAGTCAAACTGCATATGATTAATATATAGCGTTTGACGTTTGTTTGTCACCACTGCCAATTTTCATAGCATCACTAAATCCATATTAAATAATTTTTCCTGTTTGTCAGTTGAAGACCTCTTACTACAACTACTATTATAGTTACTGCCGTCCTTTACTAAAGGTCGTGAATTGGGCATACCACGTCCGCCCATTACTTGAGCTCGCTCAGCAAGGGCGATGTAAGTAGTACATGAACGCGCGCTAGTATGAGGGTACCAGCGAGCAGACAACATGTGGGAAATAAATCTTAAACTTCACCATTTACTGATGAATCAAGTTGCAAAGTCACAGCCCCTACGCAAACGCATGATGAATACGCACTACTTCTATCATATAAATTCCTGGATATATATCTGGATTTAAAGGGTAGGGACTTGAATAGCGTAGCTATTAATAACTAAAGAGAGGATTATATAGAGTAACAATTGTAAATTTAAGAACGCAATATGCATTACGTAGTCATCAAAATACTTATGTACGATGTAATTATACAGTAATATACACTTTAAAATAAAAATATGCAAAAAAATAATATTATTTCCGTTTTCGTATTCAATGTTTTATTCAGAATATTTCATGAAATATATACAAATATAATATTTAAGGTAATCAAGATTAAAAATAAAAACATACAATTTGTAGATAATAATAATGAGGCCTTGTACGATTTTTCATTTTTAGCTTTAATCAATAGAACAATGAAAAATATTAGACTCGTATTTTTTTATTTTTCCCCAAATTGACTTTTAATAATAAAAAACTGCTACTAAAAATTATTTCCTTCAAAACGCAGCTGAATTACCCCACTTCAAGATTCTTACCCAACTTTACGTCGTTTCAAACGTCAAATATAATGTTTTAACTTTCAAACTGACAAATTGAATAATATTCTGCAAATATAGTGGCACTAAAAAACCTTACAATACTTATAATCACAGACTGTCCACTTTACCAACTTTCAAACACGCCAAACCATTATTTGGGATCTGGCATCCACACGTGGAGAACTTTACACCAGAACCTACGGATGTTATGATTTTTGCGATTGTTTTTAGTATGATACTTTGAAACGATGTTATATAACATAAAATGTTAAAATAAAAAAAGAATTACATCATATAGAGCAACACATTAGATATTGTAGGTTCGATTTAAACAAAAAAAGGTTGCCTTAATTTTTTTTTGCAAGACATCATTACAAAAATAAAAAAAAAACATAATTTCAAAATAAATACTTTTGTCAACAAAAATGAAAAAAACCTACAGTTCCAAAAGATCTCGAATTAAACATCTATTACTAACAAATTATTTTACGGCAGGTTTAGGTTATTTTTATTGGTAATGTAGTGATAATGTTTAATAAATTCCTTTTGTATAGAATGAAGAATAAAACAAAAATGTACTATTTTGAGAAAAAACGAAACAAACAAATCATCGAAATTTTTTTTGATAAAAGTATTAAAATATGCAGTTATATGCATTTGGATCCTTTTTTGTAAAATTTTAAACAATATGCAGTGAAATATCATTATATGCAAAATATGTATTTTTTTGATATTTGGCAACAATTTTTTATGAAATATGAACATATGAAAAATGCTTGCTGATATACTTAATAAAAACGACATATGCATTTGCATAGAATTCACTTTTTATTAATAACGCATGCGTTTGTTGAACAAGTTATTGATAAATAAAACTTTTTTCAATTTTAGATACTCCATACTCTCTAGGAAAGTTGAGAAACGAATATATTTAAAATGAAGCGTGGTAAAAGTTTGGTGATAATTTAGTGTGTCTGTTATGTTGTGATATATTTATTTACATTTGAAAGACATATAGTCTGGTATTTTCTGTCCACCTGCCAATGTTGGAAAGGTATAAATAACTCTAAATTTGGCGGCTGTTTTTTTGGCTGTTGTGTTAATTATTTCACTATTTGTGAATACGGCTACCAGCTGCCCAGTTGCCACTGTCTATGTGTGTGCTTGACACAACCACTAGTAATAAATAACCCGATGACAGATTTCATTAATAATAATGTTTTATGCGATTTGTTGACCGACTCATCGGCCAATTATAAATTTAATTTTTAGGGAGTTGTTTGATGTAAAATGGAATGGGGTGGGTAATCAGTGTTCAAACAATTGAAGTACGATAATGTATTCAGTATTCGGGTTGATTGGCACACAAGTGTTGCTAGGCAACGACACTCCACAAGGACCCAAATAAATGAGGATTATTGCAATTAACACAACACATTACAATTCCCCGAACAGTTAGTCGCTGACACCGGTTGTGGTTTCGACCAATATGTGTATGAAACTACATCGAGGATGTAAGCAGTGACGGATCTACCGTGAAGCTAATGAAGCTTAAGCCCTCAACACTAAAGGGCCCCCGAAATGGACCTAAAGATTTTTTTTTAATAAAAATTAATAAAACTGTAATATAATAGTTATTTACGTGGCCAGCGGTGTAAGATAATCTTCACAGAGCGAGCTGGAAATTTGTGAGGCGAGCGACGAAGGAGTGAGCTCTCATAATCCGCCTTGTCAATTTTTACAGGTTAGTTAAAGTAATTGTTTATTTATTTAGCTACCAAGAAGCCTGTACAGTGACAATTATATAGAAGGTGGAAATAAAATAGAATATACACAAGTATTCGATGCCATTATTTCATTGAATATAGTTTTTATAAAATGTATTGGTCAGATGTAGACTATACAGTGGGGGATATAAAAATGACCGTAGCACTCGATAAGCATAAAATGGGCAAATTGAATGGCTGTGTCAAATATGTACCGTCATTTTGTCAATTCACATTTTTTAAATATGAATTAGCCAAATCTTAAAATAATGTTGAATTCCTTTATAAAGACAACAAGAAAACATTTAGATCTAAAATCAGAGATTATGAAGCGAAAGCGCTAAATATATACGAAGGTACAAATAAAAAGTATTGTAATGTAAACAAACGAATAAAAATAAGGAAATTTTCGGATAATGAGACTAGTAAAGAAGTTATTGACTGGACGCGAAAAATTTCGAATAGAAACAAAAAAAAATATTACTTCTTAAAATCTAATTCAATATTGTCAACAGAAAATGACAAATCACAAGGTTATGTTGAGACAATAGAAGAATGTACAATGAAAAAGTGCCGAAAGAAGCATATTGTGTGGACCAGGAGGGTAAATTATTTTTATTTAAAACACTATGTAACTACATTTCAATTTAAAGTAATTTTTGCAAAGTATATTTTCCAGGGGCCCCGCAAAAAAATTTAGTTTCAGGGCCCCAAAAAGCTAGATCCGCCACTGGTTCTAAGGATGTTTTATTTTGTTTGTCGATATGTAGGATCTAACTGCGGTATTGGATGAGGTATAATATATACTGCACAGAAGTTTGCGGTTCAAACTTACTCGGAAAGTTGAATTATGAATACAAGATGGAATAATTTCAACTTGCCACTACGCTGCCCTATTTTTATTTTTAAATTATGTACATATTTTAAATAGCACGACATTAACCAACATAATATTATAATCAGCTAAATTTTAATTATGAAAATTTCTTCAAAATCTTTCTAATTCTAATATTTTTAAAATAAAAGCAATTTAATTATAAAAGTGAAGTGGGCTGAATAAAATAAATACAAGTAATTTCAGGCGTGAATTTCAGAGAAAAAATGAAAAAGCAGCAATAATGTAGCTCCAGTGAAAATGAATCTGTAACAGTTGGTCCATATTAAACTTTACCTCTGCTCATTACGGAAGAACTTCTCTCAAAGTGAATTTTATTTGCTGAGAAACTAATTAATATTTGGTTGACTTTCCCTGTCAGCTCTACACTGAAATATGACCGCGTAGAGTTTTTATTAAACTTGCAAACACAATAAAGAATCTTAACACGGTTTATAAAATTTTATGTTGAGTTATTTTCCGATCACGGTGAAAAATTTATTTTACGAGAGCATAAATAACTAACGTTTACCTTGTTATAAAGGCAATCAATATGGTATGCAGATAAATATTTCATCACGTCTTCTGCACCAACTTTTCATACAACACGCGGTTTATAGACAGACGCTGATGTATGTTAGTTTTAAAGCACTTACACTCATTTTTCAACGGTATTCACACTTAAATATAATCCATATAATGTGGAAATATTTCTCAAAGCGTGCCGATAACTTGGCAAGCTCTTTGGTTGAATCTGTTGTATAAAGATATCCATATTTCATCATAAAAATACCAATAAATTAAAATAACGGAATATAATTCTCTAAATAAATGTCTATTTAGTCTACAGGGTCTGTCACTTGAAGTATTACCAATTAAAAATCTTTTTAATTCATATTTTAAGACAATGTTGAAAATACATAAAATATTTTGAAAAACGTATCAATGTACGATGTGGTATTAAATCTACGTTTCCACCTCTTAATATAGTCTCAGTTTTAGTATTAGTCCATAACCTTGAGATGTTTGACATACGTGAATTTGGTTGATCGTTTCCATTTCCTATTTTAAACAAAGTCGTTGTCTTTGTCGCTGTATCACAAAGTATGCAAACTTCATACTTTTGTCAAAGTCATAGTCGTTGTTTTATGCGAGAGAAGATAGGTACACTGTAGTGTATTGTAAATTCTGTGTTTACGTCGAATTGTTCATTTTGAGATGGAAAATTGGAAAACAGAAATTATATCTTTGGTTCACGGTAAACACAGCCAGCGAAACAGAAAATAAAATAAAAATGGAGACTTTCAGCTGTCAGAATTATTTTGGCTAGTTCACCACAAAAAAATCCAATTTAAGAAAACTATATTTGCCAATTATATTTGGTTATTATTTTGTAATTATCTTGTAAAATTACTAATTACTAATTTTTAGTGCACTTTGTTTAAATATGTATTTAACTTCGTATTTTACATACTTACGAACGAACATTGCTTATGTTAAGAGCTGGAAATGGTAGAAATTGAAGACAAAGACAAAAACTAAAACGTGTGATTATGTTAAGAGGTGGAAACGTAGCTTTAGTCTTACAATGAAGGTATTGCTCGCTGTCCGACCGTAAGCTTGTGGAATTTGTTTCCCTTCCCGTCGAAGCGCTGACTTCGGTGTTTCCACACTTTTATATTTTTTGTTGATACACCTTAACTTCTAAAATGGACCATATGGAAAAGTCCACCGGATTCAAGTCTGACGAGTATGAAAGCCACTGTTGCGAAGAAAAGAATTGTGGAATTTGATTTTGTAAAAATAGTTGTATCAAACAAGCTTTATGGGACGGTAATTGTTGGTATATCTAGAGGTTGGCATCGAATTGCTTGTGTGCCTAAGAGATAAACGATGTACTTAACACCTGTTGTTGGTACACTTGCTGGTTTACCGTAACGCCCTGGTCGATAAAAACGAGCACATAGCTACCATTTACAGTTACAGAAATAATATTTCTTTGATAAATTTAAAGTGTTATGGACGTAAAAAAACTTGTGTATCACATGCCTAGAAACTCTTTTGCGAGAATTAATTGCAACCTCGCTTTCCACTCGACCTGTCAAAACAATCCCGCTTTCGGAAAAGTTCAGTTTCTGGATTAGTGATACAAGAAACTATTGTGCTTAACATTATTATAAAGTTTATTGTTTATGATTATCTAAAAAAATTAATTCACCTCTCTTAAGAGTTTCTGGATCTGTCACTCCATAGCAGCTCAGTTTTCCAAATTATTGCAGGACTTGCCGCACATGATCATTTTATTTGATACGTTAAATATAAAAAAAAATCATCAAAGAATATAAAAGTTTCAAGGTCGTCGCTTGTGTGTTTCAGTCCATTCAATCGTGGAAGACGAACTGCCTTTTGTACCGGTGTTAATTCCTGTACTTTTTGTATGTTGTACTTCAATTTAAGTTTACTTTTCATTAGGCGTCGTATGCTTGAGTCGGGCACATTTAGATTTTTGCTCAATTTTGTTTCGCTCTGTCGTTGAATTCTTTGACCTTCGCCTTTCAAACTATTTCTGGTGATGTTGCTGCATTTCCATGACCGCCTCCCTAGCGTTTTGCGATACTACCAATGTCAAAGTAACGCTTAATGCTTCGATACACAAACATTTTATTCAGATGTAAATGCCGGAATTCAACGAAGAACTACGAACAACTACTGCAACAAGAACGGCAAAATACAAGGCAATCAAACCATTACGTTTGAATTCCGTTTAGATAATTATTTTTATTTATTATGTAGAACAATGGGTTTCTGTAGACTTGTAATTTGATTGACTATCGCTTGTCAAATTATGAGCACTCTGTCATCATTTGTTTAGCAACTGCAGTAGCGTAAATTTGGTAACACTTCGCATGACGTATCCTAAAGAACAGTGTTTTTATTATTATTAGCTATTAGTAAAGTACCAGTTTCATGATGTTAGTTAATAGTTTAGTAGTGAGTGAGTTTAGCCTGTTGGCTCCTACTCATCTCATTTAATCATCTCACGTAATATGTGAGTCTAAATAAACAAGTGTAAAAATAAGTGAAAACACGATGACGTCACAGGACATGAACTACGAGACCTGGTGACGTGGAAGCCTGGATCAGTGCCAACAACACACAAACACATAGACATACACATAGTAAAGATGAGTTTTCCTCTAGCACTACGATAACGCATCGCAGACTTCGATAACGCATTACGGAGGTCTGGTTTTTTGGTGGAGGCGCCAGATTGAGAAATACTTGCGGCATACGATATTGTACTTTATCTCGACGTTTAGTTAATCTAGTTGGCTGATACAGTAAGCGCTTTCTATGAAATTACCGGTGTCCGTATTACGAAATTAAGTTCAATTAATTACGTTGAATATACAGATATATGCGCGCTTCGACCAGTGTTGTAACTAGAGTTTGTATCGCTCGGGGCTTGAATATTTGGCCCTCCAAAATATCTGAATATATTAATCTATTTAAATAGAAAATTCAAATAATGTAAGTAGAAAAACGTATGTGGTTATATTTTTACAATTATTTATTAGAATGTTACTTAAACTTTAAGTATAAAATTTTTAAAAAAATGAAGTAATTTTTGCATGTAGATTTCTATAAAAAATTGAAAAATGTCAATAATCTAGAATGTTGCTTTTCTAGTCTTTTTCTTCGACAAAATGTCAATGACATCATTAAAGTTAATTCATGTCCTTTGAAAAATGTTACTACATTCTTCAATTGCAAAGAATTAAAATTTATTTCCACACTTAGTAATACTCACTTATGAGTACTAGCGACTTTAAGAAATTATGATAATAGTTAACTGATGTGAACTAAATATTAATGGAATAATGATACAAAACGGTATAATTTTGAGAATAGTACATTCTAGAAAAATAAATAAAATAACATTGTAAGAGCGTGGATAAACAAAACTATTGTATTATCAAAATGGAATAAATTGGTACAATAATTCTTCAGGCAGTGAATGTATGCTGAGAATCTACACCACAAAAAATAAAACTTGTCACCAAACAAATACCTTAAGTACATGAGACTCGGTTCAACCCAGAAATACTGTGGTATAGATAAAATATACAGATATATTTTTACTGCTTCTCATATTTTAACTTCAAAACTTACAGATGAGAGATATTTATTATAGAAGTTACTTTTGTATGAAATATATTGTATAACTGGAAGTAAATAACCACTCAGTCAAGAAGCCTTATCATTCATTTTGATAATATTTACTTTAATTTCAAATAGTGAAAATAAAAAAAAGTATAGTATCAAAATGTGTGATAATAATTTTTTGAATATTTGAAATTTTTTCTTAAACTATTATAATCTTAAGGAATCACTTACTTTATAAGATATTACAAAAAAATTGGCATCTATTCAAAGTCAGGATATTAATAATACTGAGATATCAATCTAAAACATTGAGATTAATTTTAAATACTCCATGGTTTATTCCAAGCCATATAATAAAACTAATAGTAAGTTTGGAAACTTAACCAAAGTAACCGTGACCATGAAACCAGTTACTTTGTAGTAATTGAAATTTCTGGTACCTTTCGGAACGCTTCGGTTAATCTTATACGTAAGCCATACATCTGCCCCGTCAGTTGTCAGTTGATTGATCTATTGTTTGGCAATGAATATTTTTATTTATTATAAATATTTTCTTTTTTCTTTTGAACATTAAAACATAATCTCTTAATTCTATTAATCAAAAATCCATTTATTTTATATATCAAAAAAACAATACAAATATAAAGTAATTATGAAACAATCCAATTAATTTTTACCTCCATAAAAAAAAATAAACAAATTCAAAGAAATAATTTTAATTAAGGTGATTCTCGGAAAACAGCTGACTCAACTAACCATACTAACCGCCGGTTGTATCTGTGGTTAATTAAAAATAACCAAAATTTTCAGATACCGTATTCCGTAAAGACAACCAGTTACTAAAAAACATAACCGTGGTTACATTGGTTAAATTTCGATACATACTATCAAGAAGTGAAATTAACATAATAGCTCAATTATAGTGCTACAAACTTATTCATTAAAGGCCAAAACAATAATAGATTAATAGCTATTAACATACCTAGGATAGTTATGAGTATTACAACCGCCGCAGATGGCAATTGAATTCCCAGTTCGGAGAACGGTATGATTCATAACATCCGTGGTTTGTTCAATAGTTTACCGGTTTCACGTTATTAACAAATATTATTTTTACGTTTTCGTGATTAAGACTATATGTCATATGGCAACTTTATTATCCAATTGTCCCTCATTATTTTGACAAATCTGTAGGGTAATATTTTTACCATACTGACTCGTCAAAATTACATGCGATACAATTATGACTCAGTTACTTTTGTCTATGTAAACAAAAGCTTAATAACCTGACACCAGTAAAAAGATATAATATTTCTTTAGACTTTTATAATTGAAATTATTCTCACCAAAAGAAATATATGTAACAGTGATGTCACTGTCATAGTTATTAGCAATATTACATGTTATGACATTAAAGCTTAGATTTTGTTATTGTTTATATTTGTATTTTATAATCATTATTCATATTTCATTCCACATTTCATTCATAGTATATAAACGACTGTAAAAACCGATTCTTTTTAGGTAAGATATTATTATTGTATTATGTTATTAATGTACAAGACATTAATAAAAATTATTCTTCTTAGACACTAATCGGTCTACAGTGTTTTAATTGAATATAGAACATATATATATATATATATATATATATATATATATATATATATATATATATATATATATATATATACAGGGTGAATACTGAAAACCTTGACATAGGGAAATAACATGGGAAAACAGTTTTTTGCTGTTTCCATCTGTCCCGCTAAATAAAATCGGGTGTGTATGGTATCGTTAGTTAGATTACTTAATTTTACATCTAATAAAACTAAATGTTGTGTAATAAGACCTTTTCTAACTGAAATATTTGATAAAATAAATTGTATTTTGAAGTTTATCCTTCATATTTTCGAATAAGAAACGTCAAAAACAAAATGCTCCATAGCCGAGTGGATACGAGGGCTGTTTCATAACAAAAATAATCTACAAGACCTGGTTCGAGACCACCTCAGCCCTACTTTTTTTAAATTAAAGTATGCTTAAAATATCTTTATTATATCAGACTATTTTAATAAAATAGCAATATTCATATTTTTATAAATAAAAAAATCCAAATATTTAATAGAATTATTATTTGCTGTGTCAAACTTAACAATTAATTCGAATTTAGTTTTTAGTGTATAATTTCGTATTTCATGTTTCGAAACATGATATTTTAAGTATAATTTAATTTAAAAAAAAATAGGGCCGAGGTAGTCTCGAACCAGGTCTTGTAGATTATTTATGTTATGAACAGCCCTCGTATCCACTCGGCTATGGAGCATTTTGTTTTTGACGTTTCTTATTCGAAGATATGAAGGATAACCTTCAAAATACAATTTATTTTATCAAATATTTCAGTTAGAAAAGGCCATATTACACAACGTTTGGTTTTATTAGATGCAAAATTAAGTAATCTAACTAACGATACCATATACACCCGATTTTATTTAGCGGGACAGATGGAAACAGCAAAAAACTGTTTTCCCATGTTATTTCCCTATGTCAAGGTTTTCAGTATTCACCCTGTATATATATATATATATATATATATATATATATATATATATATATATATATATATATATAAAAATTATTATATTTTCTATTATGAAAAACTTTAGTAATGATGAAATTAGGTATATGCAATTATATGCTCGCTTTTTTTAGTAATATCTTTATATGTCCCTCCCTAACATGTTGTAGAAATGTATGATATATATTTGTTTTTATTTAGTTGGTTTTTGGTGGAGGTGCCAATCCAGCTAACGCCCCCAGCCCAGCTGTTTGCTTGTGCGCCGCGCAACGGCCCCAATAAGCGCTTTGTTTTCACTGCTGTTTTCCAATTTTAAATTCGCTGGCGTCGTATTGTAGGCCGTCAGTTAAATGACAATAATTACACAAGTCGACGCCGACGGCGTCTGTAGGGGCTGTGAATGTTTTGCTCTAATGACGCGACTGCTTAGCATGCTCCCGGCAAACAACACCCGGAAACTGGTATTTATCATCTGGCGAACTCCTTTACTTTCAAACTACAATTCTAAATATTTAATTATTACTTATTTATCAACACCAAATTTTTAAAAGAAATATGTTGAAAATAAATTAAGAGGTTAAAGAGTTATAATTATGAAATGTTTAATATTTATAAAGAAATAATTAAAATTAAAAAACATGTGCCTTTAATGTCTCTCCAGCTAGACAGCAGTTTGTCATATTTTCTTATTTTTACTAAAAGAAAATATCATTACTTCAGTTTTTCATTCGCATATTGTACTCATTGTTGCGTCATACAATTTTATTAATTTATTACTCGATTACTATTAGGCAAAATAAAAAATTAAGTGTGTAATATTTTTATTTTATTATTTCACACATGTCATTTTGGTTGGAAGTAGGCAGTTTTTTTAGTGATTATTCCACATACCTATGTCATTTTCACCCGATCAGAATGCTTCATTTGATGGCCATAGATAGTTTTTCAGTTAAGAAATTTGATAAAACCACAGTGTCATAGTCATGGTTACATTTTCTTAATATCAAATATTAAATGTTTGAACTGTTGTCATTTGAGAAATAATCAAGTGAATATAATTCGAGCTATGAATTTAAATGGTAAAATTTACTTATAATTCCTGCGAAGTAACGACAATTTGTGTCAAAAATGACTCTTAAATCAAAGACTCATTTGTTTGTTACTACGCGAGAACTATTCGAAAATTTTTCCAACCAATTCATATTACATGAAAAAAAAAAAATGATAAAACCATAGTAACTAAACTTTTCATGTTTTACTAATTATAAACCGTTTCGAGAAATGAAAAAGACTGAGTTACTTATTTGTTTATGATAACATATAAAATTATAAATTTTTATATAAAAATGGAATGCAGAATGTCAAGGGTTTGTAATAAAGAGATATGAAACAGTTTTATAAATAAAGTTGGTTTGACGTATTGTTCTGGAAATAGTCTAACAAGTATATTTTGTATCCATAGTTATACTCAAAGACGTCACTGGGATTTGATCCTAGAAACTAAGCTGTAAAGAACTATGAATTTTTCATAAATCTTAGTCAACTTTTACAAGTATACCCTCTTGAACATTGAAAACTCGCTGAAGGCCAGGCTCACTTGATGATTAACGCACCACACCTCAGTAAATAGCTTACAAATTGATTTTAAATTTAAGTATTAAGTTTAAACATTTTGAAGCTTAGTAAGTAAAACTAGTCAATAATAAATTATTATTGACTTAGATATATTCATCTATAATCCAACATTCCTACCTTGAACAGTCTTATGTATCTAAGGCACTTTTATCATGATAAATTTGACTTACATTTTTAGTGATGTAGGTTGTGAGTCTACAACTACTGCAAGAAATCTAAAGCTCGTAATGGATTCCAAACCAATCGATCTCAGCGGTATATTTTTATTTGGTTGGCTGAAGTTTATTGTAACAATATATTTCAATTTAAAATAGATTCGAGTACATCGAAATACAATTGTTACGTTAGATTATCGAAGCTCTCATAATGTTATTTTTTGGTAAATAATTATTTTTAAAATATTATTACTCAAAATCTTTGTTCTAAACAATATAATTTTTTTAAGTAGGATTGGGATTCAGATGCTATTAGTACAGAATGTTCATTTTAATTGGGCCACCATTGCAATCTCGAAAACTAGAAGACCTATACGAGGTCGGTTAAATTAGCAAACAATTTCTATTTTACAAGACTAATAAAATGAGGCAAACAATTTTTTTTTAAATCAGTGGTTCACAAGATTATTTTAAATGGAGAACCCTATATATTTTTACATATTTGGAATCTGCATAAAATTATAAATTCAATGATATGTTTTAAGTAAATTTTTAATTAACTTAAAATCCCTATATTGGCATTAAGTTTGTATACTTTTACCTGAAAATAGCAGTTGTCATGGATAAATAGAAAACAAGCGTCAAATTCTGCTTTTTTCAACTAGATTTTTAATTTAAAGATAGAATTAGCGTGATACCACTGTTTTTTCTGTTTTTTTAAAAAAATGTGTGTCTCATTTTAATAGTCTTGTAAAATAAAAATTGTTTGCTAATTTAACCGAACTTGTAGCTCTTTTAGTTCCGGAAATAGCAATGGTGGCCCATTTAAAATGAACACCCTGTATAGCTAACACCTTTTATCTCTCAATTACTTCGCAATCTTGGCACTAGGTCAATAATAATAGTCTCATCAACCTTGGTGTATGATATTCTATTATTCCTAACAACGTTTCTGAAAAAAATGTGATAATGAAGTTTTATAAATCGGCGTAAATAGAGTAGGTTTGGGTTGTGTACAGGTGTGTGTGACAGGTGTTAGGGTCGTGTAATACACTAATGGAATCCCACACAGCACAGGGACTAATTGCTGTAATTTGTTCCCGGACCCTACTCGATACTTCATCATTTAAATCCATGGCCCAGCGCCACAATCAAATCACTTACAACTCCACTTCGGCCACCAGAATAGTTACTCAACCCCGGAAATAAAATATTTCATTATACGCTCTATTTATAAGCTAGCATTTTAAATTTATGTGGTTGTGTGTTATATACATTCGCGAAACAATAAGTCAATCTCAAAGTTATAAAAATATTAATATTCGATGTAAAAGAAAAATGTAATGAAATATTAAAAATCTGTGTCCAACACATTACTTCCCGCTACTGTAGTAATATATTCTATATAATTTTTTCGGTCATTCAATTTGTAGCATCATTATTAGCCTGTTATTGCAGTTTAGAATATTTTTAATTCATATCATACCTAAAATTTCTTTTATAATTTTTTTTTACTAAAACCTCCAAATATATTCCTTATATATTTCTTTCACTTTTTTACAATAACTACTTCATATTTACTTATTTTATCTTTTAAACTCACTTACATCAAATTTGACATATATGTCAAATTTCGTAAACATGAATAACTCATCTGTTTTATAGAAATTCCTCAAGCTAAACTATAAGTAAAATTATTATAATTTATATATTTTGCTGTTTAGCTAGAAGGTATATATATAATCGTAATTATGCAGATCGGTAGAAAATTAAAAAAAAATCTTTGTATTTAATAATATCGTAATTTGCGAAAAAAAATGGTATTTAGAGGTATTTTTTTTAGGAAAAATGGTTTAAAGCTTCAAGTAAAGTACTACTACCGGTAAACCAATTGTAGTCAAAATCTAATCAGTTCATCATATTGGAATATAAATATTCTTAAATACCAAATATTACATTTTTTACAAGTATCGTATTAGATTTATCGTGGACGAAAAATCGTCACACACAAATCAAGTAAAAATATACTATGCATAAAATTCACAGAATATCATTTTTAGTGTAATACACTATATTTTTACATGATATAAAAATGCAGAGCTAGTTTTATGTAGAAATAAAAAACTCAAAAATTGTAGATGATTTAGGCATTGTCGTTTTTAACCTACTCAAAAATAAAATATTTCATTATACGCTTTATTTATAAGCTGGCATTTTAAATTTATGCAGGTGGTTGTGCATTATGTACATTCGCATATTGAAACATTAATTCAATTTTGTAATCAAATTCATTCTCACATTGTTAATTAAAATATATGGAGAATAAATGCAATAATATCAGAATTTCATCTGTTTGAGAAATAAATTAAATATTTGAATTCCAATTTCCATTATGTGTAACACACATAATGTTCGAACGCGAATTTTCCTGTAGTTGCTTTATACGGATTGTTCATCTATATATAAACCAGGATAAAATTGTAAATACCACAGATATCATCACAAGTTGTTGAAATTAAATGATATTAATTAATATATCTCAAGAATTTAATATATTTAATATAAATGTGATTGAGGCATGGAAGCGTTTGGAAAGATATTCATATTGTAAATCATTGTGGATTATTATCCATTGCTGGGAGTGCCAGACATGCCTTGTCGCAGATATCGGTAATGATATATTATTTTACTCGGCGGGAATCCAAACGAGTTGGAAAATTTATGATTATTTATAAAATCATTTTAAAGTATTGCAAAAAAATAATATTACAAAATAAATATATAAAATGGATATATTTCAGGTCCAGTCTTTTACGAATCAATTATGTGTTCAATATGAAAATTCTGTTAGGAAAGAATTTGGTTGTAATTATTAATTTATTTATCCGTAAATATATTTTACAAAATATCTTACAGTAGCAACAAGAGAAAGAAATAACGAAATCATTGAATATATCATTACGACACATGATGAAGCAAAATTAACAGATTAAAGTTTCCCCTAATATTAAAACATTTATTACATTGTATCATGCTTTTATCCGAAAATAGTACATTGCGTAACAAGTGCAGAAAATCGCCTATTTCCAACGAGGTGTGCAGTGTTGGCAAATAATTTTTCGAAAGTTGCGCAGCCGTTTTTCTATTTTGCGCACAATGGGCTTGTTCACCATTTTTTAAATTTCATTTTATAAAAGAATCGCATCAAAAAGTGAAAAATACAAAATGCACAAAAAAAATTTTTGAGAATCAAAAAAATTTTTGAAATCGGTCGTCATCGGGCGTTCCCTTAGTTTGCTTTTTGTTAAGAGAGGGCAATTCGAAAGAAGAGTAGGTACTACTAGAAAATCTGATTAAATTATTAAATATAAAATGACGTTTTCTTATAATAAAAGGTTTCAGAAAAAAATTAATACATGATTCGTTAAAAATATGTCTGTACTTGACTGGAAACTATAAAATAGTCGGCACAAAGTGCCTCGATTTTCAATATGGCTCCTCGACAGTAATGTACCATTTTCCTGTTTCATATGTACGTAACTATTCTTGTTTGTGTATTATTTAAATGCATTAAAATG
Organism: Stenolophus ochropezus; assembly: GCA_035578165.1. Classification (NCBI taxonomy): domain Eukaryota; kingdom Metazoa; phylum Arthropoda; class Insecta; order Coleoptera; family Carabidae; genus Stenolophus; species Stenolophus ochropezus. Next base: position 24,204,213 of record JAQOWZ010000005.1, on the reverse strand, counting down.
TAACTGTAATTAGAAAAAAACGACTTCAAACACAGGCATAGGACCCGGCCTGTCACTTGCACACTTCTACATATGTTTTATACATTTTTCTCCTTTATACTTTTGTACCGAGCAGTCAGCGAAAAAATTAGAGGGAACATTACACTATATTTTATAAAATCACTTAATTTAAACCAAGATTTAAATCGAGACAGTCCTCCCACAAACCATATATAAATTGTAGATCATTAATAGTTGGAAAGCTATGAGAACTGAAACTTCAACAATGTATTGATGAAAATATAAAATATACACAAAGCAATAGTTTCATTTCTCCATATGATAATTACTTGTGTAACTTTCACAGTAACAAATATCCATGATCGTGCTACAGTTTGTAGTAAACGTGTAACAAGGTAGTTGGAGTAATTGAATTGAAAATAAAATAATTCAGTTACACGTAGGGCTGTTATTAAATTATCTGGAAATTAATTCGTACACGAGGGCTCCATGGTTCGCGTAACCCCTGCAGAACAGCTTTACAAATGATTTTAATGTTTTTAACTTCGTGGTGAAATATGCCATACATTTGTTTAAAAGACAATGGCCCGTATTCCGAGATAACTTTTATAATAAAATCGCTTTTAAGAAGCGTGATTTTACATTATAATCTTATGAGGCCAAACGTCACTTTAACAGTGTTCATAAAAGTGAGCTCGGAATACGGACCATTGTATCTCTTTCTAATTTTATTATGACTGGATCTATTAATCTACAAGATACATATGGAGCGATTATCAGACTGTGTAGTTTGCAAGTTTGGTGTATGATACACAACAAAGGTGAAGCATAAAGTAAAGAGATGTCACACTGCTTGATGTATGACTACATTCTAAACTTGAGCAACACTTGTAATCAGCATGTTGTCTTAATAATACGACGACAAACTTCTGACTTGAATAAGGGTTACAGATTATTATCACGCACATACATCATATTTATCTTTCGACAATTTACATAAATTTGTTATTAAAAAATTAGAAATGTAGTGCGTATGAGGAAAAGGATCTTATGTGTTAAGTATTTAGTAATTCACGCACGTAAAATGAAGGACAGGTCAAATAGGGTGCCTGAATTAAATTTAGGACCGGATATGTCCTTCCACTTGTAATATATTCTAGGACACATTAATTTGCAAGTAAATATATGATCAAGTGGTAATTTACTTCATTATTCTAATGCATATATGCTAATTGTATCAAAAAATCTGATTTACTACAACATATTACTTCCCTTTATAATATGAATTTATTTCTTATTGTATTTTACAATAAAACCATTTCATATTACAATATTTGTAAATTTACAACTACAACTGTATTTATCAAATTAAAATATGTAATTCAAAATTTTAATCTGTTAAATTTTTTTCACCCAAACCTATTGTAGATGCCAGTTATGTTTCAAGAATTTTGAAGTTAATAGTGTAACACTGTTATGAGATTTTTTTTATTGTCTTGTGTCATATCAGACGTGAGAACCAATACATTTTTTACTTGTTTATTGCTATTCAAGTTTTTATATGTTCATTTGTTGAAACCTTATGTCGCGTTTGTACTACATTTTAAAATGTATGGAGAGGTAAAAAAACTGTTTTGGGAACACTAGCGCTCACTGAAAGCTCCCATTGCTTGTATTTTTAATATCTAAATAAAATATTGAAAACACCTACCAAACCAGTGGTACTAAAATGTTTATTTCAAGTAAACCACTTTCAATTTTCCAAATATTTGAAATATTTTTATTCCGTTTTTACTTTAGTATGTTATATAGGTATGTCCTTAAAATCTGATCCATAAGTGTAGAAACACCCTGTATACTTTTTCAGAAAATATAGTTTTGCGCTTCATGTAAATAGCCACTGCTGGTTGTTTTACATTGAAGCCAAAATGTAATCATCTCTTTCCAGTCTAACAAAACAACTAAATTTACGGATTCATAATTTTCTGCTCAATAGAAATTGAGTAATTGAATATAATCTCCACATTACATAGATACCGTCGTAAAAATGTTAAAATCTGTTTTTAGGGACATTAAAACATGTATATTCATAAAAATTTCGATATGTGTTTGTAGGCCTACAAAGGTGACGGGAATTAATATAATATAAAACGATAATTTATTTCATTGTTTTAGTGCATGGATGTAAATTTTATGAAAAAAGTTTGTGTGATGAGAATAAAATGAAACTGTTGTACGAGTGTATGACGTCGAGTCATAAACGGTTCCGAATGTGTGAAGTCGGCACTTTACAGTTTCATTTCCCAGTTCAGCGTTTCAGTCTTTTAGTCGCTACTTCATTACTCCAATGAATTTTCAAGCGTCCTCCTCAGGACCGTATTTCATTTCATTTATGACTTTGCTGTGTACACCTGGCATACAAAGTACCCAGTACGGACCACGAATACAAATACCACTTTATTCTACACTATATTTGTAATTTACTGCTTTGTATTCTTTTCAGTGTATTTATAGCTGAAGTGTACAGCATTATAAGAAAGCTTTATAATCCTATTTATGGATTTTTGCTCTCGTACGGCGTATGATCAGAAAATAAAAATTTCTGGAAATGGGACCCATTAATTTCAAGTTAAATTAAATATTTATTGAAACGACGAAGTATAATTTATGTTTATTGAATGTTAATTAATAAGAAGTACTTTTCTGAAGTTTGGCAAATGAAAGGCAAAGTTGTTAGGAGAAGTTTTTGAAGAAAAACCGAGTATTTGCATTCAACGAGCCGTGGTTTCCTCTTCCAAATCCAATGAGTCTAATATGTTTATTCTTTCACGAATGACGAGCCCAAAAATGGAAAGCAATTTGCAAACCGGAACAGAACCACCCACGTAGAAAAATATTTTAATATTTACAAGTGTATTTATCCTGGAAGCTGGAAGGATACATGCTATGGTTTTCTGTTCGAGGGAAGTTTCGCACAGTAGGATTAAATTCCCCTAGCTTTATTAGCTTACAGGTATTATCTCTACGCACATATCTTTTGTTTCAACAGCTTCAATTTTATGTAGTAAGCTCTTTATACTCTCTGTAAATATATTTCTTCAAATTGATTTGAAATTGAGTTTATAGTGCTTACCATACTAATCAGATATACCGGTACTTTTACATCAAATGTTTAATTTCAGATACGAATTGAAAATTGAATACAATAAGAAATGTTTATAAAATGATGAAAACAAGTTAGACAGAAGACTATTCATATAAAACTTATTCAATTTTATACAAAGTTATTTCGACAGACATCAAACTTTTAACTTGAATAATTTTATATTGTAACTCTTTTCCCTAAGGAATTGAATTCTGTTGTCATCATAAATTCTTGCCAATAATGTTCCAAGTTAAAGTTACTCAGCGAAATTTGATCAGCTAGCAATGAACCAGCGGAAAGCAACCTACGTTCATCGCGAAAAAACTCTATTTACACACTGACGTTGTTTTTAATTAGTTTGTTGTTAGTTTTGTTTGCGTATAAATATTTCCGTGTTCATTATCTGAAGTCTGGGGAAGTGTTTGAGCTTCTGTGTTTCTCAAACCTCTTTGGGAACATACGCTCCGCAGAACGTGGACAAAGTCACAAACAAATATCATTCCGGAACAGTAATCAGTTCTCACGTCACATACTCGGAATTAAAATTTGTAGGGAAGTATTATTACATATGTGCTATCCTCAAAATAATGTTGCTGTTCTGTATTATTCATCTATAGCACTATAACTTTGTAGACACTGTAAGCTATAAAGCTCTATAACTTCTACTATTACAGTATGATGATTTTCTTATTCTGTAACTCATTCTATAACCAATCTTTCTATAGCATCGACAATATGGAGTAACTAATTTCACATCTGCTGTGACACTTCAAATTGATAGGATATTATAATAATTTCGGAATAATATTTTTTTAAATAAAAGTAAATATGAATTATATATTACGTAATATGACAACTTATGTAAAATATTAAATATTTCTCGTTATATTACATCATGTAATAGTTTATTATGCAACAAGTGCAGAAAGTGTGATTCCAGCACTCGACTTTGTCTCGTGCCGAAACTTTCACATCTCGTGGGAAATAGGCGATTCTGCACGAGTAGAAAATACTCGCCGTAAATCAATTAAATTCAATAAGAATATAATAAATATAAGTAAGGCTATAGAGCTTATATAAACCTAATACAGTAAGTTTATTTTAACGTGAAACATAGGATTTGCCATATTCATGGCTACGACTTTACATTTGATAGACAGTAATGTAAGCATTAAACGTTAAAATAAACTCACAGTAGAAGCATACAGATTAGCACCATAAAGCTTGTAAATTAAATTTAAATGAAATAATAAATTATTTGAAACGAAGTTTTAATCTATTAAAACACTTTTTATTGCTTTTTTGAATGTTTAAAAACAGCAATGAATAAAAACTCTTGATGGTTTTTCTATTTGTTAGTAGTTAATTTAAAAGTGCAACTCTGTATATTTTCTCATCTTCACAGTTTTATAATTTATCCACTCTGTCTTTCTTTTTTAGAGAATGCATTACATTTGAAGTAAGTACTTCACAATTACATTTCGTAGCTATTTAATTGTAACAAGTCTTGAGCAGTAACAATGGTCTGCTGTCTTTATCTACAATTGTACTGTGATTGTGCAGCTGATGCTCCGAAGGAACTGCGGCATTATTCTCGGGTTGAATTCGCACAAATTCATAATCGATAAGAGGCATTCATTTTTTATCAAAGAATTCTTTGTGATTTTGTAAAGAATGGTGGCATTTCTCCGTAGGTCAAACGCTACTCAAAGTGCGTTTAGATGTTTCAATATCCACCCTAATTTTAACTGTTATCATCATATTTACTTAACTGAAATTTATATAAATTCGTACCGACTGTCGCGTATAACCAAAGAGGTACGATTAATATAATGATACTGTGCAGGAACTAAGGTCTTTACAATATCTTTTTACTATTTGAGCGACATGTCTCTTGGTCTGTCCATTTTGGTTGAATGTTTGTTTAAGTTTCTGATAAATTAAATTTTGGTAAAAATCGGCCAACTGAAAGAAACAGTTTACTCTTGTCATTTATATAGTTTTTACAAATATTTTGTGGCTGATAAATATTTTGCAAAATGGTACTATAAAATGTACAAGGAAAAAACAGTATTTGTTATTCGGTTGTAGCGGTCGATTTTGACTATTATTTTTGGTTATAATTCTCGAGTATGATTTTCAACATATGAGCACGATTTAAAGTCCCTAGAATACGATTTTATTATTTAAACTTTTATTTATCTTTATTTTAATTTAAAGGGCAGGGGTGACTTTAGTTCGTTAACGCGTTTCGGCTCGCTGAGCGGAATGAGATCTGGACAGCTAAAAAAAATCTAAACATGGGCGGTAATATATTACTTGGAAAAATAGTTTATGTTTGTAAAAACAACAGGGGAAGTAATTCCCAAAGCCGCTGATGCTGTATTTTTGTATAAACCCAAAAATATTTAAAAATATAAAATTTTTAGCTCGAAAATATTTAAATTTTACAAAATTTTAATTGTACTATTTTTTAAAGAATTATATACGTTGATACTAAATTTACAAACAGAATTTAATTATCTCTTTTCGTTTCAGAGATATTTGCTCTCAAAGTTGCATCTCAAAAAAGTGTGTTTTTTGAGGATATATCAAAAATGAGTAGAGATACAATCTCAACTACTTTACCATTCGATTCTACGGGAAAAGTTATATAAAGAAATGTTTTGTCCACATATAGGTTCTTTGGAACGATTAGGTGAAAAATAAGAAAAACGAAAATACCTAAATTTCAATTTTTCACCTCGAAACTTTTTGTCTTCAAAATTTTTCATATTTTGGACTTAAGTAGATATCGATACGCTGATTCCAAATTTTCAAACAGAATTTAAATATCTCTTCCCGTTCTCGAGTTATTTGGGTTCAAAGTTATACCTAAAAAATTAGGTTTTTTAGGTATACTCCTTAAATGGTTAGGTTTAAGGAATCGGCGACCTCACCATTCGATTGTACGGGCAAAATTACATAAGTGTACCAATTTTCAGATTTTTATCTCAACAGATAGAATTTCTATAAGAAAAAAACTGAAAATGGCCAAATTCGAAAAAAATCGTCAGGGGTTCATCAGGCATTTTTTCGATTTTCGCTGAATTTCGTTTTTTCACTCCAAAAATTGTATCCTTTGCAATAAAAATCTAAAAATTGGTATACTTCTGTAATTTTGCCCGTAGAATCGATTGGTAAGGTCGCCGAAGTCGTAAACCTAACTATTTAAGGAGTATACCTAAAAAACCTGTTTTTTTAGGTATTGCCAAAACTCAACTTTGAACACAAATATCTCGAGAACGGTAAGAGATAATTGAATTCTGTTTGAAAAATTGGACTCAGCGCATCGATATCTACTTAATGCCAGAAAATGAAAAGTTTTGGAGATAAAAAATTCCTCGGAGAAATTTTAAAATTTAGGTTTTTTCGATTTTCTCATTTTTCACCTAAACGTTCCAAAGAACGTATATGCGGAATAAACATTTCTTTACGTAACTTTTCCCGTAGAATCGATTTCTACAATCGTTGAGGTTGTATCTCTACCCATTTTAGAGATATATCCAAAAAACATACTTTTTTAAGGTGCAACTTTGAGAGCAAATATCTCAGGAACGAAAATAGATAATGAAATTCCGTTTGAAAAATTAAAATCAGCGCTTCGAGATGTATCAGTTTGCACTATTTCTCAAAAACAAAATTTTGGTTATAAATATGAGTGTTTTTGATATATTTTGCGTTTGTCAACACAATATTTGGTTTAATACTGTTGATTGGTTTATTTGAACTCTACACTTTTCTCATTTTTCACCTAATCGTGATACAATTCATACATATATGCGGAGAAAACATTTCTTTACAAAAGATATATTTATAAAATTAATAATTGTTACACAATAGCGATCTTACTGACAACCAATTTTAAATGTCTTTACTATTTAGTTATATAAATGTTTAATATATGAAGCAAATATTTTTTCCTTTTAATAAAACATTTCGAAATATGGAACAAGATCTAAAAAGAATCTTAAAAAATACATCAACATTGTTTGGTCTTACGACTTAGGTAAAATAAACATTTTTACTACAGTTGTGATGGTAGTAAAATAACAATCCAGAAATAGCGTTTTTTTTTTTTACTACAGAAAAAGTGTCATGTTCAAGTAGATGAAAAAAAAAACGTTTGCAAAACATTATTGGAAGAGGGGAAAGATAGTGTAATGTATTGGACTCCTAGATTAGATTTTTATATTTATGATTGTGTTGGTTAGGGCATTATTATGTGAAAATTTCTGTGTTTAATATGAAATTATCCATGGTCATACATATAGTGAGAGTGTTGATATGTGACACCGAGTTGCACACATGACATGTATGAATAATAATGATTGGACTGATGTGGTTTCGCGAACAGCGAAGCAATCAGATGAAAACACCATTAGCATCAGACACGAGTAGCTCGTCTCACAACAAATTGGTCAAATTATTGTATGGCACAATTTACTGACCAAATATCCGAGCCGATACGCAAGTAATTAATTTCATTACATTATCTTACTTATGGACTAATATATCAGTGTCAATGCCTTCACAGCTGTTTCTTCAAATGTATTTTACAGAAAGTAAATTCCAGTACTAGTTTTACTTTCAAATTAAAACAATCCGCAATGTAATTAATGCTCATTATATTTACATGTTTTCAGTGTGTTGCTGGTTATTTGTTATGAATGCGTATTTGAAATTATATCTTTTGATTTATGATCATTTCCAATAAATTAACTTTGTTTCAAAATACATATATAAATACGAAGTTATAATTAATAATTGTTCAAATATTTAATATAGCATCAATCTTGCATTATGTATTAACAAAATAATCAAAATTTGTCATATGTAATTTACTGATATTGATATATTGTTATTATTATTTGTACTTTGTATTTAAATATTACAAGCTTGGATTTTTAAATTCGCATGCTGATACTGAATAGTTTTTTTTTTAAATAATGTCAATTTAATTAAATATTATTACTACAAGAAGCACACCCGACATTGTTTACATAAAATTTTTGATTGAATTTTAAAATAAAACATGTAATAAATCGTACACAACCAGATATACGCACGTGTTTTTAATTTTTGGGTTTCACGACAGTGTTTTTTTTTTTCTTTAAATTCCTGAAAACTATTGTATAAGTGTACCCGGATTACTACTGGAACGAGCAAGACTCACCGCAGATGAGTCATCACGGCTGACCTTTCTGACACCCCGAGTTTGGGAGGATTACGTAGAAATTTTCTTTGTTTAAGCACAGAATAGTTACACACAAAAGCGACACTCCATATTGGTACCTTTCATGTTTCCCTAGTCAGTTCTATGACCTTGAATCATTGTGTAGACCTTTAAATTTGTGCTATTCCCCTATCTCTCTCTCAGATGTGAGGAAACTTTCCGATTTTAAACAATGGGCCTTTTAAATTTGTGCACATTCTCCATCTCTCTCTAATTTTCGCTTCTCTATCTTACAGTCGCTTCTGTATAAACCTATTCTATGGTGTAAGGCAATAAAAGGTTGTAAAATCATTATTTCACTTTGGAATCGTGCGGTATCGAAGTAAAAATAAATATTTGACAGAACGCAACTTAGGACTAGTGAACTGCATTACATTTTGACGCGCTAAGTTATCTTGAACGCACAGTAGTTGTCCTTTACATGGAATTCCAATTTTCCTTGCCGTTTTTAGTTCAAAAATGCATGAAGTAGTAATTGTCTTGAGCCAGGTAATTGGGATAGTTGAGCCCTTGTTTCCTGCAGGAATTTTGTTGGATATCAAATTTCACAAGTTGTACAATAAACAAAGTAGCAAAGTTCCATCGTATGATGTGCTATCTTTTACCCTGTCAGGCATATCCCTTGCTATGTGTTTAATCTGTGCATACTTGTCACCTCGCGTGTCGCATGCACTCACGTCACACACATATGCACCTCGACAGCGTCTTCTTCCCGGCCAGCAGCAGGATTATCCCGCAGACCCTAATCCTGCACAGGATAATGAATTTACCTACACTGCCTGCCTAGTGTTTACCGAAACCCCGGATACATTTAGAGCAGAGATTTGGGAGACGGGACACCAGGCTACACTTTTCTATAATATATATTCTCATATAACTTTACTACTTTTATCCACAACTGTCAAGTAATATACCTAGAATTCAATCATGTTTATCAATTAATGACCTTTGTTACAGTTACTAAGTGAATAATATTGACAGTTCGATGGAATAATATTATTCAATCGTTATGTCAAATTTAAATTTACCTAGCAAAAGAGTAAAAACCAAATTACTATTAAGTTACTTTTTTTACATAAAAAGCCAAAGTTACACCAGTTTTGTCATTTTTCATACTTTCCTTTTCTATATAAGCTTAAACTGTAGATAAAGTATGCCGTGAAACAGTGACGTGAGCTCATGAGTAATAGCACACATTACTTGCTCATTGAATGATATACTATTATCCAACACCGTGTAATTATAATACTATAACTATGGTGTTTTAGATAAATTAAAAAACATATGTGGGTTAGACATTATAACTCACTGTTTGTTGGTTTGTATCATAGGACGTATTTATTTGGTACCTTTAGGATCAATCCTGAACAAATCCAGAAATAACTCGTTTTACTTCTAAATGAATGTTCCATTTTACGTTAGTTGTTATAAAAATAGCGATAAATTTAAAATAATGTCATATTTTTGTTATGTTAAAATAAACGTCAAACCTTGTGTCGTTTATTTCATTTTGTATGCTTTGTCTACCTCTGAATATAAAACTTACAAAACAAACCGTTGTGCTGTCATGCCTGTTAAGGGAAACAAGGAATACAAGTTGAAAGAAAAAGATGGTAAACGGGTTGAATCTACCAACCTTCTAAAATAGCTGGTTCAGTTGGATCAGTTCGGGAACTATTCCGGGTTACTTAAGTAGTGCCAAGGAAACAAAACTAAACTACCAGGTTACTTTAAAAGTCCCAAGTAAATACAGCCATAGTCACTACGTTATAAAACATTCTCTACTCTATATTTTTTATTAAATGTCATTTTGAAATGTCATCTCTCAAAAATACTTTTATATATTTTACATCAATGCTTAAGGTGTTGGATAAAATGTTGTTGTTGATATGAGAAATTGTTTTTCACTACCGCTTACTTGGTAACCATAGTCACCTAGGTCTAATAAATTATTATTAACCAAGGTCAATAATGAAAACTGTCACTTTTTAAAGAAACTCAAGTCTTCAAATCAATCTTTGAATAATTTAACTCAAGAAAAGAGCAACATATGAATTCACAATTTAATTATGCCGTTTAAATTAAATACGTAAATGAAATAAAACCAATCTACGATGATCAAGTCAAAGCTGAACCACTTCTAGAAATAAGGAGTAATAAATCAGCTTACGTGAGATGTTGGAGAACAGTTTTAGTACTTACACAAATAACATCTACACTTAGAAACTAAGACTGCAAGCTTCTGACTGTTATAAACCGTTCTCTTAAGGTGGAAACTTTTAAGAAAGAATATTGGCTAAGTGTTTTTGCACGATTTCGTCTTTGTCCAGGTCTTCTCTTATATACGTCAGTCTCTATACCTTTGCATCATTTAAGATACCGATGTGTGGAACACTCCAAACATGTGTCTTATTCTGAGGTATTTTGTGTCAAATTTCCTTTGAGTTGCATAATAATCAATAGAAAAGAAAACTGAAAAATGTTTACCCTACAAGCAACGCAGTAAATCAGAATTTCAACTAAAAAATTTCTCATCTTTTAGTTACAACAAAATAAAGCAAAGCAATGCAAATAGGTTCTCATATACTATGTATGAACATAACATGAAAATCCTTTTAAAATAAAATTAAGAGCTTGAAATATCAATTAAAATAATCGATATTTTTAAAATTAATGTGTGATTATTATTGCGGAACACTGTATATACGAGTAATATATAAATTAAAAATATGCATCGTCAATATAAATTTTAACAAAAATGTAATAACGAGAAAATAGTTTAAAATTTATATATTTTATAGATATTTGCTGTAGTCTGCATATTATATTCATTTGTGAAAAATATGAAAATTTACGGATTTATATATAGGGATAATTCAGTTGACAAATGTGATCATATGAAAGTTGAGATTCTTCAGAGTGTGTGCCGAAGTTTCAGGCTGAAATGATGAGTTACAGCTATAAATAACCACTGTTTCAGTTTCAAGTTCACGCGCTGTTCTACGTTGTTTACTTTTCAAACAAAACCTTCCGTACTAATTAAATTCTATCCCCATACACCAATACTTTGGAATAATTATTAATGCGTTGTTATCGTTGCGGTTTATTTCTGGATGGGGAACCGCTATGGGATCAAAGTTGAGGTTGAAGTCGTGGTTTAAATAATTAATTATTAGTATAAAAACTTTCTCCCCAGCGACAGGTTTTACAGGAAAGAAAATAGAAAAATTTAATTGAAACTGCTGGTCTGTAGCTCAGTTCTTGTTTGCATTGTACACAGCAAGACGAATTGCGCTCTTCAGATCACTTTTTATTTACTTTTTCTAGGATATATCTACTGAAGTACTCCGAGGATTATACTGTGTAGAATGGAGTTTTTACCCCTAATCCATGCTACTGCCACCACAAAACACAATAAATATTTCACTTGTTTTTCAAACACAGCTAAAAGTAGGTTTTTTAAAATTTGAAATAAAATATTAATATTTTTCTACAACCTGAAAGCGTGATTGGTGGTCCTCGTTGCGGAGAGGGATGTATTTATTTTTAAGTGTCAAAATTCATTTATTTTTTGTTAAGATAAATTTTTCTTTAATTTCTATTAAATTTAATTATTTCAGTTTCAAGAAAAATTTAATGATTTACCACCAAACAATATAACAAAATAAATTATTTACTCTTAATGTAGATACATTAGTAATAACTAAACTTGTGACCCAATATTCGGTTTTAATATAGACAGAATAAGCCGAATACTGAATAGTGAAAATATGGCCGGATAGGCCGAATATCGAATAATTATTCGGCTTCGGTCCCGTCTTTAGTTATTATCCAATCAGAAAATAAGATCAAACTGCTCCTATCTTCCCCATACTTCGTTCTTATAAAAAATAAGACTATAATTAGAATTACATCTCAAATAATACTTGAAGATATTATTTAATAGATCAATTATTTTTCCATTTTTACTTTATAATGCAGTGTGATGATTTTGGAAAATTTATTTTGTTCAAAAATTGTATTTCAACTCCACCCAGTTTCTAATTCTCTTCGGCCTTCATCATATATATTTGGATGACAGTTCTTAGTTTAAAGCACGTGTAATATACATACTTGTATGTTAGAATTTCGAGAACATGTTGTTCATTGCTTATTCTATTCCAGCGGTGTTTAATTAATATTGCAAGGGTATACGTTATACTTATAACTAAATGAAGTTAGAGACGAGATATGGTGTTACATACATAAGGAGATATGAACGTTGCTGTGTGTTCATCTTTAAGATCTAATTTAAATTCTGTCAGAAGAAGGTCCAGAATTAATTCTAAACAAATTGAATCATGATTTCATTAAGTACATGTGCCTCGGTGAGACAGATCAATTACGTCATCGCATCATTACCCAATCATCTGCATTATCACCGTTCATTTGTCCCGCGTGACGTCAGGCCTTCGCGACACCGTCATTTATCACCCGGACCCCGACCATTAAAAACAATCGCCGATCATGGATCCATCGTTTGTGTTTTGTTTAAAGGCCAATAGCGCGATTTATAATAAATTCTGTACTAGGAATAAATATTCCTGATAGGGTAATGAACTGAGAAACAAGTGAGTGCGGCGGCTGGATGAGTGGCTTTTGTTTTGAGAGGTTCTTGGCGGAAGTGTATGAAGTGAAGTGACTTCTGCAAACGCTCACCACAAATATAGATCTCACTATTACCATAAACGAATTACCAGTTTTTAAAACTATCATATAAAAATAAACTATTCAGTTACATATTTCAAATTATTTTAATATTTCCTTAAAATCGTACGTTTCCACAATTTTTTCTGTGCAATTACGCACGCTACAGAGAGGCATAGCATTTGTAAATCGGAAGGATTCCTAATCAAAATCAATGACTGACTCGACGCGCTGCCTTTTGAATGATGTGTATGGTTCAATTATAGGTATGTGACTATAGGAAGACTTTTTTCTACAACTGTTAAAAAAGTTAACATTTTTATTCTAATAACAATGCATAAAGTATGCATTTTTTCACGGTTGCTAGATTTTCTTGATAGTGTGCGCGAATTACCTGGGAAAACGTGTTTTTACGGTTTTGGAAAACCCTCGGGAAAACCTTTTTTCACGGTGATAGAAAATATTTATTCACTCAATTTATAAAGTTAAATAAAATATCATAATCAATAATGCAAATTAGTTGTTTGTATTTTGTGCGCGAATTGTTTTTAGTGTGTTCGATTCTCTTGTGACATCCCCCACACTAAAAATACAAACTTCACACACTTAATACAAAATAACTATTTTAATCTATACATTGGGACCCGGATTGAATAAAAAACGCAGGCCCGTGGCTGCATTATTACGCCACTGGCAAGAAAGTGCAATGATGAATGATAAAATAATAAAATTACATGTTCGTTATTATTTCTGCATATTATATTATATTTTTCCTTACCATAATTACAGTCGATTATTGCAACTAGGTACATAAATATTATTATTTCATCAATGTGCAATCTGTACATAAATATCAATTTATAAAACTAATATAAATTTTGAAAAGCAGCAAAACAATATTTATTTGCTTGCTAGAAAACAACTCGTGTCTAAAATTAGTTGACAACCCTTTTGTATACAATATAGAATTGGTAGGAATAATGGTTTATGGTACCAGTATATTTAATAATAATTAAAGAATTATTTGCATATTTATATTTTGGAAGTCTGTCAAAATTGAGGAATGATATTTTTGGAAAACAAATTAGAGTGCAATTTTGTATGAATACATTGTTGAGCAATAACGTAATGTTATGGATGCAACTCTACCGACTGACAGGGAGCAGCGAGGCATTAGGACGCTGAAGATAAATCGGATGCTCAGCTCGTGAAATTTTCAAGCGCGCCAAGAATTTCAATCTAAATGAAACTCTCGACTTAAACAAATCCCGATTATACAGCTTAAACAATCACTATACTTCTACAACTTTATACCTCCACTGCTGTTCAAATACCTTCCATCATATTTTCTTTTTAATCTTCTGAGTAATTGTTCAAACAATTGTGCGTCAACTTTGTACCCCTTTATTTATTTTATTTCCTGCCAATTTGCTCTTATTGACTTTCCCCGAAATGTATAAATCGTTCGTTCACCTTTTAATTATTCGCAATCAAATTGAGGACAAATAAACAGAACAAATATTGTTCCTTCACCAATTAGAGAATGAATATACTTTCATCAAATACATATTTCTAAAGAGTTATTTTTGATACAAGTGTCAAAGAAAATATTTTAAAGTAATAGGAAAAATATTGTCATCGGTCAATATTTGCTGGTAAATAAAGAGCATCCAATGCACTTTGACGCGACTTACAAATAAATCTAGATAAAACATCACACCATATAGAATATAAAGCACATTGTTCATTCATTAGCTAATTAAAATTATAAATGATCGTTCTCTTGTGTATTGTGTGCAGTATTTAATAATTATATATATTAAATTAAATTTTATGATATTTAATTATAGCTCTTCATTATACTGAATTGTAAAAGATACTCGTATTTAGTTATGATTAGGACTGGGATTGAATGCATGCAAAAATAACAAAATATGCAAATATATATGCAAAAAAATTGTTAAAAATATGCATGAATATTATGAAATAATACAAAAATATATCAATTTATTAAATGTAATTTACTTAAAGAAATATAATATAATTAATAAAAAAAAATTGACATCTAAAATAATTAATAAATTATCAACGAAATAATAAAACGTGAAAAAAATTTATGACTTACAGTGTTACTGCAATATTTTAATTAAAGCAGAACACACTGCCATTATCTAAATATACTTCAGGATAATCTTTTATCCACAGTGTTCCAATAATAGAAATACGAGTGGTTTGAAATTGATTATGTTGGATATATAAGTATTAGTGTTTCACGAGTCTTGTATTTTTCTTGGTCCTGCATTAGTCTTGCAAAAAAATGCAAGACAAGACTTCAAAGCAAGAAATTATCTTGCAAGAAATATGCAAAATTTTCATTTTTTTTAGCTAAATTTATTATAAGAACCTATATATTAATTTATGAATTAATCAAAGTCCAAAAATATATAAGTATTAAAAAAAAATATAATTTCTTGTCTTGCTTTTCGAGACAAAACAAGAAATTACTAACCAAGTAACGAAATCTTGTTTTGTGAAACACTAATAATCCGTGTATATTTTTAGGAAGTTTTGAATTCATATCAATAATGAAAAAGATGCATTTACATATAAACCCTGCTCTAGTTATAAATTGTTTTGAGAAAGTCAAATAAAATAATATGAAAACTTTTAAGGGAAAATGATATGAAGTATTAAATTTGAAAGTAATGGTGAACTTTAAGTGAAATTTTTTGTTCCTTCCGGCCTGCAAACTCGCACATCTTGTTTGAGTAACAAAAATTTTAATTTCCTCGTGAAGAAATTAAAAAGTTGTGTGTGGCAAACACTTGGCATGTCGGGTATTCCCAAATGCTCCACATTCCTCGGAGCGTCGCTAGTAACAAACAACAACATTGTAACTTCGTTACGCCAAACAACACAACATTCATAAATGTATGGAAAAATAACTCGGTTTGCATTTGGAATCAGCCACGGCCATCAAAATGCTAACCGGGGAAACTCTATTGCTAGTTCACTATCTGATTACCAGCGATTCGTAAACGCTTTAATCCTTGCTCACTTCATTACGATATTTTTCTAGGACAATTCATGAGAGTCGCCACCCTCCATGGCGTTTACACATTATGTTGTCACACTATAAAGTTTTTTATTTTTAATTCAACAATTTAAACAAACTGAAATTATAAATATGCATTATGCCACTATGAATATTTTATTGTTTCGACTATTACCAAAAATATATTACATATCCTAAGGGAAACTTAAAATACCTATTGTACATCTGTTCTCATAACAACACTATTATCGTTCAATATAAACATGCAAATTTCAAATTGCTGATGATGGGTTAATTCCTAACACGAAACGTCCTAATAAATAAATTATAAAAAAGGAACTACAAAGCCAACGTAATTTTCTTAATAAGTTGTTTTTAGGCTAATGTATTCCTATCTCTGTCATAAAATAAGTTCGGCAAAACACTTTTAAAAAAATTCAAAATAAAATAACCATTAAACAGTGGCGGATCGTCATTGAACAAATGAGGAAAGGATAATTTTGTATTGTATTTTTAAATTTCAATCTTCTAGAAATTTTATATTTGCACGCAATATGACCACAAGATCTAGTTTTCATATTCCGATATACCGTGATTATTTTTAATATGAAACATGGAAATTTATCATATCCATGATTACGACTTGATATTTGATTGACAGCAATGTATATTTGTTTGTCTCATTTAACATCAATCAGGGGACATAGGGAACGAATTTGATATTTGCTTTTTGGGTTATAAAATTTTCTGACAGGCCTACATCAAGTGCAACAACAATTTTAAGAATTATTAATAACTTTTTAGGAAATGGTAAAATAAAATGGTCTGGGAGATCACAAGATTCTTTTTATTGGTGACCTTTAACAGTAGGAATTTGTTCTGCGAATGAGGAATTCATCAAACTGTAAGAATCATTAATAACTTTAGAGGAATAGAATAGTCTGGTAGATCACAAGTTCTTACACATCTAGATTCTTTTTATTGGTGACATTTAATATAAGACGTTTGTACTCGGCGAAATCTTCAAAATTCAATTTAAAGTTCAAATTCAAAACATGTTTCAAAATACTACAATTGTCCAAATATATTCGTATGTAATTCAAAAGTTTTTAGTGGATTGAGTCATTGCTCAGTAGTTAATAGAAAGATTTTTTAAAATTTATTGTAATTATTGTTTTATTGTTCTTTAGTTGGTTTATTATTTCTCTATTTCGTAATTTCTTAAAATATTAAAATTTAAAACATCTGTCAAATTCATTCCATATGCTTTCATTTTAAATGAGACTAGCAAATATACATTGCTGTTAATCAAATATCAAGTCATAACCTTAGCTATGATAAATCCCATGTTTCACGTTAAAAATATTCAGGGTACTATCGAATAAGCATTGGTACGTCCAGCACAGTGCCGACTATAGAAGTACAGAGGCAAAAAAATTCTTGCCTCAAACTTTTTTTACAATGCTCACAGCGTTTATTGATTTTTCTCTCGCTGTACTATATATTTCAGGAAAAGGAGTTCTAATGCAAGTCTCAAGAGTTTTCTGATTGGTCTATTTGCACGTGGACGAATATAAGACCGAACCGAATGCTTTTGAAATTTTGCCCGTTGCATTTGCACTTTTGCTTGTTTAAATTGAAAGTTTGCTTTTAAAAATGGCAGCAGGTTCTTCTGATATGCAGATAATAAATGACGTTCGGAGCACTAACAGTATTGTTAATTTGATAAATGAATGTTTTTATTCAGTTTCTATTCTCTGCCTCACTAAAATTTTAGTTTACGAACCGCCACTGCTTTAAATAAAGTTTTTCACGGTAATATGGAATGCGAAAATATATAGAAGTTTCATGATTACATATGACAGTTATTAATTAAAATAATATACTTCAAAAGAAAATAACAAAACAGTTATAGTAATTTATGTTATTAGCAAATTAAAGAGTTTTTACTACTGATGGAAGGAAATAATTAGCGAGTCATTTCGGCAAGCTTGTCACTTTCTTAGCAATAAAACTGTTATCTTGCATATATTGTACAATAGTTTATTTGTTATTCACTTGTAAATTAATAGGTATTATTATGCAAGCGGTTTAAGTGAATGGTTAACGAACAATAAGTTAAACCGCGGATAGCGAAACTGCAAGCGCTTTAATACCTCGATTTAAACATTATTTTAACCGTGAGTGTAATACAATTGTTTATTTAATTTTTCCCTAATAATTTTTATAAATGAAATCAATAGTTTGAAATGTCACTAATTGTTTTGTTTTTACTAGTTGCTATGTGTGACAAAACGGTAAGTATATGCTTACTGTTCACTGATGATCAGTTACTAATACCATAATTATTTTTAAATTCTAATACCTGACGAAAAAGAAACACAACCACAAATTTCAAAACTGGAGTCGTTGCTTTGTTCCTCCTCTAACCAGTTGTCTTCGATTAGTAAAATGTCCTTACCGCACTTAATACTACAATGGTAGGTACCCAAATAAATTAACATGACCATTACAAGTTATTATCTTATAAAGATAAATTTTGAAGGTTATTAAACAGTTCAAATAAATTACGGTTTATAAGTGTGTAACAAATAAATTATTACATTGTTGTAGTTTATGTATATATATATATATATATATATATATATATATATATATATGTATATATATATATATATATATATATATATATATATATATTTTTTGAGTTTCATGTTGCATGTTTGACGATACAAAGGAAGAAATTTAAATAAATAATCGACTATTATAATACGAAAGTGTAATCAATCACTAATAGTTCTCAATAATAAATAAATATAATTTCTAATCTTCTGGACACCCAATTCTTATGCGTGAAGTTTTTCTTCCTAACTCAATATTTTCAACTAGAAACGAAAAATGGCTCACTTATTTGTAGGACAGAGCGACAGAGGTAGCATATACTTGTATTTTAATAATAAAGTCGACAAGATTCTCAAGAGGATAATTTGTGTTGGGTAAAAGCTTGATATACATGTAAATGGAAATATTGTGGGTAGTGTAACGACCGCAAGAATGCGAGGTAAACAGGTACCCGTATTGCAGTAGAGCAATTTGAATCCGTGGATCGTGTTTGTTGTCCCTTATATTGGCCGGATTCCGCTCCCTTGTCCCGGCTTGTGCGCCTGTGATATCTGCTCCTGAATGTCCTGTGGGAGATTTATAGCGGGAATCGGGGACGGTTTATGTTTTACACGGCGTTTAACCATCATTCCCTTTTATTTATTAAAAATTACATTCGGCTCCAAAAGGATAACTTCAAACTTGAATTTGGGGTTGCTGTTCGATGATATTTTAAACTTTTTCTTTCTAGTTGAAACATATCAAAATTCATTTTATATTAAATACACTACGAACAATGGCAACTATGTTTGATATTTTTATTTTTATCAGATCAATACACACAGTACGGGAGGCTCCTAAGTACTAACGTAATATAGTATAATTTCGTATTAATATGTTCTACATTAATTTAAATTATGAATCTTCAGATAAATTTCAACGATTTAAAACTTAACAATTCAACTAACTGAACAGTATTATTACTGTTGTCGTCTAGACAAGATAAGACAAGACTTGACTAAGTTTAAACCTAGATTAAAAATTCTTGTCTAAATATCAAGACTCTAGATTGTTTTAAGACTCTACATTAACCTCCTCATACGCTTTAAATAAGGACAGATAATTCTTCGGCAGATTAAATTTTTTTACTGAAACTAGAGTCTTGAAAATTGACTACAATTTTCTCGTCTTGATCTAGAATAATAAGGTATTACCTTGTGTTGAAATATTAAGACAAGACTTTTACTAGTCTTGTCTTGATAATCTAGACAAGACAAGACAAGAGTTTAGATCTAGATCTAGACGGCAACACTAAGTATTATAATCATAAAATTTCGTTATCTCAGTAAATTCCCGCTACCCAGTAAATAAATAGTAGATATTGTTTATAACTGTAGGGGCCGTTTTTTCCATTTCTGGAAGAAATGCCAGTTACCTTATCTATCGCTTCATAGAGTGACAGTTAATTCATATTTCAAATAATAATAAACTAAATTGTTTCATTTTGCGTTATCTTTGCAATTTATCTCACCAAAAACCACATGACCTTTCTGATTTTCTCAGATAAACTTTCATTTTTAAGCAATATTTTTTTTTACTTTCCAGCACAATCACTCATGCAAACTGACATTAGGTACAACTCCTCCTCCTTCAGAGTCGCGATTTATCATGCAGTTTACTTTCGTATTTGTTGCTAAGCAAAAATAAATCGTGTGAACTAAAAGCTTATCGATAAAAGAAGGAGGTTTTGTGATATTACTTGTGATAAAATGATATTTTGAAGCTTTTTCGTAGAGTAGGGAGACTGTGACTTTGCATTAGGTAAACTAGGTAATGGGGTATGTGGTGTGATTAAACTGGTGTGATGTGACGGAATGACAAATTCAATTGTTGCTGGAGTAAAAGCCGAAGACAGAGGAGCACACCGCAAGCTCTCAGACAGGGGGATACAACAACATAAATAATTCCTCTGTCAACAGAAACAAATTACGTTTTTGACCTACGTGGATTACTCTCGTTTCACTCAAATACAAATACACCGCGGAAATGGAAAGTGGGGCTCCGCTGGACAAACAACGCCTGTTTGCTTTTAAGAAGCAATTCTTCAGATACTCTACAATATTTCCATATTCCAACATTTCTTTTCCTATCTTTCACGTCATTGTCTCTTCAGCCCTTACAAATACCAACATATTTTTTCTTCTAGACGCATCTGATTTATCTCCTTATTTCTTTCATTCTACACAATATTTGTATAATTTAAATAACATTATTGTTTAATTAATAAAATTTCCGAACATTGCATTATTGTCATAAAAATTTACGAATAGTTGTTGAGTAGTAATAGACAAACGAGTGTCAAAAATGATATTTAGATCACGACAGCGAAGCTGGTATGATTTAAGTCATTTTTGACCTGAGTTGTCGTTACTTCGTAGGAATTATGAGTAAATTACACCAATTAAATTCATAGCTCGAATTATATTTACTTGATTATTTCACGAATGATAATACTTCAAACGTAAAATTTTTGTTATCAACAAAATGTAACCATAACTAATACCTGTATTCATAGTCGGTACTTCGCCTTGACTCATACTTGAGTACTTGTCAAATGCTGTCAAATTGTCAAATTTACAAATATTCCCAACGCAATAACTACAATTTCTCCAAATTTCTACCTGGAGGTTATTACTTACCCTAGAATTCACGAAGTTTAAGCTATGAAACATGTCATGTACTGAAAGATAAGTACGACCGGAGTAATGCTTGGCGAAGTATCTTGACTATGAATACAGATACAGGCATAAGATACTGTGGTTTTATCAAATTTCTTCACTAAAAAAACTACCTAAGGCTATCAAAAGAAGCATTTTGATTAGGTAAAAATGACGTGTGAGAAATAATCATTGTTAATTTCAGTACATTGCGGAGCACAATAACTACTTTGCTTTGTGCTCTGATTTCAGTTGGTCAAGAATCAAAGCATTCTTAATGATTTATTCAGGTTCTTGTCTTACTCAGAGGCATCGATATCTGCTGGTAATACTCTCGTTACAGTGGGTCAACAATGACAACATACCTAACGGTTCACTCTAATTCCTGACCTATTGAAGCCAAAGCACATTCAATATCTGCTCTGTGGTGAAACCACGCCATATTGATATTGACAATATCCCCTTACTGCACCAATCCCCTATCCCTAATGCTTCTGTCAATGTCAAGATATCGGTATTGCCATTGTTTATTTCGACATTCAAATTTCTTGGTAAGACATTATCGCTTCGTACTTGTCAATGACAATATGGCGCGGTCCCAGCACGATTGTTTTCTGATTTCAGTAGGCAAAAGAATGCTCTAATTCTTTCCCCGATAAAATCATATAGGTACATAAACTAGAGCAGTAATCTGCTCCAGAATGTGACCCAATTTCAGCAGGTCAAGAATTAGAGCAAACACCTACCCGTGACCAAATACTGACTGAAATAGATCACTTTCCGAAATAAGTGGAGATTCAATTCGATGTTACTTAGTATCAATAAATTCTTTGTAATCGGACTTTCACAGTTCATAATTCTTCAAGCTTTTTTTAATTTCCCAACTGTTCTAACTGGGTGTTTTCTTAAGTACTTTTTCATGTTCCACAATATATCTATTGGCGATAAGTCGCGACTATTAGCAATCCAAGGTAACATATTTATTTGCATTTCAGCCATTCAAGTTTGTACCAACTTTGCAGACACCCTTCGGGTTGAAAAATAAATACATTTTTCGCTGAAGGACTCTGAATTTGCAATTTTAGAAGATGCAATATTTCAACATATTTTTTGAAAAGTAGAGCCTACCTCAAACCATAACGAAAGCAGGAAATTTAACCGTATTTCTTAAATAATCCGGATTGTAAGTTTCTGATCTTCAAGCCGAATATAATGGTGAACTCGTTGAAGCTCTCTCTACTTATGTACAGAATTATTTGACATTGGTTGAGGATATAAAAATTCTAATTTGACTATTCGTTTCTATGTATAAATTTACATATATTTACCGTTATGATGAAACAATTATTTATCCTACAGGATGTTTATTTCAAGTGGTACACTATAGCTATCTCGAGAATTATAAGAGCTACGAAGTGGGTTAAATTAGCAAATAATATTATTTCAATGAGCATAAATTTATTTTTATCAACCATAGGTTCTCATACTACGGGATCAACTTTATTATTTTAAAGGGGGCCATATATTTTTATTTGCTTATTCGATAGAGAATTTTATTTTGAATTCAGTGTTATCATATTTGCATATCCTTAGATAACAATTTTTTGAGAAAAAATCTTGTTTTGGTTTATATCTGTTTTATTTAAATAAAGCTAAAATAAGTGTGGCATGAATAACATAACTGAATGTGGAAAACAATAATTTTAAAACAAAAACAACACACACGCATAAATTATAATATTCTGCGCAAATTGTCCTTCATTTTGATTAGTAGATCGATACAGCACTTTAAAATTTAAGTCCATATTCATTTGTATCATGCAGGGCCATATTTGAAGAAAATTATATATTTTTTTTATAAAATTGGTACTTGCGCCCAACGGTAAACGTCAAATTAATAACCTCAAATATTTTACACTGCAATTTAAAATAGTTTGGAATTATTATAAATATGAAAACCAAATAAAGTTAATTTAAAAGAAAGTTAAATTTTCGTAAGTCTTAACGTACAGGTTTGAACTTTTTCCACAATATAATACATGCATTATGACAGTTATAAATGTCCAATTTCAATCAGTAGGCGTACCATATTTCACATAAATTTCTAGATTACACATAATTAATTTCAGTAATTTAAATGTTTGATTTTTTTTCACAAAATAAGTGATGCACAGTATAAAAAATAGTATATTATACGATGTATTGTTCCATTCGTGTGTACACCCTGTGTACTATGTAGAATTCTTGGAAGGATAGTATATTGAAATCAAATCAAAATAGTTCGAACGTGATGTCCGGGTGAGACATCTAGAGAAATTCCGGGTTATATTTATTTTATTTAAACCTGTTGACACGGCCTATCCTTCCGGTAAATCTGGCCAATCCGGCGGTGTCCTTGAAGGATCTGAGCAGCTGAAAACATCGTGGAAACTGGCAGCTTGGCTTTCGGCGACTATATCATATCGATTCCATTGTAGGATAATGCCATGGCGTTCTTATTGTACACTGAACACTGAACACTGAACACACATTTGATTTTAGTGCTATTGTTTTCTTAGTATACTAACGCGCTATTACCGCACTTTGTCGCACATTTCCCCATAAACATGCACGAGAGAATTCTATTTCGCGAAGAATTCACCCGGCAAAAAGATCAGACAAAATGCAACACACTATTGTTGATTACATCAAGAGGCACGAGGCGTAATATTGCTTGTATGAGTTTAATTGTAACAGATTGTGTTGTAATTAAAGTTATAAATGAATTACATCCTCGTATGAGCCTTAATACTAATCACTTGAACAATTTAATTTGGACAAGTTGGTTGAATGTGAAAACTACTTCAAACAATACAGACTTTAAATTGAATTTCCAACTTGTAAGAAACCTTACGGCCTTAGGTTTCAATTAAACACTTAAGAAATTAATCCTCTCACCTTCCTTCGTACACCCCGCAACATAAACTACCTGAAATATGTCGCAGGATAAAAATATATAATTGCAACACTAAAAGTCAGATACATAGATAATAAAGTCGTTAAACTGCAAACTTATGTCGTAAAGATACTTGTAACATTGTTACATAAACCATTGTTGTACAATGATAAATAAGATTCAATGAAATGTTACTGCAATATTATGGTCCTTTTAAGTTAAGAATAAACTTACAATAGCGATCTAATCGTATTTTTATGTGATTAATAACGTTTGTATGCTCGTAGAGTGCAGCACGTTATATTTTATTTTCCAAATTAATTTTTGTAAGCTCTTTCACGAGGATGAATGCAGGTCACTATTTTTCTGATAGCTTTCTTCCCTTTATTCATTGAACAGTTTACTTTTTTATTTTCGAATCGTTCCAATTAAACTTTGAAAACGATTTTATTATGAGATATGGAATTTATACAAGACATAAATACAAATTCAGGATTGAGGAGGTTTTTTTCAAAATAAAAAATAAACCTGGAGATCAATGTTGTACTATTATAAAATTATACCAGAAACTGTTTAGTCTTAAAAATTTGAGGAGCTTAAATCAAGACACATGTTTCGAGAATTAAATTCTCAATGTTCTTTGCAACAGTAGAACTAATGAAGACACAAGTAAAGATTACCTAACATCATAGGCGTACGCAGAACATTTCTTTTGGCGGTGCTAAAATTAATTTTTATAATTATTATTATAAAACTTCTAAATGTAATTAGAACCATTTATTTTACAATTATTACTTCACACTACATATCTTTAAAAATCAATAAAGAAAATATATAAATATTATAACATGAACAAAAATTAGGTAAATAGACAATATTTGGTTTAACTTAAACCCAAATATTGTCTATTTATTAATTATGAGTTCTGAAAGCTTCTTTCCATATTTAAAAATTAGGTATCTAATACCTATAAAAACGTAAAATATCACCACAAACCGTATCAGTTAAATACTGATAATCATCTACAAATATTGTTAGCCCTACCAAAATAATGGAGTTATCTTTGGAACTACATAATATACTTGATCCGTTTTATGAATTGACATAAGTTAGTTTGACAATTCAGAGAGTTAAAAATAAGTATAATTTTCGGACTAACTCTAATCTATTCTAATCTTCTATAAAATAGAAATGGAATCAAAAACGGGAATAAGTATGAAGTTAGTCGCTTATCCCTTTTACGAATGTGGGTGTTAATGATTAAATCGTCCAAAATAAATTAAATCAGATTGAATATCTTTCATTGTGGTATAGAACCGAGATCAGAGTTCATCAATTAATTTTTAGTTGAATATATATTTCCAGTGAAAATAGTTTATATATTAATCATGTCTTTCATTGCTGACTTTTATCGAGTTTCTTGTGTTGTGTGATTTCTTTAGCTTCTTTTATTTGTGAAGTTAAAAATCACTGGCCAGTCCGATGGGTGTATTGGGGTTTTGTGTTGTGCCGGCAAGCCACTACTTGCTGGTCTTTTTGCTGCGGCGTTCGCCTCAGTATTAAACTACTTATCTCCCCCAGAACACTGCTGCAATGAGCTCAAATATGCAGCGGATAGTTTTTCCTTTAACGAAAGTAATTATATTCACTGCGGTTTGTTTACACAATGTAATTGCAACTAAGCAAATTTTGTGGTCATTATGTTCTACATTATTATCATATTAACTCGGAATTGTAGATTTTACAAGATATGCAGAATGTTTCAGATTATTCCTTGAGTAAAAAATATAATAAAACATATGGACTATTCTTTTTAGTTACCAAAAATTAAAATACAAGAGGTCCAAATTGTATAAATCATAGCAAATTTTGAAAAACTAAATGTTTAATAAGTAAATTTATACTTTATTGACATTGTTTCATCTTATTAATTCTACAATTAATAAATTTAGTGATACATGACACGTAAATATAATTTTTTGCGAACTGATTTTTTATTACAGTATTGCTTAGAATAATAACATTGTATGCAGCTGAAA
Organism: Stenolophus ochropezus; assembly: GCA_035578165.1. Taxonomy (NCBI): domain Eukaryota; kingdom Metazoa; phylum Arthropoda; class Insecta; order Coleoptera; family Carabidae; genus Stenolophus; species Stenolophus ochropezus. Next base: position 24,177,760 of record JAQOWZ010000005.1, on the reverse strand, counting down.
TTATCAGAAAGGCAAAAAAAATCTAAAAAATAATGAAACTCAAAATAATACGAATAATGTTAGGATCAATCAAGATATCAGAAAATGAATACAGAATGAGAATGAACCGAGAAAAAGAACAAAAATCTGAAGGAGAAAATATAATGAAAAAAATAAAACAACAAAGAGTCGAGGGGAGCCCAGGCAGAAGAAGAAGACGAGGCAGATCCAAGTCAACATGACTAAAGGAAGTGGAAGAAGATCTAAAAAGCAGCAGGACTTAACAATTGCAAGAGCAAAACAAGACATAGGAAGTTGTGGAAGAAGAACATAAAGAACATCTATAAGGAATAGTAATAGAGATTGATCCACTCCAATATCCAACTTCAGATTTGGCTATAAAGTCAACAATTACTATTTAATAATCAATGAAAGTAAAATTAGGTTTAAAAAATGTTTGTCACAAAGAAGAAGTTATCAAACAATATGAAACATGGCTTTACAAGTCGGAAACAGACAAAATGTTTTGTGAGGTTAGTGAGCACTATCCCTATTTCTTGTAAAATAATGGCTAGTAATCTGTAGCAAACTGTTTCAGACTGCCTCAGTCTGATTTGTTGTGGGTTCAGCCTAACTTTTCCCGCTCACGTCCGATCACGAATGAATAATTTGAATTATGCTTGCTCACACACGACTAAATTGGGAAAAATTTCCAATTATATATGATTTATCTTTTATTCATACACGCAAAAATATTCTACAAACAAATTAAACGGTTCTATCGTAAACAATTAATGCTGTAAATATTTATATGAACGTACGGATTGTGTATGTAATATATTTTCCATGACAATAGATAATTAGAGAGAGGGTGGAACATATGTCTTTATTGATTGTTGAAAATTAGCTGTATTGTCCAATTTGCAAGTCAGTTGGAATGCTCGAAACAGATGCGAATATTTTTTAAACTCCAACGATAGAAAACATTCTTTTACATTCCACGTATGTTTCACATGTTGTCAGTCTTTTACGCAAAAACACTTTGTACTGGTCACTGATTTGTTTTAACAAATGTGACGAAGAATATTTAGTAACCTTTAGTTTTGCATCTGCCAATGGTTTGCTCGTTTAGCAGGTTTATGTTATTAATAATCTTGTAAGGAAACAAGAACAAATTTTTAATTTGAAACAAATATTTTTTTTTAAGATTAAACATATATAATTGTCAGTCTCCCATCCAGACATATTCTGTACTTTTCACAGCTTACATTAACTATGAGCAAAATAGTATATTATTATACAAGTTTTATAAGACGTGAGTTGTTTGAGGCTCGAAAGGCACAGCGAGGAGTGCTCCAAAAACACGAATGGAACAATACGTCGTATAAAACCAGTATAATATACAATTTTTATACTTTTCTTCGCTTATTTAACAAAAATTAAAATTTTCAATTAAGATAAGAACAGATTGTAATTTAGGAATATATAAATGTGAAATATGGTAAATTTTGAATTAAGTTGAGCACATTTATCTGTCAATATGCAATTAAAATATTATAAAAATATTTATAAATCTATACATTATGAGTTATGAAATTTTCATATCCTTTTAAATTAGTTTTATTTATTTCGTTTTCAAATTTAGAAATAATATAAATTGTATTAAAAAACATTTTAAAATATTTGAGGTTATCAATTTGATATTTAAATTGGGGTGCAGTTGTTAGAAGTACAATTTTACGACAATAACTTACCAAAAACAGTTTAACAATATTTTATATTATTAAACTGATTTCGATATAATAATAGGACAATTGTTAACGCAAAGTATAAAAAATTAGTATTCCATCCAGAAATACTTTGGTTTATATCAGTTTTTTATTAATAATGATCTTGTAAGTGAACAAAAACAAATATTTAATTTGAAGAAGCAAAGTTAAACGTTTTTAAGATTTAATAATTTTTCGCAATTAAATAAACATTGAAAGTTTATCTTGTGAAAAATTCTTGTACTTTGAAATTAGAGATATTAAAATTTCAGGCGTGGGATGAGACTGCGAGAGGCGAGCAAATGTCGCCTTCCCGCGTTCCTCAACACAAAAGAACATCTCGGAGGATGTGCTCATCAAATGATAAAAACAATCAGCAGTAATCACGACCTTAATCGCACTATGATGGCTACAAGAACACCTCGTCAGCTTCAAAATGTGTCCCGTACGGGGAATTTTCCAATTCTCACCTGTTTCCGTATCAAAGTACAAACTTCTTGTAAAGTTAGTAATGAATTGTGCGGTCACCCATCCAAACATTAACTACTATGTCGTTAACTAAATTAATCATTAGAAAGTGAGAAAATCTTATGAAAAGTTTGTAATGAAGCACAAGCTTAATCACAAGTTTAAGAACTTGGAATGGCTTGAGAGTTTACTGTTTAATAGTTCGGAACTTGCTATACATTTTCAATTATAACATTTATTGTGCGGTGTGCATGTCAGATAGGTATTACATACGACAATGTAAGTAGACAATTTTGATCAAATTTATAAATTTATTCTTCTTTACTGGTTAAACAGATGTGCAACGAGATTTGGTTGTGGACACAAAGAAAGAAGAAAGAAGTATTTGTATTTGTATTTGTATAATGGCTATTGTCGGAAGAAGGCCAATGCACATTTTGTGACAGAGAAGAAAAATTGAATTGCAGAGACGTAGAAAGAGAAAATAAATATTTCTTTGTTAAATAACGAAAGAGCAGAGAATTCGGCTAAAAAGATATACGTGGAAAACCCTTTAAACATAACAACTTAATTTTATGAACTAATTTCTCTTTATTTTTATTAAGAGAGAGTTCAGATTACTTTTGAACCCAGACAAACGACACTGATAAAAAGAGAGGAAGGTAACGTTCATACAGATTAAATCATTAATAAAAATCTTCTAAATTTATAAGAAATTTTATAATGATGAATTTAGTGTTGGTTCCAGGACTGCATTTTTAAAATTTAAGAAATAAAAGTTTTAAATTATTTTCATTTATTTTGGGATTACTGTCAATAACGTGCTGTGTTACTATGTTTTTTCTGGATTGTCAGTTTTAAACAATATATTATTTAAAGCGGATTTTAATTTGTCTTTTTTTGTTTCAACTGGGCACAGGATCGAACAAAGAACTAATGGCACATGTGCGGTAAACAAATGTTGTTTCAACTAAAAAGTTTATTGTGAATAAAACAATGCGCGAACCGTTCTTCGACCGATCCAGAACTCTTTTATCAGTTACTAGACTAATTTAAGAACTGGCAGTACTATATCGTATAACTATTTGTAGTTTTATAAATTCATTTTACTCGTATACTAAATAAAATAAGAAATATTGAAGATGGTGACTTTTTAAAGAATTGTGAATCTATTGACGACTGCTAGAATTGTAGTATGAACCAAGTTACTATTAATTGCATTTTCTTAAGCTAGGTTTTAAATACTTTAATTACAGAAGAACGGCAATACAGTAAAATAAAATAATCAGATTTCATAGAGTTCCTATAAGTTCTAAAAGTAGTTAAAAAAATAATTCCGAAAAGGTACTTACGACGGTTAAACAAGGCGAGTTGGAATAAGCCACGGTATCTAAACAACTACGGTACGAACCTACGAACATTCGTCTAAGAATGGACTAGCTAGCAACCTCTTACAAAACAACAGACATCTCTCCGAGTTCGTATTACGTACTTTGCTGTTCTTATGTTTTAAACTTGTCAAAATGTACCGAATGCGATATGCTGTTGTTGTTTGTAACAATAATTTAAATGAAACAAAAAAGAATACATTATATATGTCCTATCGTAAATTTTTAAAATAAAAAGCATTTAGAAAAGTCTGGAGATCTGCGTGTAGTCGAAAATATTCTTTTAATCTTGAAAAAGCGGGTTTGGAAATAAATGGAAGAAGCGAAATAATGAACATGAAAATAAAACGAATACTAAAGTCTAATGGTATGTACTTGTTATTTATACAAAATACCTGTAAAGGGAAAAATGATGATTAACGTAGAAAATGCACCAAAAAATGCGTAAAATTTTGATATGAACTACTATTTTTATGTAATATTGCACATAAAATTTTTGTTACTTGAACATTTTTACAGTAAAATGAAGATTTCGTAAATAATTATTTTTCTTTTAATAATTTTCTAAAAGAATGTATTAAAATGTACTTACATATTAAGTAATCATCTAAATACATTGTTTATTATAAAAATATATTTCTTTGTTTTATTTATTAAATAGTGATGTTTGAGTGAGATAAAATAAGCGATTTATTGTAGTAGAGTGAGTGAGGCGATACGAACTAGGTCTGTTGTGACGTCAAATGGCGCTGCCGCGTTCTGATTGGTCGAGGCTGTTTGACGCTAACCGTAGTAGTTTAGGGACCGTAGGAATAAACCGATAAATTTAACTGCCATCAGTACAATTTATTTGGTAAACTTTCGATTTATTGTTATTGTTCTACCTTGCCAAGTAGTGATTTAATAGTAAAATTACATGTTTTTTGTAAATATGTTACTCACCACCACTTACCACTTAATTGTAATTAATTATATAAGTAGATTCTAGGACAGAATAGGTTTATACAGAAGCGACAATAAGACAGAGAAACGAAAATTAGAGAGAGATGGGGAAAGTCAACAAATTTAAAGAGCTCATTGTTTAAAATCGGAAAGTTTCGTCACATTTTATTCCTGAACTGAATAGGGTAACATGAAAGGTACCAACACGGAGTATCGCTTCAGTATGTAACTATTCTGTGATTCTAAGCAAAAGGAAATATATATTGATTCAAAACCTGTAGTTAAACAAAGTACTACTAGTACTATACAAGAAGTAGAACTAGAATCTCAAATAGCACCGAAAAGAATGTGAAACGTGAAAGTTATGGAGATATAAGCGAAATGGCATATATTCTCACTGATATATATCCCGGTACATATTTCTATTCGGGAATAGTGTTTTTGTGTTTGGCAATGGCTGGCAGTGGGTCTGCCAACAACGAAGTACGCATTGCGAGACATCCAGACGCTTCTTCCAATCGATTCCGACACGCGGTCCGACCACAACAACTGATATTTGCTAAATTGCACGAATTGTGCAACTGCTCTACCCTATGCAAATCTAATCAACCATCGAGGAAAAGTTCCTAGGCTCAAGGCGGAACAAACGCAACTGTGTCATCATTTAAAGTTTACATTAAAGTGCATATCTCTACCAGCTTTAAAGAAGGATATCAGAACATGGGTGGGATTCTATAACTGCGGTTGCTATCATTTGTACTTGTTATGATATCAATAGCAAATATCAACTACAAAGTATACTTGCTATTCTATAACAGTAACAGTTATTTATGGTTGATACGTACTTTGATACATTTGTACAAATATAAAGTATACTACTACTACTATATAAAGTCTACACTAATAAGAGAATATCTTAAATTCATTGTAAATTTGAATTTCTGCCATGGTGACATTTGACGTTTGAAGACTGTTTCAAATGCACTTATCACAAACCTTCTAATGTCCTATTGCTTTTACATATGTATATGTCATGTTTTATGTTTATAAGGTAATTAGTAATGCATGTCTTAAATTACAGAATAATGTATTAATTTTTAATTATATTTTTGTACTTTGATTTTTATAGTAAAAATAGTTATTTTGACGTATTAACGGAATAAAAATAACGTTATTATAACGTCATGTTGTTGATTTTTTTTAAATTACATAACGTTACAAATCGATTTTTTTTTTAATTATGTTATGGGATAATGTAACCTTATGCTAACGGTTCCTGGTTTGGACAGCTGTACAAATTCAGCGAAATCATTAAAATATAAATAAAATTATTACCAAATAATATTTGTATGTTTCTCTCTAAGACAGTGCCAATTGAAATTAAAGAAAATACAGAAATTTGAATATATATACTAGAAATAACTTCATATATATTTAATTCTTTAAGTTATTATTGTATGTTATTTCTCAAATTTTCTATTCTTCTATAATTTTATGTATACAGGTGTTTATTTAAAAGATGAACGAGAAACGTTACAACACCTTGTAAAAATTTTTAATAAGAGAGGTATCAAAATATATATTCGTGTATACCTACACCAAAATATGTGACATTCTTTTAAACTCTGTATTTAAAATAAATTTAAGTTTTTAAAATGAGTTACATTATACAAAGTATCACTAAACTGCCAAATGAAACTCAAGCTTTATTGCCATTGTTGTCCATAAACACTGAAAATGAAGTCACCCGGTAATGCTTTTATTAAAACAATTTGTCTCGTAAATTTCAAGTGATAAGGACAAAATAATTTATAGTCCTAATAGAGTACATGAGTTGTGGGAATAGATGAATATCCAAGATTGATAAATAATTAAGCATAGTATCTCGAGTGCATTGTTATATTAATTGCATCCGTATACCTGTTGATCAGTGCATCTTATTGAGTATTCCGCGTTAATTACACCAGCAATCTCTTAATTAACGAATCATATCTTCGCCCCCGCAATATAGACGTTCGTTCTTTTAAGATAAATTCCGCAAGTCTATCTAGAGCGCATTGCATCGTTTGTCATTTGTTCTCGCAGCCCAGGCAGACTTGATTAACTGTAATTAATCACCACCGAGCGATATTTTTTTTGTTCATTTGTTGCCGAATTTATAAACACAAACAAGATACGCACAGCATTAATTAAAATTTGTAAAGTTTGGAAAATTTCTGACAGATAAATTTAAACCGCAATGTTTAAAAATTTATATTTCGCACCATTTTATGTCAACAAATTTTAAATGATGAAATGTATATCGAAAATAAAGCAGTATTTAAATTAACAACAGAGTGACAAAAACAGATATCATAATGACACCAGATAATTTGTCCATAATCAACAATTTATGATTTGCATTTTAGTGGAGTTGTCAATAGAATAATTTCAACTTTTAACATTTCCAAAACAGTTTAATTTTTAACACAACTATTTATACTTATAATTACTAATAATTATTAATGTCTGTATACACACACTCAATTTAATTCTATGAATCATCAAAATTAGATACATAAAAGTAAAAAAACTAATAATAAATGAACTTAAATGCAACGGAAATATTTAATCTTATTTATTTTAATTATGATATTTAAGAAATAATTGGCTCATAGAAATGAACACGACTTGTGCTAATTTATTTAAAGCGGCTTTTATAAATTTTAGCATTGTTACGGATTAAAATTGAAATTAGGGTAGATTTTTTAAAAAGCCTTGCGAAAGGAATCTTATATAATATCTTTTAGGGTACGGAGTAAGATCGATCACATTTTCGAAACATAATTATTACTCTATAATAGTAAATAATACTACGAAAACAAAATTTATTTTCAACTACATATAATCTAGGCAAACTTATAAGAATAAGGAAATATTTTAAACTACATTCTGAAAGTTACAAAAAGAATATTTTAGTCGGGTTCACCTCTTCTCTACTATATACGTGAGACGGACCAAGGTTATGAGGACATGAACTGGATAACATATTGCTGTCATTTGTCATATGTGGTACACTCATTGTGCAAACAACGACCACAAATTACACATTTTATCCAATCATCCTTCTTTATCGTTTTTTTTTTAAATAATTTTCCTTGCATTCTGCTTATTCATTTTCATAATCTTCAGCTTCTTCATAACCATCACCCTCTGATTAACCATTTAACAACAATAGCAACTAGATCGTCCACCTTTCTATGTGCCAATGATTTTTTTCCTGTTTTCCGTTGTATTGATCTTTTTAACAATAAAAATCCTCTGGTCCGTCTCTCCTCAGCATAAGGTGGTCCATCTATCCTCAGAGCAGAGATTACATGTACCATTAAATTACTTAGGACTGTGTACAGATAGAATCACATTTTTAGGTTATGTAAAGTCTTATACACATGTTTTGAAGTATGTGTATAAATAATTAGTTTAGTAATTAACTATTAAGTATCTTGGATTATTTGTGGTGATTGCATTATTTTTCAAGCGGCTACTTATACTTTCTCTAAACAACAAAATTAACATTCCCTATTGGATATATCACTCTAATGTACTTTCAAAACCAAAAGTTTATCTCTCCTAATGAATTAAAGTACATAATCCAGTATATATTGGTAAAAATATTGCAGCGATATTATATTCACAGTAAGTGTCAAAATTGTAAACAAATTATGTGAAATTGTATTCAGTTTTGTATTTTCAACAATGTCCCGATATCGTTGATTATAAAACATTAGTGTGTAATGATGTTTTTGTTGATATTGATAGATATTATTGATATGATTTATGTTGTCGGTATGTGCTTGTATTGATGAGGGGTAGATCTGACAGGGATGTTTGTTCGCGTGACGTATCTGCATCAAGTCTGGAGCGAACAGCGGTCTGTATATTTAAAATTCTAATGCTGCCCCTCCAAAACAGATTAGGCTTGTAGATGAGTCCACAACTCTAAATACATTGCTTCAAGTACATTGTACTCCATGAAATACTTTTTTTCGAGTTTAATAATAAAATTTGTAGCTAAATATTTATTTTTGTCACTTATTCATACTTTATATATGCACATAACATCAGTACAAATAGATATGAATGCACAAAATATTCAGATTCGTTAAAATTTTGGAACCTGAAAATCAATATGATTGTAATTCTTGCGTTATTATATGGGCGGTAAAATATGCAATGAGTATTTGAATGGCGTTGAAATTGTAATAATACGTTTCGTAAATATATCTTTTTTGAAAAATGGTGGAGGTGCCTGCAAAAATTACGTTCCATGCTAAAAATTCATAACATTTGCCGTGTAATCAAATTTGTACGGTATACTGTGAAATATAAAGCTTTGTACAATTCACTTTTTATTTTATTCTCTAATTTAATTTTCATAGAAACCTTCCTAATTCATTTTACAATCCTCTACATGTTTACATATGTTTTAATTTTATTTATAATGAACATAATATTCTGGTTTATATTTTATTTAAAACTTTGACACTCTTTCTAAATTTTGGCAGATTTCTAAGTCAGATTTTCTTATCTTTGTGACGAGTAAAACAAAGCAATAAAACAAACATTCCCGGAGGAAGCAATTCCAACAAATCTCCGGCGATCTGTCAATACCTACATTACCGTCAGCGCTAAAAGAACAGACAGACTTTTAATATGCATGGATCATAATGCACATACGACGGTTTTATAAAAAAGGAATTATGCGACAAAAAATTTATCCTTTATTAAGAACAGAAAATATGAGGAGGATTTATTTGAAATGCACGTGAATCTGAAATATATTACAGGTATAAATTTTACAAGTAATGAGAATTTGTAATTTAATATCGCTTCTTCAATTTCAAAGTACATACGGAATATATGACAATGATATTTAGATTGTATAGGGTAAATGTACATAAATAGAAATGTCTTCTGCAGTAGATGCATGTAAATGTGATAAATGTGCAGATACGTACAAAAGATTCTGCATAAGCATGGAAAATAAAATACTATTTCTATTATTTTAACGGAAATTTTCTACATCTAGCAATAGTTAGCTTAAATCTCCATATATAATTCAAACAAGAATGCAGTTTTATTTTAGAATAACTTAGAAGCACCTCCAACATTTTAAAATTTGTCGTGAGAAAATCTACAGAGCTAATCAGTGGCGACTCGTGAACTAAAAGTTTGGTGAGGTAGGCTGAATAAAAATTTACTGAAATGACATTCATTTATTAGAAAATTAACAATCCGGAAGTCATACCAGAAAAAACTGCTCTTGCTGCCGTATTGTAAAACTGTACTTAAATTTAAAATCATTGTAAAAACAACATAATCGTACAACACATTAACGAAATTTGAGGCAAGATCATTTTTGCCTCTACATTTCTGTAGTCGGGCGTACGAATTCTTTATTCGACAGTATATAGGTACGAAAACTGTAGGAATTTGAAACTAGATCTTGTAGACATGTTGCGCTCCAAATTAAAAATTTCTATAAGATTGAAATTTAAATACACTGTCTCACCTGCCTCCCCTGACGTGCCACCACTGTCGTACATACCCAGTAATGGGTTGTAAGACGTGCTGATATATTTAAATTTGAGTATAACGTTGTCTTTCCTTTATACAAATTCGATATCCTCGCAGCAGTGAAAAGCTTGTCTCTTTCAATACGTTTAAAATTCAATATTTCTTTCAATCTTGTGTAGACGTTTTGCAAGAGCCTCACATGTGTGCGATACATCACACGAAGGGTGCGATTCTCACCAGGCGATTAAGGAACAGATTATCGCCTCCGGACTTTATCATAGTTTAGATGGATAGTGCGATGAGATAGTTTTAGTTTAGTTGGGCGTTCCACACACCTATCATAAGTTTCAAAGCTGAGACTCGAGTACCCTACTAACAAGTATCTATGGTTCTACTTGTTGTTATTCGAAATAATTTATTGGCAATAGAGATAATATCTTTACAGCTAAACACACATTTCAGTGCCGTAACTAGGGCGTGGTAAAGGCGCAAAATTCTTGGGGACGCAAAAGTTTTATCCTATACGAGGTGTGTAAATTAATTAATAAGATAGAAGTAATAAGGTGGACTTGTTATATGCATTTAGTATGAGTTTCAACTTCAACTTGTCGTTTGGTTGTCCGTAGCATTTTTTTCCTAAAACAGCTTTTCTTGTACCTTCTAAAATTAGTAACGTCAATTTCAAACGACGGTGTGCTATCAAGTTTTGCTTCAGACTTGGGCACAGTGCAATGAAAACTTTTACAATACTTAAGCAGATCTATACGACAGTTTTATTTCAAGAGGCCAGGTTTTTCGGTTGTTTTAGGCATTTTCAGAAGGAAAAGAGACATTTGAAAATGAAACATGTAGGGGAAGAGTGTCTTATTGATAAAGTTGGAAGTAAAATTCTTTTTATTTTCGCAAATATCTCTATTTTGGCTTAGGTGGGTACGGGTACACCCTTACTACATTTACCCACGTTTTTTTTTCTACTTTTATTTTTAAAAATATCTGGCAAATATTTAGGCAAAATTAATCAATTATATATTTTTCTTTTACCCAAATACTATCAATGCATTAAATTTATATAAATCGCTGACAGGTTGTCATTTGTCAATAGAAGATGACAAATATATAACTATAGAATTCTTTTTGAATAAGAATTCGAATATATGTTTTCCTTAGAATTTATCCTATACAAGCTCTTTTAAAAAAATACTGACGAATTTCCAGGAGATGTAGAGTACATAAAAACAAACACTTTTTGTTTAAAAACCCATGTCTGCAAATGAGTTGTTTTAGCAGTAAAGCAAGAAATAGAAATATCTAAAGAAAAGTATTTTAAGATCAAGTTGCAACCAAAAAACAATTTTCAACAGCAATCCAATTGTTTATTCTAGAACACAATACAAATTTTGTTGAGCTAAAAAACATCGAGTTACCATGTTTTGTAAAATAGCAAATACTGGTGACGTCAACGATGTGTGATTGTTATGTTTACACTTCAGGGGGTCTATTCTAATTCATAACAAGATGTAAGGTTGCTGACAGTTATGAAGTTGATGATGTCATAAGACGTTGATATGCATAACAATGTATAGGGACATTTGGTAATCACTGGTTCCAAACAATAGGAGATTTTCTCAAATGTAATTATTTGGGTTATAAGTTAAATATTGCAGACAAGAAAATAATGCAAATATACTACATGTATCAAAAGGACAAACATTTGTATATTTTAAAAATGCTTTTAATTTATGTACATACCTGCTAAAGTGACAATATTTTTAAATCGTCTCAAAACACACATACAGCATATAACCTTGTTATAAAAAGTAAAATAGACCCCCAGGAGACCGAAATAGTATTGTGTTATTAAGAGTAAAAGTTGTCAATCACGACGCAAAATCATTTACTTGCTACTTTTCTTTATAAATTTATTTTTCTTTTTTTACTCTCTTTAATACTCATTTGCGAACATGATACACAATAAGTAATCGGTTAATTAACTTCAGTAGATTTACCCAGCACTGAATATTTTACTTCTAGTTTTGACTTTTACTCTTACAGTTGGGATTTTTGGATCAAGTCTAATGTTTGTTATTCTTAGCATTTTTGATTGTAAAATATTCAGATTGATTGCGGTAATTTAAAATTATTATTGATATGTATTTATCTTTTCTGTAACACTATAGGTATAAAAATCTTTAAGTTAGTACACTCAATCTGACATTTGAACTTCAAACAAAATGGAAAAAGTCTCTAAGTGCGGAAGGCATATTTATTGTCAGCTATAAACGCTACAGTGTATAGTCGATTCTAATCCACTTGAATACAGTGGTATTTTATTTAATAGTGGCGATTTTACAAATCGAATCTGAGATTTTACACTCCTTTGGCCGTAAAATAATACGAAATAATGTTACGCCTCCACCATTTTAAAGGAGAGTTTTGCGCATTTAATTCGTGTACGAATTTCAAACAATTTGAAGAGATTTCCGTGTATGTTATGTGTAATCCTGCGGTAATCCTTACATGATATGTGTCACTCCGGTATCCTTAGAGTTTTTATCACGACCGGACGGTTTATAGATTTCCTAATCCGACCGTTTATTTCCTGGCCAGTTTAATCGATGGACGTATATATATCAGGATTAAGGCACATTGATTGATAGCGTAAATAAATGCCGAGGAAATATACTAACTTTCATCCATACGGAAGCACTACAAATAAATTAAACAAAAATATATAAAATATCATGAAGTTGACACTTATATATAAAAAGATTATGAGAACCAACAATAGTTATTTATGGTATAAGTGTGTTACATTACAGATAAATTACGCGGTAAAAGTTCAGCTCACGAGGCCGTGAGGCCGAGTGTGGTATTTTTTCAAGTGACTTAGGTAATTAACACACGTGTGCCATACAACATTTTATCCAACACATTTTAATCACTGATATAAAATACATATAAGATTTTTGACAGATGGAATTTCGAAATGACATTTAGGAACAAAATAATGTAGAGAAGGTTTTATAACGTAGTTACTATGATACAAACCAAAAAACAGTGATCTAATATATTTAGCTCACTAGTGAGTTATGATCTACTTTATTTATCTAAAAACAGCATACTTATATCGTTATAATTACACGGTGTTGGATAAAAATAATTATAAAATACATGTAAATAATGCAATTTAAAATGTAAATTTTCATGTAACTTTTTTCGTGCCATCCGCATGTGGTAATGTAATATATTCGGGGTAGAATGTTAAGCAAACAGCGACTTTGGATTTTTCCGGTGTTGATCTTTATTAATTACGGCGCTTATTTACTTAATTGCAATAATTTTTGCGCTGAGAAGCGAACCCCCATTCATCATGAGAAATTTAGAAGTTGGAGCAAACATATCTGATGAACGTAACGTTTCTGTTTGACGCGAATTTAAAGTTTCCATACTTCAAACTTGGCCTACATCGGTCCCCAAGTTTTTGTTATCATTCCGTTGGTGTCAGCGTAAAAACTTGGAAATGTAGCCGCGAAAATTTCACAAAATATTCACTCAACGGAAATGAAATGATAGATGAAATATTATATCCAATAAATCAAAAAAACTATTTCGCATTTTTAATTTCTTTAATAAAAAATTCAACTTTAACATCAAAGAACTGAACTTCACTGTACGCTGTTGTATAAAAATGTCAGTAAATATTTTTTTCACCTCCCGCTTATCAATATACCTACAAGATGTGTACATTAGGTATAAGGCTGGGTCTTTGTTACAATATTTTGCATTCAAATTTAACGTATTGTAACGAGCGAGACTCACAGCAGATGAGTCATCATGGCTGACCTGTCTGGTCAAGTAGTCGCGTTAAACGTCAAGTGGAATAGGAACGAATTTTATAGTCCGCAAGACTCTGGAATGTTCTAGAGATTAATGTATATATGGGTCGCGATGGGTGGCTAATGGAAGTCAGTATCTGATGAAAAAGACCGACGGTGTAAATTTAAAAGGTAATTAGAACAGCATGGAGCAATACAGTTGTTTTTTGAAAGTAGTTAAATAGGAATCAAATATGATTAAATGTACTTATGTTATATGAAATGTTATCATAACAATAAAATAGTGAAATAATTTTATATTATTTGGTGCTTATTAACAATTTCAAAATTAAAGTAGGCAAACAATTGGCGAAGAAAATACCGACTAAGCAAACAACAAACTCAATTCAAGGTCATACGAATCCAATCGCCACTTGTTATTATATTTCCCATATTTGTTATACTTATTGAAACTTTTTGAAAATTTCATCAAAATTGGAGGTGAAGTAACCCATCACAAGATTTACTAAAATAATTATTATTAAAACGAATTTTAAATGTATTATTAAATTAAATTTACTTGAGTGTATATTCTTCGAAATAATTTTGTCAGAAAATAGTAATATTTTTTGGTGGAAGCGCTTAAAAATTAGAGATGAGTTTGTGCAGTAAATTGGAGTTATTAGTTATATTCGTAATGAGAAAACATCGTCAAGTTGAAATTGAATTCCCAACTATACGGCGAGTCAATTAAAAACAGATTAGGTTGGGCATTTTCGCAATGAAGTAATTACACTTATTTACTAGCGAATCGCACACATAAACGGTTAGTACCGCTGTGCATGCAAACATCTCTCCATGCACATTCTCTCGAAATAACTTTGCTTTATTATATATTTATTAAAGCCAAGTGCGTTTGCTCGCTTTGCAACTTGAAATAGACAAAGTTTTCTAGCAAGAGCAGAATAGAATATTTGCGGATTATACAACTTAAATTGTAGAAGTTATAATGACACTTACGGATATTTCAGGAGTAGGAGCTGAAAACGAATATTCTTTGTCGCCAGCTGTAACAAAAAAACAATTACTTTGGATGTTTTATAAATATGTACTGTGTAACAAAATTTAAGAATTTATAGAATTTATAGTACTGCGAGAAACTGATCAAGAATTAGAAATTTTTGTTGAAATTCATAAATTCAAAAATGGGTTCAAGCTGAGATCAATAACAATACCAGTTTACTCGTATCGTTTTTAGATTAATTGCGAATATATTTGCTGTGAAATATGCACAAATTTAAATAACTATTATTTGATTCCTAAAATTAGATGTGGTATACTTGAAATAAACATTTTTAGTGCTATAGGATTGATAAGGATTTTTAATATTTTATTTATATATTAACAATACAAGCAATAACTTCTACGATAAATTTCTCATTTTAATAATTAATTTCAATTATTTTGTTTTTATGAAAGACCCCAAACCAGTGACACTGAAAATATAATATTGTAACCAGCGATACGCAACACAGATGAGTCATCACGACTGACCTGTATGGTCGCGACTACGCGTTAAAAATCAAGTGATACAGGAGCGATGCCGATATTGTTCGAGAATTTTACAGAATTCGGAAGACTCTGGGATGTTCTAGAGATTAATTGCTAGCATGTATATAAGAATCGCGACGGGCGTGGAATATTTGAAAAATTATTTTCTTCCATCTTTTTGTATTTTACAATAAAACACTTATTTTTTTTTTAAATTCGTGCTCATATGTGGAAAACTCACAGTTGATAAATTTAACCAAAATCAATATCTATTTTATTATAAAACTTTTACTAAGATATTTTAACGTTTCTCGTTTTCTTTTACCTGTTATATTACCAGTTAAAAAATAAATAAGAAGACCATTATCCGTAAACACCTTGAACGTACAATTTAGATTTAAGAATGATTGTGTATATTTAGTACGAATTTGGATGAGTAATAGTAAAAGTAAGTCTAATGAAATTTTTGTTTTTGTTACAGATATTCCTCCTCGTCCGATCCCCGTTTCTTCAATGAAGATGATAGTTGTTCCCCGCGCATCCGTGCACCGCATCATGTTGTGCTTGACCTGGCTGCACTCTCGGAAAAAGTAATCCTCCACCAGGATGAACTTCAGCAACGAAACCTTCTCATGCGAGCTGCATGAGCAAGAAAAGGACATCTTCTTCGCGTTCTTCACCAACGGCATCCTGCTCAACATCGTCGGCTTCTTCGGCATTCTGGGCAACATCATCTCCATGATCATCTTGTCTCGGCCGCAGATGAAGAGCAGCATCAACTACTTGCTGACGGGATTGGCGCGGTGCGATACGGTGCTGATATTGACATCGATGTTGTTGTTCGGGTTGGCGAATGTGTACCCGTATACGGGGTTGCTGTTTACGTACTACTACAACGTGTTGCCGCATATGGCACCAGTGCTGTACCCGCTGGCTACTATTGTGCAAACGGCCAGCGTGTATCTAACACTTACGGTGACGCTAGAGCGATATGTGGCTGTTTGTCACCCGCTCAAAGCGCGATCGCTCTGCACCTACGGACGTGCAAGGATGTACGTGTGGGTTATTATCCTCTTCAGTGTCCTGTACAACCTGCCACGCTTCTGGGAGATCGGGCACAAGAGCAGCTGGGCTGACAGATACAACACCACAATCTACTGTGTGGTGGCTAGTGACCTTAGACAAAACCCAGTGTATATATCTGTGTATATCCATTGGCTGTATTTAGTGTTTTTGTACTTTTTACCCTTTTTGTTCCTCGCCATCTTTAACGTGGCTATCTACCGACAAGTAAGTCTAATCACTTACAGAACCTTAGTAGTATACTGTTGTCCCATAAAAAGTTCGTCTCATATAGAAAAGGATTTGCGCGAAAGACACATTTTCATTCGTTTTTTGAACCATTGTCTCGTATTCTGTTCCCATCTCTAACGTTAAAGAAGCTTCATTAAGTAACTTTAGACACTTCACTATTTATATTCACCTGTCATGATTAGCGATAATGAAGCATCTTTTTTTAGATTAATTACTTAGAGATGACAGGGACCGTCTTTACACTCATGTTTAGTCATAAAAATGGAAAAATTTGTGCATGATATTAAGGCATAGTAAATATTCTGGAATTATTTAATGTCAATAATTAGCATATAAAAAAATACATGTTACCAAATGTAGTTCAAAAAAAAGACCATCATTTCTTACAACTTAGAAAAGGTTGCTGAATATGGTTATAATTAATACCTTCATTAAACAAAGAGACCGTTTCTGATTAAAGACGGAGATAAAAACAAAAGCTGAATTATAGACCATTGAATTTGGTACAAGTAGCGTACTTAGTGTCTAATTTACACAGGGAAACATTTCAAGAATTTTTTTATAAAGACAAATATGTAGGCCTGTAGGTTCCTGATTTATTTATTTTACTTTATATAAAGTTTAAACGTTTTGGGCTAAATTTTCCCATCGTCAACAGGTACAGTAGTAAATATACATTTAGTAATTATGAAAAAATGTTAATGTTTGTTAATACAATAATAGACCAAATTTATTCATTGATAATTGTATCACTAACAGAATGAGAATCACCACATGTGAATGGCATGTCTACAGGTGATATGAAACGTCCAATCAGGAATCTAAAAGCCTATATATTTATCTTCGTAACTTGTAGAATTCGAGTTCCCAAAAACCATCAATCAAGAAATTTTTACTTAAAAGAATTTGGTACTTAGGTGTAAATTTTAAAATTACAGTGAACAAATTGTTTGTGTCTTTGATTTTTGTACTTTTATCAACAACTATGATTTTAAATAGTAGGCAATTTGTTTTTAATTTATTTAAATTTATGGGTGATGAAGTGATTAAAAATATATCGATCCGTTTACTAAAGCACAGAACATGTGGGGAAAGATGCTAGGATAAATAAAAATATTGGTAAACAAATTAAAAAGAGGTCCGAATTGAATGTGGAAAACGAGATTGTTTTCATAAAAATAATAAATAATTTTAAAATATGGTGGCATGTTTTCCAATTTATGGTTGGTGTCATGAAATAATTGAATCTGGGTAGTTTTGAATATTCGTTGATATGGGTATAGTTTGTAGTATATTCATTGGTATGAGTATGGGCAACTAGTAAGCGAGACAATGGTCTATGGTGGTTGTAGTACCATTGAAAAATACGATAAATACGTTACTATATCCTTGAAATTGTTTGTTGTACGAGTATTAGACGCGCAAAAATTATTGAGAGATCAATTTCTGTTTGAGACGAACTATAATAGTACATATATAAATTAAATCGAATAATTAAGTTTATATAACAATTTTCAGTGATTTTAAATTGGCGCCTCCACCAAATTTACATACATTTATTCTTATAGCTTGACATTTCAAACAGTTGTAATCTTTTATTTGTCTAATAAATTTAATTGTATTATTCCTTATTTACTAAGAAGGATTCATAAGTAAACAAGACCGGTCCGAGAAGGGTGCGAACAATGCGAATGCAGAAGATCCGGATTTCTCAAGGTCGATGACTAATTTAACAAAATGATTCTTTTTTTCATCCGCACATTATATACATTTCTATATTATCACGCAATGGGATCTTTAGCGCTAAAACTAATAAGAGTATATGGCCATTACTGGAATATGAGATAGCATGTTAGTATTTTTATATAATTCGGATAAACATACAAAAAAAACCTAAATATTGCAAAGACTTATACCTATGTGACCTTACAAGGCAATATTGATTGTATTGAATTATTTAATAAAATCGAAATTTGTAGAAAAATCTTTCTGAAGATTGAAAATTTTAAAAACTTACTTGAGTTATAGCATATTATTTATCAACAATTTTTTGTGTGATTGTAATTTGAAATTTATTTACTTCGATAGAGACAATTAAAGTTGTTGTTTTATAAATAGCCATTTACAGTAGTTTACATTATTACAAGCAAGTAATAAATAAAAAAAATATTGCAAAATTGAAGAACAAAACTACGAGTTTCATGCACTTGTATATCTTTTATTTTCACGTTCAACACACTGAGACACTATAAAGATTTCAATGTATAGATATAGAATTGACTGTCACTGTCATTCACCATTTGTGTTCCAATTTTATATTCCTGTAAACAATTCAACCCATGGTAATGCATCAAAAAATTCACACTCAACGACTAAATATCCATAAGCGATTTATGACATTTCAAACTTCTGCTTTCATTTATAAAAAATATAAAGGCAAAATTGAATAAACGTTTGTATTACACACTGGTTAAAATGAATATTTAACTCGCGTTATTAACTTAGTGCTCGTTAAACATTTCACGTACTTGTTATTATACCAATTTGTGCAATTTAATAAATAGGAAAATACAATATTATTATTTTGTTCTACGAAATTTTTTCAAGGCCCCGTAAGTATAGAAAAAAAAACTAAATATTTTTGACATAATAATCAGAGACTCTATTCATTTTAGGGATCAATCAAAAAATAATTTTAATTCTTTTATATTACTTAAATTTTAAGTTTTCCTTAATTGGTTAATATCATATCAAAATAAAATGTCAAAGAAAATTTTCAACATTGCTAACAAAATTTCAATTAACATTTTTGGTGTTTCTGAAACATGTAAGCAAATGTGGCTAAATAGGAGAATAAATGGCGAATGGTCGACAATTTAAAAGTCCACTTTATTGATTTTTGCAACGCATTACGAGACTTGTAGGTGGATGCATTATCGTGCAAAAACAAGAAGCCTTTCTTCATTATGAAAACTTTCGAAAACATGTTCGTATGAGGTATTCAAACTCGCTGAATTGCATGTAAGACAATTTGTGTATCATACAAAATCATATGAAGAAATGTTTGCTTGCCTAGTCATAGACATCATTCTTTCAAATTTCTTCTCGTCCTATTTTCTAATGTTTTGATATCTCATTATATTTTTTTTTTACTAGAAAATCCTTTCAAGTATGTGTACTTGATAAATGACCCACAGATCACAAATTTAAAATGAGAAAATATTTTCTGTTAAAACGTGCACTTACCAGTTTAAACTTGTATCCAAATCAAGGTAACTTATATACGTCTACCAGAAGTATTCAAGGTCAACTATTTATCAATATCCCTTTACTTTGTTTACTGAAATTGGATACAAAATTCGTGTTGGTACACCTTTCAGCAGTACAAATTTCTTAGTTAATTATTTGTTATTAGCCCGACTGAATCTATTAAACTTAAAGTTGACCTTTGCCAGGCTTACTAATTACTAATTGCCTCCCTCCAATGCAAAGTCTAGCGTATAAAGTATAGTTTAATACTTGCTTTTTAAACGTAGAATAATTTGAATTTAACTACGGTACATTTTTGATTGTACCATTATTTTAACATTACTGTTAATATTTTTGGGGCTAAGTTTATTTAATAAGTGTTTACCGAAGAAGGGAACGTTGAAATATATTTTTTCGTGCCTCTGTCCCATAATGACGAGTATTACAGAACTTAAAATTATCCAGAAAACCTCTATTTGCCGCACTAGGCCGGCAAAATGAAGGAACGCCAACGTAAATATTTTAGCATTACATTTTTTCAAAATTTTTAATTTTATTTTATTGGATATGTAAAACGTTAATTAAAACAATTATTTTTGATTTATTATTCATATTATACTCGTCTTGTGTGATGATGATTACGTTAATTGTTGAAACATATTAATTCACATTCGTTTTTTTTTTTTAGGTTAAAACAAATGTCACCAAATTTTTTTGAATAAAACAAGTGAATTATTTCTTACATAACCTATAGGGTATAAAATTAGAAGTAGTAATAATATTTCTTTAATAAATTAAAAGTGTCGCTTTAAACTCGCTCTCGCAAAACTTTAATGTCTAGACTAGTGATACAAATAACTATTATAAAATCGAATTTTAATGTTATCTATTAACTTCAAAGCTAATATACATCATGTTCAAAGATAAAATTAAAACCTATTTCAATATACATGCATTAATAATTCGATTTATGATAAAAGCTTTGCAAAAATCTGCCCTCAATTTTATTATACGTTGCTGCAACTTTTGATTGCATTACATTTACAATTCAGACTAAATGTAGAGCAAATACAGTTTATCAAGATAGCTCGGAGATGTGATCAGGTAATGAAATTTGCCTGTTGTTCTCTGATAGAATTATAGAGACTTCATAAGGTGCATCTCTTGTTACCTATTCAGTATCAGTCTATACTCAATCCACGTCTTAATACAATCACAGAACCGAACAGATTCCGCTAGACTACAAAGAATCAATTAACGACTTATACATTCATTACGTACAGACTTTGTTAGAGAAAATAGATTAAACATAGTTCCAGGAACAATATCTATTCTTACTCAAATTCAATTACTTGTAAGTTAAAAGTAAAGCCGTGTACGTGCAGCTTAAACACAGATGGGTACCCGTCATATATAACATGATGTAGAATCGCCTCTCCGACATTGATTTAAATTAAAGTTCAGTTTGCGCTTTAATGTTATCTGTTGAATTATACTTGAGCGTATAACATATTCATACTGTATAATATATGATTGATTAAGGGCGTGTGTATATTTGGACGTCTTGTATGAAATTTGATGGATGGTAGTCTAAGTTAAAGAGAAAAGTTTGCTATTTCAGTACGACGCATGTGTGTATGTACTTCAGCTTTTTAAACTTTAGAAAAATTTCCGATAAACCCAATGAAAATTATTCTGATTACCTACGCAAAAATCAGAAAAAAAAACAGTTATTTTTCAGAACAAAACCGGAACTAAACTGAAAAAAATCTGTTTATTTCGGTTCAGTACAAGTTCAATCTTACATCCCACTTCTGTTGTCCTTATTAAGGACAGGTGAGACGGAGGAAAACCTCTGTTCTCTTTGAAAATATTTATTTTATAATGACCGGTTTCGACTATCTATATTTATCTGGGAAACTACAATGAAAAGGGGGAAACACATTAAAAATTAACAAATTATACAATCTGGACATTTGTGTACAAATAAGTTAATTGTTATTAACATAAGAGTCAGGAAAATTATACTTTACTGTCGAGGATCCATATTGAAATACTCGGTATAAAGTGCCGAGTATTTTATGGCTCCGATTCAAATACTGATGTTTTTTTGACGAATCGTATATTATTTTTTTCTGAAACCTTTCATTATAATAAAAAAAATTAAATTTAATAAGTAAATCAGATGATTGTCTGTAAGTATTTAAAAGTAGAGTGCTTCTTTCGTTTCTAAGGTGACAGAAAAAAAAATTAAATTTGATAAAATTTTAATCAAACTGTCAGATTTACATTTCTGATACGTACGCGTATAGTAATTTGCATTGTTTTGCAAAACTACTCACGAGATATTATAGATATAATTGAAGTGACAGCAGAAGTCAAATAATAAAAGAATATTATTTTTTTCTAACGTGTCCTAGATTCGCCATCACTTTTGTATTAAATAATACAAATTTAATTACAAGTTGTACTGTTTTCACAGGTTTATTTATCTTTGCTCTTTTGGTTTATAGAAATGATCCCCAGGTTTTCAAAAAATGCCCCCTAAGAGCAAATTGTTTGAAAGAATCACTGGTTATAATATGCACTTTTTCGTCCTCGGTACATAAATATCTGTTCTAGGATCATTCGGGAAACATGTAACTGAAATATGTCAAAAAATAATTAATTGCGATAAGATGTAGAAGATGTAGATATATGTTTTTCTTTGTTCTAATCATGTTAGGTCCGTGTCGTTTTCCAGGTCCGCAAAGCGAACGCCGAGCGTCAGCGTCTCTCCCGCCTGCAGCGTCGAGAGATCGGCTTAGCCACGATGCTCCTCTTCGTCGTGTCGGTGTTCTTCTTGTGCAACATCCTGCCGCTGATCGTCAACATCCTGGAGTCGTTCTACGGCATCATCAACGATCCCTTAGTGAAGATCTCCAACCTGCTGGTAACTATCAACAGCAGCATCAACTTCATCATCTACGTGATATTCGGGGAGAAGTTCAAGCGGCTGTTCCTGAAGCTGTTCTGCAGCCACGGGCTGTTTGGGGTTGGTGGACGAGACAGTCCGGATGGTGGGACGCACGACGACAGTCTGATGTCGTGTGCGGACCGGCAGTCTATTCGGCTGCACCGCACGAACACGAGTATCTCGCGGAATGGGCTGAGCCTGAGGAATGGCGTGCACAAGGAGTTGAGGCACAGTGTGAGGATTCGTGCGCCGAGTCCTGGTCCTTGTGTGTACTACCCGGCTCGGGGTAAGGACGACGTCAGCGACACTCCGCCCACACAGAGCACCATCGCCAGCTCCGACTGGGAACACGAGACTAATACCACTGGCTTCTAAACTACTCTACATTCTATCCATAAAGTTATATACCAGATTTCACACCTCTACTCGAATTAACATTAGGACTGACGAACAAAAATGTACCTCAACCAATTATCTTCTATTCTTAAATTATTTCAATTCACCAAATTTTGGGATATAGTTTTAATTAGGGGACTCCAACTATAAGCGATAGCAATAATAAAGTTTTATTTATAAATTTTATTTCGTTATTACGGACAGATTATTCGACAATATAGACCTCGACGTTGTCTCGACCTCTAAAATCATCCTCAATCGGTAAGAAGCACTTACTGCTTTTGATTCTTAAATAGGTACTCTTTGTGATGTTATGTGCGCTGTATTGTTCTTTAAGTCAAATAGCTTTCGTGCATGTATTTTTGTTCTGAAACTTGAATTCGTCTCGTGCCAAAACTTTCACACCTCGTGGGAAATAGGCAACTTTCTGCAATGAATTTAACAATAAATTATCCGGAAAATCTAGTGTCCTATTAAACGAATAATCAAATAATCGAATTTTGAAGTAATCGATTAATCAAAATTATCAATATATCGATTTGTCAAAGATTTAATTAATCGACTTATCCTTAAATCTAGCTTACGCTAGAAAGTACTCATTTCACTTATAAACAAACACAAGGGATTAAAATTACAACGAGATTTTTTTATATATAAAATATCCCTCAAAATCGAGGGGAACCAAAAAAAATATTTTTTAAACTTCATTTATTTAAAAAATTATTGATATGCTCAAGGTAAAGCTTGCCCCTTTTTCCTTCCATCAACTTCTAAAATATATACTCGTATATACTTTAAACTAAAAATTTGGGGTCCACTAATCAAAAATACAAAATAATGAAGCAAAATAAGTCCTGATGTTAATTTGGTTCATTATATGCACTAACATCTCCGTATAAATGTTCTGTTGTATTCTCTCTTTACTGTATACTATTATATTTCTACAAGCAATTTTTCATTTTACTTCACGCAATATATATTTGAATAATAATGCATTGCAGTGCACTGTAAACAGTAAACTCTTGTAAGCTTGTAATAATAATTTTCTCTATCTATATGGCTATATACGAATATTATGAACAATTCAATTGCTTTTGTATGCTTTAAAATCTGGTATATAACAATACTGCCTGAATTTTACTCTAAATTTATACGAGTACTTATACGTATATAATATATGTGTAATAAGTTCGAATAATTTCTATCATTTCATAATAGTATAAATCCCTATATAGTAAGAAAAAAATTATCATAATTTAAAATCACATATAGTGTAGGAACATCACAATTAGAAATTATATGTGAAGAATGTAATTTCGAACTATGGTCTCTTTTCTAACTTAACATTGGGGCCATTTGGTCATCACCAAAGTTTTGGTTATAGTCAGTAAAAGCGTTGATTGAGAAATATATAGATAGGCAAGCTTATGAGAAAATTCGTTTCATCTACAAAACTGAGTGTCTGATTGCATTTGGGTTAATATCAGGCGTTTCTGTCAAATATTATAAAAAAAGAGCAAACGTCAAATAATTAATAATACAGATTAGACCTATTTTAAAATATCTTTAATTATCTGATATTTTTGTTTGTTTAATTCCACAAAGTAGTTGATGGAATTATGAACGAGATGGCTCTGTCGAATCTGATTCCAAAACAGCGGTACGCAAAAACATACAGGCTTGCCTATCTAGTTATTTTTCAATCAACGGTAAAAGGAAACTTTTGTGATGGTCTTCTTTGATCATGACCTGTATATAATAACGAATGAATCGACAATGAAATTCATTTAAGGTGCTTAAAACAGACTGAAAATTAATTTGTTTTTATTTGATTGTCCATTTGATTTTGATAGACTGAAGGAAATAATCACAATATGACAGGGTATATTTTTGGTTTTATTTATTTGATTTATTTTTAGGTATAGCATTTGGCAAAGGCATCACAAGTTGTATATAAGGGTTCAAATCCCAGCGAGCACCAGGAGCAGTCCTGACCCTGGAGCAGACCAATCCGGTGTTTGTGTTACTAGTCACTAGCCTAGTTGTACATAGCTGCGTAGACAGTTCAGTGTTTTCCTAATTAATGTGTAATAAGAGCATCATACTCAATAGAAGGGGAAAATACGCTATCTCTCTCTTTTCTCTCGGTCCGATGTTTCATGTGCTCTCATTCGTGCATCCCTCAAAGGTGCACTTTGTATATATCTCTATGTACTTGTTGTAAATTATTGTATCATACATTGTATTGTTGTACAAAATTTATTTTTTATTAAGTCATGTTATATTATATTCCAATAAACATTCATTTCCACATATTACATTTTTATCTTCCATACTACCTTTATATTACAGTAGATACACACATCCAGTAGAGCCTTTTCAACAGTTTAATTAAATTTAATATATTTTTTAAAAATTTATCTCAATAAAAAATTATTGGTATAATAAACCATCATTTTTTTCGTAATATTTTTAATGTCAATTTTAATAGATATATGTATTTAATAATAAAAAAAAAACTCGTAAATTTAACTTTTTATTATATTTTTGATGTTTTTATTTTAGTTAAATATTTTTATTTTTATTACTAACATACAAGTGTTCATTTTATTTTGTCTACTATATAAAAATTGATATAAATCTAATATACATTTTTCTAAAAATAAAAAAGAATAGGTGTACCAATATTACTTCACTAAATTCAGAATAAAATTCTCTAGAGAATTAGCAAATTAAAAATATATGGTCCATTTTAAAATAAGAAATTTGGTTCCTTAATTTAAGAACCACTGGTTGATTTTAATTGAAATTGTTTGCTAACTTAGACAGTTTCCTAGTTCTGACGGTTCTCAAGATAGCATTAGGGGACAAAGTGAAATGAACACGTAAATGAAGATTTTATACTTATCATTAAATAAATTATAAAGTCATATATTACGCCAATGCACACATCTACAAGTGGAGCAGAATTTGACAAGAAAGTAAGTATTATATTTAATAATTTACACAACATGCTAATATTTTTTATGAGATAAAATTCTGATGTAAGTCACCTTGCAGTTTTAATGCAGTTCGTGAAACTGAGTCATAAATCACAGTTCCAATAGTAAAACGGGGTCAACCCAAAAAAAAATACAATTTTTTTACATGAAAGTAATTTGCAACTAACCATGCATATTGCAATATAAAATATTCCAAAAAATAATACTTTTCACTCATAATTTTCTTAGAAGATATTCCCCCTCCGTATTTTCATGATTATAGTCAAAACCTCACACAAAGACCTATCTGAAATATAGATATACACAGATGATACAAAGGTCAAATGTAAAATTAAACGTCAAAGTAAACTTAACCTAAAAATCACAGTTAATGTATACAGAGTGTTGTAATTGTTTTTGTTTGGTGTAAATATTTTATTAGTGTATAAGTACGAATTTTTATGCATGAAATATAATTGAAATTACATGTAAACAATAATATATAAACTACCTTAGTTTTTAGTTTACGTTTTGTCCGCAAGAATGAGCTGAACTGAGGTGATTTGAAATGGAAGCATATTTTTATATATATATCTACAAAACAATGTACAAAATGACATGAAAGTATTATTTTTCACGACATGCATAGAAAGCTCTAATTTCTTCTCGTGAAATTGAGAGGAAAATGTATAGTGTTACCAACAGTATAACATGGATATTATTCTAATTCAAAGAATGTTGAAATCATCATATAGCAACACTCAATGAGGCAAGAAGTCTAATGTTGAAATAGTTTGAAACTGTCTCGCATTTGCACCAATTTCAAACGTGGTGGTCTCTCTATATCACGTTACATTCGGAAGTGTTATATTTTGTTCACATAAAACATAAAATCAGTGGTCCATATTCTCACATAGGAAGTAGCGGTAATGTTAAATTTCGAGATTTTTTGTTAAAATATAAAATATTTAGAATGAAATAAATGACAATTCCGAAATTACATTGTATTTATTTTACGAAAATTGTAATTTTGTATTTGAAATGGACGTTTCCAAAATATAGCTAGGCACATAAATAATTGAAGGTTTGTTAATCCAGAAAGGTAAGTAATAATGTTTGATATAAATGAAATCTCCTTATGCGAGGTTGCGTGCGTGCTTCATACGGAATAATCCCGGGTTAGTGAGTTGCTATTTAAAACGTTGCTAAATTATTCTGCGTCCGCAATTTCCGCAGGTACTGTTAATTAAATTGAAAACGACGAACGATGTGCCTTATTCCGTCTGATATTTATCTGCACGCGTGTAGGTTGCAAACTTTCGTCAATTTCATTAATTATTTTCAAACTCTACGGATTCATACAAATTATTAAAATAACTTCCAATGTCTTTAAGTATATTCAACTGCGCCTCCACCATTTTTATTCTGAAATATAAATCGTAAGATTCCCAGAAGAAAATTTAGCTGAAAACATTTCATTTAGAAGAAAATAAGGAAAAGGCAAGACGATATTGAATTTAGGAACAGAACAAAATTGGGACTTATACGATTTATATTATAAAAGGAAAATAAGAAAAGATTGGAATTGAGAATAATGAATAGTCGCATGGATTGTATGTAATCCAGATAGAGTGGGTCGATACAGTATGAATGATAATTTGAGTAATCTGGCCAGGATTAGCGGTTATGATGATAAATCGATGAGGTATATGATGATATATAGGCTGATTTAGTGGCTGTAAGTGATTGGGGTGTAAATATAGCCCAAGGAAATTCTTTCCGAGTGAGGGCTGAGATGCTAATTGTAATTAAGACGTGATTCAATTTGACAGCCGTAATTTCACAGGCGCTGTTTACAGGGACACGTCATTTGGATGCTAATTGATTTGAAATTAGGCCTTTTATGACGAATAACATTACACATGTATTATACCAAACCTACAAACTCACACTACAAACATACACGACGCGGAGACAAATTATTTAATTTAAATAGTGTGTTTAAATTGTGAATCCATACTTTACTTGAATTAAATGACTTGGGTTTCTACAAAAAGTGACAATTTTTATTATCAACCATGTTAATAATAATTTATTATTGACCTAGGTAAGCATGGTTACCACGTAAGCGGTAGTGAAAAACAATTTCTCATGTCAAATAAAGGTTAAGAATAGTAGGTGTCTAAGCTAATAATTAAATAAGGATATTGTACATTAAATGAGAGAAATACATGTTTTTCCCTGAAGTACGAAGCTCGTGTTTTAGAAAGCAATGAGGGAAAAGTAGTATTGATAGTATAGATGTAAGAACCTATATTTTTACCTCTCAGTAACAGAGGTATTGAAATCATGCTAAAAATCGGATAGTGAGTTTTCAATGGATAAGAATAGTGAGTTTTTAATGGATAAGCACGTTTTAAAGTCCATAGAACACGATTTTAATATTTTTACGATGATATCTATCCGCGAGTATGGATTTTGGTTATCTTATAACATTCTACCGCCCAGATTAGATCTGATTTGATTTTGGTGTTAATCGTGCAACTGAAAGTGGTGTTTTCATGAAGATCTGTAGTGTTTTACTAAAATATCTTAATTATTATGAGCTAACAATTTATAGTTCAAATTTGTTACTACCTAGCCCCATTTAACTATTACAAGAAATTAATAATACGGTAAATTACAATTGCAGTTAATGTTTTTCTATGGAAATAAAGTTATACTCAACTCTTGTTGAATAACCTTTACGTCTCCATTTTTTAATTTTTTGTTTTAAAAAAATATAACTCTATATTGGCGACAAACGATTTTTAATATCTGAAACTTTAAAATAAAATTTTAAATAAAGACTATGATGTACTTTGTATTTAAATTCTGATGATGGCCTAATAAACCAAAATTGTTAATTAATGAAATTCATACAGAATATCCCATTAGGAAACTATTTCCATCCGAAAGGAAGTCATAAATAATATCTGTAATTTATATGTGGAAAACAAGCAGTAAACACTTTCCATTTGCGGGGTGTATTTTTTCATGTCTGATTTGTTTGCGTTGGATGGGATGACGTCACTGGGGGTGACGCCGCGACGCCTCGTGACGTCATCCCCGCATGAATAGAATAGCGCAGATAAGACGAGATAAGATGCTCGCCAGGAAATAATGGATAGTTTTAATTCTCCTTTACGAGAGGAAATTACAGCCAGCAATCTAGATAAATTAAGCTGGTTAAATAAATCTTAGTTACATAAATTTTATTTTCAAGTTTTTGAAACATATTTCATTTTGAAAACTCACGCTCTCTTAAATTACATCTTGTATATTGTACTGTTGTTAAACTTGATTATTTATAATTCCGTGTATTTTTCTTTTATTCATTTTTTAAAATTTATATCATGAAATACTTGAAATAACTTTTACGCGAAGTATTATATAACACTTTATAAAATTTCAAAGTAAAGTGATACTTATTGACAGAAAATTAAAATCTGTCTTTCAAAATTTGAATCATATAACAAATTAAATATTATACCCTTTTTATTACTAATTAAAAATAGATAAAAATAGGTTTTAACTTTCTGCAACATAAATTTGCAAAATCAAATTGTAGTAATTTAATAGTACAAAATATTAAGAGAATAAATCAGTGCAATAAGTCATTATAATCCATGTGTTACATGTTTAACACGCGAGCACGTAAGCATGAGTGTGGAAATTTCTCACGAATTTAATAATGACATTTCATTTAAGTTTGGAAGTTTGATATATGACATTTTATCTTATAATAGCGATTTGCTATATGAAAAAGTTCAAATATAAAAATGACGGTTTACGAAAAATAACATAAATTACTGAGGGAACGTCAATATTCGGTTGCTATGGTTATGCCATTAAAAAATGATTTATTAATAAATAATTTTTATTTTTCGCGACAGACTGAACATGAACCAGATTCTATGTATAGTTCATCAAAACGTCATTGTAGTGACGTCATGTAGCGTATCGTGAGAATTTCCCTTGGTTAAACCTGTTAAAGCTGTCAAATTAATTGGCGGTCAATTTGAAATGACGGACATGTTTACTTAATCTAATATTTACCTTGGTTTAGCATTTCAGCAGTACTGCTGTCAACTTTTACTTCGGGTATGTTTAAAGCATTTGAAAGTCTTTATTGCATTTGTTTATTTAATTGTTATTTATTTGTAAGCTACTAGCTCGATTCATAATTTGATAAACCAGGTCGTGGAATGGAGACATTATTTCGTTGCGAGAACGTTCTGGTTCATAAAATTCGTTAACCAAAAGTTTTTGGTACGTCACGAAAAAACGCCTATTATATTTCAAAACTGGCTGCATGTATTATGTATAATGTAGCATTTTCTCACATGGGAATTATAAATGATTTTACTTACTAAAAATAAAAGTATACAATATCGCAAAAATCGCTACTGTAAGATATAACATATTTATATCATAAAATGGTGTTTTAAGGCTATAGCACACTGTTCGGCACCGACCGGCAGCGACCAGATCGGCAGAAATAAGTTTCCATAGTTTCTTATGGAGGAACACACACTAGTCGGCTCGGCAGCGAGGCGATGCGACCGGAGGCTTCGCCATTCTCTACAAACAATATTTTTCTGGTCTGTGCCGAGCCGATCGCGCCGTATAGTCGACAAATGTGCGATAGGAAAACAACCGGATCGGCAGTATATCTTTACTTGAGCTACCTACCAAATCATTTGTTTAGATAGGTAATAAGTCTATTTTCATTTGTATTACGTTCTAAATAATTGATTTAGTTAATTCTAATTATTCAAATCATAAAGTAAAATAAACTGTTTCCTTCTTTTTTCCATTTTTTTATATATTTTTTTCCTTTATTATATTTCGGCTCCATTGCAAATTAGAGTCACAATTACTGTTTCTTCATCTGAAAAATTAAAATTTTTGTTTATTTTTTTCGCATTTATCAACTGTCTGCTGTCAATCTGTGCAGGTTTATGCTGATCGATTGTGCCGGTCGGTTCCGAACAGTGAGCGATAGTCTTAACAAGTGGTATCTTATACACATTTAGAATATTTTATTAAATTTGTCGTTCTGTTGCGTAAAAAATGTAACTGACAGGATTAAAAGGTAGAGTATTGCAATAAAACGTAATTTAAATTTTATAGTAGAGAATAGAGAATGAAAGGTGAGTGTGTTTTATGACAGATAGAAGTGACATGTAAATAAACCCTTTTGTAGAAAGTAATGAAGTACAGTAATAAATAAAGGAGTGGCTGGTAAAGGAAAATCCTGTATCCATCTCATTATGCCGCGACTAATTTCCTCGCAGCGACTTGGGATGAAATGTTAAATGAATTTCACTCCAGCCGGCCATTTTCTAATTAAATATTGCATGTACAACTAATTACACTTTTTGCCATTTTAAACAGAAATTTCACAAGTTATCACAAAGTTACAGCTGCAAATTATCTTTGCGTTTCACCCAAAAAGACATCCACTTAAATTGTTCAATTACTTTTAAATTTTAAATAAATATACTTTCACGGCTTATTACCAACTACAAGCAGCTGTTTATACTTTTTTGATTATTTCAACAATGAATCAATAAGTTGGAAAAGGTAACTCCACTATTGCTTTCTGTAGCCTTAAAGCTGTGTCTAGATAATCTTCCATTCTTATTATCAAACTAGTATAATTTTTTTACTTGCATTGTAGTGATATAGGTTCAGGTTGTCAGCCATCAGTCACTGCACGGAACCTACATGCAGATTATAATGGATTCGGAACTTCTCGGTAACATGAATATTTTTATTTAGTTTGTTAAAGATTGATAACCCTGGAATTTGAACTCCCAAATCTCACACTCCGATCACATTGCTATCCTATTGAATATTACTTGGAAAAATAGTTTACGTATATAGCAACAACAGGGAAAGTAATTCTTAAAGTCGCTGATACTGTATTTTTGCGTAAACTCGAAAATATTTGAAAATATCGAATTTTTATTTCGAAAATTTTCGAATTTTCCAAAATTTTGCTTGCAATATTTTTTAAAGAATTAGCTACGCTGATAACAAATTTACAAACAGAATTTAATTATCTCTTTTCATTTCGGAGATATTTGCTATCAAAGTTGCACTTCAAAAAAGTGTGTTTTTTGAGTATATTTCAAAAATGAATGGAGATACAATCTCAACTACTTTACCATTCGTTTCTACGGGAAAAGTTATATAAAGAAATGTTTTGTCCACATATACGTTCCTTGGAACGACTGGGCGAAAAATAACAAAATCGAAAAAACCTAAATTTCAAATTTTCGCCTCGAAACTTTTTGTCTTCAAAATTTTTCATATTTTAGACTTAAGTAGTTATCGATACGCTGATTTCAAACTTTCAAACAGAATTCAATTATCTCTTCCCGTTTTCGAGATATTTGAGTTCAAAGTTATACCTAAAAAATTAGGTTTTTTAGTATACCCCTTAAATGGTTAGGTTTAAGGTTCCGGCGACCTCACCATTCGATTCCACGGGCAAAATTACATAAGTGTAACAATTTTCAGATTTTTATATCAACAGATTGAATTTCTAGAAGGAATAAACTGAAATGACCAAAAATCGAAAAAAATCGCAAGGGGTTCATCAGGCATTTTTTTCGATTTTGGCCATTTTCGTTTTTCCTTTCTACAAATTGTATCCTTTGCAATAAAAATCTAAAAATTGGTATACTTATGTAATTTTGCGCGTAGAATCGATTGGTGAGGTCGACAAAGCCGTAAACCTAACCCTTAAAGGGGTATACCTAAAAAACCTGTTTTTTTAGGTATTGCCAAAACTCAACTTTGAATACGAATATCTCGAGAACGGTAGGAGATAATTCAATTTGGTTTGAAAATTTGAAATCAGCGCATCGATGTTTACTTAAGTTTAGAAAATGAAAAGTTTTGGAGAAAAAAAGTTCCACGGAGAAATTTTAAAATTTAGGTTTTTTCGATTTTCCCATTTTTCACCTAATCGTTCCAAAGAACGTATATGAGGAAAAAACATTTCTTTATGTAACTTTTCCTGTAGAATCGATTTTTATAATCGTTGAGATTGTATCTCTACCCATTTTAGAGGTATAGCCAAAAAACACACTTTTTTGAAGTACAACTTTGAGAGCAAATATCTCAGAAACGAAAATAGATAATTACATTCCGTTTGAAAATTTGAAATCAGCGCGTCGAGATCTATCAAAGTCCACTATTTAAACTCTATACAACTTTGATACCTTTATGCCGCGGTGTTGGCAATTACTGTGACAAATTATATTTATCTAGTGGCCGTAGAAAAAATATTTAAAAAACTGGTAATTAAATCTAGTTGATTTAGGGTAATTTGTATGTGTACTGTTGTATTTGGATTGATATTTATTTAATTATTTAAATATTTATGTCAAATATAAACATATAAAAAATTGCGTATCAAATGATGAATTTTCGATTTGCAATTGCGTTTGACTGTGACTTCATTATGATCGTAAAATATAAAAAGCATTTTTAAGGCCAAAAAAATCACAGGTCAATGGTTATTTAAAGAAAAGAATTGAAAGATATAATTTAGCAATATTCTGGTTATTGACCCTGATTCTTTGGGATTTTCCTCCAATTCGTGCATTTCCTAGCGTTCGCTTTCTAATTCGAGCGTCCCGTTGACAATTATTCCTTTCATCTCAGCGTGTCTAAATGAAAATGAAATCTGTATTCCCGGTCACGGCCTGCGCTGATTTTAAATCAGGCCCAGTCTCCGGGTAGGTCCTTGACTTCAGCGCGGAATAGTATGCATCGCGCACACCAGCTCCGATCTTATTAACTTATCAGCCAAAGCGAAAATAACGCCCAAAGGAAACATACGGACATGAAAAAGGAGAAACTATTTTCTACAGATACTATTCCCAAAACGAACACAATATATGAAAACAGGGCCTATAACCGAAGAAATACTGGTTAACGGTTAAACCTTATAGAGAACGTTATAATAATTACGGTTTAAGTTTAAATGAGGAAAGTCAACAAATTTAAAGGTCTCGTTGTTTAAAATCTGAAAGTTTTGTCACATCTTAGGGAGAGATAGGGAAAGTGAACAAATTTAAAGGTCTACACAATGCTCCAAGGTCATAGAACTGAATAGGGTAACATGAAAGTTACCGTCACGGAATGTCGCTTTTGTATGTAACTATTCTGTAGTAATAATTCTTCCAAGCCATTAAAATAAATCGCTGGGTGAAATAAGCAAAATATAGAAAAATTGAAAATGTCAAAATCACATCCTTGAGAAAGGAAAAGATCGAGGATTTTGGCTTTGGGACATTTCATTTGATACCAAAAGAAGTCGGAAAAAAATATTCCAGATTAATATTGATTGGACAGGACGTGAGGTTCCCTTGTCAATTCGAGTCATAGCGCTCTATATATATATATATATATATATATATATATATATATATATATATATATATATATATATATATATATATCGAAATGTACCACCGTTGAAATAATGGTACATAGTAAATGTAATACTTGAACTACTTGAATGAATATGATAATATTTAGGGTGGATAAGATATTGGCAGGGTGGCAGCGGCTTTGTTTGTGCTGCTGGCGGTGTCAGGACGAGGTTAGCAGGACGTGCCGATCAGGACGCGTGACCCAGACCTAATTGCTGGCATTTGCTCCCCAGAACCCCTCTCAATACACAGATTCAATGACACTAAGCAATCTTCCTTTATATTCACACTTTAAATTGAAAAAATCCAACAACCCGTCAAACAGACAGCGAAATCACTTCAACACAATCAATAAAATGTACTCTGTCAAATTTATAAATAATATAAACGTAAAAAAAATGTAGCAGCAAGTAATAAATTATCCAGTAACCTTTAAAAAGTTAAATCAAAGCTATCAAATATTTGAACGATTATCAAGTTTAAAATTCAAGTTTTGGGTGTTTTTTTTTCAATGTGCACATAGGAAATTAACAGTGGAAATCAGTTTTTTGCAGGCTATTACACGATTGCACCTCGTTTCAACTGACAATAATGGTTGTGGTATAAATAGAAAAATAAAAAAAAAACGGCAGCAAATGACACCGAATATATGTAAATTATGTCGTATTTTAATCGTATAAATTATAATTATTTATGGTAAAAGTGTGTTACATTACAAATAAGTTACGTAGAAAAAAGTTTACTTTAAGAGGCCGTTAGACCGAGTGGGGTATTTCTCTCACGTGACTTAAGTAATTAACACAACTTTTAATCATTCAAATAAAATATATCAAAGTTTTTTTGACAGTTGACATTTTAAAATGATATTTAATAAAAAAAATATAGTACAAAAGTTTTTATAACGTAGTTACTTTGATACGAATCAACAAACAGTGAGTTATAATTTCTAACCCACATGTATTTTATGACCTACTTTATTTATCTAAAACACAATACTTAAATGTTTAAAGCGTTAAGTATCATTCCCAGTTACTGTGTAAATTTTAATTTTATTTTGAATTTTAATGTTTAACGTTGAAGTTTTATCTGTCGAATTCGGTAACTATTTTCGTATACATGGTATACATGGGGATTAAATAACAATTGCAGAAAAAGTAATTTAAATCTATGATTTCGTTAAGGCAATGTGATATCAAAAAAAAAAACAAGTTGCTATTTACAGTAATTGTTATGATAGTGGGACATAATAATTCTCCATGGCACAATTTGTGTAACCCAGTTAGAAGTAGGTAAACAGGCAGCATTCTGTGAAGGGTAGACACCCCGCGTTTAACCCAAATTAAATGCATTTCATTCATTCGAGTCCAGGGCAATTCATATCTAGCACAGAACTCACCACGACGCAGGAATGTGCATGTGTTGCTCCACTTCCACACATCAGCAATGCGCTCATTATTAGCAAATTCAATAAAAAAATAAACTGATGTATCCAACACACTATCTCCCGCCACTGTAGTAATATATTCTATAAAAGTTTTTCAATACATTTAATTTGTAGTTTTAAAATTAGTTTGTTATTGCAGTTCAGAATATTTTTAATTCATTTCGTACCTAAAATTTCCTTCATAAAATTTGTATAACCAATATGACAGCTATTTTTGACGTTACTAAAACCGGAACTGAACTTACCTTGATTCACCTATGCAAATATATTCCTTATATATTTCTTACATCTTTATTAATTTTACAATAAAACTATTTCGTATTTACTTATTTTATCTTTTAAACCTACTTCCATTAAATTTGACATCATTATGTCAAATTTTGTGAACATATGAATAACTCATCTGTTTTATCGAAATTCCTCAGCCTAAACGATATGTAAAATTATTATAATTTATATATATTTATATAAAATTAAAAAAACTTTATATTTAATAATAACGTAATTTGCGAAAAAAATGGTATTAGAGGTATTTTTTTTTCGAAAAACTGTTTAAAGCTTCAAGTAAAGTACTACTTCCGGTTAACCAATTGTAGTCAAAATCTAATCAGTTCATCATATTTGAATATAAGTCTTAAATACCAAATATTATATTATTTACATGTATCATTATCGTGGACGAAAAATCGTCAAACACACACACACACGGACATACAGACATCACGATAAAAATAGCAAAATCGTATTCTAGGGACCCTAATTCGTGCTCATATGTTGAAAACTCACACTTGAGAAATCTGACCAAAAACAATACCTCCCTTATCTATATAGTGATAGGCGGGAGGTAATAAACTGCATCTTCTTTTCATCTCATTCCAATCTTGTATATCTTTTAATTAATTTAAAAATAAAATGTCCGCACAATGTTGCATTTTGTAATTACATCTTTAAAGAAATAAGGGAAATATAGCATAAAGGAAACTTCTGCAATGAGAGTAAAAAGTTCCGAAGAAAGAACAAAGCTTTGAGCCCTGTACATGACGATATAATTGGCGGTTCGTAGAATTCAAATTATATTCTGCAGCATCGCTACGCTATTTATTTATTATGTTAACATAGGGAATAATTAAGACATTTCATATTATCTTTAATAATCCTCAAATGCTTTTTGTCCAACTGCCTTGTTTCCAATTCCAAGAATTGTTCTTCGGTACCCATCTTGTAACATGCAACCTATATAATCAGACTTACACAATGTTGTATAATACAGTAAGTGTTTTTTTTTAAAGTTGGTACTCGTACTCGATGTAAGAAGAGGTAGGGAATTGAATACACTTTTGGTTGCTCAATTCACCAAGATCAAATTATTTCCAACCAATCAAAATCTTTCATTTGATGGTCGTGGATAGTTTTTAGTGAAGAAATGTCATGATTACGTTTTGTTGATATTAAAAAATTTATGTTTGAAATGTTGTCATTCGTGAAATAATCAAGCAAATATAATTAGAGCTATGAATTTAGTTAGTAAAATTTACTCATAATTTGCTGCGAAGTGACGACAACTCTGGTAAAAAATGAGTGTCACGACAGCGAAGATTTGTAATTTTGACATTCGTTTGTCTATTACTATGCAACGACTTTTTGTAAATTTTTATAATAAATTTTTGGCTCTTATTATATTATATATGAAAAAAAAATTGCGATATTAATTATAACATATGTCATATGATTTTAATTAAGTAGTAAGTAGATATATTTTGTGATTTCTATTAAGACCAAGAAATATTTTTATTTGTTACTCTTTTGTAAACCGTTATTTATTTACTGTTTATTCGCCAGGGAAGTAACCTTTACAAACTACAAACCTGAAAAACTTTTATCAGTTTGTAGTTCCATTGTTTACATTATTGAAAGTTGTGTTTTGTTACTGTCTTGCAATTTTTTAAAGCAACTATAGTAACTGAGAGGATTTGGTTATAATTTTAATTTTACTTACAAATGAATAACAAATAAACTATTGTACAATTTACGCAAGGTTACAGATTTACAGCTTCAACGAGGAGATAGGCTCGTCAGTTATTTTCTCCTATCAGTAGTAAAAACCGCTTTATGTTGCTAATAATGTAAAATACTGTTACAAATAATATGCATTATCAATAAAAGATTAAAGTAGAAATATAGTGCACCCGTATTTACGAAAAATTATTTGTTATGTATCTGTTATTTTGTATATTTTTAACTAGTTGTATTTCCGATAATCCTGTTTTAATAACAAGCTATAATCCACCCATAAGTCAAGAGCCAAATATTATTGTGCAGGATATTTAATTTTACGACGTAAAACTGGGAATAGGACAATAACCAGATTAAATCCCATTTGCTGGATTTGTAAATATATTCCAAATTTTAATCTTAAGCTTGGTATTTACAATAATTACAAGTTATACATATTAAAACCAGATTATGTTAAAAGGTGATTGCAAGTAAGATAACACTATAGGTATATGTACACCTCACACAAAATCAGTGACATAAATTAGATTTAAATCAGTGATATAAATCAGATTTAAATCACATTGTTTTTTTTTTAAATCCATATTTATGAAAAATGGGGGAAAATCATATGGGTAATATTACCAAGTGGCAATACTTTCAAGAACTACTACCTAAATCTGTTTAACTTATTTTTTTTAGCAGATTTTTTTTTACATTAATGAGTTTTTTTTGTTAAATTTACTTTAAAATGTGTTACAGTAAAACCCGGTTATAATTAAAGGGATCCCACTAATTTCATCTCTATTTTCTCTATAGCCGAAAGTCGCTATAACCGATAAAAGTAAAATATGATTAGCATATGTATGTGGGCTTTCAAACAAGTGGTGACAAAAAAATCTAATTTAAATTTAAAAAATCCGATTTGTATAAGAAATCTATTTTTTTTAAATATTCGGATTTTTATGCAACCCTGAAGACTGTCTATTTTCATATAATATTTCGTTGTTATTTCATAAAGCGAAAGCAAATGAGATAACATCATTGGTATTTCTATACTTCAGACAAAGATAATGCTTCAAAGTTTGTCGTTGCTATGATGACAACATTTTAGTAGTGTTGGTATCTTATATAAGTACAAAATGCAATTTATGTTACTTTGTATTCTTGTGGTGTATACAAAGTTCAATTGTTTTGAATAATAACAAATGTAGAAATAACTAAAAAACTATTTACCTTTGTGAATTTCAAAACGATACGTTTTGTAGTAGCATTAAAGCGTGTATTGAATATTAAATAGTTGTATGCAGAAGTTGTATTGTAAGCCAATATACAAAACATGTGTTGTGTTTCCACATAATCGTTTTATAAGCTCAAACGCTTAAAAACCTACGCTCCACATGTGGTAGCTTCAACTTCATGCATATGCAATCCTCGCGCTAAGATTTATGAATTCTAATTATCTGTACAGGCTGAAAGCTTGTCGGTAGGTGCGCCACTTTAACAACTCAAATGCACGAACAACACGAAAAATGAACTAAACACTAATGAATTTATCGCCCGGAAATTGGTACATGCTCTTACGACGTACACACGCGTTTTGCTGGTTGCGGTACATTGTAGCACACTGTTTCTTACACAGCAGATTATTTTCTTGCTACCGATAGATCGGTGATTAATCAAAAAAAAAATATAGAAAATAGTTCTTTTTATAATAGGTGCGCGAAATTTGTATTTTTAGTGCATGAGATGTCAAAAAGTCAATCCAAACACTGAAAACATTTCGCCCACAAAAAACAAACAATATTTCTCTTAGAACTAATTTACATTGTTAATTATAATAAGCGTATCTTTTTACTATTCTGTAAACTTTGACGTTGTTTTTTGCCAATATGCCAATTCAATTTGTCAAATTGAGAAATAATATATATATATATATATATATATATATATATATATATAAATAATAATTAACGAATATCATAATTAAATAAGTATTTTTCTAATATTTCATTCTAAAATAATATCCATGTTATCCTTTTTATTTTGCGAGAAGAAAGTA
This sequence comes from Stenolophus ochropezus, assembly GCA_035578165.1. Lineage (NCBI taxonomy): Eukaryota > Metazoa > Arthropoda > Insecta > Coleoptera > Carabidae > Stenolophus > Stenolophus ochropezus. The sequence goes on along the minus strand of JAQOWZ010000005.1, from coordinate 24,137,403 downwards.
GTTTTTCCAGATACTACGCGTACGGTGTCAAGATAACCTAGCAACTGTGAAAAAATGCCTATTTTGTGCGTAATTATTAGAATGAAAATAAAAATGTTAATACTTTTTGACAGTTGTACGAAAATACAAATTAAAGCATTTTTAAAATTAGTATATTACGCATTACGGAAGAGAAATGCATAATTTTTCCTGAAGTGCGACCAATGAGATAAAACCAAATCCACAATTTCTTGGTACACAATCCAAATGCTATCCGCAAATAATCATACACGGTTCGAAAACAAATGTTGTTTGTATTCAAACAGAAATATTACAAAACACAACGATAAACTTTTACAAAGCTAAAAATAACATCCTGTCTTGAAGTGTAATTGTGTAATAAGTATACTTTTTTTCACAATGTAAGTGTTAAAGTAAGTTAAATTAAGCTTATAATAATGAAAACGAAAATTTGAAACATTTGCTTAGATAATATTTTTGTATATTAGGGTATAGATTTAATTGGGTATTTTAGATGTTTTCCATTTTTGAAATAATAAAATTATAGTGACATTGAAAACAAGTCAGATGTTTTTCATATCCACTCTAGAATGAATATAAGCTATTCTATATATCCATTCTGTCAAGCGTGCAAAAAACATAGCATATACAGTATAGAGTAGAAAAATATATATCCTAGGTGGAAAGGAGTGTCATGAGCATGGCCTTTAAAGTCACCAGCTAATAAACTACCACCAGCATCGTGTCTCAACTTTTAGTAGAATGACTAGATGTTGAAGCACTTTTTAGATCCTGATAATAAGTTAACTCTGAGTACCAGTTCAGGTTTTATGTACAAAGTTTGAGTATCTTTTTCTGTGTTTTATAATGAGATGAGTAAAGTGTTTAGGCTGACAGGTGAAGTTAAAAGTTGTTTATGCAAATAGAAAACTTGGCAAGTTGTAAGTGACAACAAATTGCTCTCGGAGTGCGAGTGTGAGAGCGTTCTCTGCTCTCTGATCTGCCCTAATATATTCATTGTTCAAACTTCACAGATTTCACCGACTAACTTCGCTATTTTACAACACAACTTTTACCTCACACATAACATTATCTCGCCCGAATCTTCTTCCAAAACATAAATATCTATTATATACCTCCTTATAAACAAACAGATCACCTTCATACTTTAATAATTGAAGATAGTATCACATGACTATGTTCCGAAAGGACGAAATGATCGTAATATTAAGTAAGAAAATTAAATTCTGGAATTCAGTCTAAACATGAATTCTAGTTACGCCACTGAAATGAAATATAACAACAAATCATTCAAATGAGTAATAGACATTACATGCGAATAGAATACTATATCCATAACTATAACATGAAAAATATTTGTTTATTACAACGAAATATGTCGTCACACTTTAACAGATAAATAACAATAGCTCGCGTCACTGTTTCAAAATACTTAACGCAGAGCAATTTTTTATAGTGTTATTTAGCTACTATTTAAACTTAAAAACAAAATAAAAATATGAAAAATGTCAAAGCTAGTGTAACTTTGGCTTTGTATATAGTAAAATTACTTAAAAGTAATTTGAATTTTATTCTTTTGACAGGTAAGATTTAAATTTGATATAACGATTGAATAATATTATTCCATCGAACTGTCAATATTATTCAATTAGCAAAAGAAAAGAAGTTCATTAATTGATAAAAAACGATTGAATTGTAGATATATTATTTGACAGTTGTGGATATATATAAAAAATTTATAACTAATAATTTAATTCTATTCCTGCAAATTCGGAATTCTACCGTCTGTAGAACAATATATTATTTTCTATTATTTTTATAATAATTATATATTAATTAAGTATTCGCTTCAGGCAGCAAATTAGAGAAACATACCTACATGAATGGACACAGGATATGAAAGCACTGTCACAATATATAAATTTTAATATAAAATATATAAAAAACTATTTCTTAATATGAGCATTCAAATGAATGCATATTCAAAAGTTTCTGTTCTCATAAAACAATTTAATTCCAATTTTAAAAATGTCTACATGAGAAAGGATATATTTCTATAAAAAATTTACGGAACGTAGTTGGTATTAGAGAGGATTAAATTTCTATTAGACGAAATCAATTTTCCAGGAACATGTATTAAGGTATTTCTCAATGTGAAATTTCAAGGGTGCTTTTTCATTGTAAAACGTAATTCGTAAACAAGTCAGATATTACAGAAACTCCCTAAACGCTTTGTTCGTATTATTCTTTGATTAGAATTTACTGCAATGAACAATGCATCAGCAAAATTGCATTCCAGAAAAATTCCTCCAATAAACTTAATTCTCAAATGTACTCGTATTACCAACCAACCATTAACAAAATCTACCTCTTGCAAGTATTGAATATGGAAATTGAATTAATAACAAATTCATAACAATTAAGGAGGATGAAAATTTCAGTATTCGTGTTTTCAGAACAATTAATTCATATTTCAGAACGAACAATTTAAGCTGGAAATTTATTACACTTCAGCGCTGAGGATTCCAGCAGATTATATCGATAAGAGATGAATATTCCATTGTAATTTTCACAAAAAAGAATAATATTGTCGTGGATTAAATATGAAATATGTTACAATACTTACACTTGAGTGGTGAAAGAAGACATGGATCTCAAATTGGACACATCTGGAAAAAAATTGTTTATTAGAATTACAGTTAAATAGATATTGTAACACGGTATTTTTAAAATTTTTGATATTTGAACTTTCCAGACGTTACAAATGGACAGATTTAAGATCAAGAACGAACATTTTTATTACAGGACTCAAAATCGTCGAGAATTCTCTTAAATATTTTAGCATTGCATTTGGCGAAATATTTAATTTTATTTGATTAGAAATGTAAAACATTAATTAAAACAACTATTTTTGATTTATTATTCACATTGTACTCGTCTTGTGTGATGATGATTATGTTAATTGTTGAAAAATATCAATTCACATTCGTTTTATTTTTCAGGTTAGAACAAATGTCACTAATTTTTTTGAATAAAACAACTGAATTGTTTATAAATCCACGTGAACAGAAAATGCTACTGACATAAAAATCTATAGTTTATAAAATTATAAGTAGTAATAAAATTTCTTTAATAAATTAAAAGTGTCATCAGCGTAAAAAAATCTTGTGTATCACAAGCCCAAAAACTGTTTTGCGAGATCTCGCAATATTTGCAGGCCTCGTTTTTAGCGCGGCCTGTCAAAGTATAAGCTAGCTCTCACAAAAGTTTAGTTTCTGAACTAGTCGTACATATAACTATTTTTAATGCTCTTGGAACACCAAGCAATAATTCAAATAATATGCTCAAATTTTCTTCTTCGATTTGTAATACGAAAATTTTTTCTGTTGAATTTTATTTTATGTTAAATATTTTATTTGGTATACACAATACAGAATAAACTTATGAATACATTCATTATTTTCTTCTAGAAATTGATAAAATAATAATATTTGAACTCATTATTCATATTGTTATTTTAAAATTCCACCTTTTTTATTTTATATTTCAAATAATGTCAAACGTCAGCTTAATAATAATGTTTTATATTCGTTATAAAATAACGATTTAAAAAAAATGGTTATCATTAACGACTATAATAATGATACAACAATTCGTTATCCCACAACGAAAGCTTACAAAAAAGCCTGTAATCCTATTAATATGAAAACTCGATTCACATCTACAATATTATAAAATCATAAAATCTTTTTAATTATTGTCCATATTATTATAGTATAAAAAACTGTATCAAAAATGGTGCAAGATCTAGTAAAATAGACCAGTCTAAAACGGCCTTTACTTCCACGCTTTTATGTCATCTTGTAAACGAGCCTTAATAGACGATGACACCTTTGGTGATTTTATATCACCGTGTAAATGAGCCTTTCTATCCAAGTAAAAAACAACAACTTTCAATAGCACGATTGAACAAATAAAAATAAATATTAAAGTTCCTATTTGGAAGTAATAGACAATATTTTATTTTTATTGGAAACAGATATCTTCGCTTCCGTCTTCACTAAAGAAAAATATTTTTTGTCTGTCACATTCAAAGTTAATTTCTTTTATGTCACGTTATCTTTTCTTTTTATTATTTTAATATTTGATTCCGTATGACGAGCATAAAAACTTGTCCACTTGCGAACTCTGAACAACTTAGAAATTCCTCGAGTATGTATAAGTGAGGAAACTGTTATAAGAACGAAACATGTATAAGAAAATGTTATACGAGTTCGCGGTCATTTTTTGCTGGGAACAAAGTTTTTAATCCTGCAGTTAAGGATTTATATCTGGAGTACATCAACAGAGAATTTTCTGCGTTAATTTACATGAATTTAAAATTGGATTATGGGTCAAAGACTCCAAAATGAACCCTTCATTTAAATATTTTGGGATAATATGTTTTTTGTCATTGGCAGAGCATTCCTAGAATGATACAGCCTTTTTTATACAAAAATAATTACAAAAATCTTGAAGTCATGTACCTGGGAGTACATTTAAGTCTGGTATTTTTAATTTAAATTTTAAAAAACTGTACTCTATGTTATTAAAAATTAAAGTGTAATAGTTGCTGAATAATTTATTTTAACATTTTAATAGTTTAAAACATAAAACTATGTGCATATTAACTTTTAACAACATTTTATATTTTATAACATGCACTATATTCTAAAACTTTGAGTTTTATGGGTATATTTTTATTACCCGTAGGTAATGATATGTAAAATTCTTGGTCATCTTCAGAATACGGCGCAAGCAGTTTTATAGAAAGGATCATTTAGCCGCAATTCCTGCAGGATTACAGCCTATTCTCCTGTAATGCGATTAAACAATGTCAGGTTGATCGAACTGTGAATGATTGCGGCTCATCAATTAATACGCAACACTTTATCAAGTTTAAATTTAATACGCAGACTTCTCTGTATTTACACTAAACCTATTACTCCCGTTTGTTACTATTATCTCTCGTTATATTGAGTTAGCAGTTTTAAATAGATATAGAACCCGATTCTCAATTATCACTACATGGAAAATAAGTGAAAATTTCACCAAATAATTCAATCATTTAATGCTATGTCCAACAATACACAATAGCTTGTAACGAAAACAAGTGATATGTTATTATTTATCACTAAGAAGAGGGCATATTGGTCTACTATTTATGTATTACCTTTTTCTATATTATCAGGTGTGCAAGAAGTTCAAAAATTCTCATCTGGTATTAATGTAAATGACAGTAATATGCATATCACAGTAAATAATAAATAAATTACTTTTATCCAACACCGTGTAATGATAACGATATAAGTATGCTGTTTTTAGACAAATAAAGTAGATCATAAGTCACTAGTGAGCTAAATATATTAGCTCACTGTTTTTTGGTTCGTATCATAGTAACTACGTTATAAAACCTTCTCTACACTATTTTGTTCCTAAATGTCATTTCGAAATTCCATCTGACAAAAATCTTATATGTATTTTATATCAATGATTAAAATGTGTTGGATAAAATGTTGTATGGCACACGTGTGTTAATTATCTAAGTCACTTGAAAAAATACCACACTCGGTCTAACGGCCTCGTGAGCTAATCATTTCCCACGTGACTTATCTGTAATGTAACACACTTGTACCATAAATAACTATAATTGGGTCATTTTTTGTAAATAACACTAGAATTTTACAATTTTTTGTAAACTGTATAAAAAAATCTTATTTGTATAAATATTTTATTAATTCATTGTTTATTGTATTTCATAATTTATAATTCTTTATTAAGCTGAAAATTTTACTTGGCAATGATAACTGTGTTTCTATACCAATAAACTAGTTCTAGAACAGCGCCAAAATAACTTTTCCATTTACTAATGCCAGGGTAGAAATTGTAATTCTCCCCGTCTGGGTCAATAAAAAATCAGTGGGAATATCTAGCGAGAAGGAGTAAAGTTATTAGCATGAGAATGGCTGCTGAAAGCCTTCAGCTTCGGGCTGAAAGTGTGCCAAGATGCATGAGCGAGATAATACTTCAGTATGTGTAAGCGTACACCTACCATAACTAATATGTTAATTACTGATTGTTTAACCGATTGCACAAATGTTACAAGGAGAATAATAATTGTTTTAAATTGCTCATATGTCAAAATTATCACACATGTGTATTTCTATTTATATTCAACAATTTCATTCGCAAACATATACTTTTATATGAGCTTTCATAAAAGTTATTTATATAGGAGCGTTTTCCGTCAATATCTAACAAAAAATAATATTTTTCTATTTCTGTTTTTTTTTTCACCTTTTGAGTTAGGTTATTAATTCCATCGTATCACTTGTGAAATAATTAAATCAAAATGTAAAGTCGGCGTAGGTAGGTATATAAAACACAGTCTTTTTCATTTCTCGGAACTGTTACTTCAATTAACCACATTTGCAATTTTAACTGTCATTTGATATTTGAAATATGTTAAACCAATGTAAGTTTCTAAAAATTTTCACCTACTTTTTAATATCTTGATATGTCATTACTCATTAGTTATTTAATTGTTAAGTCAATATATTTTTTTTAGTAGAATGCTAGTAGTGAAAAAAGACTTATTAACCAGCGCCTTATGTCCCTCATTTGCTTCACACCTTCGCGCTAGATCAGTAATGATAGTCTTCTCAACCTGTATAATGTTAATGATCGCTAATTTCAGGTAGTTCAAATCAAGTAACATGTGTAAAACAACTCGATATAACAATTTATCAAATAGTGAATAAAATGTTATTTATCAGCATTGTAACCAATGCTCTATGCATAAGTAGATATTTACAGACGATTAAACTGTTTTATATATTTATGAAAAACGCTTTTAAATTAATTTGTGTTAAATCTAGAACAAATCGGAATAATAAAGAGAATGTGAAACAGAATTGAAGGAGTATATTAAAATTTTGCAAATAAGTATAACATTGTTGAATTGTTATGCTGTGGATTTGGATACATATAACTATTATTTATTGTATTATAATGTTTCGGGCAGTCGGCAAGCTATTTATATCGCGTATTTGAGTGGAAACATTCCGATAAGTCCTCCCCAACTAGGCAATTTCTTATGATTTATTTGGTGGTATAACTGCCTGGCATAGAAATTGGCCCGGCCTTGTTCTTATCTACAAATAATGAATTCTACGTCCATAAGTCCTGCTGTTACAGTTCTACTCTTCAACAAGTTGGTTACGAGGCCGGCTAGGCACTTTACTTTACATGTTAATGGGTAATAATCTGCGTAATAATCTTAAACAATTTGCGTGTGTTGGAAAATATTTTGTCAGATAATATTGATTTCATACAAAAAAAAATATTTATATTTCATAAAATATACGTTCTTATACACATTTCAGTATTCATTAAATATGTTATTCAATTTTAATTAAAATGTTTTTTTGGGGAATACTTACAGCTTTTCAATATAATTAACTTTAAATTTTACCAATACTGTTTCAAAATAATTATAATATTATACATTTACCTCACTAAAATTTGCAAAGAAAAAGCTGGGAATGATACTTTAAAAAAATGTCTAGATACTTTTAAAAGAAATTTATTAAAAATCCTTAAGTATCTAGATACTTTTTATTCTAAAAATAAAATTAATTCTTAATAATTTTATCTACAGCAACATCACCATTTGTAATATTTTTAGTCTTAGTAAAGTTTATGACAAAACGGTTATTTAATTTTCTTTAATTTTTATGAAATAAAATTAACTGTTATGAGGAAATTTATCGTTAATTTTTCTCCAGGAAGTCCCCGGAATATATCTCCAGAAATTCCTCAGAAAATTCCCCAAAAACTCCCCGGAAAATTTTCCGAAATATTCATTCCCGGATATTACCCATCACTATGTACAAGTAGAAAACGAATTCAGATTTCGAGTCTCATTTAGTATCTGTATGAAAATATTCAGCCAGAGATTTATTTTTTATGAAACATTTATGCCAATTATATCTAACGAGCATTGAAGAGAATATGTTTGAGAATTTTTAATAAATGTGGGAATTCGTGGTGATATGGTACGGATATAAGTGTTGAGTTTGTGCAGTGGCAGGAAAGATTGAATTCCCCGCATGGTACGTGTGACATGTAAGTCGGAATGACGGGTGTCACATGCGCTTTCGCGACCCACGGCGTCTCGCCGAACGCCAAATCAATCTTCACGTGATGAATGCATTTGGCGTTCACTCCGACTAAAGTATTTCACATATGCAACAGTGGTCTTACTAGTAGTCTTAGTTAATTAGAGCAAAAAATAGTCTTCATCTCGTGTTTAGGCAGGGATTTCCGATATTCTGATACTATTGATACGATAGCAGTATCGATACTTTTATTTCGATATCGATATTTTAGTATCGATATCCATCTTCCAATATTTTATTAATATCAGTATATTTATATTAATATCAACATATTTTATCCAGTATCGGAAAACTTGAATTTATTTGATCAAATATAAATATTCTTTCTGATTCAACACAAAACTAACTTTTTTATAGCCCAGACACAGAATAGGTTTATGTTTATACAGTAGCGACAGTAAGACAGAGAAACGAAAATTAGAGAGAGATGAGGAAAGTGAACAAATTTAAAGGGCTCATTCTTTAAAATCGGAAAGTTCTCTCACATCTGAGAGAAAGATAGGGGAAGAGCACAAATTTAAAGGTCTACACAATGCTTCAAGGTCATAGAACTGGTTAGGGAAACATGAATGGTGCCGACACGGAGTGTCGTTTCTGTATGTAACTATTCTGTGGTCCAGATGTGAAAAGACACACTAAATTTGATTTTTCTTGGTGCTTGTAAAGAAGAAGATTGAAGTATTTATTTCTATTGTAAAACATAAAAATAATAGAAAATATGTTTAGGTTGTTTTTTTTCACATACATTCTTCTTTCGATATTTCAAAGTATCGATACTTTTTATTTGATATTTTCGATACCCAAGTATCGATACTTTTTTAGTATTGCATATCCATAGTCGTGTTGTTAATATTGAATATCTGGCTGCTCACGAATTTGATCTGGGCAAGGAGAACCCTAATCCAACCGCTGCCAACGTCACTGCACATAAGATGTAAGATAAACACCTCACTTCACGTCCTCATCCCTTTACCCTCACACGCCGATATCGTATGTAAAGATCACCACAGGGTCAGAAGTCATAAGGAAAAAGGGTTTCACACAAAAAAACGCTTACAACTCTCTTCCTCAATCATCTTATTCGCTAATATATAAGAATTATAAAACATATCAGATAATTCATAGAAAATTTTAATTAAAAGAATAGTTCTACGAACACCAAACTTGAACTAACTACCAAATGTTTTATTTTTGTTAACTATTTTAATTCTACTTTAGAAATGTAATTAAATTAGAACCTCTGAAAACTTCCGAATCACTTGAATCTTAATATATAAATATTTGTTGTCGTTTAAATTCACCGTGTAAAACTATCACTAGAGAAGTACCTCTTGTACCTTAAATATAGTAAAAAAAAAAGGAATGAAGAGGCGTCATAGACGTGAAAAATAATATAAATTTAAATAACACTTGTAAAAATAAAAGAGTGATGTTCATATTTAGAAAAACGAGAAGAAACAATGCTACTCTAAGAAAGGTACATATGAGGGACACTTTCTATTGCTTTAAAATGAAACATAATGTTTTTACAGCTTTTAGGATATTAAGCCTTTGTTTACTTAGACAAAAGTAAGCGGAGTAACTAAGTCATAATTATATTGCATGTAATTTTGACAAGTCAATAGGGTTAATATATTACTGTACAGATTTGTCAAAATAACATGGGCCAATTGTCACATCATATCAACCCATACAAACTTAATCACGAAAACGTTACTCACAAGAGAATTTCATAAAATAATATTTAATAATAATTTTTACTATCGACGGATCTTACAAATCATACCAGACATTAGATGTATTAAAATCCTCGCTCTCCGAGGTTTTGAATGAAATGTCAATTTATTTAATGCAGTGCATTTTTTTCTACCCACGTTCGCTACTGAAACTGAACTGTCAAATTAGATTTATGTAAACTTTGTTGTTGTTGTTGTTGCTACTGTTTATTTTCGTGTTGAAAGCTGTTGGAGAATATGTTATAATATTTATTTTTAGTTTTTAAAATTTTAATCAATTATGCATTTGTAGAGTGCAGCAGATTTTAAATAAATTAATACACATGAAAACTTCTTAAAAAAACAACATAAATCTAAAAAATGCATAACAAACCTAAGTAAAATTATTCAACAATTAAAATAATAGTTACATCAATTAAAAGAGGACAAATATTTAAAAATAAGAAACCCTGCTAATTCCTTGTACGAAAATTTTGATTTAAGAAGTTCAAACTAAATTCCGTTTGAAAAGTGTGCATGCGTTTTGTATAAATTGTTATCCAATATTTTTTGTTTATTTTGACGATCTTTGAGTGTTTTTAAATGTATTTTTTTATTTTTGTACTACAAGCGTAAACAACCCCCTCTATTTGATATGTGAAAATATTTTTCACTACCCTTTATTTGATAATAATTTAACACATGGTATCGAAACTAGTAGAGACCAAAAATAAATTTTCAAAACTGACAACTCTGTTCTTTTACCCATTAAAAAATCCAGTCAAGAAATAAATTACTTGATAATTATTATCGCCTGCAAGCATATCTGGGATAGCGTGAATGCAGGAATGTATTGCTGGTTGCAATGCTGTTCTTTATGATGATTTGTAATTAGACTTTGTGTTTAGGGACGGGATAATGAATAACAAAGCTTTATGCTGGCCGACTAATGTAATTTCGGCACCGCAAAGTCTTCGAAGAAGCGTAAAAATGCGCTAATTGCCTCCACAACGTGCAAATTGTAATTCGGCAGCGAACAGATCCAAACACTAATTGCTTATTATCATTTTATCTTCTTTACTTCTTTGTCCACAAGTTTCTTCATCACCGCCGGATTACTTTACATAAATCTCCACTTTGTTAACACAAATCAACAAAGAATAACAGATTTTATTACTCATTATCCGTTGTAATCCAGAGCAAAAAAAAACATTTAAGTGTTATTAGAAATATGTACGACATAAAATTTTAAAATTAAAATATACTAAGGGCAAAAAAGGGTATAAAACACTAAAGCAATAACTAGACAAATTAGAGCACATTCTAGGATAAATAAATAGAGCAATTGAGGAAAATACTGGAGTACATTCTTCGCAAATATTTGGAACAATTAATGAAAAATGTTATAACAAAAAACATATAGAGTATTAGTTTTTTTTTTAATTCACCTTCAAAACTAGGAAGGTTTTGCCCCACCTGTTTAACAAAATGGAAGAAGAAATAAAAAAATTGGAATACATTTCGAAGTAAATTACATTATGCAGTACTTAAATAAATTTCCCTTATGTCATATATGAAACAAAATAGCATTTTAAAACAATGTATATCATTTTGAATTACATAATAAATTTATAACTGGACATACGGTACGGTGATATATCATTGTCCAAGTTATGTATGTAGTAGTTTGCATGTTACTACTTGTAAAGTAGTAATTTCTACCTGTTGAGTGCAAGATTTGTACAAGTATAACGTTCAGTGACAACATTACAAGATTTTTAAACTAAAAAGGTGACGTCAAGAGATTTGTCCATTTGTAAAAGTTCTTATGTTAATTGTTTTATAATTTAGTAAACTGAAACAGTATTTTTTGTTTGTAGAGCTCATGTTGAAGAAATTCGATGTTTTCAAAATTTCTTTTGTTCATAAATAGTTCCCAGTTACGTTTTGTAAAGTTTCAAATTCCGTTTGGTATCGGTATATTGTCATATTGTCTTCGAAAGTTTGCTTGGGACGGTCATAAACTATTAATCAGAGACAGAAAACCGTTCTGTAATTCCTGCTACAAGTTTAGAGTTCTCCTTTTTTGGAATCCCAGGAGGAAAATGACCAGTACGTTACGGGAATTATGGAACAAGTGTGAATTATGTAATTTGAAGGAAGTGGGCCATCTCAAGCAGATTTTCAAGATTTTGGCAGTTGAGTATCAGGGAGTATGAGCAGAAAAGTGTTAGAGATGAAGTCATGTAAGAGTCATGACTGAGTACTTGAGAAAAGTTTATTATTGATATGTTATGATTAATTAAGTGTAAATGTTGGGTGTTTTATATTCATGTATGAAAGTAAATCTTTTGTAAATATAATTTGAGTACATGTAACTTGTCCTGTTCTGTTAGTTTAGTTTAATAATAATATTTTTATATTCTATTTAATATTTTAATATACTGTTGTTAACTTTTACTTGAATTTTTAATCACCTTGCAACTTTACCATTTAATATCAAAATTAGTTTTGGTTATTTTAACATTAAAAATAACATGGTGGTAGCATTAAAAATTTACCTTTGCGGCATTATTAATTCTAAATTATAAATAACATTTGTTATTTATTAAGCAAATAAGTAACTTTCTTTTTTTTTGTTTGTTACACATCTTACGAAAACGTACTCCAAATTTTTGCTGAAAAATAACACTTTAAAATAAAATATAACTTGAGGTGATTGCCCATCCACTAACTGAATGAACATATGACAGTATTAAAGTCTTGGAATTCCAGACAGTGTAAAGGAATTTCATAAAATAAAAAGAAGTGTTTACGCTTTTGGCTGAAGGCTATTCACCTATGTTGCGAATGTTATGATTCTGAAAGTACATAACATATGAGTTTTTTATTCGTTGTGTGTAGAAAAAAACGTTTTACACGCTACGAACAAATGTTTTTCACAACTTTATACGTTGCATGTTTACATAAATATTTAAATTCTTGTATTCTTTGAAGTCGATATTATATTTTTATTCAAACAACTTTCGCCTCGTCCGACAAATATGAGTTTTTATTCACTTCATTATTTCAATATGAAAAATAAATTTTATTTACAGTACATTTCACTTGCAAAAAGATTTTTGACTGGAAATTTAATATTTTGCATGGAATATCTGCAGTGTGGAACAAAATGTGAACTCGTATTGTTGCGGTAATGTTTCAGGTCAATTTGCCCTTGTGTGCAACTGTGAGGTAGTTAGGAAACCATGCATCACCAATATTAAACTTCTGCATCCAAATTCGAGCAACGAAACAAGCTTGCGTCATCTTCACCACCCACAAACCAGGGGGATTTTCTATGACGTCACCAAAGTGGAAAAAGATTTTATTGACAACGGAAACTTATTCCTGATAGGCACTCCAGATATAAAAACGTTGCAAATTTTATAAAATAAAATAAATGTGTCACTTCAATACGAAATATTAACAATGAATGTTTTTTCTATATTACAAGGAATATAAAATATATATAATTTTAAGGCGCCTCCACCAAACTTCTCCAATAATATGAAAAAAAAAAATGTTTAACTATTACTGGATTACTATACTTTTATATAATTTAATAATAATAATAATAATAATAATAACCGACAAAATCTGATGTGGTCAGCTCATAATCTACCGTTCTCAAAATTGTACAAGGTGTCCATTTTACGAGCCTAATCATTGGAAACGAAATCAAATATCTTTTGATTGATATTCATAATATTTTATATATTTCTTATTTTAATAAAATAATTGATCACATTGATGAAACATCGTCAGAATCAGGAAATATTGATTTTGAGTTTCATACCAACAATGTCGAAAGTGATTAAATTTTCTGTGTAACTCTACTGTTTCTTTTTGTTAGAAACAACTTTTAAATTAATACTCCATATTTTCATTGTAGGGTCATGAAACGTAGTTTAAAATAAAAAGAACAACAAATTGAAGTTTTTATTTAGATTAATGAAATTTTATAATTTAATGAAAAGGAACGGGTAAAACGATAGAACTGAACTAATGCAAAATGTAATCAAAAAACTGTTGTTATAATAATTAATGTTTTTCAAAAGCTCTTCATGAGAAGAACTCGGTCGGTGTAGCCTTGATTTCGTTCGTAGTTGATACATTGTAAGCAAATAAAAGCTTTGAAAAGTTATAATATAAAAACTACAAATATTTAAATGTAAATTTTAATAATTTCCAAAATAATATATAAACTCAAGAATATTCCAAATTCGAAAACGAAATTAATCAGTTCTCATTTTGGAATCAAAACTGCCGATTCTGGAACCGAAACCAAACGGTTCTCGGATCTGAAACTAAGTATTTACCAATGGGCTCTTCTCGCATAATCAAATTTAACATATTTGAATATGTTTTCAATAATTTGTATGTAATATATGTATATGATAATTATAATAATCTAAAGAATCTCTTATATATTGACTATCTTAACTACTTAACATTATTTATTTATTTATTAGGCCAAGAATTAGAGCAAACACTTCTAATTGTTCTAATTCTTGACCCACGGAAACCAGAGCACAATACAGAGCAGCCAAAACTGCTCCAGAATGTGTTCTAGTTTCAGCAGGACAAGAATTAGAGCAAACAACTTTGATAATCGAATAACTGGAGATAGTAATATTGTGGCGAAAGGTAAAAAGACGAACAAAGAACTATTTTTGATGTGAGAGTTCACTAAATTAAATATATCAATTTAAAGCTTATGTTATTTATTTATTTTCAACTGTTTAATTTTTGCGGAATATTATTCCATGTTTTATGATTACAGTGAGATGATAAAGGCTTGCAGTTCGTAAGGCACTTGCAATTAAATCAGAAACGTTCAACAGTAGTTATGCTGCAATTTCTGACGCTTGGAGAATAAATTTACATCATTTCTCGTATTACGAATTGTAATTCCTACTACTTGTTAAACATGCGGATTATGCACCAACTAAAAAATTAATGTTGAATTTTAAATCATTCTGCATTACAAGAAATAAGAAGATATGCATTTAAAATTATGGAATGTATAATAATGTATTATACAATGACTGCCAGATTCATAAAAAGATTTATCTTTTGGACTTATCCTTTTTATGAATTGGGATTAGGAATGGAGATTGAGATAGTTTGACATTTCATGAAGTTAACTAAGGGTATAAATTTGGAGTTAATTTTATTCGGACTTAGTGACTAATCCCTTTTATGAATTCGAAACGCAATACGGTAAGCAAGGTAGCGTGGCAGAAGAGCGTCCAGATATGAAGTACGCCGTGCCTCCAAAATAAATAAATGAAAATAGAAAAACGAAAAAAATAAAAACTGTAAATTTTATATTGTCTTCTATATTTATGGATTTATTTATTTTTTGTATGGCATTTATACGAAAGTAATAATGTACATATAATTATCTGTCTTTTCAAGAGTTACAAGTGTTTACATGTTTATATAATTTCGGCGCCGCCGAATATATAGGCTTTACCAAAAATAAATTAAATATACCAATGAAACTAGACAATTTAAAAAAAATGTCTAAAAGGTTGCGGTTATATATTATTTGGAAAAATAGTTTAAGTTCGCAGTAACAAGAGGGAAAGTAATTCCCAAAGCCACGGATGCTGTATTTTTCCGTAAACCCGAAAATATTTGAAAATATCGAATTTTTAGGTCGAAAATTTTAAATTTTACATAATTTTGTTTGTAATATTTTCTAAAGATTTACCTACGCTATTACCAAATTTACAAACAAAATTTAATTATCTCTTTTCGTTTCAGAGATATTTGCTCTCAAAATTGTACCTCAAAAAAGTGTGTTTTTTTAGTATATTTTAAAAATGTGTGGAGATACTACCTCAACGATATAACCGTTCGATTCTACAGAAAAAGTTACATAAAGAAATGTTTTATGCACATATACGTTCTTTGGAACGATTAGGTGAAAAATAAGAAAAACGAAAATACCTAATTTTTAATTTTTTGCCTGGAAACTTTTTGTCTCCAAAATTTTCCATTTTTAAGACTTAAGTAGATATCGATACGCTGATTCTAAATTTTCAAACAGAATTCAATTATCTATTCCGGTTCTTGAGATATTTGAGTTCAAAATTATACCTAAAAATCAGGTTTTTTTAGGTATATCGCTGAAATGGTTAGGTTTAAGGTTTCGGCGACCACACCATTCGATTCTACGGGCAAAATTACATAAGTGTACTAATTTTCAGATTTTTATCTCAACAGATAGAATTTCTAGAAAGAAAAAACCGAAAATGGCCAGAAATCGAAAAAAATGCCTGATGCACCCCTTACGATTTTTCTCGATTTTTGCCATTTTCGTTTTTTCGCTCTAAAAATTGTACCCGTGGAAATAAAAATCTAAAAATTGGTATACTTATGTAATTTTGCCCGTAGAATCGATTAATGAGGTCGACAAAGTCGTAAACCTAACCCATAAAAGGGTATACCTAAAAAACCAGTTTTTTTAGGTATTGCCAAAACTCAAATTTGAACAAAAATATCTCGAGAACGGGAAGAGATAATTGAATTCGGTTTGAAAATTTGAAATCAGCGTATCGATATCTACTTAAGTCTAGAAAATGAAAAGTTTTGGAGAAAAAAAGTTCCTCGGAAAAATTTTGAAATTTAGGTTTTTTTAGATTTTCTCATTTTTCACCTAATCGTTCCAAAGAACGTATATGCGCAGAAAACATTTCTTTATGTAACTTTTCCCGTAGAATCGATTGGTATAAACGTTGAGATTGAATCTCTACTCATTTTAGAAAAATAGCCAAAAAACTCAGTTTTTTGAGGTGCAACTTTGACAGCAAATATCTCAGGAACGAAAAAAGATAATTAAATTCCGTTTGAAAATTTGAAATCAACACATAAAGATCTATCAATCTACACTATTTCCCAAAATCAAAATTTGGTGCACAAAAATGAGTATTTTTGGTATATTTTACGTTTGTCAACACAATTTTTGGTTTAATATTGATGTTTGGTTTGTTTCAATTCTACACAACATTGATTTTCTCATTTTTCACCTAAACGTTCCAAAGAAAGTATATGCGGAGAAAACATTTCTTTACAAAAGATATGGTTATAAAATTAATAATTGTTTTACAATAGCGACCTTAACTGACAACCAATTTAAAATGTCCTTCCAATTTATAGTTAAACAAATGTTTAATATTTGAATCATAATTGTTTTTCTTTTAATAAAACAGTTCAAAATACGAAAGAAGATAAAAAAAATTTAAAAAGGGGTGTCATTCTATAAGTTGTGGAAGGGCACCACATGTCCTACCGCCGGTCCTAAATCTAGGTGTGAAATATTAAAGTGCATGTATTAATCCTGAGAGTTAAATTTATTTCACGAGCCGTATTATAAGCAAAGATATTGCATACACCCTATTATATTTAGCAGGATAGATCATAATAGCAAAAAACTGTTTTCCTATGTTATTTTCCTAGGTATGAATGTATGCCAAGTTTCTAGTATTCACCTTACCTTACATATCATTAATGATATGTGCGATAAAATTAGAAATGAACCGTGTATAGAATTTTTGTATATTGCAGATTTTTTCGCGAATTTAATTTATATTTAGTGCGTGATTATCTAGGGACAAAATATTCGTATAAAAACTGTGGTGTGGGATGCGATAATCAATTAGTTTGAAGTTGAGGACAATGGGTAATTAGGGGAAGTAACGCGGCTTTGGCTGTCGAAGTTGGCGACGTAAGAAATGGCGGCGGGTGCTGAGGACGGATATGATGTGCTGATGTTTTATTTATGGAAGTGGTGAAGTTCAAAGCATCATATCCGGGGTATACGCCGGAAATTTCAAGGAAATGCATTTGCCCAGAAATGCGCTCGTTTAAATGTTTACATTACTCACTTCATTATAAACATCAAGTCATTGTAAAAACCTCTATACACAATAATTAACTCCTCTAAAGCAAAGCTCTATTGGCAAGAGCCAACTAAGTGTCTGACATCTGGTGGCAAAATAAAACATCTATGACGTAGGGAAAACGTTGTATGTCATATAGGGTTATAAGTACACAACAACAAAAAATTACCAGCATGTGAAAGAGACATATCCGTTCATTATTTCCCAAAAAGAGAAATATTAAAAAAATAAGTGGATAATCCCATTAAAAATCGGAAAGCACATATCACCGTTCATGAACATTTATACCAGGGTCGTGTAACTTAAATGGGTGACATTGAGCTCGTTTTGTCCTGCCATCTCTTGGTTGCTCCCCAAAAGTTTAATAGAAATAATAGTTTAGTTGGATTTAACTTTAAGACTGCTTACATAAGCACAGTTTTAGGTTATATTGGATTAATTGGATACACCATTGATATTTGTAAGGCACGCGCACTGTCATCTCTTCATAATCATAAACAGAGAATTAAAATTAAACCAATTTTAATGTTATGCTTATAACTATCACAATGACTGTGATTATGACACAGTTGCATAAACGCGGCTATTGGTTAATTAATAAGACTATGATTGTGATTATGACAATGACTATTACAACGCTCCATAAACTAGGTTTAATAGTATTAATCAATATTTCCCAGTATACAATCATATTATTTAGGTAACATAAATTGCATTAATAATGGGTACATTATTAAGCAGCAATAACAGCTATTCAAGTAATAAGTAAGGAAACAAAGGTGGTTATTTAATACATGCGAAAATTACAAGACTAGACGAAGGCGAGTTTTGTAAGAGCAGAAGTTAAATAACCATCCAGTTTCCTTACTTATATCAAAGAACTACTTCATTTGTGATAGAATAGTGGAGTAAAATTGACTCCCAAACTCTAAGAAAATTAGTGGGAAGTATGACAAACCGATTAAGTGAAGTAATTCTAATGAATAGCGGTTTAAAAGATCATTGATTCTATATAATTTACAGGTGTACGAAAATTAAATTGGCGTATTTTGTTGATATAATAATAAAAAAAAAATTGTCAATATATTATTTTATTTATTAATATAGCAAGTTATAATATAAAATTAGTTTCTTGTTTATATATTCGATAGAATCTTTAAAAGAATAGAGACACTAATTGGTTTGAGTGTACATTTGGGAAAATGAATACGAATTTAAAAGATCTGACATTACGGGCCGCAAGACGAGCAGTCGTGAGCACCAAGATCAGGAGAGTAATGTCGGGTAGTGATAGTACATTATGAGGCGATGTACGAGTAAATAACCGAGTGCAAGCTGCGACATAAACCCTTGTAATTAGATCTGTGTGGCCGGCAAATAAGAGGCGCCGTGTGATAATGAGTTTAGTGCAGTCTATCTGCTTCAAGGAGCGCTGCACTGCAGCTGCGCCTCGCAGGATTTCAATGTTTTATCTATGCAAATTACGGATTGCGGATATTTATCTTGGGCCGACACACGCTCTAATTACACCGTACCAGTTTTTACCCAATCATATTACACTTCTAATTACATTATCCGTCACTCATCAGTTCAGTGGCGGTTTAAGGTGGGAGTCATTTAGGGTAAGGATTTGAACCGTTACGAAATCGTAACCGAAAACCGTACCGATATTTGATTTTTTATGAAACCGTAACCGAAAAGCGAAATCTGTATTTTCTTGCTTCAATTATGGGAACCGAAAACCGATACGAAAAATAACCATACTAAAACCAGTAGGTATAAATTCAAATATTGTACTAATATTAACCATAAATTTTACTTATTTTTATAAAATTCTGGTGTAATTAATGTAATAATTATTAACTAATTATATTTCAAAGCGCAATCTTCATTTTTAGATCACAACTTAAAATTAAAGTAAGTATATTTTTACTTAAAATGATTTACAATTTTAATCTAAACGAAAAACAAAATCATATTTTCAAAAAATCGTTACCGATAACCGAAAACGAATTTTTATTACAGTAAAATTCGTTAACTGTAACGGAACTCCAAAATTTTTCGGTTCCATTCCCGGATTTAGGCAATGGCTTAGGGCGCCTGATTTATTTAGGCGCTTAAAATAAATAAACAAAGAAAATCAGTATACAGAATATATATCTGTATTATTTAATTTTGACCTACGTCTATTACTGCTACTACCTGTCTTACTAACTACGAATCAAATGGCACATTTGGCATAAGGTAGGAGCTATTTAAAGATCCATTTTTTCTCTTTTTCTTAAATATCTTAGGAAATAATGTGTTTATCGAAAAACTAAACGTATAAAAAATTAAACTATACTCTATTCCACAAGAGTAATCATTAAAGGGACAAATACACTTTTGCTATTGGTTGAGAAATTACAATAGACCATACGATGTAGTTATTAAAAACGAAACAACTAAAAAACTTGCTATTTTTATGTTAATTTTTAATATAAAATTAATTAAACAATAAAACAAATATAAATATTATGTTGAAGAACCAATCAAGAGTCACGAAATCACTTGGTTTGCTGTCCCTCTAATGGAAACTCTCATGGAATAATGTATAGAGTTTCTAGTTTAACCATGGGGACTTTTAGTATGTTTACAGTACATACAAATCAACAAATGTGCCAAGTTTGAAAACTTCGGAATGTTTTTTCCTATTTGACGACTTTTGTCTAATTTACTGGACAATGTGTCTGTAAAGACAGTCAACACCGTCAACCACATCCTTAGCAAAGGTCCAAAGGGCTTGGTTTCCAATGCAAGAGGCAGCGGAATTGCTTACTCCAGAATCTCCAAAGGAGTCCCACAGCGGATTATTGATAATCTGAATCTGAACACAAGACGCCCAAGCCTCACACACAGGTACAAAGCTCATCAGAGCTGCTGTACACATACCCACACAATATCATGCAACGATTCGAGAAACGGAAGTAAACTAAGGGCAGTACCGCACGACTCAATTAATGTAGAACAATGTCTGCACATCCTGTTTGTTCCAGAAATAAAAATACATTTGTCAGGAGATTTTATATTTATCTAGATACCAATAAGCAATGTGCGTCCTATGTAATGTAGTGTTTCCAACATGTGTAGCTCTTTCTATAGTACATATATTAGTATCTTGTTGTTCCTCTTGCTATTGCAGCACATACTGTACGTATATTTTAGTACAAGCAGAAAAGCTTTTTTTAAGCATCGCTGGTTATAAGAAACCTTTTTTGTTAAATCTTGGTTACTTGATTTCGAATAATAATTATATTATATTGTCAATAATTATTACTATTATATACGTACTTTTTGAAAATTATATTTACATACATACATATGTTATAATAATAAATCTAGATTCAAAATTAGCAAAAAAATGCAAAAATTGAAGAAACTCTGACAGTTTAGTGAAATATCACTGATTTTAATTCTTCTTCCCTATATTTTAATATTATTTAAATTGAATTTAGATTCTTTTTGTTAAATAATATACCAATATTACAAAAATATAAATATCTACAATGGCATGTCATTAACTGTCAGAACTGTCACATAGATATTTTCTTTTATTTCCATGGCTGTGTGATTTTGAACGAAAATATTAGATTTTAAATTTAATAAATCTCGGCCTGCAGACGAAATTGCATATTTCAAATAAGTGTGATCCATAGAATTAATATTCTCCTATAAGTATACAAAATTTCAAGTTAATATCATGCACTGGGGAGATACTATTCTTAATTAACTAATTTCCCATGTAAAACTCCCATGTGTCAGTCGTGCTGGGACACCCGGTATTTTGAACCAAAAAAGTTATGAAAAGCAAATTGACCAAAATTAGTAGTTTGCTCATATCTGTGACCTATACATTTTTTAGAAAAACCAAATACATCTTTAAAGTAGCAAATTGATGTGACAACTTTATCCCAATTTAACCGATGATTCTCGAGATTCCAATGTTAGGCTCGAATAATGGACACCCTTACTAAAGTTTTAATCTTGGAAAAACCCCAAAAAATATTTTTAGAATATTCTGCCAAAATTAAAAAGAAGTGAGATAATGCGATGCAGATTGTGCTATCGCATCATCGTGTTTTTATTCATAAAAAATCCGCGTATATAATTCAATCTTCCGGCTTGTCCGATTTTGCATTAGTCGCTGTCAGATATAAAATATGGTTGGAGAGTGACAAATATGTTAAGCGCTCGCGATCCACGCGTTCCGGGTTCAAGGCGGGAGTGTTGACCCTTGACGTATTGTTGCCACGTTCTCGCCATATGTTCTGGTTTGTTTTTCACGAGACAAGCGCCAGACAAATTAAATACAAGACAGGCTACGACTGAAAATGAGGATGCTTACAGATGGGAATTTTCATTTGAAATAAAAATGTTATTAAAAAAGACTAAATATAACTCTTTTTGGGAATGTTTAATATTGAAATTTAGAGAAAATATAATTTAATATAAATATAAATTATTTTCAACTGAAATTCCTTTAATCCTTTGTGTATAGCATTATTATTTATTGTATACTGTAGGTAGTTAATTGATTTTTAAACAAAATATAAAAAATACACAAATATAATCTGTTTCATCTGAGAAAGCTGAAAAGTTTTGTAATATCCGTGTATTGAAATAGTTTTCCATTTCACTAATTTTATTATATTTATTAACAACAAGTTCTTCAGAACTTTCCTGTTTTAACAATAAAAATCTTCCGGTCCATCTCTCCTCGGCATAGGTAGTCAATCTGTCCTCAGAGCAGAGGTTAAATGGACCACTAAATTACATATGACTGTGTACAAATAAAACCACATTTTTAGGTTAAGTGTTATGCACATTTTTATGATGTATGTAAGTATGTACATAAATGATTAGTTTAAACCTACCGTAGTAGTAATTAACTAATTGTGTATATAAGGTAACTACAAAATTTTTTAGGTTATTTTGTAAGTACATTAAAAAAAAGAGAAACTCTCAGAGAATACTCTTTGGTATTTGAACGTTATAGTGTATACTCAGTACATCAGAGTAAGGTTTTTGAATGTACCCTTAGTTTTACAGGGCACGAAGAATAAACTCTAGAGTAGGTATCCTGAATTTTTGAACGCAAATAGGGGAAACTCCCAGAGTATACTCTGAACCTTATAATGTATATTCACTCAATACTCTAGCACAGAATAGGTTTATACAGAAGCGACAGTAAGACAAAGAAGTGAAAATTAGAGAGAGATAAGGAAGGTGCACAAATTTAAAGGGCCCATTGTTTAAAATCGGAAAGTTTCCTCACATCTGAGAGAGAGATAGGGGAAGAGCACAAATTTAAAGGTCTACACAATGCTTCAAGGTCATAGAACTGACTCGGGGAACATGAAAGGGACCGACACTTCTGTGTGTAACTATTCTGTGACTCTAGTGTAAGGTTTTTCAACGTACCCTACATAATCATTTAAAGCCATGTTAGTTCTCTGTTGATGAGTAACCTCGTGAAGGTTTGTAACCCTTTTGAAGTAGGTTGTATGCGCATTTAGAAGTGAATAGTTTACATGTATGGAGTGTTTGGTGTGTAAATGAAGTGCAGAAAGCGGGCGGTGTCCAGTAACGATACGTCTTCGTTCCCGGCAGCCCTGGAACTGACAACCCTTGCTGACCGCACTGTGTGCTTACAACCCACACTACTGCCGCTCCGGGGCACATGTCAATCGTTCTACACGCCAAACAATAACATTGCACTACACTAGTACGCAAACAATCCAAACTGTTGCCCACAATATACTACCAGTCTACCTTTACTATTTATATTACAAATATAACTCAATTCAAAATGGGATTTGCAGCCGATTCGATATATTGTGACGCATACTGTTAGCATAGAACACTCCGTTTCGGTACCTTTGGTGTTACCCTAGTCAATTCTATGAACTTAAAGCAATGTGTGGACCTTTAAATTTGTTGGCTGGTTTACGCTCGAAATTTAAATTTTTGTTTAAATGATAAAACAATTTTTAGAAGTTCATCAATAAGTAAGCATAATTTTCTATTTCTTTCTTTTTGATTAGATTTAAAATTCATAGTACTTATTTTATAGCATAAAATATTCTGTGTCTTATATAAAATTTTCTTAATAACATAGTGAAGAATTTCACGCGTTGAAACCAAATTTTTTTACTAACTCCTATAGATTAATACGAATCAATTTTTTGGTGGATTGTTTTACTCAGAATTCCTCAAATTATGATTTTTATAATGTATAAATATGTTGTTGTCTAATTGGAAATTTTGTTGAAAAAACGTCTCACAAGCCTCACATTTTAAAAAGTACAACTTTGAATCAGCCAGTATCATCGTATACATCGACGTGGAAAATATTATTTGCCTCTAAGTAATTTATTAATTGCATAATAATTAATAATAATTTATTTGTAATATAATTTTATATAAATAAATAATATCTTTACATAATTTATGTAATTATTTGTATCACACAAAAGAAGAATGTTTTAACGAAACAAACCCATGTCATCACGTATTTACGATCGGATTCGTAAACAAGGATTGCAATCATGTTGGTAGAGTTGGGGGTAAGTGCTCACAAAGCAAAAGTACGTGCATCAATCGGATTGAGATTGCACGATCGGATTTTTCTTAATGGAAAGAAACTACCTTTAGTAGCCTTACATTATTTCTGTCTATAATTCTGTAACTGGACATTTGACCTATTTTTATTCAAATTTAGAGTTTTTAAAAAAATTGAGAACCTAGATTATAACTGTAACAAACCGCCAAAATTCAATATAACTAGCTGAGAGGTATTAATTATTAGTGGGGCAAAAGTGATGAGCAAGTGGTGTTTTCCAGAGCTAATAATTGTCAAAATCTGCCTTGAGGCGTTTCAAAATTCGCTAGCAGGCGTTTTACATGTTAAGATTTATCAAAATAAACTCTCTCGTATATGGTTTCACGATCTTAAGACGTATCAAAATTTAGATTCAAAATTATTCAAATAATATCAACTGTTAGACTTACCACCTCTAAAAAGAGCAAAATTATTAATAAATAATAATATTAATTATTATTACATATTTTATTGTAGTTTGTAAAAATAAATTAGTGAGTAAAGTCCAAAATTATTAGGGCTAGAAACTTTTCAGCCTTTCTAAATATTTTCAAAAGTAAATAAATAAATACAAATATTAATATATCAAGAAAGTACTAATTAATCTTTTATTTAATTAAACATATGTATATATAATAACAGACTTTCATATAAATTTTTAAGAAATATATTCAAATACAATTGGTGGTAGCGGTGGGAATATTATTTGACACACCGTTGTTTACATATTTATATAATTTCATTCATTTATTTCAAATTTGGTGGCAGCGGTGGGATTTTTATTCACAAACCGGTGTTCATTCATTTATATAATTTCATCTATATTAAAATTGGTGGCAGCGGTGGGGTGTTTATTTGAAACACCCTTGTTCACTCACTTATATAATTTCATTAAGATATTACATAACAATAAAATAGTCGAAAAGTTCAACTTTTTCCCCTTGTAACAATAATAACAGTGTATTATTAAATAATAAGAAAACGAAAAAAAAAATAATTATTTTATTATAATTTTATCTGTAGTGAGGTATGTTTTATTTATATGCACCCTGAGGTAGTTTATCTTACACAGA
This sequence comes from Stenolophus ochropezus, assembly GCA_035578165.1. Lineage (NCBI taxonomy): Eukaryota > Metazoa > Arthropoda > Insecta > Coleoptera > Carabidae > Stenolophus > Stenolophus ochropezus. The sequence goes on along the minus strand of JAQOWZ010000005.1, from coordinate 24,111,783 downwards.
CATTAGAAAATTAAGAAATAGTTATTTTGACAGTAATAGGACAGATGAGCGTTAAACTCCTATTCCTAACAGTATGATCCTCTAGGGACTCGCAGCTAAAACGAATCATAAAAGACTGTACCCTTGACCTTAACCTAAAAATAACTTTATATTTATTCAGCTCAATTTAAAGAACTCCCACCGAAATAAACCACTTAACTTTTAAATAAGTAAATAATAATTGTAAATAAATAAAATATATTATCTTGAAAATAAATATATTGATTTTAATACATGTTTAAGCTCCAAAGAATGTAAGTGCATTATAACATTCAAGGAGGTATGAACTGAGGCGAAGCTTGCGAATATTTATACAAAACAAATAAATTTCACTGATTAATTAATGTCCTATAAGTTTATCTGTTATACTATGCGAGATAAAATGTATCTCCACTTTTTCAAGCATACTGTATATTTTAATATTCTATTGTAAAATGGTATTTCGACAATGATTTAGGGCTCTATGAAATTTTTGCGCATCAAAATTTTGTTCATATAAATAATTTGTTATATTAAAACACGTAAAAGTATGTCATGATATATTTATTTAAAGAAGAATTTAATAAATTCTTTCATATTTTCTAATTTTCTGAGCGTATACAACAGTCTGTCATTTAAAATGACAACAAAAAGAAAATAAAATATGTATTATATTTTATAACAACGTACATATAAGAAAGCCTTAAAGAAAATCGCGAACTAATTAGGTAGTTATTAGAGTTTGGCTCTTATCTTAACCCACTTACATACGGGGTGATTTAAAGTGTTGTTATTCGCCATTGTTGAAACATCTGCAATCTTCCTGGGAACCTACAACTGGAAGTGCATGCAAAAGTAGAGAAGAATATTTGCAAACGGGCACTCGGAACACAATGCATACGCGTTTTCTATTCAACATATAATATTTTATATTCTGCAAGAAAATACTTGGAGACAACCGGACAATATATTATGCAACAAAAACATTCTTTATAAACATATTTTTATATGAATTTTAATGGTATAACGTGAAGAAATTTCAAAATATTTAAAATACTAATTTTATTTTCTTTAGATAATTTTAAATTTAGTTTATTTTTACATTGTAGCGATATCAATTTCACGCCGCGGTCGACAGTTCAGACAAATCGAGACACGTTCGTTAAGCACCCTTCTATTGTGCTAACGCATGGAAGGTGCGAGAATATTCTCGAACTTAATTGCTCTGCTATATAAACCCCGAGCAGAAATGACCGGAGAACAGTAATGTTTCGCTGAAGAACATCAGAATATTTTATTTTCTGAATTTATGTTAAATATCGATGCGATGGATTCAAATTTTACAACAAAATTCAATTATCCTTCTTTGTTCTTTGCGTTCAAAGTTATTTAGTAAAACATAATATTTTTCATGACATTTCAATTTATTTAAAATAATTCCAGTGTATTTTTACAACATGTTGGCAACGACTCGACTTGAATATGTTTTACATAACGGCCGAATTTACCATTCTTTAAAAAAGGGTTGATTCATTGATCAACTTTGATCATCCATCGCATTCTATTAATCAAGCTTTGATCATATGATTTATTCCTCGTTTTGACGTTTTGAGATAAGAATTTTTTTTTCAGATATGAAAAATATAATTGGATGTATGACCAATTATTTTTCTCCCTACGGATCAGTTTGAATCTTGCATCAGTTGATCATTAATCAATGGACTAATGATGAATTCGGCTATAGTTGTTTTTGTGTCACACCGATCGATCGAATTGCTAAATTATCTAAAAATTATCTTTTCGATTGAGTGTATTGTTCCTTGTGATTGTTTTATGATGGATTAATTATTTAAGTTCCTGGGATATAACAATAACAATATAAAACAACTATGTAAAAACAAATATTCAAAATATTTGAATTCAAATTATCTCTGACCTTTCCCAATTTTATAAAAAGTTAAGAGGGGGTTCGTGTTGGGAGAGACACCCAGTATGTATTTGAAAGCTCTAGGCTACATTTCAGATGAGTGTGTGTTTGCAGTTACTGCAAGTATAACAGCATTACTCAACCTGATGAGGATTTGTGCGTTTGTGAAAGGTCTTGCCATCAGAGAATAGAGAATATTTTCTCAAGTGCGTAGCGTGTCTCCGTTCCGCAAGCCATGCTATATAAAGTGCCGCTGAATAAGAATAAACGAGACCGAGTCTCTTCCTCACAACCAAACACTCAATTCAACTCCAAACTCTATTAATCCAAATATTGGAAATGAGACAACTCATTACAAATTCATAAATACTTTTAATATTATTTATTTTTTTGTTTACAACGATAAATTCCAATGACTAGTTTTTAATCAATCATGAAGAAAAACAGTTGAAAGTTCAACCAATGGGAACAGTATTATATTGATTATTCCACGCAAGTCATTTTCACCCAATCGGAATGCTTCATTTGATGGAAGTAGGCAGTTTTTTAGCACAAAAATTTGACAAAATCACAGTAGTATCGTCGAGCTATGAATTTAATCGTTAACATTTACTCATAATTCTTGCGAGAAACAACTCGATTCAAAAATGATTCTTAAATCACTGCTGCTTTGCTGTCGTGATGTAAATATAATTTTTGACATTCGTTTGTCTTTTACTATGCAACAATTATTCGAAAAATTTACTAATAATTCCACTACTAAAAAGGAAGACAAAAGTGCAAATGAATAAATTGTTTTAATATTTTTGATATATCAAATAAATAAAATTATTTTCAATTCAGTTTAATGCAGTACAATCAGTTCGAATGCTATTTAATCGTGGAATTGACAGTTTGATAGCAATTGGCAGTATTAAAACAAATATTCACAAAACAGTGTATGAATATAATAATTAAAAATATTTATACAAATATAAAAAGTATTTATTGATTGTGTTTTTCGTATAAAAAATATTATACAAATCTCTTACGTGAACTTTTTTCCCGGATTCGTTCTATTGCAGAGCCCACGCCACAAAATACTCATTCGAGAAAAGGACGTTCCCTCACTTGAATTTTTGTAGCTATTAATTTTTCTAATAAGCCTACTTTCCATTTTGATTTCCAGAGAAATAATCAGGGCATGTAACCGGTTAAAAAAACCGGTTAATAAAAACCGGTAACCGATATTTTTAACGAAAATTGGAACTTTAACCGTAATTTTAACCGATATTTTTCAGGCCGAAAATACCGGTAACCGTTAACCAAAAAAAAAATAAACCGGTTTTAGCGAACATTAACCTTTATTTTAATATCATTTAGCGAGAAAAAAATTTAATATTTTTTTTTATATCTGTGTTTTCTATTTGTATTTGAACATGAGTCATGACAGTTTTTACAATTAACATTTTATTGGAGAGTCATAAATGTAGGTCTCTTTGGCCGTTAAGGTTACTTAAAAAGTCCAAATAAATACGGCCTTTGTCAACACAGGCAAGTTTAAAATTGAAAAGTGACCTGCGTTCTCTATAAGGGTTAACCGTTAACCAGTATTTATTTCGGTTACATTCCCTGTTTGTAACTAACTTTTAGTAATTTCTAATTACAGTTGAATATAAAAAGTTACAATTTTTAGGTTTTTACAGTAAAATTTTTCATATACAGCTGAAATATTCCAAAAATACCCATGTATGAGCCCAAAATTTTGGTTTTTGATTGTTGACACCCTTTAAACCCAATTTTAGGTCAGGTTTGGGTTCCTTTTTACCCATTTTAAGATGTGACAAATTTCCAAATGTACTATACAATATGTTTAGACACTTTTCAACTCATTTTTGGGTATAAAATGCAACACATAATCGTGTTAAACTTATTTTTTTAATTATGAACACCTAACTCATTGTTAAGCACTTTAAACCCATTCCAGGGTGTGAAATAACCCAAATAAACCCATTTTTAGGTAAAATTTATTGATTTTTTTGAAAAAAGCAAATTGATAGTCGTCGATGCGCTGATTTCAAATTTTCAAACCGAATTTAATTATCTCTTCCCATTCCTGAGATATTTGGCCTCAAAGTTGCACCTCAAAAAAGTGTGTTTTTTGAACATATCTCTAAAATGGGTAAAGATACAGTATCAACGATTACACCAGTCGATTCTACGCGCAAAGTTACATAAAGAAATGTTTTCTCCGCATATACGATCTTTGGAACGATTTGGTGAAAAATGAGAAAAACGAAAAAAACCTGAATTTCAATTTTTCGCTTGGAAACTTTTTGTCACCAAAATTTTTTATATTCTGGACTTAAGTAAATACAGATGCGCTGATTCCAAATTTTCAAACCGATTTCAATTATCTTTTACCGTTCTCGAGATATTTGTGTTCAAAGTTAGACCTGAAAAAATCAGTTTTTCAGGAATAATTCTGAAATGGGTTCAGATACGACTTTGGCGACCTCACCAATCGATTCTACGGGCAAAATTACATTTTTGTACCAATTTTCAGATTTTTATTCCAATTGATACAAATTTTATAGAGGAAAAACGAAAATCGTCAAAAATCGAAAAAAATCGCAAGGGGTTCATCAGGCGATTTTTCGATTTTCACGATTTTCGTTTTTTCGCTCTAAAAATTGTATCCATTGGAATATTAATCTGAAAATTGGTACACTTATGTAATTTTGCCCGTAGAATCGATTGGTGAAGTCGTCGAGATCGTATCTTGACCCATTTCAGGGATATTCCTGAAAAACGATTTTTTTCAGTTTCAACTTTGAACCCAAATATCTCGAGAACGGTAAGAGGTAATTGAAATCGGTTTGAAAATTTGAAATCAGCGCATCTGTATTTACTTAAGTCTGAAAAATGAAAAGATTTGGAGCCAAAAAGTTCTCCAGCGAAAAACTGAAATTCCGGTTTTTTTCTTTTTTCTCATTTTACACCAAATCGTTCCAAAGAACATATATGCGAAGAAAACATTTCTTTATGTAACTTTGTGCGTAGAATCGACTGGTATAATCGTTGAGACTGTATCTCTATCCATTTTAGAGATATAGTCAAAAAACACACTTTTTTGAGGTGCAACTTTGAAGCCTAATATCTCAGGAATGGGAAGAGATAATTAAATTCGGTTTGAAAATTTAGAATCAGCTCATCGGCAACTATTAATTTGGACTATTTTAAAAAACCAAAATTTTTGACCGAAAAATGGGTCATTTTGGATTTTTTCGGCTGTAAAATCAAAATTTTAAGGTACAAATCTAAATATTGTTAGTTTTCATGATTAACTATGATTGTAAATTACTTGGAGATATATTACGGGAATTTTTGTAAATATTCATTAATTAAATTGCTTTTTTTTAATTGTGATATTTTTCTCAGATGATATTTAAAAAAAAAAATTTTAATTAATTATTCTCTATTTTTTTTATTAAATTTTTATAATTAATTTGTTTTAATTAATTTTAATTATTTTTTTAACCGTTATATTAACCGGTTTAAACCGGTTTCCAATTTTCAAAAACCGGTTTTCGAACTAAAACCGTTATTATTATAACGTTCTCTATAAGGGTTAACCGTTAACCAGTATTTTTTTCGGTTACATGTCCTGGAAATAATCCTATTATTTCATTAGTGATATAATAGAATTAATAACGTAACTGAAATTAATAAAATAAAGTGTCTCTTATTAAACGGAAGCAAAAAAAATGTTACTGATTACAATAATACAAAGGAATTACTCGTACACATATATGTGTTTGTGAATTTATGGAACAGCTTTGAGATATATAGGCCATAGACTCATTAGTAAATCCTTATTACACCGACGCTTGTAATACAAGATAACAAATACATGAATACATCCCCAATCATATTCTAATCACCCTCATAGTATACAAGACACAAGACGTTTAAACAATCACACCATACATCATAAAAACATGTTCATCTCTCTCAACATATAATTCTCTTGTCATGTATTTAAGTTTTAATAACCTCACTCTCCGAAAATAATATTGTATTAAAGTTTAATTTAAAACAAAAAAATTCTTACCCATATTCCTAGGTTTACCAAGCCAGCACCAAAATTCCATCCACAAGTTTATATGTAGGTAAAGTTAAATTATGTCCAACTTTCACATACACTATATTAACTCACTATTTTGTCACACATTGTTTCACAAAGATTTTAAAGTATCTGACAAATAATAAAATGTTGTAAAACATAATTGTTGTTGTAATTATAAACAAATAAACATTCAAACCACTACACTAATTATAAACTGTCACCAAATATCTGTCTTTTGTTTTCAATATCAACTGATACCAACCTCAAAACAACAAAAAAAAATACTCATATACGTAGATATGATTTTATTTGTCTGCACACATGAAAACTATTATTATAAAATTAAATGCATGAAAGGCGCACAAAGACAGTTTTTAAAATATAATAATTATAATTAATAATACAGTTATATTTCAATATGTTATTGATAGCGTTAGCTAATACCAAACTATTAAAAACTCTTTACTATTTCATAACCTCCCTACCTTTATTCATTTATTAAAATAATAATTGACAACTCAGATATCGTCAGTAGCTTTATAGCAGTCATCTGGTGAGTACCTACCCTACCGTTTATATTTTTTTACTTTTTAACTTGAATTTTAATAGCTAATTGTGATCTAATTCTATATATTAATGAAACTAGTGTAAAATACATATTTGTTCATAATTATTAAAAATTATTTTGTTATAAATAAACTAATTTATATTTTTTATTGTTTCAGACGCGGTCTACTTTCTAGATATAAGGAATAGTTGTAAGGGGGGAAGCAGGTACTTCTTCAGTTTTTTTCGTGTAAGTCCAATTTTTACATTTCATAGAAATGTCCTCCCTGATTTTTTATGACTTCAATGTTTCGATTATTATTTTTTACAAGTTTCTATTCAAATAAATTAAATTCCCTCAAGTTAAATTTAAAGTTATACTATTCATGTGATCCATGAATTGTTGACATTGTTTAAACTTAATTTTAACTTATCCCTTGTCTTGCAATTATATTATATGAAGTTTATTTACAACCAAATGAATAAAACGTAACACATTAGGTATGAGTTGAGAACTAAATATAAGGTGTGAGATTTAGGTATGAGGTGTAATGGTTAGGTATGAAGTATGATGGTTAAATATAAGGTGTGATAGTTAGGTATGATGCTGAAATATAAGCTGTGATTGTTAAATATAAAGAGTGATTGTTAAATATAAGGTGTGATGGTTAGATATAAGGTGTGATGGTTAGATATAAGGTGTGATGGTTAAATATAAGGTGCGTTGGTTAAATGTGAGGTGTGGTTCTTAAATAATATAAGGTGTGATTTGTAAATATAAGGTGTGATGATTAAATATAAGGTGTGATGGTTAAATATAAGGTATGATGGTTAAATCTGAGGTGTGGTTCTTAAATATAAGGTGTGATTTTTAAATATAAGGTATGCTAGTTAAATATAACGTGTGCTGGTTAAATATAAGGTGTGATTGTTAAATATAACGTATGCTGGTTAAATATAAGGTATGATCAATAAATATAAGGTGTGATGGTTAAATATAAGGTATGATGGTTAAATCTGAGGTGTGGTTCTTAAATATAAGGTGTGATTTTTAAATATAAGGTATGCTAGTTAAATATAAGGTGTGCTGGTTAAATATAAGGTGTGATTGTTAAATATAACGTATGCTGGTTAAATATAAGGTATGATGAATAAATATAAGGTGTGGTGATTAAATATAAGGTATGATGCTTAAATATAAGGTGTGATGATGATGATTAAATATGAGGTGTGATTCTTAAATATAAGGTGTGATAATTAAATATAAGGTATGATTGTTAGATATAAGGTGTGATGATTAAATATAAGGTGTGAAGATTTAATATAAGGTGTGATGGTTAAATTTAAAGTGTGATGGTTAGATATAAGGTGTGATTGTTAATTATAAGGTATGCTGGTTAAATATAAGGTGTGATGAATAAATATAAGGTGTGATGATAAAATATTAGGTACCTATGATGCTTGAATATAAGGTGTGATGATTAAATATGAGGTGTGATGATTAAATATGAGGTGTGATTCTTAAATATAAGGTGTGATAATTAAATATAAGGTATGATTGTTAGATTTAAGGTGTGATGATTAAATATAAGGTGTGATGATTAAATATAAGATGTGATGATTAAATATAAGGTATGATTGTTAGATATAAAGTGTGGTGATTAAATGTAAGGTGTGATTATTAAATATAAGGTGTGATGATTAAATATAAGGTGTGATGATTAAATATAAAGTGTGATGATTATATATAAGGTGTGATGATTATATATAAGGTGTGAAGATTTAATATAAGGTGTGATGGTTAAATATAAAGTGTGATGGTTAGATATAAGGTGTGATGTGAAAATGGAAGTATATCCCTACTGCAAAACTGCCCGGGAAGTTTTCAGTTGAGACTAGCTGTGATAAGTTAGTTTAGGTTAAAAATGTGTCACGTTTTATTACTTATTTTTATTTTGCTTACTTACTAATATTCTCTAATTTATTTCAAATATATTTTTCACAAACATATTCATCTCCAATATGGTCAACATGAAATGTTTCACAGTTTATAATCTTTTGATATTATATAATTATTAAATATCCTATTTTTTGTGCAAATATTACTGGACTTACATTTTTAAAGTACCCAAATGTTATTATCAGCCATTAATTGATCCCTAATAAAAACAATTTTTAATTTTAAAATCCTCTTGTCAATAGAATTTCTATAATTTTAATATTTTAATAAGCAATACCACGTAGTAATATTTTATAAGTCGAGGCACTCCTTTCTCTGCTTACAGCATTCTGGTCGTTGGTATGGGTTGCACGGAAGGGTTGTGATACCGCCCTCGTATTAGCGTGTCTGTTAAGTTAGAGTTACGGATGTGCTTGGTGCATCTTGCTGCCCTTTTACCATTTTGGGCGTTAGTACTGGAGGGCCGGAAGGGTGTCTGACCGCTAGCGTGTTGAAATGTCTAATTGTGGAGTGAGTTTGTACATAGACTATAATAATTAACACAATTTTCATTTTCTACTTCTTTCTTGGTTTTCATGCCAATTCCCCTGACCCTTTTCGCTGAGAAGTACACTGTATTAGTTTAAGTTGCGCCAATATAGTTTAAGTCGCGGTTAGATTTAAGTCGCGAATAGTTGTAAGTCTTCTTCCTTTTCTTAAAACCCAAACCATTCCCATCCCCCCCTTGCCGACGTGGAGAGACCTTGTCGTGGTGGCAGGGCTTAACCATCCTCTAAAGATCAAGTGAAAATTCATAGAGGATGGAACCAACATCTCCACTTTAATACAATAATAATTTCATTTACAGATGAAGCAATTTTTATATTTTTTTTTCTTCAGATATTTTTAGGGAATAATAGTCTATTTGTAGCAGGACTGTAGGACCTATTTCAAATGGTATATTTGCTTACAAATGCAGCAATCTTTAGTGGTGAGTGCAAAATATTTTATACAAATAATATTGAAGTAAATATTGCAAACATTAAACTTCAATTTATTAACTTTTAATTAATAATAAAACTATTGTTTCTCTATTCATACGTTGTCTAGTCAAGAAAAACATAAAATACTATATATTCTGCTAGAGGATGGAACCAACAACTCTATTATAAAATAATATAATATAATTTGTAATTGTAGTAATTCTTATATGCAATTTAAATATTTATAGTAGTAAAGTATATACTAACATATACTTATTTAAAAATTACATTTTAAACATGACAGACAGTTTCAGATTTGTTCTAATGACAGGAATCAGGAATGAAGGAAGAAGAAATTAAAAAAGTTAAAAAACTTTCCTAGGAAGCTGGATGGAACAGAACTTCAAAAATCGTAAGTGCTTTTTCATTACAATTTATAGTTTATTTGTTTCGCTAATAACCTAGACACACGTTATATTTTATCTATATTTGACGAGAAATTGTTTTACACTACCATTTATTTAATAACAAGTTTTATGAGCTGAAAGGCGTTAAGGCAAAGGCGGTGTCAAACAAAATAACTCGTTTTGACGTAATTATTTTCGTAGAACAGAAAGGCAGTCAGGTATACTTGTTATAGAATAATACCTTACTAATATTCTTTACCATATCAAATTTACAATGAGCAAGCTATTATTAGTAGATTGATAATTATATTGTATAAATAGAACATTAATTTTCTTTATAATCGAATTTCAATTAACTATCTATATTGTCAAATTAATTTTTATTCCAATCCTTATTATATCCACTGATTTCTTTACGTTAAAAAAATAATAAATGTACGATGCATATGATTCTAAAATATTTTTATATTCAAAAATATTGTTATAATAAATTAACACTGTAATATAATATGTTGAAATATAAATACATACTATATATTTATAAACCATTACTGCAAAATTAAAGTAAATAATGATTCGTTACACATGTAATAAAATATTTAATAAATTATTTTAAATATTATTAATTTAAAATAAAAAATAATTTATTTGTAATTTGATTTATTTCAAAACTTTAATGGTAGTGTCATCTAGCAGGACGAAACAGAACTGTAACCTCATTTCAACCTGCAAAACTGATTTTATGGGTTTTCAAAAATTGTTCTGAGTTGAAAAAAGTTTCATGTAAACCTCACCTAAAATATAATTTTAAGACAATTTTATTATGTATAATTTCTTCGTAAAATGGCTTATTTTGACAGAAGTATATTAACGATTTGAATTAATCGTGGTTTAATCATTTGTTAATCACGTGAGGATAAGAATAGATGTCGCGTCGAACCATATACCTAATAATAGGTATCTGCGTCGAATCAAGCCATTTGCACACACATACAAAATTTAGTTTGGCGCGCAATTAAATGAATAAGGAGTTATTACTTGCAATAGGTTTCCATAACCCATTTTTATGAAAAGTCTCACACTTGTTACTTGTTACTCGTTGTGACAATAAATGCCAAAAATTTAATATAAAACTAATGTTTCTCCCTGCTCCTTTTTATAGTTAAAATTGTTAATCTGTAAACTTTGTATTTTAACCAATCGCAGAGCCGGAATCGTAGTCCACACACTAGCCTTTACTCTTAACTTAACGCAAACAGAGTACAGTGACATTATACTAAAACAGGCCTTTCGTTTACTTGCGAAATTATAGATAGGAAAAATTGAAATTTTGGATTTCAAAAATTAAAAAACTCAAAAATGATTTAAGTAAACCTTTTCTAAAATTTAATTCTAAGTAATTTTATTAAGTACAATTTCTTCGTGAAGCGTCTCGTTGAGTAGCAAATGAAAATAAGTTAGATAAGATGCTCAAAACAGTATTAGTATAGCCATCTGACAGAATTTTTGCAAACTAATTGACAGTTGACCAAAATGTTATTTCTAAAATAAAGCAATGTATTGCAATATAAATAATTTTAACATTTTAGTAATAAATTATGTATTAAGTATTAAAAAATAACAGCCCATATGATTACGTATTCAATTTTTTTCATACAATTGTGAAATTTGAAGTTAACTGTACTTTTCGTGTGAAGGTGAAAAGAATGTACAGTACAAAACATAAACTTTTCGTATTTTATGTTAAATAATAAGCAACGTAATTTTTAAAACTACTACTAATCTTTATATAAAGCTATTATTAGTAATAATAAGTAATTTCTTATAGTTTTATTGATTATTTTATGCAAAATTTGCCTTTAGAGTCTTTTATCACTTTTACAACAAAATTAAGAGATTTGGCAATTAACAGAAATAATGTTTTGATTGGTTAATAAAAATATCATTACTTTTTCGGTATTCCTATTGGCGCAATTTGAATTTACCACTCTATATTTTCTTTGAATTTAAAAGCGGGAAGTAAAAAAGTTACCAAACTTTAATATATTATTTAATATGTAATTAGTTACTTATTTAAAGAAATTATAAGGGGGGAATAGATATTTTAACAAATTTTTAAGAAAAATACATCAATTTATTAATATTTCCAAAATATAACAAACTTTTTTTATATTATAATATTCATATAATTATCAAAAATATTAAAACAGATAAAACATAAAAGTTTCAAGGTAACGTAATATTTTTTTGTTTGTTAAGCATAATTTTATTTTATCAGTCATGTTTTCTTTGAATGTTATAATAAAAATAAACTACTTTACTCCTACAAATATTTTGAAAGTTATCCCACGGACATTGAATATAAAAACTAATCATGTGATTAATAAATCTACTAATAAATGAAATTACTACAAAGTAAAATTTTTACAGACTCTTATTATATGTTATGTTTTTATTTTTACTGAGGGTATTTGCAGCTGTTGTGGAGAGTGTTTGAAGGTACATGTCGAATAGAGGAGTGTGAGAGTGGCAACCGGTCACTAGTACATTTTTTATCACGTCGTCTACAAAAAATAAAAGACCATGAGGCCTTCCCGCCCATCTGTACCTTTGCTGGGGGCATCTAATATGAGCCTCTTTCCCTCTCTGTTGCCCCCGTATACTGTACAGAGTGGGAGTGAGACAGAGGGATGGTATCTTTATTCTTTGTGTGGGGCAACAATGAACGACCGGACGGTTTTTTATAAAATTTCAAATAAAAAATCCTCCTCGTCTGCTACCTACAGTCAGTTGTCTTTGTGCTACACGTGGTGCAAGTGGCAGGCGACAGGCAACTGTTTGCAGGTGGGGCGATGCGAGATTGTTTCTATACGGTACGTTATAAACAAGTGCGCAATTATAAAACACTACATTTGTTAAATTCAGTACAGTGATAACACAATCTTGTTTCTTGCTATAAATAAATTACTAATTATGTGTTAAAGCTTCCTAAATCGCTTAACAACATTAATCTACGGTTCTAAGTTCAAAACTGGATCAAAATTTATTAGAACCAGTTTTTAATTTGTATCAAACAGTTGACATAAAAAAATAAATAATTTTACTTGACATTTCAAATAAATAAAATATAAATAAATATATATCATCACACCTTTTCTTGAAAATATATTGCCAATATTTATATCCTACAAAATTTGATAAATAATATTTTTTTTTACAATTTGTTTTAAAAAATATTAAAGATTACTTTCAAATTTATTTTAATTTTTTTTTCGTACATTTCCTTTAATTATATGTCCATATTTTTCGTGATTGAACTGCACACCGGTTTTGTGTCCAGTAGCTTGTATCTTTTTGGAGGCCCCCTGGAGCTTACCCCAGGTACGGCACTGACCTCCACCTGTGTGGCAACACGTGTCAGGAGCCACACACGTGCAAGCCCCCACCACAGGGCCAATAATAGTAACAAACACCCCCAACATTACGTGTAAACACTGTTCATCTATTCTCGGACCATTGTTGCTTGTGGGGTTCAATTTATTAATATTTTGCGAACGGGTTTATAAATTAAATATTTTTCAAATGAAAATAAACTTCATTTAATTTTTTGCTACATTCATTTATCATTAATATTTGTATCAAATATTGTTCTGAGAAATTATGTTTATCACATTTGTTTATAAAATAAGTGATATGTAAATAGAAAATAATAAAACTATGTGCAGTCGATAAACTAATAAATTAATAATAATGTCCACAAGAATATTTAACTTTATAAGGAAATCAACTTAAAATTAATGGGGAATTTTGTCGGTATAAGGGATGTACTAAATTTTATTATTTTTATAGTATTATCGTTAAATTTTTATGAATATTGCATGACACTAAAAGATACCCAACTGGACTAAGTGAAGTACAAAGTATAAAATATAAAATGCGTTTTTCAATAACCTATTTCTGTTGCAATCTTTTTAAAAATTATCATTCGTTTATACTTTATGTAAAAACGAGGTATATACAATTACTTATTTGATACTTAAGAAATAAATACCTAATAACTAATTATTTACTAGTTTATTTGGTTAAATTGAATTTTTAAATTTGATACATATTATTTTAAAAGTAATACAAGAATCTTGGGAATTGTATTTATATATTTTCATTGTCTTTAACATCTCATGGACAACAATAAATATTTATTTTATGGAATGTCATGTACAATGTCCATCGCATATAAATATAGGAAATTTTTTATGAATGATAAAACAACAAAATGCATTATTTCTTGACTTAACTGTTTACTCCATCAATGAAAAATATCTGCGAACTGCTTCGAAGCGGTTCGCGTATCTTTGAAGGAACAACGAATCTCTAATCAGAGTCCACATGGATTTGTGTCAAACCAGAATCACTCTATTTTAATATTCCGTCTTCTTCTGAAGAACAGATGTGATAGGAAGTGATAAGAAGCAGTTTGTGCAAGTTGTATGGCGAGACAGATCGTAATAATCCAGTTTAGGGGTCAAAATGAGGCGACCCTTTGACCATAAAGAACAGATCTGGATTTATCCGGATGTGTTGACTTACTAGAATGAGATAAGTTTTTGTTGCAGGGGTCGTAGGTTCAAACTATGCCCCCTGCGTACATATACTGAGATAATTACATACAGAGCGCTCAAAAATTATACAAATTTTTACAAAATTGGCGCATCCGAAAATCGTTGATATATTTATTTTAAATTTGGATGACAAATTTTAAGCGAATACTGCTTTATTACAATACCTAATTTATATAATTAATTTATTTTATTTTTTACAAACCGTTTTATTAAACTAAATTTTAACAGTTTATAAAAAAAAATCGAATATATACATAATAACCCGATTTTGAATACAAATATTTTCGTAAACTATTTTATAAAGTTATACCGTTAATTAAAAAATACCTGGAGATATTATTTATTCAATGGTTATACTTTGTACTAATTTTCGTGAAGCACCCGGTATAAGAAATAAAACAACTTTTCCTTTCGTGATATTTACATTTGTAGCTCATGATTGCTATAATCTATTAATAATTATCATCCCTTTATATTTCCATCTCTTTTCGCTATAAAATGATAACAATTTCGCTAAACTGCTCCCGTTTCTTAACTAACAACATGTGTTATCACTTTATGGGTATATCTCTGGCTGTTGAGCTACTACACCATTATTCTTTAACGTTTCGAGTAGTAATCATAGTAAAATGATTGTGTATGACACTAGGATGGTCAGCGGGTATCCTCTGCAATACGGAAACCCTTTATACCAGCCCTACATACCCCAAGGGTTTCCAGAGTATCAGTATTACGCGATGATGGAGATGTCTGAAGATGTCATCATGCCGCCCAGTCCACGAAGTGTTCAAGTAAGAAAATTTGTTTATTTACTTTCGGTATGATATTAATAAGTTTGTCTTTTTACAGAGCGACAGTGATACGTCTTTGTCATCAACAGACGTCCCCAGAGTATCGCCAAGTGCTCTCAGTAAACCAAAGTCAACCAGTGAAGTAAAATGCTGTTGGAGGCAATGTGGTCTCTGGTTTGAATCCCTGGATCAATTAGCTACGCATGTATCAAAAGCGCACGCTTCTAGTGGACCTAGTGGACTGTTTTATTGCGGATGGGAAGGTTGTTCAAGGAATATGAAAGGATTTAATGCAAGGTAAATTTCGTATTTTTTTGCGAATATGTATATATTTTTTATTTTTTTCAAAAATATTACACTAGTCTAAAACATGAGTAACACGCAATTTTGATTATTATTTTTTTAATTTTTAACAGCAAAATCACTCCTTATTTTAAATTTGTTATTTTTTTTAGGTACAAAATGTTGGTTCACGTAAGAACGCACACGAACGAAAAACCCCATCGGTGTTTCCAATGCGACAAGAGTTTCTCTCGAGCAGAAAATTTAAAAATTCATTCGCGGTCACACAGTGGAGAGAAACCATACGTGTGCCCCATTCCCGGGTGTGGCAAAGCCTACAGCAACTCCTCCGACCGTTTCAAACACACGCGAACGCACCAGGTGGACAAACCCTACGAATGTAAAGTTCCCGGTTGTATCAAACGCTACACCGACCCTAGCAGTTTGCGGAAACACGTCAAGACTTACAAACACGAAGTCGTGAAGAAAATAGAAGACAAAGACGAGACTAAGTTTGAAGAAAAGATATTTGACGATAAGTGTAAATGCACGCACGGTTGCTGCCTGAAAAGTTGTTTAACGAAAGCCGCAGAGATTTTTAAACTAGGAGCACTGTTCGGAAACTCCGGACTGGACACTTGGAATAAGTTTATTATTCAACAAAATGATTACAGAGCAGAAGTGATGGATTGTGACGTGCCTTTAGATTTGACTGTTCACAGAAAATGACGATTGTGTGTGATGATGTATTTATTTGTGTGATATTTATTTGTTGATGTTTGTATGTGTTTTTTTTTTACTTTTAATAAATATTTAATTAATTATTTGTTTTTAATGATCACGCAGTCATTACTTATATTATTTTAAATATAACTTTATATAATTTTATAGGAATATAGAATATATTTAGAGGAATTGGATTTTGGAGGAATTGTTTTACCAATTTCATCTAAAACTGATTGAAAAATATTATATTTATTCTTATAAATTCAGTACAATATCATAAAAATATCCTAATTTTATACAGCACTTAAATCTTTTGAAATAAATAATTGATTCGACATTATTACTTTTGAATTTAAAAAAAAAATTATGTGATTTTCGCAGATTTTAATTCCAAACATAAAATATCCACCAACCTCTCATTGCCGCTGCAGCAACTCCTGCATTCCATCTCTGATAAGTTTAAGATGTTGTAGATCAGTGTTAATAATGTCCACCAAATGCGCGATGCCGTCCTGCTCAAGCCTCAGGAATTGCTTGATATCTTCTTGGACACTAGGGTCCATGCTGTACCGCTCCGAAGTGCTCACTTGCCCATTTTGGTTTAAGATTCGGATTTGAGCCAACAGCTCGTTCAAACGACCCTATGAATGAATACAAAGTATTTTTTAATAGGCCATAAGAAATACGAAAAACACAATACAGTTTGTTATTAGAAATTGCAATATGCGATAGGATTTGTAATAAAAAAAATTCTGAAAGATAAATAGAAATGACAACTAAAATTATATTTTTGTTATTATAAATTAAAATAGTACTATTAGAATTGGTGCAGTTATAATTTTAAATTTATAAAATACTTAAATCAGCGCGAAAATAAATACAATTAAAATAAAACTTACTTTAAACTGTGTAGGTACACTAATTTGTGTCTGCATATTCTCTAACTGTCCTTTTAACACTTCTTCCTCAGGTTGCAAAGCCATTCCGGCTTTCCTAGTTACTTCTTGTCTTACTAGAATCTGTTAAATAAAAATAGTCAGTAAACAGATTTTGGAGGAAAAATTATTGGATGGAGTAACAATAAGAAGATATCAGATGAAGTTTAAAAAAACCAAAACAAGGAAAAGGCACATTATTACTTACTCTAAGTACCCTATGCTGTAATTCCAACAATTTTCTTTTTTGTTCTGCAATTTGAGCCACACTGGCTGCATGCCTCCTTCTCAGTTCAATAATATCTTTACTAACTTGTTCTAGAAATCCTCTATGCAGTGCTGTCTCTTTTTCTTGGCATTTACTTCGCCATTTTAACTGCTCAAACCCAATCAAAGGCACCGGAATATATTTCGCCGGATTTGGATTATCTAATTGAGCTTGTTTCCAAATCCTAATATCCACACCCGTTGGTGGTTTGGAAAGATACTCTTTTAGTTGATCACTGTCTGGTTTTACGTGCGCATATACATTTTCCACTCCCAATGATACTAACTGTTGCTTTTGAACAGGTTGGAGTAAATAATTGGCTAAATCTGTGGCTAATATTTTGCGAACTGTTCCTGTTGAGCCTTTCTCCTCAATATAGATGAGGACTTGTGATTTATTTTCGGTTGTAGCTCTTATTGTGTGAATTGTTAAGGATAAGTTTGGTTTGTTTCCCATTACTGTTGTTAAAGATGTTTGCAACTGATCTTTTTGAGCTCTACAATAAAAAAACACATAATGTAAACTTCAATTTTCATATTCAAATAAAATAAATTTGCGAAGCCCAAAAATTATCTGACTTTAAAAGTTCATTTTATTCAGATGACAATACTGCTTTAATTTAAGTTCTAATTCAAATTTACAAATTTATTTTATACATTTTAAATATAATCTGAAGAGCAACAAATATAAAATAATGTTGATTTTTTATATTTTCTATTTTTCATTTGTCTCTCTAAAATAATATACAAAATGTAATGACTAATACATTAATTATTAATTATCATTTTTTAAATGTTTTCCGTTCATCTATTTCCGAATTTAACCGCAAATAGATAATAAGGTTTTCTACGTTTCAATGAAATAACAAATTTCTTGGATTTTATGTCTCAATTTACGAAAAAGTACATCCCAATTTCTAAAGCGGAACTTTTACGAAAAAAATATTGCTTACTTGACGTCAGCTTCTTTCTTATTGATAGCAATGGCGACAAGCCCCTCCTTATTATCACATCCTGGAATAACACTATACCCTATGGCCTTGAACCTACAGTAGGGATTCTGTTGGGAATAGTCCACAGGAGGTGCGCTGGCGCTGTGGTAGCCCTTCCCCGTACCCCAGGAAGCCTGCAGGAGGTTCCACTTGCCCAGTACCTGGTCGCGCTCATCCCCGAATACCGTACACGCGAATACGGAGTTGTAGAGACTCTGTGCTGGGTCGGGTTGCGCTGGCTGTTGTAGGGCCGTACCTAAAGGTTGAGTGAGTGTGGTTCCGAGAGCAGAGCCACCTAATGTAGAGCTGAGATTCGCACCTAAAGTCGACGTGCCCAAAGTAGAGCCAAATCCGCCGAAACCTACACGGAAAATTTTTATTAAACGAGAAAAATTTACATTAACGGATTTTATTCTTACACCCACATAAATTGTTCATTTTACTAGAATTTGGACATTTTAAAAACAATAAATATTTATATGGCTACTAAATTTTTTAATTATTTATATTATTTGCATTAGAAACTGCAAAAAAACCATAATAAATTGCCGTATTTTTACATCCGCTTATTTTTAACTTATTAGCTACACAATGGATGTGAAATATACCTTTAACAATTGTATAAACGAATTCCTCCAAGTTGACAAATTTTCTTTAAATTTTTTGAGTAATATATTTTTATTTAACCACGAAAGTACCCTACAAAAATCAATTACTCATATGCGCGCTTGCCCCGTTTCAAAAAAAAAATTACACCACATTCTAAAATGTCTTCGAGCCGGATTTGAACTGAAAACCATTATTTTTTTCGGAATGAAAACCTGAGCTAAACCGAAAAAATATCGGTTTATTTCAGTTAGGTACATGTTCAAATACACGCGATAATTCAATCTAACTTTGCAATGAATTTTTAATACAATTAAAAATATTTTAATAAAATAATCACTCGGAAATCGGAACCGAGCTGATTTTTTATTGAACTAGAACGAAATAAAAATAACGGTACGAAGCCCAGCATACTAGAGCAATATGTGATCTAAACAATTAACGTATTTAGAGCACGATATAATTATTAAACTAATCGAAGCAAATTAAATTAGATGATAATTAAAGTAGATCACAATAAACAGCAAATATCTATATTTTTTGTAGAATGTGATCCAATTTAGAGCAAATAACTGTGTATAGTATTTAATAAAAGTAAATTTACCAGGAGTCGCAGTTCCAGTTTTGGCTCCGAACCCGAATCCAGTGAACCCGCTCTGCGTAGTCGCAGTCCCGAAACCTTGAAACCCACTCTGTGTTGTAGTGGTATTCCCAAACCCTCCGAACGCGCTTTGTGTGGTGGTAGTTGCAGCTCCGAACCCTGTGAAGCCTCCAAACCCGCTCTGAGCAGTGGTGGTAACTGTGGCAGTTCCAAATCCGCTGAACAGGCTTGGGGCTGTGCTGGCTGGAACTGCCGCCCCAAAAGTAGGTGTGGTGGTTGAGAGAGAGAAGCTGGGGGTGGTTGTTTGACCGAAACCAAATGTGGAAGTTGTGGCTGGAGTTCCGAAAGAAAAACCACTGCCAAAACCAGCTACAAAGATAAAAAATTATATATTTGTTTTCGTTCAATGAAATTGTATGCTTTAAAAAATCCCAAATACACAACATCATAAACAATGATGTAATACAATATGACATGCAAAAAGAAATCCAATTTGCAAGAGTCAAATAAAAGGAAATGATATATTTATGTTGCGTCCATTATTATTGATGAAATTAGTATTCCCTAAGTGTGCGGGGCAAGCCATATTCATCGAATTTTCCAGTGAAACATATCTCAGTAAATATGATTAATCTATACAGGAAGAGTGACCGCAGAGGACGTCGAATATTAAAGCAATAGTGCGGAATTATTCACTTCTCCTCATTATAAAATCTCATTTCGAGACGATCCTTCCTCATAGATACAACAACAGTGATTATTGTGTACCCAACTGAAAATATAATGGCACCAGGTAAGAAAACTATCCAATATTTAAAAAAAAATGTGTGTGTATAAAACCACAAAAAAATATTACTTCTTACAAGTTTGCTGAAGAAAGCTGTACCAAATAATTATCTTACAAATAATATAATTTTTCTATAGATTATAAAATATTTTTACTGAAATATATGTGTACGCCTTATATAAATGTAATAATTACTTTTTTTAAATAATTTTGTAAATAAGTTAAGATAGAGACTAATGTTTATATAAACAGTAAGAAACCATTATCTCAATGTGGTTAGATTTCCAAACCAAAAAGATATACTTAGAAATGAAATAATAATTGGCATTTTACATATCTTATTATTTTTTCAGGATATCATGATCACGTAATGACCGTCCCTCAAAAAGGTGGACGCCAATTTTATCCATCTACAACTACTACTACTACGCGTCACCCAGACGTCGAAGATATCTACGATGTAACAACATCCGTTAAAGAAATTGTATCGTCTACTATACAAACAGTCGCTAGTTCTATCTCCGACTCGATGACCAATTTTTCACCTTCAGAAACCAATAACGGCTCGGCTATCCTACCCACCGCTAATGAAAATACGAATATGACAAATATAATTCCTGCGACAGAGAACACAAGTGTTTTAGAAACAAATCCTATTACTACTTCAACTGGGACTTCTTTCGAACTAATAACGACTACATTGATGGAAGGAATTAATATGGAGCATACAAATGAAATGGAAGGCGACAATTACATCTTGTTTATTGTTTTGGGAATTATTTTAGGAGTTTTAGTTATTGCTGCTGTTGTGTTGGGCGTAGTATACAATCATTACAAAAAACGAGGATTTCAAGAAATTTCTGGAGATCAAAAAAGTGTTGATCCTCAAAGTATGAAGCAATTACAACAAGCCAGTTCCCATGATGCTCTACTTGACAAATAATTCCTATATTTCTGTAATCTTAATAATTACAAACATACATGTATCTTCGGAATAAAGTAAATTTTAAATATAATTAACTTAAGTACGCCACACATATTTATGTATTTTAAGCATATTAATTATTGTATTAAATGTATTTAATGTAATTTAAATAAATAATTACTCAAAGCATAAATTATAAATAATTTACATTTAACATTTTAAAATTATAACCTCACATTTTCTAAACTTACTTTTGGCGGGTGTAGATCCAAAACCACCTAAAGTTGGTTGAGTTGTAGCACTCCCAAATGAAAACGACATTTTTGTTAACTATTTGCTAGTATTTACCAACAATTAACAACATTAATAACAACTAAAATGTCATTTAAAAACACTTTAGGGTGACCACAAACGCGGTAAAAATAATTACTTCGGGTGCGTTCTGCAATTGTATTGATTTCGTAAAAAGCTGTAAATATTGTGCACAAATTGGAAAAATAAAAATTTAAATATTTATCGTACTTCATTGCGTAATTATAATATATTTGAGTTCTATGAAGACATTACTCAAAATTTTAGATGTGATTTATTGCACAGCTGTTAGTCTGTGAAACATGTTAACCAACAAATTGTAATATGAAATTCTTAAAATAAGTCATAATTGTGAAAATATATGTTTATTTAAAATGGCAAATGATAGAGAAGTATTGAGAGAAATATGGGAAGGCAAACTCCCCGTCTGTTTTCAATTAGATTCTGATGAAGTTTATGAATTAAGGCAGCCAGATCCTTTTTATCTTATGGTACCAAGATTAAGTTATTTTCCCTTAGTAACAGATAAAGTAAGTATCCTTAATTTATATGTACAAGTATTAAATTACGCTGTATGATTTTTAGGTAAGAAAACACTTCAGCAGATATGTAGCCAGCGAAAAACAAGAAAACGAAATGTGGTTAGAATTTAACGGTGTCCCCATCAAATGGCATTTTCCAATAGGAGTTTTATTTGATATCCACATGGGATGTGATCCTCAACTTCCCTGGAACCTTACCGTACATTTCGACAAATTTCCCGATGAGTGTATATTCCATTGCCAGAATAAGTAAGTAAAAAAGGGATATTATTTTACAGTTAGTAATTGTTTTTGTAGGGAAACAGTTGAAGCTTATTTTATGTCCTGCATAAAAGAAGCAGATGTTTTGAAGCACAAAGGGCATATTGTAAGCAGTATGCAAAAGAAAGATCACAACCAACTTTGGCTGGGGCTTCTAAATGGTAAGGAAATTAAATACCAACCTTTAAAATATAAGTTTTATCAATTATGTCGAATTTGTTTTTTATTACAGATAAATTTGATCAGTTTTGGGCTGTAAACAGAAAATTAATGGAAACATCAGGAGAGCAAAACAATTTTAAACACATTCCATTTAAGTGTTATCTGGAGGATAGATATATTCAGAAACTAGTAAAACCTGTAAACGATGAAGGACATAGAAAGACTCTAGGCGATTTGTTGAACGAAGTATTTCCAGGAAAGGAAAAAAGTGAGTACCAATTGCTTCCTTGTTTCCCTACACGGAAAATTGCATTCTTTTTATTCCACACTATTCTCCTTAATAGAAAAACCGTGAAATACACAATAGACCACATCACACTTCCTTACAAATTTATGTGAAATACAAGGGCAGTTTTTTTTAAAAATAGAATTCTTAACTTATATTTTGTGAAGCATTTGTACAAATTTTTTTAAAGGTAAATCTAAATTTGAGTGGGAGGTACATATTTTTGTTTTTGTCAATAGTACTTTGTTTATATGTCAAGGACATCCGTACATATATGTTAAGAAAAAATTGAAATCTATGTACATTATGTAACTTTTGTGGTGCCTTCTCTGCAACAGTCATTGATACCATATACCTATTAGGTATATGATTGATACGTGTAAGATAATGTATGTTGACAAAAAAACTATCAAAATGTTATTATTCTATTTTATTTAGAGTAAATTGTAAATAGGTATATCTTAAAGTAGACAAAAAATAAGAAACCTGGATGATATATTTATAAATGTGTGATTTATGTGTGTTCAAATGTCAACAAATTTGAAATGATTCACATTTGAGGCTCGCAAACAATTTAGCCGCCGCCTATGTGTGTGACGTCACTTGTGACACCTGTTCTTGTTGCAGTCCGCGTTCGCACTCATGGCATCGAGCCCCCGTTGGACTCCAGCCTGCAGTGGCTTAGCGAGCACCTCAGTTACCCGGACAACTTCCTGCACCTCTACGTACAGGCCTAGCGCCCCCGGCCGTTACGTCATCCCTAGCGCCTCCCATGCCAACTTATTTCTGCAAAGCTATAAATACGTGCAGATAAACAACGTTAGATAAGCCCAACAAACACTTAGTCATACTTATCTGATAACACTGCTCTTTATTGCGTTGTAATACTGGTTCAATGTGATCTATATGTTATGATTTTATATTTTGTATTATGATATCAATATATGTTTAAATTATTCAGCTCACTTTTTAAATTTCTCTACGCATACACAACGCTGATTTAGTTACAATCCCATACTAATGTCAAATACATTTTACTAACAAAAATATGGGTGTAGAAGTTCTATTTTTAGCAAAGAATTTCTATTACTTTTTAAAGGCGTTACAGGACCTCTTTTTGCTTTGTTCTTTATTTGTAGAACAACTTTTTTATTTATTTCTCAGTTATTTACGATGTTATAAATTTTTTATTCCTTTTTAGGTGTAGAAATTGTACTTAAAAATAGAAAAATAGCTCATTCTTTGTTTAAACAAAGAAAATACTAGTATTATTTGTTCTTTTTCGTTAGGAAAAATTACTTCAATATTATATTAGGAGTGGAAGTTTTGGTATTACAATTTAATTATAAGTGAATAAAAATGCTGTGCTTTATAAAATATGTTTATTTCTATATACATAATATAAAATATCTTCGATAAAAAATACAATAATCATATAAACACGTGTATGATTAAAATATATTGAAATATACAGCTCAGCTGATATAAAATCGTAAATTCACAATCCCTAAGGTCACATAATATCAACAATTGAACATTAAGTCTTTGTTCGGAAGAGGCAGCGAAGACACTGGGGCTGCGGTCCGGTTTGGCACATCAGAAAGGCACATGACTGAGCAAATATGGTACGTATCTAGCACCCGAGAGCCAACGTCTTTTGGTAAGGCATATACACTATATGTACTCTAAATATATATCCATATGTATGTATGTATGTATGTATTAGAGAATATTGCTTATAAAGTAAAGGTGTATGTAAGGTAAGACATTATCTGGCGATGTGCAGGGGCTGGGCTCGCAGCTTGAGCTCGTTCTCCTGTTTGAGCCACTTCTGCACCTGGCGTCGGTGGATGCGGAACTTGCTGGCTACGGCGCGCTGGTTTCCCCGACACAGCGCGTCCGAGTAGTAACACTGGATTGCGCTCAGCTTGAAGTCCAGGCTGTAGCTTTGGCGCTGCTTGGCGGCCGCGTACGCCGGGTAGTAGCAGTCGTAAGCATACTCCACGTAGTAGTTGTGGTTGGGCTGCTGCGGGACGTTATAGTTGGAATCGGGCAGCACCTCCTCGATCACATTGTCCAGGTAGGGCTTGAACAGCTTGACGGGTCGCGGCTTGGTGGACAGGTCCCAGATGTCGGGGTGGGTGGGCGCGGGGGCGCAGCACGGCGGAGGCGGCGGCGGAGGTGGGCAGGCAGGCACTGGGGACGGTGTGGCGAGGCGCCGAGGTTTGAGCGACAGGTCGATGGGCTCCGGGGGTGCCGAGGCTGACATCGCGCCGCTCGGCAGGTCTGGCACCCGCTTGTCTGGCGCGCCCGGGTCCGCCTCCGCGCCCCGCGCGCCCGCCGCGTCGTCCCGCTGTCTATCGCTCAAGGCCAGCTCCGCGCTCTTCACCACACTATTGCGCAGATTGCTCTCCACCTGTAGCCACTTCTGGATCTGGCGCCGGTGGATTCCGTACTTCCTGGCCGTGGCCCGCTGGTTACCCTTGCAATCCGCGTCGTTCCTGTATGAATCCAGCACTTGTAGCTTAAACGCTGGGGCAAATATGCGACGGGACCCGATGCCCGTTTTGCTGCCTTCACTCCCGCTTCGCTTCATTATAGTATTCAGCCCATGAGCCATTTCACACACTCCACCAAACACTTTTCTAATGTTTTTCCAACTATAAACAGCACTGATATAATTGTATGATGGCTAAAATGTATTATCTGCTGCAACCATTTTCGTCACGATTCATAGAAAGCCCCCACTCCACTGACTAAACTGTATTCTCACGTCTTCGCGTCAAAAGGACTTTGAAGTGGGAGCTGCCGCTGGTTTGCCGGTGCAAGCACTGACGCGCCTAGCTCGCTCTGTCTCTGTTCACCGCTTTGAGACCGCGCTATCCAGTCCACGTGACGTGCTCGTAGTTCGTACCGTCCGCTTGGGAGGCACCAACATCCGTTTATGAAACAAGTTTAGATTGAGGATTGCCAAATCTCCCTGCACT
This sequence comes from Stenolophus ochropezus, assembly GCA_035578165.1. Classification (NCBI taxonomy): domain Eukaryota; kingdom Metazoa; phylum Arthropoda; class Insecta; order Coleoptera; family Carabidae; genus Stenolophus; species Stenolophus ochropezus. Next base: position 24,085,774 of record JAQOWZ010000005.1, on the reverse strand, counting down.
CAGTAGCCTTTTTTCCCGCACTCGATTCCACGATTGTTAGAATGGATTTTATTGGAAATATATTGTGGAGTATTTTGGTGTATATTTGGGTGTGGAAGTCTCCCGGATAGTGCGACACGCGACTCGGGAAGCCTAGGAATGTGACGACTTGGCAACACGGCAGCTGGTCACGCCAGACAGGCTGTCGCCAGGCAGGCTAGGCCAGACAACGCGTCGCTTTTGCGTTGTCGCATTCACGCTTCAGATGGCAGCATGCTCCTACCATTCACTACACATTTATATTCACCGCCAAATCCAAAACATCCATTCACTTTCTGCTGCCTAACCCACTAACACATCTGTATTTTCATCTCAACAATAACTTTTAATAATTAACTAGAGAATTTAGGGAAATGAAAAAAAAAATGATTAAAGAAGTGTAAATTTATTAAAAATTAAAACAATGAAAAATTACTGCATAATTTAAAGCACTTATTTTTTTATAACTCTTGATGATCTTCATTCGGAAACAGACGATATTTTCTTATTACTAGAGGTACTTTTTGACTAAGTCGTTTACATCCAGTTGTAGAGAAAATATTCACGGGATCTGGGCCCCATTCCACCGTGTCCATAACTTCGCTGTTGAAAAAAAATATATGAGTAAAATATTCACTAATCACAAACAAACTTCATTTACCTAATATGTTCGGGGTAAATCCTAGAAATTCCTTTAGAGTGGAAAACATCTTTGATGCACAATTCCACGTGTTCTTTCTCCATTGGAAAAAAGGGGATATAGTGGTCAATTAAACTGTTTTTAATTGTGTCCGAATGGTGGAAACCGCCTGGAAACTAACAATAAATATTTAAGAGAAAAAAATAAATAAATCTTACCTTCTTCGTTGAAAGCTCCTTTGGCAATTAAATGTTCAAAATCTTTTAATTGAATGTCCTGTCTTTTTATCCCTTTTTTCCACAAAGTCAACAAATGATCTTTAATGATAGTTCCGCCAGTGTTAGATAAAAATATAAATACTGATTTTCTATAATCGACATTGTCTACATTGTCGCTATAATCTATCATAGGTTTTATTCCATTTAAAAGTTTTTCTGGTATTTTATCAACTTCATCAAAAATAAACAATGATCTTTCACACTCTGAAATGTTACCTTTCAACCAACTTTGCAATTCTGCCTGAAAAAGTACGTCCCTTTCAAAAATTTAAAAACTAATTTATTTAAGTCTTATCACACCTGTTTTTTCTCAATGTAATCTTTTGTAGGAAAATGTATTCTGGCAGTATAATGATGAACATATTTACTTTTACCAGCCTTCTTATACAAAGCTTCTTTTACAAATCTAGTCACATAATTCTTGCCGCTTCCGGGCAAGCCGTGGAAGCTTAAAGTTAAAGCCTTCTGAGGTGAGGGATCTTGAAAATGAGCTGCTAAGGCATCTACAACAACTTTTCTAGCTAAATGTTGCCCATATAACTTGTTTTCCAAGGATTGCCTCAGTTCTACAAAATAACAATTAATTACTCAACAATTACTTATTTTAAGTAGTCCTACTATCGATATTAGCTGGAATATAATCCTCATTACAACATTCACGTAGCTGACACCAGGTATATCTTTTAATTGATGACATTGACGGAATAAAATTAAAACAAAGCGTGTTATCACAGAATGTTAGAAATAATAAAAAAACGTAAAAATGTATCCAATTCATTTCGACTTAAGTATTAATTTAAAAAGTGTATAACTACATAAAATCACAATATAGAACTTAAATTAATTCCAAATTTTCCTTATCTTTGACATTTTATGGTTATCTTTTCAAAGGTACTAATGAAAGTAGGGCTACCAACATAGAACTGATTCCTAAGTTATTTTAAAAGTATTATATCGTCCAATGAAATAATTTATATATTTATTTATTACATATTTCTTGTTTTAAAATATAATATTTTGAAAAAAGCATTTACTTTCTTTTCCTTGAATAAATGTCCTTCTAAATATTTTAAAAATAATTGGTACACCTGTATGATTGAGTAGCAAGGATAACGGGGCGTGATAGTGCAAAGCCATCTTGATAGAGTGAATTAAATATTAAATATTTATTATAAAGGTAATTATTACTATTTATTTATATGTATTTTGTTAAATTATTTCATTTTTTATAACATACTACTATAGAGTTTTAGAATGCGTTTGTATTTATATTATTTACTTCAGTTTAACCACACCCTAGCCAAGTCAAGTAGCTGATAAATTTATTATTAGAATATTGTTGATCAAATTTGAGATATTTTTAGTTATTATTGTACTACATTTATAAAAAAATGTATGATTTTTTGTTGAATTGTTTATAATTCAGGAAATGATATAAATTTCTTTGCATAATGTTCGGCAAAAAATATTTTAAGTATTTTTATATGTTTATTTGTAAATAATATATAAGAAAATACTTTTATTTTCATTTGGCATTGATTTTTGGCAAGATACGGCATTGCAGTAGTGGCACACATAGTAATTGATTAAAGAACTAGGTCAATACTGCATCCATCCGCCATATTCCACCGGTTTAGTGTATCAAACAATCTCCCACTCAATTATGTCATTTCTAATTTTATCTTCCGTTAATTCAAATCACTCGTCTTAAATACTTCACATAGTTCAGTTGATTCATTTGAGAGATACGTTATCTATTGAGAATTGAGCCACGCCTTGTGTTTGTAGAGTGAAAATAAAAGAGAAAAATGGAGCAATTCACCCCTAAGGAGGTGAAGATTTTAGAAACAGTCGAGGACATTCAAGAGCGCAGAGAACAAGTTCTTCACCGATATGACAATTTCAAGGCAGATGCACGCGCTAAGAGAGAAAAGCTGGAAGATTCCAGGCGTTTCCAGTACTTCAAACGAGACGCTGATGAGCTGGAGAGCTGGATTCATGAGAAACTTCAAGTCGCTAGCGATGAAAGCTACAAAGATCCGACAAATCTGCAAGCCAAGATCCAGAAGCATCAAGCATTTGAAGCGGAAGTTGCTGCACACAGCAATGCCATTGTTGTCTTGGACAATACTGGCATGGAGATGATCAACCAGTCTCACTTTGCTTCTGAAACCATTCGCAAACGTTTGGGTAGGTTTTAGCATCAAAATAGCTTTTTTTTTGGTGTACCGATAGTTTTTACTTTTGTTATGTTTTACAGAGGAATTACACCGTTTATGGGAGCTGTTGTTATCAAAACTAGCAGAAAAGGGCATGAAACTGCAGCAGGCTCTCGTACTCGTGCAATTCTTAAGACATTGCGATGAAGTTATGTTCTGGATCAATGATAAGGTAACACTTACATTATTCCTAAAATACACGTACTCATTTAAATAAAAAGTGAAATGGGTGAAAATTGATTTAAATGATGAGAGCGTAGTGCATTTGATGCTTCCCATTTCAATTGGTTGAGGTATTTGAAAACATTTTTAAAGAGTATTTTACTCTACTGACGAAATTTAATTTAATCGATATTTATTTATACTTACCTACATTATTTTAAATTATTTGTTTTTATAGGGCACATTCGTGACAACTGACGAATTCGGTCATGATTTAGAGCATGTTGAAGTTCTCCAGCGCAAATTCGACGAATTCCAAAAAGACATGGCATCGCAGGAATACCGCGTTGCTGAGGTTAACGAGCTAGCCGAGAAACTCCTCCTAGAGGGTCATCCCGAACGTGACACCATTGTCAACCGTAAAGAAGAGCTCCACAACGCCTGGCAACGTCTCAAACAAATGGCCCTCATGCGTCAAGAAAAATTATTCGGTGCTCATGAGATCCAGCGCTTTAACCGTGACGCTGACGAAACCGTCGCTTGGATCGCCGAGAAGGACGTCGTGTTGTCCTCCGATGACTACGGCAGGGACTTGGCTAGCGTTCAAACTCTGCAAAGGAAACACGAAGGTGTGGAAAGGGACTTGGCAGCTCTGGAAGATAAAGTCTCTACTCTAGGAACTGAAGCAGATAGACTTTGCGGAATTCATGCAGACCACGCCGATCAAATTCAGGCGAAACGAGCGGAGATTGCCGCTTATTGGGAGAGATTAACGTCCAAGGCAAAGGTCAGCATAAATTACTCTAAAATTACGTCATTTTGCCAAAAAATACATATGACATCATGCATACATACAAACACTATTTTATACAATTACAATTTCATTTTCTCTTTTTAGGAACGTCGCGAAAAATTAGATGAGTCTTATTTTCTACATCGATTCCTGGCAGATTTCCGCGATCTGGTATCATGGATAAACGATATGAAAGCCATCATAAGCGCCGATGAGCTCGCCAAAGACGTCGCTGGAGCTGAAGCTCTTCTCGAGCGCCATCAAGAACACCGCGGAGAGATTGACGCGCGTGAAGATTCTTTCGCTACCATCACGGAAGCCGGTAAACAACTCCTGGAGCGTGGACATTACGCTGGAGATGAAGTCAAAGAGAAACTGTCAACTCTCATCGCTGACAAGAGTAGCCTGCACGCTCTATGGGAGGAGAGACGCATTTTATATGAGCAGTGCATGGATTTACAGCTCTTCTACAGAGACACAGAACAAGCGGACACTTGGATGGCCAAACAAGAAGCATTCTTAGCTAATGAAGACCTGGGAGATTCTTTAGATTCCGTTGAAGCGCTTATTAAAAAGCATGAAGATTTCGAGAAAAGTTTAGCAGCTCAGGAAGAAAAAATTAAAGTCCTGGATGAATTCGCGACTAAATTAATTGATGGGCAGCACTACGCAGCTGATGATGTTGCTCAAAGACGCGCCATGCTTCTGGAAAGACGTTCTGCGTTGAAGGAAAAATCTGCACAGAGAAGAGCAACTCTAGAAGATGCTTTCAGATTGCAACAATTCGAACGCGATTGCGATGAAACCAAAGGCTGGATTAATGAAAAATTAAAGTTTGCTACAGACGACAGCTACTTAGACCCCACCAATTTGAATGGAAAAGTACAAAAGCATCAAAATTTCGAACAAGAACTCGCCGCGAACAAATCCCGTATGGAGGAAATTACTAGCACTGGACAAGAACTCATAGAAACAAATCACTACGCCAGCAGCCAAATTCAAAGCCGCATGGACGAAATAGTTCATCTGTGGGAGACTCTGGATCAAGCTAGTGGCAAGAAGAGTTCAAAACTTCAAGAAGCCAGTCAGCAGCAACAGTTCAACAGAACTGTCGAAGATATTGAACTTTGGCTCTCCGAAATAGAAGGGCAACTCATGTCTGAAGACTACGGAAAAGATTTGACCAGCGTACAAAACCTTCAGAAAAAACATGCGCTATTAGAAGCTGATGTTGGCAGCCACCAGGACAGAATTGAAAGTATTAAAGTAGCAGCAACCCAGTTCATTGACCGCGGTCATTTTGACGCTGACAATATCGCCTCCAAACAAAAAGCCCTCACCGACCGCTATGCTGCCCTGCAGCAACCCATGGCAGTCCGCAAACAACGCCTGTTGGATTCCCTTCAAGTGCAACAACTCTTCCGGGATATCGAAGACGAAGAAGCGTGGATTCGCGAGAAGGAACCAATCGCTGCATCCAACAACCGTGGTAGGGATCTTATCGGAGTGCAAAACCTCATCAAAAAACACCAAGCAGTTCTTGCTGAAATCAACAACCACGAATCTAGAATGTCTGCGGTGGTGGAAGCCGGCAAGCAGATGCTCGAAGACGAACACTTCGCTTCAGACGAAATCCGCAACAGAGTTAGTTCTCTTTTCGATCACTGGACTTCTCTGAAAGAGAAAGCACTGCAGAGAAAGCAAGACCTCGAGGATTCTTTACAAGCACACCAATATTTTGCCGATGCAAATGAAGCAGAGTCTTGGATGAAGGAAAAAGAACCAATTGTCAGCAGCACTGATTATGGAAAAGATGAAGATTCTTCCGAAGCTTTGTTAAAGAAACATGAAGCTTTAGTCAGCGATTTAGAAGCTTTTGGAAATACTATTCAAGCGCTCAAAGAACAGGCCCAAAGTTGTCGAGTAAGTAAATATTTATATAGATTTGCAATTTTAAAAAGAAAGTTTATAACGGATGTAAATCAATTCGATATTTATTGTTGTCAAGCATTTTACTTGAAAAAAATTGAAACCCTAATTTCTATAAATTATTATTATTACCTTGAAATTGATTTATATTTTAATCTTGGAGTGATACCAGACAGTACTTCAAGGTCATTTTTATTTAGAAATAGAATACTTTAATGAAGAATTTGAACGAACATTAATAGCATTATTGGCCATATGTAAATAAAACCACTTCTCTATTGTTTGGAGTTTAAAATTTTAAATGATTTAGTTTATCTATTTGCAATTCATATATTTATAAAATTATATCCATTACATGAAAATTGTCTTCTCAGCAACAAGAAACCCCGGTAGTGGACATTACCGGCAAGGAGTGCGTCCAGGCGCTGTACGACTACACGGAGAAATCACCTAGAGAAGTATCCATCAAAAAAGGCGATGTACTCACTCTGCTCAACTCTAACGACAAGGTAATGAGATGCTCTACATTGTTCTTTATTTACTCATTACTTATATAACCAACTGATAAAGATATAAATGTTTTAAGAATGTATTAGTGACTTATCTTAGACAAACATTCGTAGTTTGACCTTCGAAATGGTTGTTGCGTTGTTATTTGTCCACATTTTTTTACGGAAAGTTATTAGTTTATTTGATAAGTATAGAATTGTAAGCTGATTAATTTATTACTACTATATAAAGAGATAATTATATTTTTAAAAAATTGTATTTTTCCGCGTAGGATTGGTGGAAAGTGGAAGTAAACGACCGCCAAGGTTTTGTCCCGGCTGCTTTTGTGAAGAAAATTGACGCAGGTCTTTCAGCATCTCAACAGAATTTAGTAGACAATTCTTCAATCGCAGCCCGTCAATCTCAAATCAACAACCAGTATGATCAACTTCTCGCTTTGGCCAGAGAACGTCAAAACAAGCTCAATGAAACTGTCAAAGCTTATGTTCTGGTACGCGAAGCCGCTGAACTCACCACTTGGATCAAAGACAAAGAAAACCATGCTAAGATCGAAGATGTCGGCGAAGATCTCGAACAGGTTGAAGTCCTACAGAAGAAGTTTGATGACTTCCAAGCCGATTTGAAAGCCAACGAAGTCCGCTTGGCAGAAATGAACGAAATTGCAATGCAATTAGTTTCTCTCGGACAAACTGAAGCCGCATTGAAGATTCAAACTCAAATAGAAGATCTCAATCAGAAATGGACTTCCCTACAACAACTGACTTCGGAAAGAGCTACACAACTTGGCTCTGCACATGAAGTACAACGCTTCCACAGAGATGTCGACGAAACTAAAGACTGGATTCAAGAAAAAGACGAGGCGTTGAACAACGACGATCTTGGAAAAGATCTCAGGAGCGTTCAAGCCTTGCAGAGGAAACATGAGGGTCTGGAGAGGGACCTTGCTGCCCTCGGCGACAAAGTAAACAATATTATCTATTCTCTGAATTATTTTTTATGGCCATTTTTTATAGATTCGTCAACTGGACGACACAGCAACTCGTCTAATGAAATCCCATCCAGACACCGCCGAACAAACCTACGCTAAACAGAAAGAAATCAATGAAGAATGGACTCAACTAACAACTAAAGCCAACAGCAGGAAAGAGAAGCTACTGGATTCATATGACCTGCAAAGATATCTCAGCGATTATAGGGACCTAATGGCATGGATTAACTCCATGATGGGGCTTGTCTCCAGCGAAGAACTCGCCAACGATGTCACTGGAGCAGAAGCTCTTTTGGAAAGACACGGGGTAAGACTCGATTTATTATTCATTTAAAAAAAATGATATTGTTATAAGTTGTAAGTTATGTTACGTATTTATATGGTGTTGGGGATGTAGTAAAGTGAAATTGAAAGGTTTGTTGTTTGACTTGTAGAACCATCGAGCTGAAATAGACGCTCGTTACGGCAATGTAGTGCAGGTACTGGTGTTGGTGATGTGTGTGATTCAACTAACTTCTGTGCATCTTAACATGGCCGTTTTTATTATTTAATGGCTTAAAACTACAACAAAATACTATCATGTCTTCTAAAATGCTTCTAACATCAAAGCAAAACAAAAATTTTAAAAATTGCTATTAGGGACTTGAGTTTGAGTCCTTGTTTCTAACAAAAAAGCTTTGAAGCTGCAAATAAAATTTTAAAATTTGAAGAAAAATGCAACATTGGCTTCTTATTATAATTTTGAGCTTACTAACAGCTTTGGTCTACCAGTCTGTGTCGCGCGTTGTCCAATCTTTATTTTTCATTAATAAAATTAATTTCTTAGGAGCATCGCACCGAAATCGACGCCAGAGCAGGCACCTTCCTCGCGTTCGAACAATTTGGCCAACAGTTACTCCAGTCCGGTCACTACGCCAGTGTGGAAATTCAAGAGAAATTGGACTCGTTAAATGAAGCTCGCCAGGAACTTGAAAAGTAACAATTTCGCTTTTTGATTTTGAGTACGAAGTCATGAATTAATTGTTTGCAGAGCCTGGATTGCAAGAAGAGTTCAACTAGACCAAAATCTAGACCTGCAGCTCTTCTATAGAGATTGCGAACAAGCAGAGAACTGGATGTCTGACAGAGAGGCTTTCCTAGCTGCCGAAGAAGTAGATTCTAAGGGAGATAACGTGGAAGCACTCATCAAGAAACACGAAGACTTTGACAAGGCTATCAATGCACATGTAAGATTTCTTTAACCTTTTTCAGAACAATTTCTAATTTATTTTTACAGGAGGATAAGATAGCTGCCCTCCAGACTTTAGCTGACCAGCTAATCGGAAACGAACACTACGCTTCGAAACCAATTGACGACAAACGCAAACAAGTGTTGGATCGCTGGCGTCACCTTAAAGACGCTCTCATCGAAAAACGATCGAAATTGGGAGAATCCCAAACATTGCAACAATTCTCACGAGATGCCGACGAAATCGAGAACTGGATCGCCGAAAAACTTCAACTTGCCACTGAAGAAAGCTACAAAGACCCCGCCAACATCCAATCCAAACACCAGAAACACCAAGCCTTCGAAGCCGAGCTTGCTGCTAATGCCGACAGAATCCAAACAGTTCTGGCCAACGGCTCCAGCCTCATCGACAAACACCAATGTGCCGGCTCTGAAGATGCTGTCCAAGCCAGACTCGCCTCCATCGCCGACCAATGGGAGTATCTCACACAGAAAACAACCGAAAAGTCGCTCAAACTCAAGGAAGCCAACAAGCAAAGAACTTACATTGCTGCTGTCAAAGACTTGGACTTCTGGTTGGGTGAAGTTGAGAGTTTACTTACCAGTGAAGATGCTGGAAAAGATTTAGCCAGCGTACAAAACCTGATGAAAAAACACCAGTTAGTTGAAGCGGATATTCAAGCTCATGAAGACAGAATTAAAGACATGAACGACCAAGCTGATTCTTTGATCGAATCTGGTCAGTTTGATACCGCGTCTATTCAAGAAAAACGTCAATCCATCAATGAGCGCTACGAACGCATCAAGAACCTCGCAGCTCATCGGCAGGCGCGCCTCAACGAAGCCAATACTCTACATCAGTTCTTCCGTGACATTGCTGACGAAGAATCCTGGATCAAAGAGAAAAAACTTCTAGTAGGTTCTGACGATTACGGTAGAGATTTGACCGGTGTGCAAAACTTAAAGAAAAAGCATAAGAGGCTGGAAGCTGAACTTGGAAGTCATGAGCCGGCCATTCAAGCCGTACAAGAAGCTGGAGAAAAACTTATGGATGTTTCCAATTTGGGCGTTCCAGAAATCGAACAACGATTAAAAGCGTTGAACCTTGCCTGGGCGGAATTGAAACAACTGGCTGCTACCAGAGGCCAAAAACTAGACGAATCTTTGACTTATCAACAGTTCTTGGCTAAAGTGGAAGAAGAGGAAGCTTGGATCAGCGAGAAGCAACAATTACTCTCCGTAGAAGATTACGGAGATACGATGGCTGCTGTCCAAGGCTTACTGAAGAAACATGATGTGTTTGAAACTGACTTCTCTGCTCATAGCGAACGGTAAGAACAACTAAATACGTTTAATTTCTTGCTTCTTATTTGTTTTCCTTTCCAGTTGCAAAGACATTTGCGAGGCAGGCAAGAAACTAGTAGCGGAAGGCAACCATCATTCCGATTCCATTTCCCAGCGCTGTGCACAACTTCAAACAAAACTAGACAACCTTAGTTCCTTAGCCAGTCGCCGTAAAGCAAAACTCATGGACAACTCCGCGTATCTGCAATTCATGTGGAAAGCGGATGTCGTCGAATCTTGGATCGCAGATAAGGAAACTCATGTGCGCTCAGAAGAATTTGGAAGGGATTTGTCTACCGTTCAAACTCTTCTCACAAAACAGGAGACGTTTGATGCTGGTTTGCACGCTTTTGATCATGAAGGAATACAGAATATTACAACTCTGAAGGGACAGTTGATTGAAAGCAATCACGATCAAAGCCCAGCGATTCTTAAACGCCACGCCGATGTTATAACTCGTTGGCAGAAACTGTTAGCAGATTCCGATGCTCGAAAACAGCGCCTGTTACGCATGCAAGAACAATTCAGACAGATCGAAGAGTTGTATCTTACATTCGCAAAGAAAGCCTCTGCTTTCAATTCGTGGTTTGAAAACGCAGAAGAAGACCTTACAGACCCAGTTCGCTGCAACTCCATCGAGGAGATTCGCGCCCTCAAAGAAGCCCATGCACAGTTCCGAGCATCGCTCAGCTCCGCTAAAGCTGACTTCGAAGCTTTAGCAGCATTAGACCAACAAATCAAGAGCTTTAACGTTGGAGCCAACCCATATACTTGGTTTAACATGGAAGCTCTAGAAGAGACCTGGAGGAATTTGCAGAAGATCATCGGTGAACGCGATGTGGAGCTGACGAAAGAAGCGCAAAGACAAGAAGAGAATGATAAGTTGAGGAAGGAATTCGCCAAACACGCAAACTCCTTCCACTCTTGGCTCACCGAAACCAGGTCAGTAAATTATTATTTTCTTATTGATTATTGTTAAATTATATATTTTTCTTTTCATGAAATGGTGACAGATATCGAATATTGGGATGGGACGGGTAAATTTTGTGTTGTTTTTAACAGTGTTCATGTCTTTTAAATTAATAATTACTAAATACGAATAATAGTTTCTTTCGTATTTATTTAAATAATATAAAAATACTGACAAAACATTTTTATTATTGCTTTTATTTTACACAACTAAAACCATCAGAAATACCGGTTCATGTTCGGTTCTCGGTTTTAATGTTTTATTATTTATAATATAATATAAAATTAAATCGTGTGTGTTTTATATTAATTTGCAATATTTTAACTTTAATATGAATTAACAATTCGAATGTTTTTCCTTGTTTTTATTTTACAGAAATTACATTTATTTTTATTAACAACTTTATCTATTAAACTAATTATTTCTAACAAATATTTGTCCCTTTCACCTTTAGATCGTCAATGATGGAAGGTTCAGGATCTCTGGAACAACAGCTTGAAGCGACGAAGCGCAAGGCAGCAGAAGTCCGCGCCTGCCGCACAGAGCTCAAGAAAATCGAAGACCTGGGTGCCATCCTCGAAGAGCACCTCATCTTAGACAACCGCTACACGGAGCACTCCACTGTGGGGCTGGCCCAACAGTGGGATCAGCTGGACCAGCTTGGCATGAGAATGCAGCACAACTTAGAGCAGCAAATTCAAGCCAGGAACCAGTCAGGAGTTAGCGAGGACTCGCTGAAGGAGTTCTCCATGATGTTCAAGCACTTCGACAAGGACAAGAGCGGAAAGTTAAACCACCAAGAATTCAAGAGTTGTTTGAGAGCTTTGGGTTACGATCTACCTATGGTGGAAGAGGGACAACCTGATCCAGAATTCGAAGCCATTTTGGGTAAGAAAAAAATGGTTATAAAGTGTTACAAATGTTTAATTTTTCTTTGTTTAGATGTGGTAGATCCGAATCGCGACGGATACGTTTCACTGCAAGAATACATGGCATTTATGATCAGTAAAGAAACTGAGAATGTTCAGAGCTCGGAAGAAATTGAAAACGCGTTCCGAGCTATCACAGCGGGCGACAGACCGTACGTTACCAAAGAAGAACTTTACGCCAATCTCACCAAAGAAATGGCGGACTTCTGTGTGGCGAGGATGAAACCCTACGTCGAGCCCAAGACCGAGCGGCCCATCGCAGGGGCGCTCGACTACATCGAGTTCACCAGGACCCTCTTCCAGAATAATTAAGGACGCTGCCGGTATAAACTTAGGATATAATGATTTGTTTAACATCTTTCATGCCCTTGGTCGTTATATCTGATGTTTATATTGATATAGTTGTAGCATGCCTATGTATTCACGTTTCAATATTTAAAGAGTTTTATTTAATATTTATATTTTTATAGTTTAAAGCAGCGGTATCTGTGGGTTTTGTTGCAATAAAACAGCTTTAGATTTTACAGCACTTTATTATAAAGTTCAGAGCTTTACATATTTATGTAACTAGCATCAATAAATATATATTCAATTTATAATATTGTTTTATTTAATTTTTAAAATAAGGGTCGACATCAAGAATCTCTAACAAGTTAAGTATTATTGTTTTTCATTAGATTGAGTGATGTCCACCGATTCTATTTGGTGTTTTTGGGTATTGTAGCGTTGGTTACTTAACTCTGCACGCTGAATTTCTCGGCGAAACAATTCACAAATTTTCCAATCACACTTCCTGCAATTGAACAAATAAAATATATTATATAAAAAACAATGAACTTAAAATTTACCTGATTCATAGAAACTCAATTAGCGATGGTCAGCTTCACTGGACGTTTCTTAGAACACAATAAACAACTATCAACATCTATTGAAAAAAACCCCGCTCTTACGTCAAATTACATTACAAAAATAGAGCAACTATTAAACCGCACTATTTTTTATTGCCGCTACATTAAATTTGATGGATTATAACCATTACAGATTTAATAATCAGTCATACACCTTTATAATACAAAATGTAATTAACAACAAAAATTTCATAGATTGTTTTCTTCATATTCAGAGTTGTTTAGAAATAGTTAATAAGATAAAAATTAAGAAGTTTTCAGAAATATGAATTATAATTAATACACTTTCCTTAATGATTTTGAGTGCTTGTAATATATATGAATGTTATATATAACTGCATAATCAATTAAATGTAATTAATAAGGTAGGGAATCATTTTATTACGAAAAAATACATAATCCTATATGAATATAACGTGTGATATACCTATATTTTCTACAACAGTTCTGAGTTTAATAATTTAATAAAAAAAGTCGTAATGATATTAATTTTGTAGATATCAGGCGTTTCCGAATTCAATGGTAGTCCTGCCAGTTCTAAAAATGTAAACAATTGGCTTCTCTAATTGCAAAATCCGTCCCTGAGCGCGAATAAAGAGCGTGAAAACCTCTCAAAACGAACTTGACATTGGGGCCAGCGCAAAAAAAGTCATGAAAAAGTGAATTACCCAACAGTTGTATAAAAGCTGATGAAGAGCCGATGTTCCATCAGTTTCTCTTCAGTACCTGTGGCACAGCACATCTAGAGTAGTGCGGGAATCGGAATATATATATCATCATGAAGTGGATTTTGCTAACTGCCCTTTGCGCTTATTTCTTTGTGGTCACTTCTACGGCTGAACAACCCGTCAAAGATGGTGAGATTTTAATTATTCTTTCAACTAAAATATTATACAATTTTATAGTGCTGTAAAATATATTACAATTTGTTTATGTTGTGATACATAATTAATTTTTTTCGAAAAAAAAATAATAACTTAATAACTGTTTTTTATGTAAAACTAATAACTTTTTATTAGAAATAATTTTTTAAATACAAAAAGTTAATGGAAAATACACAAAGAATGCGTGTAATTGTAGCCAAATCTTGGAAACAATTAACACAAACAAATCATGAGTAATATTGTATCATCATTTATATAATATTCGCGCATTTTCTCAATTTGATTTGGCCATGAATTTTTTCATACATATGGAATGATATTGTTCCTTTTTTTATAGCTGTTATATACTTAATCTTGTCTCCATCGGATAACCATTTGCGAGTCCGTCGCTCGTCTGCGGAAGCAGAAGCCGAGAGCGAAGCCTCTGCAGAGTCAGCCCCGATGATCCACGGTCATGGGCATCGCCGAGGCCACCACCACGGGCACCACTATCCTGGAGGATACCTCGGCTTCGGAGGCAACGGAGGAGGCTCGCAATCCTGGAGCAATTCGGAAAGTCAAGCCTGGAGCAACGGCGGCCTCAGCAACGCACAGTCGCACTCTCAAAGCGGCGCCAATGGTTGGGGAGGCCTCGGAGGATCGGGAAGCCAAGCCTCCAGCTCTTCTGAAGCTCACGCGGGAGGAATGGGCGGAATGGGGATGTTGGGCCATGGAGGAAGTGGAGCTAGTGCTGAGTCGGAGAGTTCGGCTTCCGCTGAAGGTGGAGGCTTCGGGTATTACTGATAAAATTATTTAGTATTAATGATTTATGAATTGAGGCCGAACTACATTGATGATTTTGTACTGTATGTTTGTATATTAGTGCCACAATGAATTTAATTTAAACAAATATATGTTCACTCATTTTAACTGAATAAATATGTATATATGTAAGGCAAACATATAATTTCTTTATTGGTTACTACAGTTTCTACAAAGTATTTATCGTCTTACAAAGAACTCAAAATGTATGATATCCTTCAAAACTTCTAACTCGACTTCTACACATTACTTACCTCCAATAAATAAAAAGGAGCCTAGATACTTCCCAAATTTGATCTAAAATATTTGTTTTATTTATATTTTCATACATAACAAATCTAAATTATATGTAAAAATTAAATAATTTTTCCAAAATTATCAAATATGTTTTTCTAGAACTTTTACGAAATACCAAGAGTAATATGTATGAAAAAACTAATATTAAAAGTTGTTATCAGCCCTAAATATTGTACATATTTCAATCAAAATAACTGTATTAATTGCAGTGAGTGTCATTAAATAAAGATATTTTAAAAACTAGAAATCCTACAACATTTTCCTTTTAATTCTTGTTAAATTTTACATCTAAAACACATGTCTTCAAGGGTGAAAAATTAGTTGTTTTTGAGCTGCTGTAAGGTGTAGACGTGTTTTTGGTGAACTGAAATGATGAGTGCTGAATGCCAAATTCTGTTTAACAGTCGTAATGATTAATAATTGTACAAGTATTATTATTAAAAATGTACTATGTTTGCAGTGTATTTTAGAAAACTTAAAAGGTTATAAGTTTGTGTCGTGTCTGGTGTCTGTAACTGTCAAGACGACTATGAGCTTCTTCAGGTCCACGTATCCGAATAAGATGGTTTCTTGGTGAGTGGAAAATCTTTATTTTTGAATTACATGGTTTTATGGTTATTTATATATTTTTTTCTTAATTTTAAAACATTTGTAATTTGTAAAAACTTTGATTGGGATTAGTTACGTACTTGTATTGCGGGGAACGTATGCAACAAGTGTTGATGTTTCCATAATTTACAATAGTTGCTTAAATCCACCTTACTTTATTCACAAATTATTACATACTATCTAATAGGTTTTATTGTTGTTCATCATTAATTTTGATGCATTTTTGAATATTGTATTTGATGATATTGAGCGGTTATGTGACCCACAATATAGTTATGTTTCGAGTGGTATGTGCAACAGGTGTTAGAACCATTCATTCAATCATTTTTATCTTCCAATACTTTTGTAAGGAAGATACAGGGTTCAAGTTTAATATAATCCGATATTAATATTTCTGCAGAGAAGTCTGCGGGGGTGTGTGATATTTACGAGTTAAATAAACAAAAACATTTTATTTTAACTGTTAACAGAAAGGACTCAGTTGTTATTTTTAAAAATAATTATATTAGCTTTTTCTTACAGCGGCACTATCGAAACGTCAAAAGGCTAAAATACATCACGAATCCCGAGCAAATTAGAATTTTTATTGAATTTATAATAACTTTTTCTCATTTATTTGTCTTAAAATGGAGAAGATAATATGAAAGATATTTATATACGAATTTTTATATATTCTTTTGAACAAAAAATAATAAAGAAACAAAATGAGAAGAGCTCATTAATTAAAAAAATAATAGCAGGAGGGAAGGTGTACAGTACACAATTTTTCATATTGTATTAAAGTATGTAATCATTTATTCCATATTTACAATAATATATAATTTAATAAAAAATCAAAGTGGCGAGCATTTGGTAGGAAAATATAATAGTTCCATGGTCGGGATATTTGCGTTGTGAATAATAATAAATTTCTATATTCAAAACGTTGAAATATCCACAAATATGTAAAATATATAGAAATAAATAAACTTCGCGTATTACATATAAGACCAGTGGCGTAACTAGAGTTTTGGGAAAAGGGGGCAAATAAAAATACATGCATTTTTGAGGGCAATGTTTTTTTGCTCTGGTTACGCCACTGTATAAGACAGTCCGATGTTTTTCGCAGATTATGTTTTGTTAGTCTGATGATGTACTCTTTTATGTGCACTTAAATTCCCTGACGTTGTGAACGCCCTTGTACACCCACTTTCCGTACATATATAAGGTTTTTCTCCACTATGCACTCTTCTGTGTACTGTGAGGTGTATATTTTTGGCGAACGCTCTTCCACAGTCTGGGCATGGGTACGGCTTTTCTCCAGTATGAACTCGCTGATGGATGCGGAGGAGACGTGGATGAATGAATCTGGATGGACAGGCTCCACAGAGATACGGTTTTTCACCTGACAAAAAAAAATTGAATTGGGGAAGACATATTTTGAATATTTGCACCTGTATGTGTTTTCATATGAGTTCCTAAGTTACTTTGGGTGGTGTATCTCTTCCCACAAATTTTGCATACATGTGATTTATTTCCCGTATGAATTTTTCTGTGGATATTCAAACTACTTGCTTTAGCAAATTTCTTTTGGCATATTTCGCACTGATAGTTTTTTTCTGTGCTGTGTGTGGCCAAATGGTCTTCCATTCTATATCCCTGGAAAAACATATATTTCAGTTGTTTTGTACATATATTTTTTTGTTTCTGTACTTTACAAAAAGTTTTTCCGCATATATTACAAAGATTGGGTCTGGTGTTTGAATGAGTTAAAACATGGCGTTGATGTGCAGAGAGATGTGAACTTTTCTTGTCACAATATGGACATGTGTAAGGTTTTTCTTTCGTGTGTAGTCGAATATGTTCTTTGAGGTGACTATTTGTGTAGAACTTTTTTCCGCAAAACTCATATTTGCATTCATATGGTCTATCATTTGTGTGTTTTCTTTGATGTACTTTAAGATGTCCTGAATTTTTGAAAGATTTTCCACATACATCACAATTATAAGTGTGTGTTTCGCCAGATTTTAAATGACTTTTTTCATGGCGTATTAAACTTTGTGTATTCAATAAAATTTTAGAACAATGTTTACATTTTAACTCCTCTTTGCTGTTTATGTTTGAGCTAATATCTATCTCATTGGGTTGGTCTGTGTATTCCAGTTCTAATATCTGCTTCACAACTACATCAACATCATCTGTTTCATTTTGCCATTCAGAACTTTTTTCTTCAAAGTTATAAGTGATTAATTTCTGTTTGTCTGTATTACACATTACACATTTATCAAATCCAGATGCTACATATATTAAACAACTATCGTTTTTGAATTGCCAGTTCTCACAGATTTTTAAATCATGTACAGAGAATATCAATTCGCATACATCATTTACAGTTGATATAATTGGATTGATTTGAGGAATTGAAACGCATTTGTGATGAAGAAATATTTGTGCTTCAATTTTTTTGGAGATATCATCATGTTGAATGATGATGGCTTTGTCTATTTTTAGGTTAGAATCATTAAAATTAATGTGGATAACTGCGATGTACTCATACTTTGGATGTACATGAACTCCCCATAAACTAGACGGCAGGTTTAATAAATTTAAATTATTTAAAATGTTGTTTAAACCCTTAAAATCGCTATTTTCTTCCATAATATTAACTAAAATTTTTATTTTATATTTAAACTTTGTTTTAAATCATACAACCAAGTACACACATATTTATTAGTTTTTAGTACACTTTCAACAAATTTGAATTAGGTTACCAAGAAATGAAACGTCAAATGCATAAATTTTATTTAAAATAACGCCATCCGTGGTAAATCGCTGAAGTTTCATACATATAGTTCATTCTAGTTACTGTGTTTCTATGTATTTCTTGTATGGTGATGACAGATCTAGTTGGGTTAGGCTGCACTGTATATTTTGAACTTCGGCGTTTTACCACAGATGGCGGTAGTCATATTTGTGTAAAGCTAAGGGCGGTTTATTTTGAAATATTGGGTAATTAATTTATTTTTATAACAGAAAATTCTGAACAAAACGTGAACATAAATCTGTTTCTTTCATATATTTTAAATTTAACTTTCCAGTACCAGCCATGAATAGGGAAAAAGTTAAAAATATTTGGGTCCAACGTCCCATTTGTTTGAACATAAATTCCCTGAAAATATGTATTTATAATTGAGTTCAATAGTTAAATATAGATATATTACTGGTTTAAAAGGACATATAAATGGTGGTTGAAATGCTCTTATATATGTACTCCATGCCATTCCTTTCAAAGCTATAAATCCACATGTATCTGTTGGTTTTATTGTTGTGTATGGTTCACAAGTATCTGGACTGTCCTTTTTTACACAGCGTACTACAATAGCTGCAATCTACAATTTAATGAAGTAGAATAAAAAAATATAGAATAAATTGCGTTTATAAAAGTTCAGTAGTTTGCCACTGATGGCCTCAGTGGTATTACTTTTTAATTTTATTTAACATTCGAGTCTATAGATGGCTTTCTAAGTATTGTTTCGTGATAAATAATATGAAATTACATTATAAACACTTGCTGTAAGGAATACTGATAAAATAATGAAATTCATGAAATTTTCATAAAAAATGTAGAAGATAAAACTTACACTGGCTGTTTTTACAAGTCGTGTAATATTACACTTGGCATTAATACTAGAATAGGTAGGATTAGAATTATCAACGTAACAGTACTCAAATTTCACTGGCGAATTTCTGTCTTCTTCACACACATCATGCCTGTAAAACCTAGCGTACTAAAAAACAATTACATCCCTTTTTTAAAAACATATTACAACAGTTACCTGTTTGTTTTGAATTCCTAGACAACTGGTTATGAAAAAAAGTATCACTGCAAATTTTGTTTTCATTGTCACAGCAATAATTTTATTATTTTTGGGAAGGGAATTATATTTATATAGAGTTATTAAGATAAATATGTAGATTAAAAATTATTTAAATGGGTAAATGGTTTGTATAGGATACGGAAATGCAGTTTCTATTATATTTTAATATTGTTTTTTCTGTACAAGTTTTGTATAGAAATTAAACAATAGGGAGTGTTTGTTATAATATGTGATAAATTTATATGATTTAATACGTAAATATTGGTATGCATGTACATCTAAAAAAATTATCGAATTTTATATTTGAATATTTAAATACAGGATTTTTGATAAAATCTCAAAATTATTATTGCCTTGAAGTTTTTTTTTAAGTGAATTTGGAAAATTTGTTAAATATAGTTTTTTTTATTTTCATGGAGAATATATAAGTACACTTAATTTATTTTTCATTCATCTTTAGATTGTTGACCATTTAACAAAATATTTTAGTTGTTTCAATATAATAGTACATTATATTATAAGTGACTGAAATAAGTTTTTCTACAACATGACATTTCTAACCAACAGTAATGTTTCCCAGGCAACGTAAAGTATTTTGCGACCTAGGGTGACAAACTTTTTGCTTTACAAGATTGCCTAAATTTATTATATAAATGTAATGAAAAGTGATTCTTTGTAAGAATCTGTCAATTAACTGTCTCTATAGCTTGTGTACTTTGGAAGGCGGAGTTATCTGAAACGTGTGACGTCAAAATTATGTGTCCATGTAGAAATATGACATTTTAAGGTTTATGATCATAGGAAACAATTGATTCTTGTATCAATATCAGTAAATAAAAGTTTAAAATAAAATAAATTTATTAGTCTTCCAATATATCATCAAGTACATCTCTTACAAAAATAAAGATATTCTGTCCTTCGCTCGTTTGTGTGTTCGGAGAAGTCTTCTAGGAGTTTACTTGCCGAAGATGCCTAAATTTATTATATAAATGTAATGAAAAGTGATCTTTTGTATGAATCTATCCATTAACAGTCACTACTAGCTTGTTTACTTTGAAAGGCGGAGTTATCTAAAGCGTGTGACGTAACAATTATGTGTCCATTGTAGAGTAGAAATATGACATTTTAAGGTTTATAATCATAGGAAACAATTGGTTCTTATATCAATATCAATAAATAAAAGTTTAAAATAAAATAAATTTATTAGTCTTCCAATATATCATCAAGTACATCTCTTACAAAAATAAAGTTATTCTGTCCTTGGCTCGTTTATCTTCGTAGTCCCCAGGATTACTTGCCGAAGATGATCTTCCTGCTGGCGCCGAAGTTCTGGCCCGCTTGTGTGGCGCCGCGGTTCTGGCCGGCCTGGAGCCCGATGATGCCTTCTCCTGCGCGCAGCTGCTCGTCGGTCCACTCCCTGCGGTGCTCCTCGGAGGGACGGGGACCCAGCCAGGGACCGCGCCACTCTGGGTGTCTGTAGGCCTGGGGAAATGCGCCATAATTACAGATTAATAGCAAAATGACAATGGGGAAGTTTAGCGTGGTTGAAATTACATGTGAATTATCTTTTAGTCATAAGTATATGAATAATTATAACTTAAAATGTAATTGAAAGTTTAAATTATGCTGCCAATGATTTATAATTAATTATTTATCTTCGAGCCACTCTGACGTCACAAGTGAGGTATGCGCTTGCGCAGAAGAGATGGTGAAACCTGACTTTTTGAACGTAGGTTGTATTTTGAGGCAATACACCACACGCTTCTCCGTTGCCATGGGAACCCAGCGTGCGCTTGTTAAGATAGACGATACGTTCTCCGCGAGCCAAACTGACGTCATTTTTGTATAAAATTTCATTTTTTGAGAAATCTAGGCACCTTTGGGAGAAATAAAATGTAGAATTTTGAGGGCAATCTTGATAAAATGAAAAAATTAAAAAAATAAGCTAAACTTCCCCATTTGAAGAAGAGTTCAAATTTTTTAATGTTTTACTATTTCGTTTGATTTATGGATATATTTCCCATTTTCGAGATATGGGCATTGTCAGAAATTGGAAGTTTATAGAAGTATTTAAAAATTTAATTTTGTCTGTATAAATTATCTCTTCAAACAAGAAACATGATGGTATTTGAGTAAAATGTTTTTAAACAAATGCTTCTCATTAGTTTTTACACAATTATTTTGGACAAATGTAAAGAAGACAAATTTGTAGTTGGTACTATTTATTACTTTACTAATAATATGTCAATTCTTTCAGTGTATTGTGTGATCGTGGAATGATCGAAATAGTTAAGTGATGGTCGTAGAAAAAGTATAGTACATAATTCGAGATGTAAAACTTTGCGGCTCTTGTGTAACTTTTTCACTTTGCACACAAGTGTAAACTACTATTGTATGTGAGTTTTCTTAATAAAAAATTCAACATACTATTATTAATATAAATAAGAATGATAAAATTGCTGAATTAATAATTGTAAATTTAAATTAAAAATAATAAATTCACGATCATAATAATAGTTGTTTATAAAAATTTATAAACTCTTACTAAAAATTCTATGTACTCAATAATTGTTATTGTTTATGTAAGAAAAGAAATTATATTTTATAATCATGATTTACCTTTTATAAAATGTAAACTAAAAATAATAAATTCACGACTATAACAATAAATTAAAAAAAAATTATAAACACTTACTAAAAATTCTACATACTTAATAAAAGCTATTTTTAGATAAAACAATAAAATTATAATTTATAATCTATGCTGTATTGTTATCCACGTGTATAAAATTCACTTTCTTGTCTAGAGCAGATTTTAAAAAGAAAAAATAGGAAAAACCGATTTTAAATTAAATTATTAGGTATTTAAGAACACAAGTAGTGTGAGTTGTTTTGGAAATCTATTAAATTTGAAAATTGAAGTACGTTGTCTACCCTCGTTGTTAAATTATTAAACCAAGTATTTCTTATATTTATTTAATAACTGTTTGTATTTAAAATTTATGGCTGAATTTATTTTAATAATTTAATCTCTTCTCAATTTACAAATTGAAATTAGAAGACGGCATTTAGAATGCATTATTATTTGAATATTTTACTCTAGATTTAAAAGTATATAATTAGGAAACATTTTGAAAGAAAATTTCTGGTACTGCCCTTAACATCATATGTCAAAAAAAACTACCTGCCTAAAAGTACCAATACCGCAAGTCCCACAAAACTTTATAAGAGCCAATCGGCTTATCCGAAAGTGAATTTGATATACCTAAACTTCTATGTCATTTATAAATAGAAGAAACAGAAGCGGACCGAGATTAGAACCTTGCGGAACCCCAGAAGAAGCTTACCGTTCTGCCAATAGCGAAGATGCACTGCGTGACAAGCGCAATATTCTTATAATCCCACAAATCGGTTGTCTGGAAGAGATCAACATCAGGCACTCCGTACTTGACGCAGGCCTTGTGGAACTGGCTGAGGTTGTCCATCATCTTGTAGTCGCCGCCGGAGGTGTTGAGCTTGGAGATGATGCCGGGCATGAGGCGGTTCATCAGCTTGCACAGCAGGATGCCGTCCCGGAGGTTGTCCTCGAAGGAGCGACCGGGGTTGAACCTCTCGCCGGTTACGGCTTCGATCCATGCTTGGGCTTCGCGTTCCTGGTCGGGGTCGCGTTTGCCGGCGATCTGAAACAAAACAGAATTTACTGAACTTACTTAATTGTAATTTATTAATGGGTGATTTTCTCAGAGGTTATTCATTCTGGTTTTAGTTAGTACATAACTACATATGAGGGCATGTAACCGAAAAAATACTGGTTAACGGTTAACACGTTAACAGTTAACAGATTCAGGGTGAATTTAATATTAGAAAATACAAGTATGATAACAGAATTGTTTTTTTTAATGTTGCTCTAAAATTTGAAGAATTTTATTGAGGCACAATATATGTACCTCACCTCAGTATTTTATCATTTTAGAGACTAAAAAACCAAAAAAATCATGCGCTAAGAATAGGTTTTGGTCTGTCAGGCCACCGAGAATTAAACTACATTCACAGATATGCGTTGCGAGGTACAAACGTTAGACCACGGAGCATAATGTGTATTCAAACACTGAGGCACAAACGATGTATCTCAGAGCATACGGGGATATTTTAGTGAGACACATAAGATGTACCTCATGGCAGTTAACGTGTTAACCCATATTGAGAACGTTATATAAAAATTTAAAAAATAATATTATGGACCAATGAAAAGATATTATGTTTCTTGCTTGCGGTTTTGTTAACCGGTTACATGCCCTGACATATATTGTAAAAAGAATGTAATTCGAAACTTCTGGCGATCTACTTTGCAACTATTGGTTGGTTTTATAACTCTCTGTAAAAATTTCTAGACTTAAGTAAATATTGATGCGATGATTTTAAAACCTGCAATCCTATTACGCCTTTTCGATTTTATTCTGTCGCTTTATTATCTATATTTTATTTATTTTCAAAACCTATATCCACATATAAAACTAAACTATAGTATTAAACCAAAAATTGTGTTGACAAATGCGAAATATCCCAAAAATATTGATTTTTGTGCCCAAAATTTTGATTTTGGGAAATAGTGTACATTGATAGATCTCGACTCGCTGATTTCAAATTTTCAAACGTAATTTAATTATCTCTTTTAGTTCCTGAGATATTTGCTGTCAAAGTAGCACCTCAAAAAAGTGTGTTTTTAGACTATAACTCTAAAATGGGTAGAGATACAATTTCAACGATTATACCAGTCGATTTTACGGGAAAAATTACATAAAGAAATGTTTTCTCCACATATACGTTCTTTGGAAAGATTAGGTGAAAAATGAGAAAATCGAAAAAACCTAAATTTCAAAATTTCTTTGAAGAACTTTTTTTCTCCATATCTTTTCATTTTCTCGACTTAAGTAAAGATCGATGCGCTGATTTCAAATTTTCAAACCGAATTGAATTATCTCTTCCCGTTCTCGAGATATTTGTGCTCAAAGTTGAGTTTTTGCAATACCTAAAAAAATAGGTTTTTTAGGTATACCCCTTTAAGGGTTAGGTTTACGACTTCGGCGACCTCACCAATCAATTCTACGTGCAAATTTACATAAGTATACCAATTTTTAGATTTTTATTGCAAGGGATACAATTTGTAGAAAGGAAAAACGAAAATGGCCAAAATCGAAAAAAATGCCTGATGAACCCCTTGCGATTTTTTTCGATTTTTGGCCATTTTCAGTTTTTTCCTTCTAAAAATTCTATCTGTTGAGATAAAAATCTAAAAATTGGTACACTTATGTAATTTTGCCCGTAGAATCGAATGGTGAGGTCGCCGAAACCTTATACCTAACCATTTAAGCGGTATACCTAAAAAACCTGATTTTTAGGTATAGTTTTGAACTCAAATATCTCGAGAACGGGAAGAGATAATTGAATTCTGTTTGAAAATTTGGAATCAGCGTATCGATATCTACTTAAGTCTAAAATATGAAAAAATTTTAAGACAAAAAGTTTCGAGGCGAAAATTTGAAATTTAGGTTTTTTCGATTTTGTTATTTTTCACCCAAGCGTTCCAAAGAACGTATATGTGGACAATACATTTCTTTATATAACTTTTCCCGTAGAAACAAATGGTAAAGTAGTTGAGATTGTATCTCCATTCATTTTTGAAATATACTCAAAAAACACACTTTTTTGAGGTGCAACTTTGACAGCAAATATCTCCGAAACGAAAAGAGATAATTAAATTCGGTTTGTAAATTTGATATCAGCATAGCTAATTCTTTAAAAAATATTACAAATAAATTTTTGTAAAATTTGAAAATTTTCGAGCTAAAATTCGAGTAAATTGCCATTTAAATCAAATGATTTAAATCAGGCCAACCCTGGTTGAGAAAACTGTTCTATACTACATAAAAATTTTAATATATAATTCCTAATGTTTGATTTTTTCTTATATTTGTTTCACATTACATCACCTAAAAGTTTATTTTTGATATGTTTATTAAATTCAGATTGTGGTCATAAGTAAAATATTCCTTGCTAGTTATGCCAATTTGCTTTTTTGTATAAGGTGTTTTTGTTTTAATATATATTATCTCTTTAGAACGTATAGTTTATTGAAAATTTGTAGTGAAAGGATATTAAATAAATATTAGAAGTTATTTTAATTAGAGGGCGTTTTACAACTTTCTGTAATGAATTACAAAAACATGGTTTATGGCTGTGTTCATCCGAATTTTAACTGTGTTCATAAAAGTTCACTCGTTCTTCAATTCAAATTAGTGTTCAGTTGTGTTTAAATATTGTTTTTTTAGGGACGTATAATGTTTGTAAGATACCTTTTTTATGGATTAAAAGTGTGCACGATAAAAGGTGTGCAAGATTAAATGTTTGAAAGGTTCAATGTCAAGCAATATAACATGTGTGGAGGATTAAATGTATACTCCCCGTTTTTTATTGCTTAAAAGTTTCTTGTCTTGTTTCCTTTGATTTGATTTCTATTTATTTTTGTTCCCCATAACATAATTAATTCCCGTCCATTATCTAATTTTTATTTAAAGCCACCATTAATAAAAATTCGAGCATCGGCTATGTTTGGCGGGCGTCCAGCGACGTCACAGTGCGCCACGACGCTCACTTGTCCGTGCGATGCGCCGCTGTTCCATCGCCGGCTATTATAGGAAAGCATAAATCCTCAATTCTCACAGAACTGGGAATTTTTAAACTCTGGAATTTAAATGGAGGCGATGCAGTATATTGCAGCTGTTGCCTTCACTATGAAACTTCAGGTTTCATCGTATTCAAAATATTTTATTGGGATTGAAATAGAAGAAAGTTATTATAAGATATTTTTATAAATATTTATTCGAAGCACGCACGTATACACAAACAGTTTATTGCATATAAAAACCCAAACATAAACAGTAAAATAATTTTTTTTTTGCAACTAAAATAAATATTGGTTTATATTTTTTTAATGTGTTTATATTGTATATAAATGGTCACACATCTTAGTATTAATTCCACATATCTCAGCTGACATTCATATCACGTATTCCCATATTTTTTTACAATAATTTTAAGTGAAAGTATTCAAAAAAGTACATTTAACAAGGTTAATTTATGTAAATAAATATTTCGATAAACAAATTGTTACTTTGTATCCTTTTAGATTTTAATGCTTTAAACTTTGGTAACATTAGATAATCTATAATCTTTTGTTTAAAATTAAACTTTTAGATTTATTGGTGTTACTTAATTAATAAGTATGTATATAAATATGCTTATGGATTGTACTGGTATACCTTGTCGCAAAATATTGTAAAAACATTTTGACTCATTAATCCATGGCAAACCACAAACAAGTTAATGGTCCAGAACCGAAAGGAGTCAGATTAAATGAAATTTTAAACTCTGCATAAATATTTACCTACTAGGGCTGTTAACAATATTCGAGTATTCGAGTATCCAAAAAAAAATTTGGCGAATATTCGTAATTTGCTATCCGAATAACTAGGATATACGAATAATTCGGTTATTCGATTAAATCCGATTATTAGAAATTCGGGTATGTAAAATTACAAATAAATCAAGATAATTAAAATATTAAATTTATAATCCAATGGCTAACCAAACGAAAATGAAAATAAAAAAAAATGTTAAAAATAATAAAATGTTATTTGTTGTTTAATTAATGTAATCTTTATCATAATTTACTTGTAATTGAATAATAATACTAATTAGATATAATAAGACATATGATTCACATATTCGGTTATCTGAATATTCGATTATCACAATATCGAATAATCGATATTTATTAAATATATGTAAGTAAGTAAATATTAGTTTAGTATCAGGGTATGTAACCAAATAAAATACTGGTTTTTAAAAACCTTTAAAATCTGGTTTAAACCGGTTAACATATCAGTTAAAAAAAGTTAATGAAAAAAAAAGTTATAAAACTTTAATTAAAAATAATATAAAATTACCATCTGAAAAAAATATAACAAATAAAAGAACGCAATTTAATTAATGAATATTTACAAAAATTCTGGTAATACTTCAGAAAAACGCAGGTCCCTTTTAAATTGTAAACTTACCTAATGCTAACAAAGAGACTACTTTCTTTTCTGACTCTCCAATAAAATGTAAATTGTAAAAACTATCATGACCCATATTCAAATACAAATTGATAATACATATATTAAAATTTTTTCGCGCTAAATGGTATTAAAATAAATGTTCGCTAAAACCGGTTTATTTTTTTTTGTTAACGGTTACCGGTTTTTATTAACCGTTTTTTTAACCGGTTACATGCCCTTGATTAGTATAGCATGTAAGGTAGGATATGATTGAAATATTCCAATGAGTATTGCTTCCACCCCCGTGTTAGTGTGCGTGTGTGTGTGTATGAATGAAGCTCATCAGGTAGTGTGACGTCATACGCCGACGCCCCAGCGTCGCTGAAAAGCGCGGGGCGTCCACCGGCCGTCTCAGTCGCATCTTCACATCCGTTACATACAAAACACTCCTCTAAAACTTAACCATGGCGGTAAGACATACAAACTCTGCTTCTCATAACATCCTTGTACTTTGGATATCTTGTTTTTGGTACTTTGTATATAGAAAAAGTATTCTATTAACATAGTTATATTAGTTTTAAAAAGTTTTCTTTGTTTGTAGTTAGAACATACAAAAATATTTCAGTGATCTAATAACATCCTTATATTATAAGTTCTAGGATGCTTTGTTTGTTTAAGATCCGAAAGGTTATAGAAAAAAATTGTATTAAGTATTAATAATAATAAAGTTTAAACAAAATAAATATATAGCTCAATATTTTGTTAATAGTTTTACCAATAAAGTTTTATTTCGTGTTTTCGTGTTAAAAGAAACTTGAGAAAAACTATATCTCTGATTTGGTTTAAAGTGATCTAATTACATCCTTATATTATACCTTCTAGGATGCTTTGTTTATTTATTATCAGAAAGGATATGGAAAAAATTGTATTAAGTATTAATAATAATCAAGTTAAATCAAAATAAATATATATGTCGCTTAATATTTTGTTTATAGTTTTACGAATAAAGTTTTATTGTGTGTTTTCGTGTAAAAAGACACAGATAATAAAGTCAAGTAATACTATCAAAATTTGAGAAAAACTATATCTACTTATAATTTAGTTCAAAGTATACCGTCTTTAATGTATTTGTATTTAAGTATTTACATATACATTTCTGTTTATTTATGATATTGTTTTTCTTATAATTTTTTTTCTCTTCAAAATATTTATATTTATAGTCAACGACTTATAACAACAACATGATCTACTTGTTGTATTAAATATTTACATATGATAAACAAACATGAATTTTCATTCTGGCACACATATGTACTATAATTAAATTTAAATATTGATAACATATCAGAATCAACAATGTGTAACATTGTTATACAATAAGTGATAGTTGATAGATGGATTTTCCGTTTGCCCTCATAAATTTAAAGTTTATAAATACAACACGCGTATATTTAAAATAATTTTTCGAGTTTATAAGTTTGCCAGTTGGCAATTTTCAAGAGGTCACGAAGAACAGCGTTTGTAGAATTATAGAATAATATAATAAAATTACAACATGTGGAATTAAATTGGCAGAAGATCAGTTTGAAATCAATTTTGATGTTTACAGAAATAAATATTAATTAATAGAAACTAATAAAGTACAATTTTGAAGAACATCTGGACCTAATTTTATTGCATACATAATTATTTCTTTGTTGAAATATTATTTGGTATTATTCCAAAACTTAAATGTGTCTGTACGTAGAGCACAAATTAATTTCGTAATATTTTGCTATAAAATTTGTTAGCCTAGGTGCGGACAATAATAATAAAATTATGATTTAAATAAAAAATATACAAATTATAATTATTTGCTACAAAACTATTAATAATAGCCAAAATATGTTCTGTATATAATAATAATATAATAAATGATATATTATCACTTCTATTGTGATATAACAAAAGAAAAATATAAGTATTTAAATGAGTAACTAAGAGTAAAAATTCTTTGTTACTCTTATTAGTTTTATTCAAATGAGTCGTTTTGGTTTTATGACAGATTTCGTTTTCGTTTATGAAATAAAACAATTAAAAAATGCAGCAACATTGAGATATATTTAAAAATTAAAAAAATCATAATTTTTACCTACTCTATTTGAGGCCCTATACTTTTTATATATATTATATTAATATTTATGTAGATATTTGAAAATCAAATATAAAGATAAATATTTATATTTTATATTTAGCAATGAGTTCTTTAATGGTAGTGGTAGAAATATATAATATATTCTTCTGTCTAGTCTAATTATTTTTTTAAAAAATATAACTTTGGAAGAAACAAGATTTCATGACTATTTTTGTTATGTATATATTTAGTAGAAAGTGTTTTATTTTTGCGTGTTTCCTCATAAGTCAATAACCATTAGAATTTGCGTGTTCAAAGTGTGGCCACATTATAATTAATTCCTGTTTCCTATGCGGATAAGATGGACTATTTTCGCTGATGTTTGGATTTTGTTACGTTCGCTTTGACGTTTACAGCCAAGTCAAACACCGTTCATATGTTCATCTTTAAAATTAGCAGTCTTCCGCGATTGTGGAACATATATACAAATTGCTTGGCTGCGGAAAATACTGCGGCACCTGTTTTCCGACTATGTACCAAATGGAAATTGACAGGATACCCATTTGTCAAAAATTAAATTATAGAAATTAGATAGTCTGCCTACGTATCATACATCTGACTTTACAGTATCATTTTTATCGAAGCGGTTAATCAAAATATACATAATTTGTTTTTGTTACATATATTTTTAATTCAGAAGGAAGATTTTGTTATTCTGGGAAAATTGAGAGTAAATATTATTTCATTTCCTAAAAACAGATTATATAGTTTCAACATATTTTAACTATTCAAATTTATTATTACTCATCGTAAAGACCATATAGTTTTTTGTTTATAAAAATTGTCAAATATGGTTACCAAATTTGAAGATTAAATGTAGTTATGAACATTCAATACAATTTAAATTTTGAGTTATTGTAAGCTCTTAAAACGCTGTTCTAAAAATAATACACTTATATTAAAACATATATTATAGTTTCACATACGCATATAATTCATACAAACAGACACATATGTTGAATGTGGGTGCGTGTATAAATATAATCCTACTTCACCCATATATAAAATTAGACATTTCGAAATCTCATTGCTGCAATAAAAACTAAAACAAATAATCTCTCCGTTCGAATTGCTTTCAATAATTCAATTTGCCTCTTGGAATTGGGATTAAATCCGGACCTGTTGCAGCCCCGCAACAAGGAAACCGAGCAGGAAGTGATGAACTGGATCTCCGCTGTTTTGGGAGAGCCACTTCCGGCCGGCAATTACGAGGACATCTTAAGAGATGGCGTTGTTTTGTGCAACTTGATTAATAAAATCGCACCTGGATCAGTGAAGAAGATCCAAAGCAAAGGAACCAACTTCCAGCTTATGGAGAACATCCAAAGGTGAAGGAAAGCTTACAAGCTTTTGTTGAACTTAACATCATTCATATCCGAAAACTTTTTATAATTTCTAACACAACTAACACATTAAATAACTGGAGCTTATAGATCACTAATTGATTAAAATGGAATAAACGTGATATTTTAGAGAGATACTTGGGAAGAAAAATTATAGTTGTAAAATGTGATCTAAATGATATAATTTTACTTGAGTAAGATTTAGAAACATTTGTTTATAAAGAAATTCAATACTAACTAAATATTTAGATTAATCAAGCTTAAATTAGCTCAAGAAATTAGGATAATAATTCGGCAAATTATTAAAATCATAAATGATTTAAAAGTTACCAGGAAAAATCAGAGCAAACTTATTTAATTGAGTATAATAAATAAATAAAATTTTCGTTAGAAATCTATGGTCTATATATTGCATATATAATATCTACTAAGCTTCTACCGAAGAATTTGAAGATACTTTTGAAGATGGTTTTGCTTATTTACTAAATGTATACACAAGAACTAAGTCTTGAAGAATCTTTACTAATTCTAACAATTTCTCTTCATTCAAATCTCCATTGACCAACTTCTGTAGATACCAGGAAAAATCAGAGTAAATTTATATAATTGAATATAACAAATAAATCAAATTTTCGTTAGAAATCTATGGTCTATGTATTGCATATAATACCTACTAAGCTTCTACCGAAAAATTTGAAGATACCTTTGAAGATGCTCTTGCTTACTTACTAAATGTATACAAAAGGACTAAGTCTTGAAGAATCTTTACTAATTCTAACAATTTTTCTTCATTCAAATCTTCATTGAGCAACTTCTGTAAAAATAGAAATACCTAATAATCTTCTATCGAAGAATTTGAAGATACATTTGAAGATGCTTTTGCTTACTTACTAAATGTATACACAAGAACCAAATCTTGAAGACTATTTACTAATTCTAACAATTTCTCTTCATTCA
The DNA here is from genome assembly GCA_035578165.1 of Stenolophus ochropezus. NCBI lineage: Eukaryota > Metazoa > Arthropoda > Insecta > Coleoptera > Carabidae > Stenolophus > Stenolophus ochropezus. Next base: position 24,053,838 of record JAQOWZ010000005.1, on the reverse strand, counting down.
AATCTTCATTGACCACCTTCTGTAGATTCCAAGCGGCCACTAAGAAATACGGCGTCCCCGAAGAAGAGATCTTCCAAACCGCCGACTTATTCGAGCGTCGCAACATCCCCCAAGTGACCCTGTGCTTGTACGCCTTGGCCAGAATGACACAGAAACACCCCGAGTACACAGGCCCTGCTATGGGGCCCAAGATGGCCGACAAGAACGAACGCACCTTCACCGAAGAGCAACTGAGGGCTAATGAGGGACAACTCAACCTGCAGATGGGGTACAACAAGGGCGCCAGTCAGTCTGGACACGGCGGCTTCGGCAACACCCGACACATGTAAGGGGAGAAGAGACGAAAATGGCGTGTTTCGTATTCATATATATTAATTTATTTTTTCAATTTCAAAACATATGTAAATATACACATACACAATATACTCTGTTTTTCTTTCTATACGTAAATAATTGTACATGTACACACACAAATACACATACATATATACTACATAGAGAAATATATAAATACATATCTTCAGGGCTAATGGACACATATAAAATTAAAATTTTAGTGGCACATACTGGCGAGAACCGGAGTAACTAAGTTTGTAAACATAACCAAATTATAAAATTGAATGATCGTCATTGTTTTGAAAAAAAATTTAAGCTCAATTTTTAAAGTCATACTGGCAAGCATCAAACAACTCGAAAGAGAATTTTTGAGAACTAACGAAACAAATGACAGAAAACCAAACAAGAGAACTGCGGGCTATAGTCAAAGAATAGGTTTATACAGAAGCGACAGCAAGGCAGAGAAACGAGAATTAGAGAGAGATGGGGAATGTGAACAAATTTAAAGGGCTCATTGTTTAAAATCGGAAAGTTTCCTCACATCTTAGTGAGAGATAGGGGAAGGGAACAAATTTAAAGGTCTACACAATCCTTCAAAGTCATAGAACTGAATAGGGGAACATGAAAGATACCGACACGGAGTGTCGCTTCTGTATATAACTATTCTATGCTATAGTGCAGTGAAGGGAACGGTATACCAAGACCATTAGGACAAGATTGATCTAATGGGTCTTTGTCTGTCAATTAGCTTTGTTGTCCTTTACTTTTGAAGCGTGTGACGTCAAAATTATAAGTGTCCATTACCCATTACTATGTGCGTCAATTTACTGTAGAAATATTATTGTGTTTAATTTAAGTTACACATTTTCTGTTTTAATACTATATTTGATAATTTCTAATATACATGTTTCGTGGGAGAAAGACAAAGTATATATCGCGCTACTTTTGATACTATTCCATGCTATGTAGTATACTTGCTTTCTAAGTATTGCATTTAGACAGTTGCACATTGCTATACTGCTTGATACACTCACACACAGCACATTCAATGCACGTACACTGTAACACATACAAATTAACACCTACAAATGTACCTTCAACACTGAACACAAAATGTAACACACAGAACACAAAAGTATGACATGCATTAAATGACATTTACATAAAGAAATACATACACTCGGACAAAACACACATACAAAACATATTAATTTATGGAAACTATAGTATTGTACACAAAGATTATGTATTTTTGACAATAAACATTTTATCCATATATTTTATTAATGAAAGTTGTGGAAAGGATGGAAACCCAAGTGTGTTGCTATAATATAAGAAGAAAAATGTAAAGTCTTAAACACACTGTTCTAAAAAGTAAAGCGGTCGGTTTAGAGTTTAGTAAACTATTCAATAATAATCATCAGATCTGGAAAATTAAAATTGTAGGGGCCACCAGCAAAGACAACGAATAAAAGTATCTTTTGAATGTGAAGAAATATCAAAATTAAAAAAATCAAATACATAAAAGTAACATCAGAACCGAAAACTTGTTGTAGTACTATTCTAAGAAGCTAAAAAAGTAAAGTTTGATTTTTTTAAATTTTGATGTTTTTTCACATTAAAAAGATACTTTTATCCATTGTCTTTTCTGGTGGTCCTTCTAATTTTTAGATATCCTGGTTTGATGATTATTACATAGTCAAAACTGCTCCCTGAATAAAGTTGGTAGAACAGTGTGCTAACAATTTTCCTTTTTATGTTAATGAAAGTTTTTATAAAAAAACAAAGTAATTTTATAGTACATTTAACAACTGCTTAAGTACTATTAATATAGAGCTAAAGGAAAGAAATGAATTTAAATATGGAATTATAAAATAACAGACATACACAAATATGAAGACGTAGGAATTGAACCCGTGTGCGTTTGATTTTGAAACAAAAATGTATAAAGTAAAGAAGGGGGAATCGAGATCATTTTTATAGAATAAAACTGCAGTTTACTAATTTTAAGGATTACAAAATATTTATTTCTGCAGTTGAATAAATATGTCGGGTTGTATATAAATCTGTCGATTGTTATTTAATATCCTCTATTTTAAATTTGTCGGCTTGCCAAGAGTTCGCAGAATTCTGCTCCCACTAGTTTGATATCTGTTTGTTTAAACAATTTAATGACAATAACACGAACTGGACGCAGTCCAATTGTCCCAAAACTTAAGTTTCGACCATTTTTCTCGTTCGACATTTGGATAAACAATGACAGAATCTCTGAAAATACTGCGGCCAAAATAACTGCCTCATCTGACGTGCGATGAGTAGAAAAATGCAGCAACGGCGATAGAAATAGACGCCTAGTAACTGCTTCCAGAACATCGTGGGTGGATCATGGAAAATTTCACCCAGAAATATTTTTACATTTACTAGGTATCCACAATCGTTACGAAATTCTACTCCAATAATAACAATTATTTTTGTAAAAGTTTTTCTTAAAATCTAATTTCAAATGTGTTAATAATTACAACTTCGTTAATTGAATTATTCTGTATAGGTTGTATTTTTTTGTTATTCACAAATAATTGTAAGTTATAAATTTATTTTGATACAGTGTAAAGAAAGTAATTATATACTCGTATATATTAAAAGAACAATGTACGTCGTGAAAAAAGTATATTACTATTTGTTAGGTTTGCCTTTATTATAAATTTTATTAGATGAACTTTTAGTCTACAAGATAATGTGAAGATTATAGAAAAATAGGTACAATTAAATTTTCTTTCAGATATACAGTGAATTGATCTGACTCAGTAATCCATGCTGTATGGTGCTAACAGAAATTATTTTAATAAAATTTTTAATTACGAGTACCAATTCGTAAAAAAAATATTTCAACCATCAAATAAAAATATCTAAATTCCACTCTGGTTATCAAAGTACAATATATAGTGTGTACAAATTTATATAGCTTTTGATTGCATTAGGCAACTTAACAGAATTATACTTGAATATGAGTTTTCAATTGAGTTTTACACAAACAGAAACAAATACATAATAACGAAAAAATTGAAAACTTCAATAAAATCATAGGGTGGAATGCGAAATTGGATACACCGTTTTTCTCGGAAGTTATTATAGATCAATTATGATCTTATCTGATGTAGAATTAAATTTTGAACAACTTTTTTCTTATGTAAAGAGATATTTAATATATTTTTATTTATTATTATATTTATTTCTATTGTTTGTTGTGATTTTTTTTGAGTTGTAAGGATTTTGACCTATTACATTGTACAAACTATTTATCTCATTTACAATTCAGATTCAGTCTTGATGTTATTGATGGGCACCACACCTCATTTTAGCAATATATTTCAATTGCATAAAATACTAGTGTAAACACATAAAAATTTAATAGAATGTACACTCATAAAACTATGTGCAATACGTGTAAGTTGTACACATTGTCCCAATAACTACATACATATATCTTTCTGTAATTTCCAGGTGAAGACATAAATTTGTTTCATTGATAATTTTATTTGTACTAGATTTGAGGAAAATTTTTTTTAGGAAAAAATAATTGGGTCGTATATACCACAGTTTCTGTTATATTTTTCTTTCCTGAAAATTTACTGGCTACAGTATATATAAATAATATTTCATGGTATTTGTGTACATTGTTTTGTGGATATAATTTTTTGAAAATATAATATAAATTTCAATAGAACGCCATTTGCTCAAACGTCATGAATCAAAATATTCAGTTCACCATATACCTATTAGTACTACTCTTTGTATCTCTTTTTATTTAGGAATCGTTTTGGTTTTATTATAGATTCCGTTTTCGGTTATGAAATAAAATATTTATATTGTTCTTAATACAATTAAAAAGTGCAGTAACATATTAAAAATTAATAAATCATAATTTATTTGATTTAAAAAAAAATGATTTTTTATTTTTTAAAATAAATCATGATTTTTGCCAACCCTGATACAAATATATCGTTAAACACTAATAAAATATTTACAAAAAAAAAACCGATTAGAACATTGCATACTTTTCCTGTGACTTTTAGGTTAGTTTTCTTTGACGTTTAACTTTACATTGTATCATCTGTTTAATTGTATGTGTCAGATATATCTTTGTGTTAAGTTTTTGAATACGGAGCGGGAATATAACGTTTAAATATATGATAATAGTTTATATTGTACAATTCATGCAATACTGTGGAATAGATATGTCTGATTGTTGCAATGTCTGGTTTTGAGCATACGGCAAGTGAATCTAGGTTCTCGATATCGTAAAGAGTGTGTATTTATAGGTATGTCTCGATATTATATAAGTGGTTTCACTGTTGCAACTGCAGAGGAAAACTGCATGTATGTACTTGTGTTCAGTGAAAGCTGTTGACTCTGTCTCATCTCAATTACATAACGGATAAGACACAAACTCCAAAGCGACTAATTCTCGCATTCATACGAACACACCCATTATAATCGTTCCACTATTCCAGCGAATTTACGTCATGAATGACCACCAAATTCATGACGCTCTGTTTCCTAATATAGAATGAGAAACAGGAAAAAATAATTTATATTATGTAATTCAATGACAGATATACAAAATCGTCATTGCCAAGTTCACTATTAGAGAATAATGTTACGTAATAAGAAAATATTACAAACTTCTTACACCGCTAATTAGCTAATTAAATTTTATAGGGAAAGAAAAACACGAAAACAATGTTTTTGGAACGTGATTAAGTTTTTCCTTTAAATTAATTATAGTGTATATATAACATTAAACCTATTTTAATTTAAATATGATATTTCCATCATATATCCCGTAATAAATATAAGTTGGACTTTAGCCAACGTGAAGTGCTTCTCTATCATATCAAAAAAGAAATAAAAACATCTTTACTACTTTGATTTTTTAAGATATTGATTCAATAATTTATATCTTGTTTCATTGTATTAATTATCTAAGTATAATAAAACTATGAGATTAGTAGTCGTAAATATAATTGACGCGAAACATGAAAATATCATCAATTTACTATAAAATAACTATAAATTTGTTGTTTACAATTATTTGGTACAATTAAAATGTACGATACATTGTAGTATTTTCTAAAAAAAATACGTAATGAGAAACTACAGATCTATTAAAATAATGTTAATTCATACTCCGTGCACAGAACTTTGTGAGCGATAGTTTAAAAATAACTTTAAAATTGAACTCCTCGTGTCGAAAACTATATGTATTCAGTTTTTTTTCTTATTGATATATTCGGTTTTTTATTATGTGTTCTTAATAAACCTTCACAGCATAGACGAAACATATGATTATACAAAAAAAAAAAATCGGTCCTAATGGACAACAAAAAATTAATAAAAAACCTTTAGAACAACAATTTAAAATGTACAAAACTTATGTAACTATTATCATTAGTATGATATAGTATACTGTAACGTTTAGCAGTGTGGTCATAGAAAAAAGGATAGTGTGCCACTCGTGCAGAATCACATTCGAATAAAAAAAAGTGGACGAAAAGGATCTCATACTCCTATGGTTGTCACAGTATATATTCCATAGTTGTCCAAGAAATTGCATTTTTCGTCCTTATATCATAAATAACTATTATACAATTTCATCAATCAGCCCAATCGTGATAGTGCTAGAGCAGCGGTCACTAATGTAATGAAGTGATATATTTAATGAACTAAAAGAAAAGACAGAAGTTAAAGTAAAAGAAATTGCAGTTTTTAGTGGTGTAAAATTAACTCTCATTTGGTACCACAAAGGGGTGACTTTAATCAGATTAATTGGAGAGGAATAATCTCGATCTGTTACTCTAGTAAAATACTATCAAACGTTTTATTCATCTTGCAGAGGACACAACACAATCAGGATAACTATTGAGCAAATGATAAAATTCCAAGAAATGCTTTACCTAATGTTTATAGATAATAAAATCTTTAAGGATACCTAATTCTAATATCCTTAGAAATATTCACTGTAAATCATTTCCAAAATGACTTTGTAATTTTTTAAATTCTAAGGAAATTCATAGAATCTGGCAACACTGATTTGAGTTAAAATCTTATAAATAGCATGCCATTTCAAGTTGTGAGATACACTAAAGCCATTGACACTTGACACTGACAAGACACACATGACATGACAGTAACCACTTAACCAGAATCTACTACCTCATGTAATTAATAATTTAATTAAAATATAGTAAGCTATGTTGTTATATATAAAAAGAGAAGGAATAGATTGATATTCAAAGTGAAAATAAACAAATATACAACTTTGTATCTTTCTTCCTTTTTAATCCTAAACGCTCTTTGCTAGACTCCTCACAAAGTCTTCTCCTCGTGCCACCTAGTAGCACGCGTGCCGTTGTTTATTGTGACTTTGAAATAGATCACATTACATATTTACAAAATAGCGGAGATTAAGATTTAATAGATCTAAAAAAAATTTATAAAAATGCAATTTAAGCGAACTAGTTGACCTTTGAATGATAAATAATATTTTTTGAGTAAAATGTCGTCCTTGATTTTTCGCGGGGTTTAGAGCGCGCAAGGTGCAAAGAGAAATCATGGAATAGGAAGCTGATAAAACAACATCCACTACCCGGGGACACTTAGTCCGCAAGTGTCTCTCGGTCAGCAACATGAGCCGATACCTGTCTGTGCACGTTGCGGTTTTGGTGGTAGTGGTGGGCTGTCATGTGCACGCCTACATCAGCAAGAAACGTAAGGGTGGACGAGATAGTCTAGCTCTATTTTATTGAATTGGAAACATACGGACTTACATTTACAAGTTTAACTGTGTTCTTCTTACTTAAATAATAGTTATTAACATACCTAGGGTAGTTATGAGTATCATAATTGTCGCAGATGTCAATTAAATTGTAAGTCGTCGAAGAACTGGTATGATTCATAACATCTGTGGTTTGTTCAATATTTTACCGGTTTCACTTTATTAATAATAGTATATAGTCTAGCTATATATTATTGAATTGGAAAAATTCGGACTTGCATTTACAAGTTTAATTGTGTTCTTCTTACTTAAATAATAGTTATTAACATACCTAGGGTAGTTATGAGTATCATAATTGTCGCAGATGTCAATTTTATTCTGAGCTCGGAGAGCGAGGATTTTAAGACCTCGTCTGGTATGATTCATAACATCTATGGTTTGTTCAATATTTTACCGGTTTCATTTTATTAATATATTATTATACAAGTTTTAAAAGACATTATATTGTCCCATGAGTTGTTTGGGGCTCGACGAGCGCAGCGAGGAGTGCTCCAAAAACACGAATGGAACAAAGCGTAAAAAACGAGTATAATATACCAATGTTTATACTTTGCTTCACCTATTTAACAGAAATCTTAAAAAATTCAATTAAAAAAAAATAATAAACTTTAATCTAGTGATACATATGTGAAATATGGTAACTCTGTTGATTAATAAACCGTTTTCGATATAACAATAAGACAATTATTAACACAAAGTATAAAAATATTATTTTATAAAATTCTCTTGTGAATAATGATTTCGTGATAAAGTCTGATAGTTTAATATCCTGAAATCGGTAAAGTAAATGAACATGATTTCATGTTTTGAAAAAAATTTGAAAAAAAAAATAAAAATAGTAATAAAGTGTCTACTTTGAGTAACAAACTAATTACTGTAAAAAATCGCGTTTCATTTAAAATTATTTTTGTTGGCAAAGATATTTATTTGGTCTTTAAAATCAAACATAAATTTATAAATATCATAACACAAATTCATTACGTTACTTATTACTCATTATTCATTGGTACATATAATATTTAAGTGCAAATAAATGTGGAACAGTCGTTAAAAATTATTATATTAATAAAAAAGATGTGAATTACGTTTTTTTGTGTTTTACTATTTTTAGATAAATATCTACTCGTCACAGACATTTTTAAAATATGAAGCAATGTAAAATTATTTTGAATATCGTAAGCATTTTTAACTTTTGAGTAATCCTACAAATAAATTTTCGAAATATTCTTTCCAAACGTTTTGTAGGTGTTGTTATTCTCATCTTTCTAAAAATTCTATTTTTAAAAATAGAACAACGTAGGTGAAGGTCGGTTAAATATTAATAACTTTATATTATTATATTCCAATTCAGTTTTGCAATTTTCCACTAAATGTGTATATAGGCCGCAAAGGCCTAAAATAAAATACGAGTTCTACTTGACATAAGTTGCTCAATATGAAAGTGAAGGTTGGTGCAATTATTCCGAAGAATTTTCCGTTTATTTGTAAACAGATACATTTACCACAACGAAAATACCAGATTTCTCGCAATAGTAACCACTATAATAATTAGGTATAAATTATTAGTTTTTACAATTGTAAACATTTTAAAGATAGTTACACATCAATTAAGTAAACATAGTAAACAAGGTTTCTTTGAACATAGCTGATTACATCCCAACGTGTCGCAAAAAGGATAAGGACTTTATCCAATGTTCTACAAACGCTGTACAATCCTTATTCAACCATGTTAAGGACGGTATGTGGTAAACCTTAAGGTTTAACAAATATTCTAAGGCGATGATCTCTAGGTGTCCCAGAGATTCACTTAGCTCCCACGGATCCGCTTTTTATAGACAGGGTGGAAATCCTTCAAGGAGATGGTCCTGTGTCAGTCAACGCTTCGTTGAGAAATGTTACTGTCTTAGGTTTTGGAAAGACAACTGTTTTGTATAACAGGTATAGAATTTTTTTCAATGGTGTTGGGTTTTGATTTCAAGATATTGGTGACGGATAACATGGAATTTAAACGGTGTTAGAAGAATTCTAGTTTTTGGGCAATGGGCATAATTATGGAAAATATATTTATTACTCGAATAACTTCTTTTAATGTGTTAAATAAAGTTGATCTTCAAAGTTTATGCTGGTTGTGGTTTTAGTTGTATAATTTAATAAGTTATTTTGGTGGATTCATGTGATCATTAAAGGAAAACCAATTTTGGTACAACAGGTAGAAATGAAAACTATATTTAATAATTGATTAACTTCTTTAAAGGTGATAGAAATTTTTGTTTTTTAAAGTGTTTTTTCTACAACTCTCAAAAAATGTTGACACGTGTGCGTTAATTTTTAGGTGTAAAGTATGTAATTTTTTCATGTGTTATGTTTCTAATACATTACCATGACAACCATTCAAAAGAGTAAAACAATTTTTTTCGTGGTTTTGAAAAAGTTTTTTTCACGTTTATAAATTAACAATTAAATATTTATAAACAACTTTCATTTTTCTTTCCTTATAAAAATAACTATGATATTTTCGAAAGATACCGGTATAATTTTATTGTTTTTTTTCTTGAATTCAGTAATAATTTCTGGACAAATTGTTGTAGAAAAAATATTGTTTGTATTTCGAGCGTGACCTGTGTTTTTAGTACGTTTGAATGTTTTTTTTGACTATATATATCATAATAATAATATTTAAGTTGAAAGGATATATTGTTCTTCAAAGTATATATTAGTTTTGGTTGTAAGATTTGATTAATTATTTTGATTAGTTTTAACTGGTAATGAGAGGAAAACCAAATATGGCACAAAAGATATAGAAGTGCAATTACTATTTATGCTGTAGGCAGTATAGTAATAAATTTCTGGCGTGAAAGAAGAATAGAGAGGTAAAGCTAAATGGGTCTTGAGGACTTTATTAGCATGTAGCATACAATATTTTAGTCAATCGTAGTTATCACAACTATTTTAATTGAATACTGTCTCAAAAATAATATTTGAAATATAAATTCCACTTTATCAAAAATATATCGTTTGAAGAATTTTAGTTAAATTGACAGAAGAAAGTATTTCTCTTGCTTGTTTACTACATTACATTAGACGTGTGTACGTGTGAATCTATTTTCTGGCCTATACATTTGATTACTTTAATTACTTTATAAGTCTGACCAGCAAATGTTTACTTTCTTGCGTCATTATAAACTGTAAAATTGTATTTTCTAATTATGTACAAAAAATATGTTTATAACTAAATAATTTTAAGGGGTATTGCAACTACACTTCAATGTATAACTTGGTTTCGGTTGCGATTTTGGTAAAGGGCTTTGTACAATAAATACCACTACACCCTTAAAGAAATTATATCTTTACTTCAATATTTGATTAATTTCTTTGAACTTTGAACTTAACATTTTCGTGGACAAATTTTGGGGATTAACATCTGAAGGTCGTTTTCAAGGCGTGGTGGTAATGACTGCTGGGAAATGTGTAGGATTTGGAAATCATCTCCAAAGGTGTAGGATTTACCACGTTCCAACTTGTAGACGTATTTAGATGACAAAGTCAATTTCAGTTCTAAATATACATTTTTTAACACCTCTTTACGATTTGAATGATCTTGGCATTGTATTTGAAAGGTATTACCTTGTTCTATTCATAACTTACATTTATGTGTACATTTACGTAAAATGAAAACATAAAACTTTGTTTTTTTTAAATGTAAAATAAATAAGAGAAAAGAAAATACCAGTAATTGGTTGTAAAGTTATACATACATATACACATGTCTTCTACAGTTTTGTGAGAGAAAGTACATTTTCCGCATAGAAATTCTTGGTGTAGGAAATGTATTTTTTTTTTTACACAAACCACAATTTTTGTGCTAATATTTAACTTGTAAATAACATTGCGGGTAGATACCAATCCAGATATATACACATTTTTGCTGCACTTCATTCAAACTTATTTTATTTGAAAGTGAAATCACTATACGACTAATCATTCTTCGTTTCACATCTTTGAACTTTTATTAAAATGTTTATCACTATTCTTTATTGCATTAGACAAAATTACTTTAATCGCTCAAAAACTGGCAAAGAAAGAGATATTGTTTTCATTTATTTCGTACATATTTCTCACGAAATATATTCTGACATGTTTCCTACAAAAATTAAAAGCCAACTAAATGATTATTTTTATTAAATTTCTGCCAAAAGTAAAGTGCCCCTTAGAAAGGCCGACTGGAATAAAAATAGAGTGATGTAGTAATTTCATCGTACTACGGCTAATCGTTTTTGAGTTATGCACAAAATTAAAGAAATAAACACTACGAGCAAAGTGCCCTTTCTTCACTGCCGATTGAAATAAAAAAGGGAGGTGCACAACTACATTTTATAGCAATCCCATATACAAATTTCAAAATTCTACGACTAATCATTTTTGAGATATGCGAGATATGTACATACAGTCGTCGCTTCAAAACTAATCAAAATGGATATTTTCGTTGAAATCTGAAAACCGAAATTTTGGTATAACTCGACTTTATAGCCAATTTAGTTGTAGAAAGAAATTTTTATTGAATGTAGAAATACTAAAATACTTTTTAATTTTATTGTTCATAAAATGTAAATTTAATATTTATTGATACTTTTCATAATACCAAATCTAGCATCCCCTAACTTACCGTATTACAATAATGTTTTGCAACCAACTTCAGGTTTGGCCATAAAGTCGAGTTTATCCGAAATTTTTTGCGATTGCAATTCTTCCTTTACATTGTTGTATAAGGAAGTAAAAACGCTCAAAAATTTTAGTGTGGATCCAAACAACTACGACTTCCACACAAAACTGCTTCTTCCTCACATGAAGATCGAGGGAACGTACGACCTCTTCGGGAGGATTCTTGTCCTGCCGATGAGAGGCAGAGGACAATGTTGGTTTGAAGCAAGTAAGAGGTCGTTACAATCCTTTTTTGATATTTTATTTACGTTTAGTCTTTCGCAGCTGATTTGTCTATTGAATTAAAAAGTGATGTCGATTTATACCAAAAAGATGGGTTCAGCTTTTATAATGTCACAGGAGCTCATGTTAAGTTTGATATTGGAGGCTTGAAGTTATATATGGGCAATTTATTCGATGGTCTTAAAAGTTTAGGTAAGAAATTAATTTTATAATAAATGACATAGCTGGTTGCACCAGTATTACTTAAATTTTAAGTTTTCCTTATATGGTCAATATTGCTGTCAAAATTTCGATTGGCTTTAAAATTTAAGCCTTGTTGGTACAACTAGATATTATAAACTCATACGTAAAATTTGTTGTGTGTTCCATTTAATTTTTAAATTGTGAAATTTTTATATTTTTGACTTCGTATGTTTCACTTCAACACCTATATGTTTTGCTGGTTGCTTTTTTCGTAACGATTTTCAATTATAAAATTTCTATTATAAAAATGGTAAAAAATTATAAGACTATTTGAATTTAAATGGTAGAATGATTAGTGTGAATCGTGTACAGTGTGTGCAACGAAACATGGAACATAGGACTTTAACATGGGATTTTAAAAAAATGCTGATACTTTCTCTCCTGATAGATTTAGAGCAAAACAACAAGAGTACGAAGTTGTTCAAAATTAAATTATGCATCAGATAAGGTCATAATTCTTGCAACAGCACGTTTGCAGTACGAGATGTATTAAATATAAAATGTAACATTTTCGTTAAAAATCAGACAACCATGGAAATAAAAGAAAATACCTATGTCAGTTCCAGTCCCGTGGTAAAATCCTGCATATATTTTATACATTTAAATCCAACTAAATTTTGTTTATAATTTGGGGTAACAAAGAAAATTGTTGATTAATTTAGGTAGTATTTTATAGAAAAGTATATAATAATATATTACGTTCCAAGAACTGTATAAGAGACCATTTAATGTTAGTAAGCTCTTTTTGCTATACTTGGAAAAATTGATGAAAAAGAAAAATAGGTTTCAAAATTAACAGCTGTCAAATTGTTAAATTAAATAGAGGAAATAATAAATATTATAGCCCTGATTGTGCAAAAAAAGTTCCACCCACTATTTATATATTTTGTTATTTACAATACTATCATTGCAAAAATAGTGTTTATTTTCTCAGGTATGTTTTATTTTCGAGTTGTCAGGTGTTTAAGATTATTAATACCGTTTGACTCAAATTTCAAAATTAGTCTACTTCAAAACATCATAATGTGTGTAATTTGGACGTATTCCACATATTTTCTCGTCAGGGCTGGCGTGGCCCAAATACCCCATTACATTTCGTCATGTATGACTCACTCGGAAAAATCTCTACAATAAACAAACATATTGGGTCAGGCGGGTATATTTAGCGGATAAACAAAACGTTGCTATGGTTATAGAGCAGTCAACAAATGAGTTCTTGAACGCGAATTGGAAACCCGCAGCTGAGGCCTTGAGGCCTGTATTGACGCATACCATCGAGGAGATCATTCTCGCCATCTTGCAGCAGATCTTTGACAACGTTCCTGCGGATTATTTCGTCGAGGATATCGCAGAGGATGTGCCTTTCGATATGTCGTACTATGACGGTGTGCAGAATTAGCTTGTGATATTTACTAACATTTTATTTTGTGTTTCAAATTGTAAGTACTGTGTATAATAAATATTTTTCCTCAAACATAACTTAATTATATATTCCTGTTTACTTGCAAAAAATTAAGGTAGTTCTTGTCAATTTTTTTTTTGATTTTTAAATCTCTAATATTCAGTCAACAATACCCTTAGTCAAAAAAGCATAAATAAATAGCAAGATAAAATTGTAAAGAATTATCCAGTAATACATTGCAACATAATGTGTCACCATGAATATTATATCTCTAGAAAACTGTTTTTGCTCGATTAAGAAAAGCTTTTATTAACTTAAAGTATACATGGATTTACTTGACCAATGTTAAGTATTTATAACTCAAAGAAAACTTAACAACTCTACAAATATCGTAAATCTTAAAATTGGCGTTTAAGTTAATTTTGCCATTTATTATAAAGTGATATAAAGCAAATTAAATTGCGACTAAAATAAAAGAAGAAAATAATATAGAGGAATTATCCAGTAATACATTGCAACATAAAGTGTCACCATGAATATTATATCTCTAGTCAACTGTTTTCTGGTCGATTAAGTAAAGCAATTGTTTACTTATAGTACCCCTGGATATTCTTGAGCAATGTTAGGAATTTATAACTCAAAGAAAACTTGACAACTAGTCAAATATTTTAAATTCTCAAATTGGCTTTTAAGTTAATTTTATTATTTATTATAAAATGATATTAAGCAAACTAAATTGCGACTAAAATAAAAGAAGAAAATATATAGCCAGCAACATCTTGTTGTCTTTGAAGTTAAAAGTTACAGAGATCATTGCAATTGTTTTTAAAGATGTAATCGTTGGTACAACAACAAATTACCAATGAAAATTTAATTTTTTGTAATAATTTTGGGACTTTGTCAATGTTTTGTTTAAAAACAACACCCTACCTGCCAGTTGGGTCTTCCTGGTCCAGGCATCTTGACAACACTCAACAACAATATACAACGCTGGCTGCAGACCTGTAGGCGTCCTTACAACAACTAGCTCCCTTTGCCACGTGCGCGTATATATACCCCGTGGCATGGGCGTGCGTCAGCAGGGGCGCCACGACACCCGCCTCAAATGGGGGCACCTGTGACTATAGGGGGCTATTTTTACGTTTCTTTTTTCAAATCTGTTGAATGAAGAGAGGTTTTGGAAAGAACAGTCTAGAATATGGAATGAATACTTTGAGGTATTTTTAGTTTGTTTATGAACTCATCTACGTCATAATTATAAATCTAAAAACAGCTTATTGCTTCGGCGAAAAATATGCCGATTCTTATACTTTTTACTGGTTATTTTTGAATGTTTATTTTGATAATACAATGCCAAAAAATGGGCATTACTCATACGTACTACACATGTTACCTACACGATTATTTCGTCACACATACCTACAATTATACCTGAAGATGTTCCTCTACATATCTTCTCAATTTCTGATTTCTTGTCGTAGGTTAAACTTATCACAAATTGATAATATTCAAAATTTTTATCAGTCTTTCAAGTCTTTCATCAAAACTTTGAAAAAAATCATTTTCTAAGAATAATATCAGTCTTTTGATAAGGATGATTTATATACTGTATTACTTAATTATAATCTTAAGTATTTTCAGTAATTAAAAAATTATCTTTAAACGATAGCATACTTACTGACTACACTTTGGAACTATGAAAGATAAATATTTTGTCATATATTTATACCGAAATCTTGAATTTTAAAACTAAAATATTTGTAGAGTAATCTATTAAAATAAATATTTCCTTAAAGGGTACCCATGCAGGTATTACTGTATTAATCTATTTTTGATCTTCTAAAATAAAATAATTTTGCAATATCTAAGTATTTTCTATATTTAGCAGTGCTTAAATTTATGAAACATAACTATTGACTTGAAATGCAGTAAACATAAATATTTAAAGTCAATATAAATTGATGTGTTTATATTGTTAGATTGTTGACACTTGTGGTATTTTTCTGATTGTGAAATACGCGCATCCTTTTGCGTAGTTGAGAGTAAAGTAAAAATAAACAACAATATATAATGATAAGGTTTATATTACCAGTGTATACATTCTAAATTAGGTACCCACTTATCACAAGTTCATCAAACTGTACATTCTAACTCGTTCGTCAATACAAAAAATGATTTCACGTAAAATCAGTCGGAAGTGCATGTGTATAAATAACAATAGCCACTAAATAACATTCATATAAAAATACAAAAATAAAACAAGTAACTTCTTATTTGTACGTTACACAGCCCACTATAGCAATCATACAAAACAGTATAAAATCGTAAAATACAATACAGCATAAAATATTGTAATACCTACAAATGAAATATTATCACAATATGTTTACACCAAAAATTGTGGACATTTGTGACATAAAATTTTATTAAAATATATTTTGGAATGTTAAAAATTTGTACAAAATCTGTATTGTGCCATTACGAAGATCTGTCTCCAAAATTAAAAATATATATCTACCATATTTGGTAACAATTTACAAATAGCCAAAAATGGCTATAATCGGGACAGTCCTTAAGTCAAAATTAAAACCTATCTACAAACTTCATTTTAACCGGACCTTTCGGCGCGACTAAAAACTCAAACTGTAATTCCAACTCTTTTGATTCGATTTTCATTTCTCGGCAAATTTTCGCCAACACCAACAATAGTTCTTGTTTGATAAACCTCTTTCCTGGACACATTCTTCGTCCTATGCCAAACGGTACGACCAGATACCTGGAGATGGTGTTGGTGAGGCTTTCTTCTTCTATCCACCGTTCTGGGAGGAAATTCTTAGCTTGGGAGAAATTGGAATCGTCTAGGCAAGCTAGTGCTGTATGACACAGCACTACAGTGCCAGCTGGTAAGAAGTAACCAGATGGTAAAGTCAAATCTGTGTCTAGAATCCTCGCAATGCAATTGGCAGTAGGTAGGACACGGAATGTTTCGGAAATACAAGCCCGAAGATATTGAGATTTATTGAGATTTGAAGATGTTATTATATTTGGAAGAGAAGCGATTTCCTGGTATAAATTATCTTGTATTTTATGAGATTTGCCGATTAGAAACAATAGGAAAACTAACGTGTTTCCTAATGTTTGTATGCCAGCTGCTATAAAATCTATAATAGCAGCTTTCTTTTCTCGAATATCTATATTATCTGCTTGCAACATAGATATAAATACACTCTTAACAATATCTACTTCACAAGTATTATTTTCTTCAAATAAAGCTTGATCAACTAACTCTGAAATAATATTGTAAATGGTATCTTCACTTTTTATAAGTCGTTTATAAGCCTGGGTGTTAAAAAACTTCCAAAACGGTAAGCCATAAAACGTGTCTCTACTAGCACAAAAGTGTTCTTGAACAGCTTTTGCTAAGAGTTGAGCTTTTTCATCAACAGTATTATCTAGGAAGCCCATTCTGCGACCAAGAATTAAAGAACAAGTACTTTCTAAACCCATACGATTTGCTAGTTCTTCTAAATGATCTACATAACCATTTTGGTCTCTCATTTTTCGTAAAAGATTAATAAAATCATCAACAATTAAGTTAAGTTCAGGAACAAATTGAGATATGGTCTTAGAGCTTGTAAGTTCTGGAGTCAAGGCTGTTCTAAGTTTCAGCCAAGCTTCACCTTGAGCGTTAACCATTCCTATGGATGAATATCTGTCAGGTCTACTATTTCTATAATAACTTATAACTTCTGTTGGAGGTCTTAATGGATATTTACTATTCTGCCTTAAAATTAATTCAATATCATCTTTTTTTCTCACACTTACAACTGGTATGTTCCATAAAGCTTGTTCACAAATCACGTCTCCGTACTTGTTGAACATGTCTTGGTAGGCTTCGTGGATCTTCTCCAGTTGATATCTTCCGAAGAATGTGTAGATCCATCGAGTTCCAAAGACTGGTAAGGCGTAAGGGCCCGGAATGTCTCGAACTGTTTTGATTGAGATGCAGTTGGCGTCTGTGTGGTCGCAAGATTTGCGACGCCACCATGGAGGACGGTACCCTGTGACGAAGAAGAAGATACCTATGAAGAGGATCGCCACCAAGTCTAGAGGTTTGTCGAATAGCCACAGCATTTCTAAAGTCAACAACGAAAAAAACAAATAATTAAATTTTGATACTTTAAAACAATTTCTTGCAGGTATAATTACTTAAATTTATTAATTACAAATTTTGGTTAATAATAAATCTACATGTTTTAATAAAATAAAAATTGCAAAGATAAAATAAATATAGAATTTAAATTTTGTAATATACAGTTTAAAATAAAATTATGAACTTATAACATTGTATAGTATTAAAATATGCTGTTTATATTATTTAGAGTAGAGCAAATTCATGTATAAATTAATTATGAATACAATAGACAAAATGTTTATTTATTTTATTGGAAATGTGTCAATGTGTTTTGTTTCACTTTACGTGTAATTTGTTACGCTTTCAATTTTTTTAAATACGCCATACAAAACAATTTTAAAAACAAGTGCGAAATATTAGTTTAAATTGAAATTCTGAAATACATGTTTATGTATAACAATTTTATTGAAAAAAACACAACAATTAAAATTAAACATTTTAAAACAAAATTTACAACAATACTTTTTTTATATGAAAATTAATAATTAAATTTTCTAACCTAACTTTTCATGCAAGTTTTAACTCGTTTATAATTTTGAAAATTGAAAGTGCCATGCACTAGCCTTGAATTAGTGTTGTAACAATGAAACGTACTTGTTTTGTAACTAGTAGCTCACAACAATGAGAGTAGACTTACCAGAGATGTATGTGTACCTGTTTTGTATTTGTTTTTATAATGACTTTACCACGGCTGTGTCATGTAGATATGTATCACGTGCTACGTTCATTCACTCAGCCCACCACGTGTGGAATGCTAAGACGCTTGGAGAAGACTTGCGCATGGAGTGGAACTCAGGCTCAGACCGTTACTTTATTTACTGTTACATGCGGGTAACCTGAATACGATAAGATACGAACTATACAGGGTGTTGGACTCTACAATCAATTCATTTGTTTTAATTTAATATTTCCGCTTCGTACAACACTATGTATTCCATTGTAAATATTGAAGAGTTCAAGAGAAACTCACAATTCGTAAATGTCGTGCAGGTTGTTTCTGCGAGGCGATTTTAGTAACTTTAAAGTATGCTTATTTGATCATAAACAACTAATAAATCTCTCTCTAAGTCTATAAATTCAAAAACATTTACAATTAAAATTATTGGTATATTTCGGATAGGACCAATTATTTTATTTGACTAAACATACGTAACCTTCGTACAACACTATGACTATGTATTCCATTGTAAATATTGAAGAGTTGAAGAGAAACTCACAATTCGTAAATGTCGTGCAGGTTGTTTCTATGAGGCGATTTTAGTAACTTTGAATTATAGTTATCTGGTTATATACAAGTGATAAATCTCTCTCTAAGTCTACAATCTCAAAAACATTATAAATACAATTAAAAATAATTGGTATATTTCGGATAGGACCAATTAATTTATTTGACTAAACATACGTAACCCACAATACAACTATGTATTTCACTTGTATGTAGTTGCGTATTATTGAGGCGTATTTATATTCAACACAACATTCGAAATGCAATATATACAATTGCATAGGCGTAGTTAAACTTTAAAATTGAGAGGTGCTTCAATCCAGTGACGCCGCCAGCCAATTTTATTTGGGTGGGCACAGGCTGGTCCGGCATTTTTTAGGCTGGGCACCCAAAGTATTAAAAACCAATATTTTTTTTAAATAAATATAACAAAAAAAAAAGAAAATTACATTATAAACAACTCTGAACTCGGATGTTTTTTTACCTTTGGTTAAACCATCGATTAATAGAAAATTATCGCGTCGAAAAACTGTCGTAAGTTGTCGAAAATATATGTTATATACTATTTCGATGCGATATTTTTCTATTAACCGATGGTTAAGGTATACCGAACAAAAATTACATTCAATGTAGACTTGTCCAAGTTCAATATTTTTTCGAAGTGCCTTTCAATATTTTTTTGTAATTAAATTTGATTTATGGGTCTTGATATTTCTTAAATAAGTCTGTTTTTATCATAAACAAGAAAAATTTTTTTCGTTTCCTGGCCTTGAAACTATATTAATAATATAATATAATACATGATATATATTTTAGAAAAAGCGGCTTTGTGCCTCTAATCAATTTTAAAAATGAATTATACCTTCATTAAGTACACTTCTAATACTATTTAATTTTTGACTACTCATCATGTTCTTTAGAAAAGTCATTTCAGCTTTCAAAATATCTTTATTTACTCCAAAAGCGATATAATGTTGACACATATAATCGTGTTTCATGTAGGAATGTCGTGCTAATGATAATTATTTTGTTATTTACACAATTAAAACACAGAGAGATTTCTGTAGCAACTTTTGTATGACTGATATGATTTTTATTTTAAATTGTAGCTCTGGATCCCAGATATTGTATCACTGATTTTTATCGTTCAATTCATAATAAAAAACGAAATACAAGTTCAAGGCATAAATCAAGGCCATCTTAACTTGTTTGGGTGCCCAAGGCTAAAAAATTAGCGCTTTAATTACATTGGATTAAACAATTCAAACCGCCTTTTCGATATTTGGAAAATGTTACAGCCCTTCCAGATCCAAAGGGCTCTGGGCTCAAAAATATTTATATGAATATTTTTCATATTTTCATTTCTGGTTTAAGACAAGTAAGCGAGAGATTTTACTGTTTCACTTTCAAGATGTTATATTTACGAAAATGAGAAAATTGCAAAAAAAAATTCTCATCTAATATCCCTCGATCATTGATAAATAACTTAAAATTTTATCACATCTTCAAGAACCTAGGAAGGAATGAATTAATGGAATTCAGTCGATGTGCGAAGGTTTTATTTTGGCTCCCACCGGTTTCGACCCCACGTGGGTCTTCGGAGAATGAAAGTAAAAATTATTGAAAATGAATCAGAAAATAAAAAACGGTGAATTTTAATTTTGACTTTTACTCTCTGATGAAGACCCATGTGGGTCGAAACCGGTCGGAGCAGAAACAAAGTCTTCGCACATCGACTGAATTCCAGTAATTCATTCCCTGTCCTATACATCTACTAGTCGAGAATATTCTTTGATCTTCCTCAAGAACGTTGCTTCTATAGTGTTGCCGTCTAGACAAGACTTGATAAGTCTAGATTAAAATGTCTTGTCTAGATTTCAAGCCAAGGACAGATAATTCTTCGGCAGCGTTCTTTTTAAAGACAAGAATTTTGTCTTTATCAGGCCCGCATTTATGGGTAGGCAGTCTGGGAAGTCATGTTTAGAATTTATCTTGTTTTCATGATAACAAATTGTACCGCAGAAATATCATTCTCAAAATTAATAATATTATAAAATAAGCTGAGAACAGTTATGATTGAACAACGCCTAAAACATCATCTAATATTTTTGAGCATCAACAATAATATTTTAAGAGAATTATCATACGAAGATAAAAAATATTTTACAAAGAAGAAAGCAAGATAAGTGCCAAAACTAAATTTTATGTTTATCAATACAGAATTGTTTATTCGACTGAATAGTTAGTAATTAGGAAAAAACTTTTCGAGTAGCAGTTATTTAATAAAATCCACTAACACACCAACGTTTCGAGTGTAAATTAGTCTTCATCAGGATGATAAATTGTATTAGCAATTGTTCAAATATTTGTTAAATTAACAAATTATTAAAATACAATCATAAAATTTAGATTTTCAATTTTTATTCCATGTTGAAAATGGGCCCTACCTACATAAATCCGGCCCTGATCTTGATAATCTAGATATCAATAACCATTAACCAAGCAATGTGCTTTTGGCAAGTATCATAAAATGATTGTGTAATTATCAACTGTAATTTTAAATTAACTTAATTTTATAGTACATATGTAACCAACAATACAGTTGTGTATTTCTATTACATATATGAAAGGTACATTAAATTCAAACGCAGTGATACATTAATACGGTAATAAATGATGAATTTTGTTGATGTCTGAAACAAGTTTTAGCAATCGTGAATTATATGCCTTAAAAAAGCCATGACCCTTGCGTCTAACAACTGCACGGTTTGGTTAAACAAACAATATTACTTGACATCCCACACGTGCATATGAATAAAGTCCTGCAAGTAATAAATTAGTATACGCCGCGAGATGTTAGAGATGAAAAGCTAGCTCTGTGGGTTTACTTTTATGATTATACGGTCAATGTTAAACACAAACGCCACCCAGCTGAGTGGGTGGAACCATACACTCGTAAACTTACGCTAAATAACACACGGCACTTCTCCCACTGTAAGTATATATTGCAAAACGCATAAACTACTCTATAAACAAACACTCTACTCATAAAATAACAACAGAAAGGACTTATAGAATTTGGTAAACTTAAGTCAAAGGCCAAACAATAATAAGTTTTTCCACATATTCATTTACTGTAAATGAATGTGAGAAAAATTTTAAATTATTTAATTAAACAACAATGTCATCATAGAAAAATATATGTATCAGTTGTTTGGAGTCGTTATAATTTTTTCAAAAACTGAATAACAGACAGTATTTCCACATTTTTCTATAAAAAAATCAAATATGGAAAAACTTATAAATGGGGAATATGACCAAATATTTTTCTTTTATTTTATGATTCTGTATAAAAAATAAAAATACTCGTATTTTTTAAATCGCTCAATTGTTGATTATTCCGGAGAAAAACAATAATACATTTTTGAAGAGGGAATATGTGACGTCACATAGGAGACATATAGAGAATTTGAATTCATTGGATAAAAATCATCTTGTATTTTTCTTGGTCTTACCTCAGTCTTGCAAGAAATGCAAGACAAGAACAAAACTAGATCTACAAATTTCAAAGCAAGTTAAGGCAAGAAATCGTCTTGCAAGAAATGTGCAAGAATAGCAAGATTTTCTTCAATTCTTGTATTCTCGCATTTTTTTTTTTTGCTTATTTTAAATCTAGATTTATTTTGAGAACCTACCTTCAAATTTATAAAAGTGCTAAAATATGTACAAAATGTTTTCTTATAACCAGGGATGCTTTGAAAAAACCTTTTACATAATTGTATTATATAAAATATATTTGATAATTGTCATTGATATTATCTAAACAAAAAAAAATGTACGTTTGATACAAGATTATTTATATGTTTAAGGTCATTTGCGAATATTAACATGCAAGACAATAAATATGTAAGAAAATGATGATCAAGTCAAGATTTTTATATACAAGAATATTGAAAGACAAGATATACTTAAATTTCTTGTCTTACTGTTCGGGACAAGCCAAAAAATTATTAAAAAAGACAAGAAATCTTGTTTTATGAAATACTAATGTATCTCTTATCGTAAGAAACCTGAGTGGTATTTGACAAAGTAGGATGATGAATTCGAAATATTTAGTAGGGAATTATAATGGTGTGTGTATCTGATTAAAATGCAAATGGTATGAAAATGATTCGTCTCTATTCCCGTCTATCAATCTCTCGTTTTATGTGGAAAAACGCGCCTCCCTATGGCGTCCTCACGCAACTTATTTTTCCCTCTTCACTTGATTTCCATAATATTAATATTCCCTCGCTATTATAGCTTGTTTGCAGTCTTAGATACACATACTTAACGCATACGTATGATCGCGTATCACTGTGATGTGAAGGCATTTTGCCATGGGGAACACATTCTTATTCATAATAAGATGTTGGAACATTTAAATTAGTCACTTCAATTAAATTTGCTATTGCTACATTATGTTATTATAGTAGAAGTAGATGTATAAGAAACTGACTTATGCGGATTTTAAAACCTTTTATGGAGGGGTGGGAAGCTTTGTGGTCAGGAGTTGTAAATTACCCCAACTCAAAGGTATCACTTGAAAAGTAAGAACAGGGCCGTATTATATTCTTTTCGTCATAGGATTGATATTTGCAACTCCGTTGTTTTGACGTCCGCGGCCGATCTATGTATTTCTCCCGAATGTTGTTTTCAGTATGACTTACGTCCACAAAATTATATTTCCAGGGTCTCCACATATTTGTATTTACAATTTTAATGCACACACTACTAAAAACTACAAGCACAGAAATAACTTTTTAATGACTTGTCCAAAACTGACCGTGTACCTCTAAAGAAAATTTTTAATAACTGATAATGGAGTTCTTAGAGTAATTGGAAATCGAAATGAAAACAAAAATCTTAAGAATGAACAACTTGACTTAGTCAAATCTCTGTTGATCACTCCGCTTTAATTCCTTTTAGATTTTCCTACCATTGTAAAGCTAGTTAATATTTAGTTTCTGCCTTTGTTCTTCTATGTTTAAATATTAAAATTTTTCTGTATATTCATTAGTATTTCCTGATAATGGCCTTATAAGACAAAATATAAATAAAATTATTTTTTTTACAACCAAATATTTCTTATATTTATGTCAATAACTTAAAATTTACTCTAATCTCTTCTCAATTTTCAAATTGAAATTAGAAGACGTGCATTTAAAATGCATTATTATTTGAATATCGATTTAACAGAAAGTGAATTTCATATATCTATGCCTCTACCACAGAATAGTTACATATACAGAAGCGACACTCCGTGTCGGTACCTTTCATATTACCCTTTATATTACCCAGGAATTCTGTTCCCATCCGAATGTCGTCACTAATCCCTGTTGCTTTACTGCTTGCTGTTCTGACGTACATTAGCAGAAGGAAGTAAGTTTATCTTTATCAGAGTGACCTGGTTTCATGTATTAGAGTTTCGTGCCCCGCTCACGTACAGGGTAAACACCAGATTTGTAATAATAAATCCCCTAGCGCAACACTTGAATAAAATATTACTACAGAGAAAAATTACAAAGCTTTGTAATAATCACAGTACTTCAACATTTAAATGTGACATAAATGGTAATGAATTATAACATCGATAACGTTCTTAAATGTAGGTCATTTGGTCATAATATTACAACGTATATTTTTACCTCTCGCCACTCAGTAAGAGAGGTATTGGAATTATGCTAAAAATCGGATGGTGAATTTTCAATGGATAAGCACGTTTTGAACAATGGCGTAACTAGAATTCACAAATATTTGAAAATATCGATTTTTTTGCAGAAAAATTTTAAAATTTTACAAAATTTTGTTTGTAATATTTTTTAAAGAATTAGCTACGCTGATACCAAATTTACAAACAAAATTTAATTATCTCTTTTCGTTCCTGAGATATTTGCTATCAAAGTTGCACCTCAAAAAAGTGTGTTTTTTGAGTATATTTCAAAAATGAGTAGAGATACAATCTCAACTACTTCACCACTCGATTCTACGGGAAAAGTTACATAAAGAAATGTTTTGCCCACATATACGTTCTTTGGAACGATTAGGTGAAAAGTAAGAAAAACGAAAAAAACCTAAATTTCAATTTTTTGCCTCGAAACTTTTTGTCTCCAATTTTTTTTATTTTTTGGTCTTACGTACATATTGATGCGCTGATTCTAAATTTTCTCTTCCCGTTCTTGAGATATTTGAGTTCAAAGTTATACCTAAAAAATCAGGTTTTTTAGGTATACCGCATAAATAGTTAGGTTTATGGTTTCGGCGACATCATCATTCGATTCTACGGGCAAAATTACATAAGTGTACCAATTTTCAGATTTTTATTCCAACGGACATAATTTTTATAAAGGAAAAACTGAAAATGGCCAAAATCGAAAAAAATCGTCAGGGGTTCATTAGGCATTTTTTCCGATTTTCGTCCATTTTCATTTTTCGCTCTAAAAATCGTATCCTTTGCAGTAAAAATCTAAAAATAGGTATACTTATGTAATTTTGCCCGTAGAATCGATTGGTGAGGTCGCCGACGTCGTAAAGCTAACCCTTAAAGGGGTATACCTAAAAACCTGTTCTTTTAGGTTTTGCCAAAACTCAACTTTGAACACGAATATCTCAAGAACGGGAAGAGATAATTAAATTCGGTTTGAAAATTTGAAATCAGCGTATTGATATCTACTTAAGTCTAGAAAATGAAAAGTTTTAGAGAAAAAAAGATCCTCGAAGAAATTTTGAAATTTAGGTTTTTTCGATTTTCTCATTTTTCACCTAATCGTTCCAAAGAACGTATATGCGGAGAAAACATTTCTTTATATAACTTTTCCCGAAGAACTGGTGTAATTGTTGAGATTGTATCTTTAACCATTTTAGAGATATAGCCAAAAAGCACACTCTTTTGAGATGCAACTTTGAGAGCAAATATTTCAGAAATGAAAAGAGATAATGAAATTACGTTTGAAAATTTGAAATCAGCGCGTCGTGATCTATCAAATTACACTATTTCCCAAAATCAAAATTTTGAGCACAAAAATAAGTATTTTTGGGATATTTCGCGTTTGTCAATACAATTTATGGTTTAATACTGTTGTATAGTTTGTTTATACTCTACACAACTTTGATATGGGGTTAAAGGTTTGAAAATAAATAGAAGTTATATAATAGAAGCGACAAAATAAAATCAAAATCAAAATGACCTATCGTGCACAAAATAATATTAATATCTTTTTTTACTTATTATTTTATAGGGCTCAAATAAAACTATATTTATAAAATTTTAGTCAATGTGAAATAGGTGTTTGACGTTATTTTGTTATTTCTAAAATATCAGATCCCAGAAATATTTAAATATTGACTAGGACTAAAGAAATGGGTGCAGATTTATTTTTCTGAATTAAATTTGTTATTATAATGAAGTATGCAATTTGTTATTAAATTGTTATTGTTACAAAGATATCAAATAATGTTTATTTCATTTTAATAGAAACTGAAAAATAAACACAGATTAATATCTCGTTTCTATCATATTTATTATTGTAGAAACCATATTCTATTTTAAATTCTCAATACTCCGATATTAATAACCATTAGGCGTCATAATACCGCTCTTCTTCAACTCGGAGTAAGTTTTCCTTTGTCGCCCACCTCCCGGAGCGGTGCGTGGGAGGGGTTTCCAGACGTCCAGCGGGTTTCCATGCCTACGGTCCTCCAGTGTACACAGCGCCAACGTCAGTCGCTCCGCGGACGTCGTCCGTACTATACGCTCCTGTCGGAACTCGTAGCCAGCGCGCGCTTTGTTTACCCCGGCAACCACTCTGCTGTTTATTTCCTTATTTGTGTGTGAGTGCTGTGTGTGCTAATTGTTCTATATATACGTCATATTTAACTTCAAAGGTAATTAATATGTTTAATTTTTAAATATGGTTCAATTATTAATATATACAATGTATAATGTTTAACAGATATTATTTTACCGACACTTAAAACTATAGTACCTAAATAGTAGACTAAATACTAATCAAATCAAAATTTTTATTAAATTATTGTTAAATATTGAAATAATAATAAACAGATATGTTTCAATAATTAATATATACAAAGTATAGTGTTTAATAGATATTTCTATCTATTCTGAAATTCAGTGGTTAAATTTTAGCCAGTTGCTAATTTTTTTCTCGAATTAAAATATATAGCACTGGAGAAAATATCGAAACATAACTTGTAATGTTTGTTTTTATTTGTCAAAAATTTTTGTCACTGGTTAAAAATTAACCACATTATTTTACCGGTACTCAACTCAACTGTAGTAGATAGTAGATAATAGACTAAATTCTGGTCAAATCAAAAATTTATTGAATTATTGTTAAATATTGAAATAATAATAAATTATAAAATTTTAAATATTGCGTTTCATAATTTAATGTGTCAAAACTTTAGTTTAGGTTATAAATACAATGGGGTAGGTGACCAATTTCTAAATTTGGTATATGTGATAGCTTGTACAAAAATAATATACCCGTATTTTTTTAAAATTGTTAATTATATGTTGTTTTGAAGTAAATAAATAATATAGTACTTGGGAGGGGACTATGACGTCAACGAAGTTCATGAGAGCGGCGAAGGTAGACAGACGGAAATAGGTGGTGTGAGTGAGATAGTGCTAACTTAGTGAACGTCATAGTAAAGGACGCTGTTTCTATTTAACGCAAATTACTAAACAATTGCTGATAAATATTTAACTTTTTTAATGTCAACGTTAGTAAATAAATATACTTTCTATAATTCAATAGTTTTTTCATTAAAATTCTACCTTGGTCACCTACCCCATTCTCTACATCAGCAAGAGTGTCCTGGAGATAACTTCTGGTGAACATTCTCTGCAATATAAATTTCATTACTGATAAAAGTAAATCAGGTACATGGTAACAAGTTATATGAGTTATATATTTTTTTATTTCATTTTGGAATCATAAACTTGTTAATATAAAGTAAGTATTTAACATTCACAGAACTATACAAATTTCTTTTCATGTAAATATATAAATTTTAAGAAACCAACTTGATCTGTGCAGCCTCAAATTCCATTAATATTCAGTCTCAGAATCAGTACGAAACGTTCCATATATATTTGACAGTGACAGTAACACTTCGATTATAAATATTAAATTTGTTTAAGAACAATCTAACGAGTACCAAAATGATATAAAACGTTGTATGTACCCTTAATACATAAATAACTATTACATTATTTACAAAATAAGAAATTTTATTTTTTCTGTCACAGCATTAATTGACAAAATTCACCAAAAGTACTTCTTTTGTAATAATTTAGTGGTGCAGTCGTAAGCAAAGAATCTATACTATATGTTTTGAATAACTTGATTACAATAGGGTATGTGACCATAATCGAATTTCAGTATACAAATCATTATAAAAATATAAACATTAGTTTATAATAATATTTTTATTAGCAATTTAATATTGTGGAAGAAGGCAGGTAGAACGTCCCTTCTTCTAGTCTATCTCTTCTTTCACGTATCTACCATGCTGACGTCACAGCATCCCTTCTCCAAATTTTTAATAATTATTTTCTCGTACACTAGTAATAATAAATCGATTTAAAAAATACGGGTATTTTATCTTTTGTTTAGTATCATATATGTAAAAATCAACATTTAGTCACATACCTCATCGTATTTTATTTGGGAAATTAAAATTATAATATAAAATTTACATTATTTTATAATATATTGCTATATGAATAAATAATATAGGTAATACATATAATTTTATGAAAATAATATGCCCATACATATTAGCACAATTAAAATTTATGATTTATATGATTGTTAGGAATGGAAGTACTTATAGCATGTAATATAAGTAGAAAGCATGGATGATATGTGTATCATTTCCAGCTTAAAGTGTCCGTGGTATTAGATATATACCGCTCTATATATGGTCGTAACTATATGACATATTGTGAAATGTACTGTAACAAATTACGCTGTTCAAACTTCTTTCTTACTTCGTAGAAAACAACAGCGCAAACTATTGCCATTTATTATTAAAATCATGTTTGTCGTTTAAATTATAGAAAATAATATCTGTTTATCTTTCCGTTTGTGCAAATTCGAATCCATTTTCGACTACACTCCTTGTGCATCACGCGAACGCCCAATTTGCTGTTTATAATGGCTTAAGTTTTGAAATTTCATCTGAACGCGCTAATTAGCAAAGCCGGGTACAAGGAACAGGAACATGTGAAGTCCTCGTCCACTTCATTTAGTTAAAAGGCGCAATTTCGTCCTGCAGAGTCCTTGGCGCTCCAATCGCGCACAGGAATTTTCCACGGATCTTGATTAAGGAAGATTTTGATTAGGGACAAATGAAATTCTCTCAGAATGGGAACAAATTGCCGAGGAAAATTAATTCGCTTCGGTTTCGCAAGAGAGAAAATTTTATTTGCTTATTTATATAATTTTACTATTTCTGTACACCTGCTATTATTAAAAGACCAATGAGGTTAATGAAATGAAATATAGAATAATCGTATTAACGATAACACTCGAATGTGTAAACTAGTCGTTAATGTTCTTCCCCTTTTTCCTTGTAAATGAATAGCGTAAAATTTAATAGGAGCAGTAATGTTGTTACGCGGTGTTAGTTGAGTGTTGTGCTAATATTATTTTTAACTTTCTTTTCAAAATATGTCTAAATTGGAATGAAAAACAAAAATTTTGTCTGAAACAACACTAGTATACGGTCTTTCAATTTGTACGCCTAATATTTAAAATTTAATAAAACAATTAAACACATTTAATGCCATTATGTTTTGAAAATAATTTCGTTTAAATGACCTCCGTGGATCGTTGACAAGTGACCCGAGAAACCCAATTTACGATTACTTTTCGGTATAATTCAGTTTGGAATTTAGTACTATTTCGAATGATGTTTTTCTCCAGGTCGTTAATTGTTTCTGGTTTATTGGTACGGACCAGAGATTTAACGCCCAAAAGAAAAAATCTAAGGGCGTTAAATCACACGACCTTGCTGACCAATTGATGTTACCTCTCTTCGAAATAAAGCGCCCTAGAAACATTTCTCGCAATAATTCCATTGCGTTACCTGCTATTTGGCACGTAGCGCAAGTTTACTAGAATCACATTTCGTCTAAGTCCATATTATCCAATTCTGGCCAAAGAACACTGGTTATCACCTTACGATACCTCTCGTCACTGACAGTTACGAGAAACTGCACACACACTTCCTTTAACACCAATAATATTTTTGACTAACTGAGAATTTCGGCAATGCAAATGCACTACCCTATCAGCAACTGAACCAGTTTCTTCAAATTTTGTAATTAGTCGTTCAATTGTACCTACTCTCAATAGGATGGTTATGTCCACCATAAATTTCAGGAAGCTCACAAAAAGTTTAATGAATTGAGGACGAATGTTGATAATAAATATTCACAATTTCAGTTATTTAATGGTATATTTTTCTATAATGAAATGGCAGTTATGATAGAAGAAACACGTCGCAAAACGATAGAGGTGTCAATTCAAATAAAACCGCTATGAACTATCAAAGTTAAGGCGTGCTAATTGAAAGACCTTATATTTGCT
Source organism: Stenolophus ochropezus (assembly GCA_035578165.1). Lineage (NCBI taxonomy): Eukaryota > Metazoa > Arthropoda > Insecta > Coleoptera > Carabidae > Stenolophus > Stenolophus ochropezus. The sequence goes on along the minus strand of JAQOWZ010000005.1, from coordinate 24,023,001 downwards.
GTGTAAAAATATAGATATTTGCGACAAATTAAACCGATGAAGTGAAATAAAAACGCACTTTAAAATTAGCTGCACTACCAAAATGGAAGAAGATTTCGTTAGTTTAATCTACAACTCTTTTCTTACGTTTCATCTAATATTATATTTATGTGCAATACTGTCAATTTCGACATTTATTTACTTCAGAAATCATACGATTACACCAGACAATATGTCACCAATACCCATTCCCCTAACGATTTGAATCACATGGATACAATTGGTGACGTGAGGATTAACAGCGACAAATAGTGTATATGTATTTATTTTTAAGTGTACGTTTTTTATTATTCAAAATATCTTAAATTTTATAAATCCTCAGTGATACAAACAGTTCGATATGTGAACAGAGTAAGATTTACAATAGTTTTTTTATTTCGTGTGACGCTGTGACATGAACGCATATACCTAAATTTTCGAAAGGCAACTGATCAGAGAATCTTAGACTTGTAGTTCTCCGGCTGTGAAGTTGTGTTAGATTGAATCAAAGAATGTGTTAATGTCTGATTTATTTGTAGAATAGTAAAACCACACAGATATATTTATAGTGGAAGTATCAGAATTACACGTTGTCTTCCGATACAATAAGAAATTCAATCTTGTATAGGTATAACGTTTCATTATGATAAAAAGAAGAGAGTTGGAATGTGTGTGGCTGAAGATGATTTATTCAGTGAGAACAGCTCGAGATAAAGACGCGTAGGTGTAAAGACAGGGCCAGCGATGATTAGGGCCTGATTTAGGGTTTGTCCAGAACAATAGCCCTAATATTCTATACCCCACAGAGCCCGATGAGATGAATCCACTGTGATATATGAAGCCAAATGAACCAGGAATGCGCGGTGGGAGATACAACACGGTTTCTTTACTCTGTAGTATTTCATATAACGGCTATAATATAATATTTACAATAGGTCTGATGATAGAAAGTGACTTCATCACATATATTCTCGATAAAAAACGAAATCAGGGTTCAATTATTTGGACGATTATTTTAACAAAAAATATTAATACATTAGTACATAAAAGATTTAATATGCAGGATAATTCTTAGATTTCTTTCAAAATACATACTGTATACTATTACTTTTGTAATGAGCTCTTCCCGAAAATTAGGGTTCTCAAAAATCATGATTTATTTAAAAAAATCAAATAAATAATGATTTTTTTTTATTTTTAAAGATATATGAGTGATTCTGTACTTTGTAATTGTTTTTAAAGCAATATAAATATGTATTTCATGTAAATAACGAAAATTAAATTTGTAATAAAACCAAAACGATTCATCTGAATAAAACTAGGAAGAATAACAAAGAATTTTTACCATTAGTTACACATTTAAATTTTTATATTTAAATAACGAAAATTAAATTTGTAATAAAACCAAAACGATTCATCTGAATAAAACTAGGAAGAATAACAAAGAATTTTTACCATTAGTTACACATTTAAATTTTTATATTTAAATTAAATTTTTATTTATGGGATTTATAATAATTTAATTCTCGCTTATTTCTATTTAAAAAAATGTAGGAAGAGCCCATTGTGATAACTTTTTGAACATTATTTGTAGTATTTATTCATTACCTATTTTTCATACAAAAATATATTCGCCACAACAATTTTGATGGTCTTTTCGATATAATACATTCACTACATGAATTTAACATCATTATGTACCTATCGAAATTTGCGACCAAATAGATTAACAAACTCGTAAACAGTAATGTATAATTATCGGAATTTGACAAAAATACCAGTTTAAAAACATGCAGCTCTGAAATTACTAGTATTTAAACTGACCACTTTGCCACAAAATTTTCTCATAAAACATTTATTATACTTATTAGGAAATGAAATGGAACACATAAATTATTATAAGGAATATATGTGTTTTGAGACATCTTATAAATATGAAGTATTTCTTATAATTCCGACCACAATTCTAACGTAAAAAACCTCCACAGTTCGTGACACGTTCACCCCGTTTCTACCACCGTAAATATATTATCAGCCTATTAATATTTCACCGCAGTTAGGTCCAAGAAGTCATCTATATTCAAACGATGAACATTAACAAGGAAAGTATTAATCATATCTTCATATCATCCCCAATTCCACCCCGCTGTGAGGGTTAGCTGGACCACAGGGGGTAGGTTCTAAATAAGAAATTAATCTTAAAGTATTTGTAACGGTTCTGGGAGAGTGAAGATTGGAAGATGCTTTAGAAAGCGCAAGTGGTTTAGCGAGATACACATGTCTGCAGTTATTTTTTTGGAGTAACATACCGGGTGTCCCACCTCGACCGACACATGGGAGTTTTACATGGGAAATTAGTTAATTATGAATAGTATCTCCCCAGTGCAAGATATTAAATTGAAATTTTGTATGCTTATTGAGGAATATTATTTCTAAGAGGAACAGTTATTTGAAATATGTAATTTCGTCAGCAAGACGAGATTTATTAAATTATAAAATCTAACATTTTCGTTCAAAATCAGTCAGCCATGGAAATAAAAGAAAATATCTGACATGCCATTGTGGATATTTATATTTTTGTAATATTGGTATATTATTTGACAAAAAGAAATTAAATTCAACTTAAATAATATTGAAATACTAGGAATAAGAATTAAAATCAGTGATACTTCACTAAACTGTCAGATAAATATTTTCTTTTATTTCCATGACTGTCTGATTTTGAACGAAAATATTAGATTTTAAATTTAATAAATCTCGCCCTGCAGACGAAATTGCATATTTTAAATAAGTGTGATCCATAGAATTAATATTCTCCGATAAGTATACAAAATTTCAAGTGAATATCTTGCACTGGGGAGATACTATTCATAATTAACTGATTACCCATGTAAAACTCTCATGTGTCGGTCGAGCTGGGACACTCGGTATGAGAGGATATTATAACACAAAATGAAAAGTAAAATACTCGTCTGTATAATTTTGCATCTGTTCCAATTTTACCCCAATTGTAAATCATTGAGGCATGTAATTTTGGGAGGGAAAAAAGTTTAATACACATAAAAATTGTGACTCACATATTCAATTCATGTTTTCAGTTCTCAATCGATTAGTAATCCAAAACTGTTGTTATGTAAGTAATTCTGTGAATAAAGAAACAATACTACGGTTACTACAGAGTAAATAAATAATAAATTGGAATAAAGTAATTATAAAAGTATCCATATATCATGTATCCTAGGTTAGTCAGACATAAATAATTCATTATTTCCCAACCGGCTATTAACATATTTATATTCTATTGCAAATTAGAATAACATATCCATAAGTATATATCAAGTCAAGGTCAGACATTACCTCAGTAATTTCTTGGCGTCTGAAATATTCATCTTGTTGTTTCAGTGACACTGGGGAAGCATGCTTGCCGAACGCTGCTCTGGATTCTACGCCACTGGAGAGAAGATATGATGAACATAAGGTAAAACAAGAATATAATAATTATTATAAAAGATTATTTAAAATGTATATAATCACTGTTACATTTGATTGACATCCAATAATGAAAATATAATTGCATATAACGAAGAAGAATGATTTCTTTATATAATTATGATCATATGCCAACATATTCAATATAACATTTCTATACATTGGTTTCAAGATTCGCATTTTACCATATCTCGATCAAAATTCATAAGATTACTATACATCTCTTTACGAGTTTACGAATTAAAGATATTTTTATTTTGACGTAGTAGAGATATAATCAATTTGATGTATGCTAAAAATAAAAATAAGTACTCAATTGCTAATTTATGGAAGAAAATTTTTAACTACAGACTTTACATTTTTAATAATTGTTACCATATAGATTGGGAAAATTGTTACAACAATTAAAATATTATAATTGAAAATATTCTATTAGTAGAAAATTTAATTATTATGTATTTAAATATTAATTTACTTAAAAACATATTTTAAAAACAACTAACTCTGTAACTCTAGACTTAGAAGAAAAATTCCTTTCCCTTGCAGGGGGCAGGCATCCTTCCCTCCCCCTTTTACCCTGGCTGGTTACGCCCATGTTCTCTTATTATATGTGGCTTTAGTTTTAACGACGAATATTTCCCTCGAATAGTTTTAACGAATCAGGTTACACTATTTTTTTAGTTTCGACCAGATATTAGTGAATATATTCACATGTGCATAAATTTAATATATTTGAAGTTTATCGAGTCTTTTAATGTCATAAATGACGATTATATGACAGTTAAAAAAATATTAAATATTTTTAGGAATATGTACATATCGATATAGATATTTAAATAATTAATTTATCTAGAAATATTCTAGTAATATATCACTCTTGCATGGCAAATAAATCTGAATATTTGTCTCTATTAAGATTGTTTCTCTGGATATTATATTAATTGACGATATTTTTTTATAAAATTTCTATAAATTATTTTCGTATAATACCTTATCTTCTATTTTTATTTTCAATTTTGATGTAAATTATGATGCCCTTCAATTCTGTATTACAATTCCATTCTCTTGTAATTTATATTGACTTTGATCCTTTTCAAAGAATGCCCATTCATCAATCATAAACTTACCCTTGAAAGAACTAACCGCCCTATTCTTACCTACGTATGAAAGGGCGTCTGAGTAATAACATACTACACCCTCTTACGTTGTGGTTTCCCGAAATATGATTCATTCTCAAATCTTATATTGATCAGGTGCAACGTCCACTACTGTCTTAATACATAATTCGCGTGTTCTAACACTCGTACAAATATTTTTATACTTTCCAGATAAGCAGCGAGATTATCTGTAATTATCTATGGGAAACTAGATAATTATTTGCGGGATTGTCAAGTAAAGCACAACCGGAAGGTTTCACTCTTAATTGTGAAGTTTTTACCAAAGTGCAATTAAAATAGGAAATCTGTAGTACGCTAGAATGAACACTAAATACTCTTCTTAAGTTCTTACTTAATATATCAGCACTGCTTATTATCAGTTAATAGGTTCAACAGTTTACAACATTATCAATCATAATAATTAAATATATGTGCCCAATGAATTGGCTCAAAAAACTTATTTGTGATACTTTTTATGTTTTAGAACTAATTAAAATAAAGAAACACTTTACAGAAAATTTATTATTATTAAGAAAATGCAAATGAAAAGTTATTATATTATTTATGTATTTTTTATTTTCAATAGTTTAATACACATAATTTATTTATTTATGTATTTTTTATTTTCTATAGTTTCTGTCATAACTTTCTTATCAAACTTAAATAGTATAATTTTTCATTTTCATTATTCTCAATAGTTTTGTTATGTAACTGAAAAAAAATGTGTATGTTTCTATTTGAATAGATAACTTTTTTTTTACAAAAATACCTTAAACAAAAAAAAATATGCTTTCTGTGAAACATATTGAAAGTAGAAATTTTGAATATAACATTCCGACTGCCCTAGATTAGATCTGATTATATTTTGATGTTAATCGTTTTCCTGAAATATCTTAATAAATTATGACTATATGAGAATTATTGTAAATAATAATGTAATATTTTGTCAATAGCTAAAATTTTATAGTTCAATTTTGTTTCTGCCTAATCCCATTTATCTATTACATGTAATTAATGATACGGTAAATTTGTTACAATTATGGTTAAGCTCTATACCTATGGAAATAAATGTTTAATAATTGATATTGACAGTTATTATAATTGACAGGATTGACAGTGAAAATATGAATAATTGTCGAATACTCTAAAAGGAATTATACTAATACCGTAAGTACAGATAATTTTAATAATTCATTTTATGGTGTCCGCAGTCAACGCACGGAAAATATAAATATTCATAAAATGTGTAAAGAAGGAAGGCGAGAGTTTATGTGTTGGTTATATCAGATTTTTTATTTAAGAAATATCGTCTGTAGATTGGAAACAAAACCATCCTGTATACTTGAATTGATATTGTAATAATTGATTGTGTGTGAAACTGGTTCAGTATTTTATTTTTTTGGACTGTCATTCATTTTTATTAACGATATATAATGGAAAGTAGTAAGTCAGTATAAAGAATAAAACAATAGATTGTCCACGCCCTTACATTCATTATATCATGCAGCACTCGTTTCCGTATGCAAAATCACTTTATTACAATTGCAGGCAGAGTTGCCTCCCTAATATTATATCGCAGTTAGCTTCAAGTTCGTTTACCCGACCTATACCTGTAATTATATTCTACTTATGCCTCTACCGAGTACCTATGACTTATCCAACTCAATCAGCCGTTGAAAAATCCGAGCATCGTCCAGCAGCTTGTAAACAACCAGCCCTATCTATGGAGATGATTTTTCTCGAACAAAACACTGTCGTTAAGCCGCTAATGACAATGATAAATTTTTCTCAACTTTGGAATCTAGTTAGCGTGGGCTTGGACATAAATTTCTTTAATTAAGAAGTGGAGGAATTTTAAGGGGATATAAAAAAATCTAAAAAAGAAATCGTCAAATGTTTGGTTTCCGCTTTTCTTACGCAATAGTTGCAAAAATAGAGCAAAACAACGCCGTCATTTATTGTTATCGCTGGATTTTTCTCTAACAATAACGTAGTGTGCGTTGCTTGCTCAAGACAAGAGACAATCGCCTTCGACTCATGGCAACCTCGATGACCGCTACACAATGCACAAGTTCTCAAAATGTTACATAAATCTTCCTTTACATGTTTTCATTCTTACTTATTCAAATTATTACCACAATCTACCATTACCAACAAAAAGAACAAAATATTTTAATGATTGTTTATTTATAATTAAACTTCCAAACAACTTTTACAGAATCGTATTTTTATGGTAAATAGTTGTGGAATGCAGAATTTAAACTGTACAACTTCTTAGAAAATATTTTTTTTGTGTTTTGTGAATGTATTTTTAAAATAAAAATTCTAGTCGAGTGTGCGATAAAAATCAGTTGTTATATGCAAAATAATGGACATTCTTTGACCGTATGCAACGTACAATAGTTATAATTTTGGAGGATTTATGTGAGTTTGAGAAAGTTGAATGAACGGGTCACACAGTTTTGTCCTAGAAATATTATTCGTGTCGTGTTGTATTTATGAAACACATGAATGTTCTAACACCCCTATCTGTGTTTTACATAAATTTAAATATATTTCGCTTATGGAATGGAATTCATAAATAATAAAGCTTCTCTTTGCTGCATGCTGACGAAGGTAAATCTTATAAAACCACCGCAAATACGCTGACAACTTTATTAAACCCGGAAAATATATTAAATTTCATTATGTTCTAAACAGAATAAGAAATTTATTAATAATAAATAAGTATGTAAATTGTTTTATTAAAATTAAAATACACGTGCGAAAATTGTCTCTTATACAGCCGAATTCACCATTAGTACATTGATAATGATCAACTGATTCAAGAATCAAGCTGAGTCGTAGATCAACATTTGTTCTTATTCACCAACTTTGTAATTTTTTGTTGATATATATTTTCATATCTGAAAAAAAAAATGGCAAAGAAGAACGAAAATAGAAGGAATGACATCGATTCAAGTAGATTTGTGGAAATTAGAATATTTTAGATTAATTAAATAATAGCTAAAATCTTTTGTAGATAAATACATGTTTCAAAACGACAAAACGAAAATCTAATTAGATGATCAAAGCTTGTTTAATGGAATAAGACGGATCAGTGGATCCTTGATTTTTTTTAATGGTGAATTGAATTGATTCATTAATCAGAGTTGATCACTGGATCAACGTCAAATTTTAAATATAAATATCTCCAGAACAAAAAAATATCGATCTCGTACGAAAACAAACGCCTTTATTATTATATTCCATAAGTATACCAGTTCACCAAAAAATTCCACAAATTGAATTTTTATGATGTATGTTTTGTCGAATATCGAATGGAAAAATTCGTAAGCGGTTTATCTTCTCCTTTCGTTTTTTTTAGTTATTTTTCACGATTTGCAGACTTACCAATAAGCAATATAAAATGTAAACCTATTGTGTTATTGATTTGAAATTTGGGATTCTTTTGTAACATTTTCCGTATAATCGACTGGAATAATCGAGAAGGTTGTTGATTTCCAAATGTCTTGAGAATGAAAAGATATAATTAAATTCGGTTTGAAAAATTGTATTGCACGATCGAGATCTATCGAAACATATGTACCTATAACTCACTTTTGTAGCCCTCTGTTTTTTAATATTCAAAAATGTGTCTTATAGAAATTTTATTGTCCAAATTTGTGTACTGCTGGGAATTTACTATTACATCCTCAAATACGTTATACATTATTATTTTCTTTTACTTGTACTTTATTTTGGATGCGTATGCAAATATATATTATATTCTTAATCAAACATATTTTAAATAGCAAAATACATATAACATGGTATAATTTTTTAAAATAAAGGCAGAGAAACCAATAATTATTAAAAAAATGCCTGATGAAATCTCATGAGAAAAAGAGTCTACATTGTCTGAAGTTTGGTAGTCTCTGGCACATACATTACCATCCATAGAACACATGTGGGCGTACCAAGGAATCAGTTGGTAAACAAAGCAGTTTTTTTCTTCCACACTCACACACCGGAGATACGGCGCTGTGTGTGTGAGTCGTCGGACGAGGTACGCCGTATGTGATAGCGACACGAGCAAAAAGACTCCACATGTGAAGCCAGATACCTCACAGGCGCCAACCGACACATCAACAATACATGCAGACGTACAAAACATGCACAAATATTCTCAAATTCTAGCAAGAGATGGAATCTCGGGATATACTCGCGGATCGTATTAGAAACATCTGCGTTGTGGTGTTGTGGATCTCTATAGTTCAACGGTTCAAGAGAATTTAGAAACTTATTCTGTTCGCGTAGTTACGAATAGTTAATATTTAGAAGCAGATGGTAATAGTTTTTAATTGTAAAAATATGTTTGTATTTAACTTTCGTCACTAAATTAAATAAATAAACATTCGTACACTATTTGCCAATTTGTATTGTTTTACTTTACTTAAATAGAATATTTGTAAAAATTTGATAAAATAGAGATAAAATTTAGGTACTTAATTTTTAAAATTGCATTTTTAAACATTATTATTTTAATTACATATTATCTTTGTAATAAGCACTGTTTGCTGCATTGCTGTATAAATAAATTATTATTATTTATTGAAAGTGGATAAAAAAATTTATTTTAACGAAATTAAGCCACTCAAAATAACAAGATCCTAATCTCGTAATAATATATTACAAAAATTACATGAAAAATTTAAGCAAAGAAGATGATTTCACTAAAAGAATCAATGGCATCTTCATTATTAATATAGAATGACGAACAACCTACTCTAACAAAATGCAGGTAAAATTGTAATGAAACAGGTGAAGATCACTTCTCAATTTTATCTGCTGTCAAAATTCTAATAATTATGATGATTATATAAGTCAAGCAGAAATGACATACTCAGTAAAATCTAAAAGGAAATTGTGTAGAAATAGATTGTCACAAGATGAAAATAGTATATTGTACACATGCGCTGTGTTGTCGAATACTGTGAGAAATGATTTCTCACACTTTAACCCACGATTGTGGGAAATACGCAACTTTCAATCTTTATATAGTGTGAGAAAAGTGCCACTTTCCATAGTTGTAGAAAAAACAGTTTGTATAGAATGAATAACCTTAAATAAATGAATATAATATTGAGTTTAACTCGAATAAAGCGAAGCTGTAATATAATAGTTATTATTTGAACTGTCATTACTCTCGTTCATAGTTCATTGTTTATACTTGAAGCCAAGAAAAGATTTTTGAAAATTTTATCGACAATTTTCCGGATGTAGAGTTAGTGGAGTGAGCTTGTATCTTCTTGAATTTGTTTCCAAGTGGGCTGAATGCTGTCCTGTGTTGAGCAAACCCTCGTACCTCACAGATGGTCAAGTTTAGTTAGATCATATAGTCACAACTCCATTTATCATACTGACAACATCCACTTCTGTGCGCCGGGATCTCGAGTGATATGATTCCGTTCAGCGTGTTCAACAACCTCTGCACAACAGAATCCTCGGCGTATTTGGAATTCTCTCAGAATGCTGTAATTAATACGCTCAAACACTTTTCTCCGGTAAAGTTCAAGGAAAGCCACTAGCCGATATCATTTGCTCGAGAAATAGTTTCCAAGGAAAAACGCTCTTTTAATTGTCTAAGTGCCACGGAAAAAAGAATTCTCATCATACGTGAAATATTAGTCTGGTAAGGGTCAGTGTTGCCAGATCGCCGTGATGCGAAGTCGCCTTGTCAAAATTAAAATATCGCCAAAAATCGCCTAGTTCGTCCTGAAATATACTGCTTATGATTTGTGTCAAATAAATAATTTTTTTTTTTTAAATATATATTTTGTAAATAAGATAAACTTAGTAATACTCTATCAAAAATACACTTCTATCGAAAATATATTTATATATACTAGGTACTTATTAGTAATAATAAATTTTAGATGAAGAGGGATCATACCAGTTGTAATAACTTATTACTACTGGTATGATCCCTCTTCATCTAAAATTTGTATCATTTCATTTATACATAGATAGGCAATAATAATAATGATAGAATAAGATTTGACAGAGCCATCTAGTTCGTGTTTCTATGAAATACCTTGCAGAATGGAACTTACAAAATTTCAGTTAAATAAAAATGTTTTACATATTTACTGTATTTCTTTTGTATCTATTAAAAAAGTTCTTTCAATAATTCATTGGTATATTTTATAACAGAACTACTTTGTAATATTAATTATTTGACTTCTGCTTTTTTCTTTATATTTGACTCACACCTGATATTAACCCAAATGCAACGAACCAAACAGTTATATAGGTGAAACGAATTTTCTCCTAACCTACTCCATGTAATAATACCTGCTTATTAGGAAATTCGCAACCAAATATACATAGCTCTAAAAGGGACATCGCGAAATTCTCAATTTGTAGATAATGAACTTAAAACGAAACTATAGGTACTTATTTTTCCATTATGTCGCCAAATATCGCCAAACATTTGTAATTAATCGCAAATTTAATCGCCAATCGCCAAATTGAAAATTTTGTCGCCGAATGCTATAAAAAATCGCCAAATTCTGGCAACACTGGTAAGGGTTTTTGCTTTGGAAGGAGTTCTAGTTCTACAAGGACACATAAGCCAATGATATTTGAATATGAAATGTTAACACCAAATTGAGTTGTCGGTATAGTAGCACTCTAACCTGACATATGAATATTGAGTTGCGTTACGCAAAGTTTGTTTCTCAACAGTGGTTCGTATTTGAGTATAGTTTTGCTATTATTAGCGGCCGCTTATCAGGAATGTGGTGTTGAAGGCATTCTGTTCCTTCCTGGTGTTTGCGTGCGCAACCGATTGTTATCTAAAGGAGGAAAGTTTGTGTTTATGCTTTACTTTCTCCCGATTACAATTATACCACTCATCCATCAACTAATTATACTACGGCAGACCTATACGTCATACTCTGCTGCCTTCCGCCTGCAAACTTTGCACTGGAAACTTCTTTCAAACATTTCTCAGGAAAAACTATTCTTCACACTAGAAATACACCCTTCAACTCCATTAGTTCATAATAATTTTATTTATATTAATATGTTTGTTTCTCTAATTTCACAATTATTGTAGTATTTGTTTTTATTTTTAATATTTATAGGCCTTCAAAAATTACTTGAATTTCGTAGAACAATGCTTCAGTTATTTACTACAAATTTTGCTGTCTAAAAAGCTACATTTGGAGAAAAATGCGTTTAAAATTTCAAGATATCATTTTTTATACCATTGTAACAATTTATAACATATAACTATCAAATGGATTTTTCAGACTTAATATCATGATTTTTTTGATAAATAAGATTTAAGATTTCATATAATTTCTAATGTAACCCATTAGTCAAGATTTTTAAACAATCGAAAAACGATAAAAGTTCTAAATTGACACATTAACGTATTTAGCTATGAAAAGAGATATAGGTACATAATAATAATCAAAAACTTCAAAAAAATAATTACCCTGAACAGTACCAAAATCAAATAGCTTTTAATTTTAGTAAACTACAAATATTTGACTTTTTCATTTATACAATCATATTTTATGTACAAAATAAGAAAAATAAAGTCATTTCATTTTAATTTAGTTACTCGAAGAAGTAATTGAATTTTGGTATTCTTCCAGGGAGTCTTTTATTATTTGCCAGTAGTATATATTTTTGACAAAAATTTTTGATTTGGTGGGGGCCCCTGGGCTGCAGCCCAGCCTGCCCACCCTTAAATCCGGTGCTGTTCATTGTATATTAGAAATGATAAATTATTATAATTATCACGATCATTATTTTTTATTGTGGACACAGTATTGTTTGCCTTATAAACAAGATATTTTTATTTGACTTTAAACACACAAATTTTTAAAAATTTAAATTAAATAAAAAAATCCAATCAGCTAAGTTTGAAGTAATTTCAAATTCAAATTACAAATTTCATCAGAAAATATTCGTATTATATGTTCTGAAAATCTGAAATACACCCCAATTCATCTAATTTCTAATTTATTTTTTATCCCAATCTTTTGTCTTTATATTTTTGAAATATATTTTAATCTTTCCAGAAATTTTTCTAATTGTTTGCTCTGGAATGTGTTCTAGTTCATTTAATTCCAGATCTGTTTATTATTCCACATTTTTCCCTTAATATTTTCTTTGTAATTACTGTTTACTTAATTCCTGATATGTTCATTGTGTCACATTTATTCCTATTAGATTTTCCCGAAGCCGTGCCTGTGTGATATGCTCTGAGCCAGTTTCTGTTATGCTAATTCAATCTTTAAGTTCTTGTTGTATCTCCAAAAAGATAGCGAGCTTAAGACAACATCAGCAGCCCTATAGCTTGCCAATTATTCCATCTAGCCGCGCAGGAAGGCTAGGAAAAATCCAATCCCCTCGCTACGTTGTAAGTTATACGCGCGGGTTACTTACGACCGGACAAGTTCCCCCGTACAGCCAACTTATTTATACATAATTTACGCCAGATACTTATAGATACATTATTTGCATCTAGATAAAGGCGTTGATACGCCTAGAGAAACGCATACGAGTTATGAAGGAATATAGATCACTCATTTTTACAGCCATTCATAAGCCAAAGGGTAGGGTTTTAATTGCTAGTACTTTATTATATTTTTAACCAATTTTACATAACATATTCATTGCTATTCTTACTACGACTCCAAGAGTACATATACTCATTTTAAATACATTTTTATCGTGTGATATTACTCTAAAATTAAATACATAATTTATTAAATTTATCAAAAACTTGCGGATATTCTCTTTCCTAATAGATTTTGAACAAGAGTACAAAATTGTTCGACAATAAATTCTTTTTCAAAAGAGAGCATAATTATGCAATACCACTTCTGCAGTTTGAGATTTACTACATATAAAATGTAACATTTTCGTTGAAAATCAGACAGCCAAAAAGAATACCTATACATATGTGACATTTGTGACAGTTAATAACATGTCATTACAGGTAATGTAATTTGATATTATTTATTAAATTATATTATAATCTAAAAGTACTTTAAAAGTGGTTGTTTCATCCATAAATATAATTGAAATTTGTTTTATATAATGTATCGTACTTTTTATTTAAAACTTTTTTAACTTATATTTGTGTAATATTGGTATATTATTTAAGAAAAAGTATATAAATTCATCTTAAATAATAGTAAAATACAGATAATAAGAATTATAATCAGTGATACTTCACTAAATTGTCACATGTACTCCAGACGTGCTATTGCAAAAATGTTAATCTTATCTGATGTAGAATTTAATTTTGAACAATTTTGTACTCTTATAGTTTTGCTCTAAATCTATCAGGAGAGAGAGTATCCTCAATTTTTTCCTATGTTCCTCATTTCGTTGCACACCATGTATATCTAATTACAAATATAACATAGGAATCTTCTCAGCGAATAAGCAAAGTAGCCCACTTTGTCCAATTGGATGGGTCGCCGTTCAACGGCTCGCTGTGTGTTGACTTTTCAGACTGTAAATTGACAACCTGCATCAGTAAAATGCAAATAAAACGTGTCGAGAAGCAAGTACCTTCATACTTGAAGCCTTGTTTCTTCTAAGAATGTCGTGCCACAGATTTTCTTATGCAAATGCGTTGAAAATAACAACTAGTATTGTTCTACCATTAAAATAAGTCACCTACAGGGGTCACCATTAAACAATACTTTATTAAATTTTATGATAGTTATGAGTAGATTTCTTAATATAGCCATAAAATTCGTTTGACTATATTCTCGCATATTAACGATGCATACAGTGATTAGACACACGTATGATTTTGATGTTATCTATGGTTCGGGGCATACATCACCTCGCTATTGTGTTGTGTATAATATAGTTAGTGTGGAGATACCATCATGTGGGGGTGTGTTCCAAACCGGTTCCACATATATGTACATAACTGCACACATAACACATGGCCAGGAGATTTAAACTTTCCCTCATACGAGAAGTCCACGGACACAAACTTTGATTTCCTTTCCTAGCTTAAACTTTTAGCAAGCTTACAAACAAAACTTTACTACCGAATATGTGCGGTATACCATAAAAATATTACTATTACTTTGTAGAATGAATGGGAAAGAAAGGTAGAACCTTACGTCTTAAACATACTGTTCTCTCAAAAAATTTGATGAATAGCCAAACGAAGTGATAACTATTTCGAATTTCGTGGACAGAATGCGTCGTTTGGCTGTTCATTTGTTTTTGTTTATCTGTGATATTACTCACCATCGCACCAAAATTGAATCTCGTATAGCTCGAGACCGAATAATTTTTAAATGAAATAATGTACTGATCCTCATTAAATTTCATATTCTTCTGTAAAATGATAATATTTCGATAATGATTTAAGACCCTATTGTATTTAATGAAAGAAGATTTCAAATCTGATGGAATGTTTTATATTTTGTTTGTAAATTTGAATTAATTATTATTTTCGTGTTTCTATAGAATTTTTTTGTATCAAAAAAACGACAGTTGATTATTTGTAGTAGTAAGAAGCGTGGGAACAGTATTAGCAACAAAACCGTTGTGAACTCGGTCTATACATCATGTTCAAATAATGAAAGTAAAGACCGAGTAATCCAATAATGTCTAATAAATTAATTGCTGCGTTAATTTTGTGTAGAAACAATTACTGTCTCCAGGCAATGAAAAGAAATTAAACTACAGACAATTTGTCACACCCACTCTGAATTTTCTCTCAGAAAATTTCTCTTGTATTTTCAAAAAGTATTACATTCTCTACCTCTAAGATAACTAAAATTAAAAGAGTTCTATACTTGTATTATTTGCATCTAGATGTGTCTATATATAGAGTTGTCTCTACGAAAGAACGCTGATGTATTTATTTTCAATTAAACGAATTTTTATTTAGTTTGAAGCCGTCGTATTTATTACAAGATGCAGTGATAACTTATACATCTCAATTTCTGATAAGTCGTTGTTGGAATTTTAATGACCGGTTCGCCCGATCAAGCACATCATCCTAATTCGATGTAGCAGCTCACATGCGCTAACGATGTGGATGCTATCGCCACAAAAACCCTTGGGAAGCAGCACTATTGTTCCTTTCAATTAAACCAACAATTAACTGGTGATATGATCGACTCCGAGTAAATCAATTTTCATGGGATCAACTCTGCACTTTCACTCCGCTCGTGATGGAGTAAATATCACCGGGGCGGTTGTGAAATGAAGACACACTGGGCTTCGTTTCAATAAGTGTAGTGTAACAATGTATTCAATAAAAAAAAGGAGATTCTACTTGATGGTAAACAAGAATTTATATTAAGGGATAACAAGAATTTATATGTTACAAAAGTAGGTAACCATAATTGACAAGACACAACAAATACAAAAAATACGAAAAACAAGAATTAAAACACAAGAATTATGAAAAATACAAACAATTTGAGAACACAAGAAGTTACATACTCTACTTGGAAGTTACAAATATTATTAAAACATTACACTCACCAACTGGTAACATAGTTACCAGCGTGACGACTCGACTACCAGGACTCTATCACAACTGTCATGACAACTGTCAAGACTCACGACTGTCTCAACTCCAACTCTAGTCCATCTCCAACTTCAACTCCAACTCTCCAACTCAACTCAACTGTCTTTTGTCTTAAAAATTTCCTTATTTAAAGGTCGGACTACCCCCTCTAAGAGGCGGAATAAACTGACTTACGTATGGAGAAAGTGACAACTAGAACTTTCCAAAATTGAAGGTTTTCTTCGAAAAGCCCAGTGTCAACTTTCTCATTTTGCTAAAAGTACTCTAATCGGAATTTGAAAACTGTTACTTTCACAAATAATGCATTTTTAATAGCCAAATAGAAATTTTGGAACAACATTACCTAAGTCAATTTATTCACTCTTTTAAAACTAATAAATAATATTTTAAAATTATTGACATCGGTAAAACATTTTGTTACATCCCTTTCCCCTTAACTTGAGCTATATTTTCAAAAATATAACATTTTTAAAAATATAACTCATTTGTTCCCAACTACTAGATTCCGAACTCTAGGTGCTCCCCACACTCGATGGCAGCGATCTCCTTGTACTTCGTAGCTCGGTAGACGTCGGTTCCATTTCCGTTGTCTTCATCAACTGTCTGCCATACTGCGGTCAGCATCTCTTCTGTGACCCAGACTTTTCGCTTCCTCGACAATGCAATTCTCGGAGAAGACAATCTCGACGCCTCTGATCTGAAGGCAGATTCTGCTCGCCATCGATGTATGAAGGTCCCCAGATCATCATCCTCCAGCAGTTTGGCGGAATGTCGGACTGTAACAAAATGTCTAACCAGTATCAACGTTCAAAATACAATTGCTTAATTCTATATTTCTTGCACATTCTTTTATCAAAAAAAACTATTACTTTTTTTATCAAAATACAATTGTTTACTACTACAATTCCTGAATGATTCTTTTATCAAAAAACAATTACTTTTATTTTCATGAATTATTAACTCTTATTTAACTAATAATTAATATTTTTATATCAATAACTAACAAGAAAAACTTTAACTATTTACTACCATACCATAACCATAACATCCGCAGGTCTTAGCTTGGAAGGAATTATTCAAAAAAACTAATTAACTTAATTTCATCTCCCAGCCTAAGACATACGTTGGCTATCACACGGGCAGGAGTGCCAATATCCTGGATACATTCAACGTTTATGATCTGATTACCCGAGGGATTACAAAACAAAACGAAATCTTTTCTATCTGTGCCGCTTTCGGCATTTATAAACATGGTAAACTAATCCCTTTGCCTTTACCAACTTATTTTTATTTCCAAATTTTAATATTCTGTAATCATTTTGAAAATCTATTTTCTTTAACTTAAATTTCATATTGGCTTCTATTTTCATATTAAAACCATTTTTTATCTGTTTACAGTTTCTTTTTAAAATATTAAATTCTTTTTGACTAAAATTTGAATCTAATTTCACAAATGTTGTTTTAAATTTATCATCTGATTTAAAAACAATCTCTTACCTTTCTTATGTGTTTTTTGGTCTATAATCCTGTGTTTTCCATCCGAACCTTGGCCGTTCGTTTTCCATCTGGGCCGATGGTATGAATAGCCCCGCGCCCGAATTTTTTGGCCTTTCCTTTGGCGGTCTTTCTTCCTCCTGCTGAATCGGTTGCTCATAATCTTCTTTGCCACTGAGTTACCAACATCGCCGACGTCTCCATCAGGACAACCCACCGAGTGTTCTTCCTCGATCAAAACTAATGAGCACGTATCTGCTGAACCCACGTCGTGCGCCGCTGAATCACTCAAGTCTTTCACAACCTCTGTTTCAACGCACTCGGCGACTGCTTCTTGCTCCGGAGATGTGACAGTATGCTCTTCTTTAGCCGTTTCCCTGGATTCTGCGACTCTAGCGCCAGAATCATCTCTCTCAGGTGCCTTTTCTGAGCCATACTTCACCGCGTTCTCCTCTTCTAAACTTAAACAATACGCCGAGTCGTTTACTTGCTCTTCCTCTGTTGTCCTGGATACCTCTGCCTCGACGACGTTCTCTGGCTTCTCTTCGACACTATGGATTGTACTCCTTGGTGGATCGAACTCTTCGTTTCTTTCCTCCGCGAAGTTCAGCTCCTCGTCGGTGTCAATCACTGTTTTTTGTTCAAACTCTCTTTCTTCTTTACACTTATTGTTCCGGTCCGGGTAAACACTTTCAGTACTATCACTTGTACACTCATTTTTATCACTGGTTTTAATTTCACCGGCTTTATTAGTATATGTAACTTCTTTGTTCACTGGTAATTCTACTTGGGACGATACACGATAATTTACTTCACTTTCATTATAAATATTATTACAATTTTGACTATTTATTTGGGAAAAATTTTGATTATCTAAAGTCGGATTTGAACTAATTTCGGGTCTAAAACAATTTTCTATATCATACGGTCTAAATCTACGTTTTAACATTTGCTTAAACTTTTCCCAACTTTTTTTAATTTCTTTTTCATTTAACTCAACATAAATTCTTGCTTTACCTTCGCAACCAAGACAGCCCATAAGCACCATTTTATCGTCCGAAAATTTACTAAATTTCTGATAGGTTTCTAATTTTACAATGTATTCATCTACTGACTCATGTTCTTCACCACTAAAAACCGGTGGCTGCGATAAAACACGTACCATTTGGATGAAGTCCATTTTAACTAATTTTGAATTTACAACTAAAACAAAGATCAACGAGCGATTGCAACTTTATATGAGCGTGGCTAATAGAATAAATTCTAAACGATCAGGCTACCAGAATATTCGTATCCCACACCGCTGCCAACCAGATGTAACAATGTATTCAATAAAAAAAAGGAGATTCTACTTGATGGTAAACAAGAATTTATATTAAGGGATAACAAGAATTTATATGTTACAAAAGTAGGTAACCATAATTGACAAGACACAACAAATACAAAAAATACGAAAAACAAGAATTAAAACACAAGAATTATGAAAAATACAAACAATTTGAGAACACAAGAAGTTACATACTCTACTTGGAAGTTACAAATATTATTAAAACATTACACTCACCAACTGGTAACATAGTTACCAGCGTGACGACTCGACTACCAGGACTCTATCACAACTGTCATGACAACTGTCAAGACTCACGACTGTCTCAACTCCAACTCTAGTCCATCTCCAACTTCAACTCCAACTCTCCAACTCAACTCAACTGTCTTTTGTCTTAAAAATTTCCTTATTTAAAGGTCGGACTACCCCCTCTAAGAGGCGGAATAAACTGACTTACGTATGGAGAAAGTGACAACTAGAACTTTCCAAAATTGAAGGTTTTCTTCGAAAAGCCCAGTGTCAACTTTCTCATTTTGCTAAAAGTACTCTAATCGGAATTTGAAAACTGTTACTTTCACAAATAATGCATTTTTAATAGCCAAATAGAAATTTTGGAACAACATTACCTAAGTCAATTTATTCACTCTTTTAAAACTAATAAATAATATTTTAAAATTATTGACATCGGTAAAACATTTTGTTACAGTAGCATAGGTGTGCCAATCTGTTTTGTCGCACAGGATTCAACTCTAAAACGGCCTTTAATGTCTATGAAGAGAGGAATAAGCGACTGATGTTAGTGATGGAATAAATAAATAAACAGGAATGCAGTCGGAAAAATTTATTTGGCTAGTCTAGGCCAACGTTTCGCTGCCTATTGCAGCTTCTTCAGGGCAAAGACTAAAAGTATATGTAATGTGTCAATAAATATAAAAAATATAGATCAACCATGTAGTTGTCGTCGATGTATAAAGAAATTTTTTTAAGAACAATTGCACACGTCATTCGCAAGACTATTACACTTTGTGGTCGAAACAATAATCTTTAATGTCTATAGTAGAAGTAGATGTATATGAAACCGACTTAGGCGGACTTTACAACCTTTTATGGAGGGGTGGGAAGCTTTGTGGTCAGTAGTTATAAATTATTCCAACTCAAATTCATTCATTCATCATATTCTCGTCATAGGATAGATATTTGCGACTCCGTTTTTTCGACGTCAACGGCTGATCTTCTGCTAGATGTTGAACTATTTCTTCCGAATGTTGTTTTCAGCATGACTTATGTCCACAAAATTATATTCCCAGGATCTCCACATATTAGTCTTTACAATTTTATGCAGACACTAATAAAAACTGCAAGCACCGAAATAACTTTTTGATGACTTGTCCAAAACTGACCGTGTACCTCTAAAAAAATAACTAATAATGGAGTTCTTAGAATAATTGGAAATCCAAATTAAAACAAAAATCTTAAAAAAGAACAACTTAACGTAGTCAAATCTCTCCGCTTTAATCCCTTTTAGAATTTCCTACCCTTGTAAAGCTAGTTAATACTTAGTTTCTGCATTTGTTCTTCAATGTATAAATTAAAAAAAAATAATTGAAATTGGAAGACGTGAGTTTAAAATGCATTAAGTATTGTACCTGTCTAAATGAACCATCACCACAAGTCCTATAAAACTTTATAAGGGTCAATCGGCTTAACCGAAGGTGAATTTCATATATCTATGCCTCTATTATAATTTTAAAGTGAAGACCACCCAGCGTACACCTAACCTATCCTAACATCTTGTAAAGAGCTGACTTTTATTGTGTGTATATTTACGTAGGGTGTACAAGGATTTGTACAAATTATACTCCTATCTGTTCACACGACAACTGATATTTATAGAAGACACAGGGTGTATATCAGTCTTCAAGTTTATTAGAAACTAAACGTCCAACAACGAGAAGGTTTGTTCTTAAACTGAGGACAAGTATAGTATACAAACTGGCCACTTTGTTTTAAAACAACATATGTTGTGAATACAGCGGCATTCTAATCGATTAATAACATATTACCTTCCATTTGAAATAATCACGAAGGTGAACTTATATCTGGCGGAATTAATATATTTCAAAATTGATATTTCAATTACAGCTCTCCAAAAGATAGTTCTGAAAAATGTCTATCATTAATAATAATCTAAACAATTTTCTAAAAGGGGACTAAAGTCATTTTAGGGAGGGCTGTAAAATAAAAATTTAAATATGTATTACCTATATTTAATTAAGAACATTATTAGAAAAAATCCTAAATCACTAACTAAAAATTGTTAATTTCATCATCATGTGAATGATAAATTTGAGGTACATTCGTACAGTACGCGATAAAAATTAAATATATATTTACAATACACATTTTCATAACAATATTGAGCTGTTGTAATTTTGAAAAAACTCAACATATCTAACAGTATTGTATTATTTCAAATTAACTTTCAGGTGCACTGTTATGAGTACGAGTTTTTTCAATTATAAAACTACTAAATGAATGTAATAAACTATTATTTTTTAATTGGGCCCAAAGATCTTTTGATTTTTTTACATATTTGTAAAATTTTGAATTAGTCATTTTAAAATGAACTTTGCATTGAATAAAGCTCAAACAGACAGTAGATGCCGCGAGGTGGTTGGCGTTCGCAAACTCGTAATACTCATGCATAGAGAAATGAAAGATAACGAACGAGACGGAATGAGTAACGGCGAGTCGCATTCATATGCATATATTATATGTGGAAGAATATATTTAAATAATAAAACCAAAGTTTTTAATTTTTGACTGGGATATTGAGCTGGTCAATCGGGACTTGAAATAATCGCAAAAAAATCCAGATTAGAAATAGTTAGGTACCGAAATGAGATGAAGTCAGGGGAAACTCTGATGAAGATCCGTAGCAATTCTGACGTGCAAATCGAAATCGATCTAACTGCGACAGAGTGATGAAAGTGGTGACATGTCCCGGTGAATCGACAATCCTAACTATATATAGTACATTTTTTTATGAAGTATTGCAATTTAGGAAGTTAAACTTAGTACAGTGATGGCGAAACTATAATACTCGTGTCAAAATGACAAGCCAACAAGCCAAGACAATTTGGATGACACGCATCGTTTACGGACAGTCTTCGCTTTTCCTATATGTACTTTTGTAAGACCTTATGTTCGTCGTTAAGTAATAAGAAAACCAGTGATAAAGCTAACGGACTGATGAAATTTGGTTTTAAAGTGCTTGAACCTTGAACTAAAGATTTAACAAATGCTATCAGCAACAAAAAGGTAGTCAATTCGCTTTATTATTAAATAAATATATCAAAAATATACCTCATTTTTTACCTGGTCTGCAAATATCTCAAAATTATGGGTATTTCCAGATGTGGTAGATGTGGTACCATTCAATTATGATTGCTAACTTTGGCAAATACAAATTTAACATAGATAGTATTGTCTAAAATGCTGAACGCCTGCAAATCTTCATTCCTCGCTATGCTACTGATTGTTAACTGAAGAAATTTCGTTGATTCCTTATTTTCTGAAAAAGTATTAAGATTTACTGATTCGTAAAGCCTCTTGCTAACAGAAAAGTAGAGAAATCCCTATTGTCTTGATGACATTCGAAATTGAGATTTCCGACGTTGCTAAGATGACACGAAACAACATATTTTATTATTTTATAAGAGTACAAAAACATATATACTAATAACAGCATTTGTATAAATGTTTCAAAATGTATGTAATAAAAAATTTAAACAAACTGTGTTGAAAAAAAAATTTTTAACATTTTTTTTTAATTAAAAACGAAGATGGTTACTGGAAATCAGCCACTCTTTATTGTATTCAGCCTCTACAGTTTCGACCCCACATGGGTCTTCTTCAGGAGATGAATTTAAATATTTGTGGTTTTATGTTTGTAATAAATTGATATTTTTCCAACATGAAAATAGTCAAAAATCGAAGTAGAGGCTGAATACAATAAAGAGTGGCTGATTTCCAGTAACCATCTTCGTTTTTAATATCAACACCTAGCCAAGAAATATCCCATCTCTCATTTTTTTTTAAGTTTAAATTATTGTCGTATTTTTATGTAGGAATGTAAATGAGTAGATAGTTGATAACAATGTGTGTATTGGAAGAAGAGTAAGACAATGATTGCAGCTGAAACATCTTGACCCCGGGCTGCCGTCTTGGACATATGCAAATCCCCGTTTGAAATATTCATGCGGGCGTCACATTGAGTTGTCATGTGGCCCTTTGTCTAGATCGGGCTCGGCCGGCCTTATACGACGCCGTGCTGTGTGTTCTGCACAACGAACGATGCGGAAATGCACTCTGATGACTAAATTCGACTCTGGGAACCCGGCATTTTTATACAAGGAATCTTCTATCTTTCAATAGAATAACTGTAACATCCCATCATCATACATCGCCTACCTATTTGGTAGAAACATATGCCGTACTTTATTACATGCTTCACATAAAAATACCACCGACATTGTTCATTATTTATCGCTATCATGGGCGCCCATAAAGTATTTTGCAGGGAGAGGCAAAATATAAAAAAATAGAAACATTATCATAAAAAAAGATATTTATTTTTTTGCACACTTGTACTAACAAAGCTTAAATTTTAAGAAACACTGAAACAAAAAATTTTAATAGAAATTTTAACAACAATGTAGAATAGTTAGTAGATTTCATTCCGACCATTTAAGAAAAACATAAAAATTTAAATAATATTGTTGCATCCGGTCATTATACAAATTTATAAAAAAAAATACCTTAAAACCCTCAGGATACTATGAGCAGTCGACTACATATTATATAAAAAATATATATTACAGTGATAAACTGCAAACATATACTTTATATTAGTAAAAAAAATTGTATTAAAAAGAAAATAATCGAACATAAAGAAAAAAATTCTTATTTTTTTATTGATTTGTAAAGGTAATTCCTTCCAGTTTAAATAATTTACCATAAATATCAATGGAATAATTTGTGCCACACATAAAAAAACCCAAATCCAAAGTTAAGCAAACATGAATAAATTTCTTATGGAACATAACGGTAGTGAAATAATTAAGTAATATGTCGTCTTTTTAAAATTTGCAAAAAGCCAGGGCTCTAATACTATCAATTCAACAAGTATAAAATATGTAACTCAGTATGGTGTAAAAAAAAGAAAATTGCACATAATCTATTTTTTCCCAAAATTTCCTAACAGTTTTTAACGTTTTATATCTAACAAAAACATCCCATTATGTAGCATTACACGTGTTCAGAAATATATAAATTTTTTAATATAACCACGACGCATCTTTTGTAAAAAACTACAAAATAATAGACAGAACGACAGAAGTCACAGACTCTTTTATTAAAACACAATAATTTGTGGCATATTTTAACTGTACAATAATGGTACGTCTTCCAAATGTTTGTTAGAAAAACCGGATACGTGGAAGTCGTAATCATTTGCAGAAGATTGCAGTAGACATATGGTAGAAACATAATTTTTTTGTATTAGAAATAATTGTTTTTTTATATTTCATCATTTAACAATAACAATACTTTGTTATTTTACAATCAGAACAAAACTAGGCTACATTAAATATGCATTATATCTACACAATCTACTTTCGAATATTGTCTTATAAAGAAAGTATTATAAATTAATAATGCAAAGCAAAATGAGACAGTAGCGAAATAAATTTATAAACAGTTTTCAAGTTACAATAACCTAGTAATGAACTAGACTATAGAGCAATGAACCCTTTTCTGTTTTACATGGAAATATTTTGCTCTTTTTAACCATTAATGGGTGTATGCTTAATTTGATCCGGCACTGTGTCGTTAAACGGTTAAACAGTTAATAAACAATTAAAATCAGAACATTTGTTTGTTTCTTGTTCTTGTTTAATGAGTTTAAACCTTTTTTACTGAATACCTTAATTGTTTACGGTAAAGTCAAATAAACTAAACTATATTAACAAATTACTCAAAAAGATGATTTTCAGAAATTGACGTTAGAGTTACATTATTTATTAGCAATAGTATTATAGCAAATGAAGGAAAAAATATGATGGCGTTTTGTAGTTATTGTGTGGAATTCGTGTTGAGAATATAAGAGTTGATATCGACTCGGTGTACATGGGATATGTATAGGCAGTTTTAAAGATATTTATTTAGCAACATAGTGATTTTCCCGGGTGTAATAACCTGGTAGTGGGTTCGTGAGGTCTGATCTCCTGTAGCTATTTGTTGTATCAGACTCGGCTTGCTATACTTGTAATTATGCTAGACGCATGCTGCTTAGCGTAGCAAAAATACATCACCGCAACTCAACGATCTAAACATCGCACAACACTTTAAGTAATCTACGGGAATATACAGAGCGCAGCAAGGGTGACCAAAACAGGAATTTATTTTTTATGTGCCTTGAAGTAAACAAAGATGTTCCTAGGTGTTGTAGAGATACCTGGAGTATTTCCTTCCTAGGAAACCTTAGATAACCTATTCCTTAATCATTATCATATCTGAGATAGACATATCTTCGTCTGATGTGCAAAAGATAATTATCAGATATATCTCACGACACAGGGTCTAAAATCGGTCAAAATTTTTAAAAGACTCAAGGGTACTCGTGACAAACAATCTTTGGAAGGAGCAGAAGCAATTCGTCTGAGGAATAAAGTACCGAATTAGATATTTAGAAGTACTTACTTTTTCCAAAATAAAAATAAAACACGGAAGTTCTCAATAAACATCTGAAACGAGATCACTATACAGTTTCCCAAAGATGAGAAAAAAATTGAGAATTTGATCTAGACCAGTGTTTTCCAACCTTTTTTTTACCATATCACACCTAATGTTCTTCTGATATCTCCTTATGTAACATATACAACCCTCAAAAAATTCGCAAGCATGCAATTTCCGATGAGAAAAATTCAGTTGCAAGCAAACTAATAGAAAATATTTTATTTTAATTTGTGATTTGATTATGTAGGTATTACAAATTATTTTATGTTTTATTAAATAATTCTTTTATCTATTTACATTCATTCTAGGTTAATTTTTTTTCTTGTTTTTTTCTAGTGGTTCTTACCTAACCTAGAATTTTTTTTTATTTAGTTAAAGAATCACTCCAAAATTTGTATAATTATCTAAAGCATTATTTAAAAAAAAATTCGATGTCGCGCGAGTTTTTTATAAAGAATTGTGAATTAGGCCAATTTACAATATTTGAGCCCCATTAAACCACATCCTTCAGAACTCGGAAGTGTTGCCAGCGATTATAATTTGTTTGGACCCCAAACAAACCATTTGGAGCACAGATTTGGCGATAATTTTTTTGTCGAAGCGTTTTTTGCGCAATAAGTTTATATTAAAACCACCTTTATTATCATGAAATAAGTAAAGTTTCAACACCTTCAGAAAATTATATTTCCAATTCAAGAAAGACTGTAGAAAAATAATTTAATTGCTCTTCCGGTTTATATTTAATTCACCCTACTGGATGGATACTACAAAATTGGACAATTCAACAAAAGAGAAGATGAATACACAGACAGTAGACAGCATGTTCCTGAATTTATATCGCGTCTTATACTAATCCCCCGATTGAATTCTGTCTGAGATGTTACATTTCGCAATCCTTCAGCAGATATTCTCTGTATGGAGTGTGGTACTATGCGTGCGCATTACACAACAATCCTAGACTTTCTCTGGTCCATATAAGAACAAAAATATGAAATGAAAATGCGACCAGCCGCCGTTGATGCTGTATAAGTCGTTTATTGTGTGAATTTTTGTCGTTTGCTGCAATTACTACGGAGTTTGTTAGAAATTATGAGTCATGGGTGGGAGTGCCTTTGTTACAAAATAACCACAACCTAAATCAACTTACCAGTTGGTTAATATTTATGAAAATATTGAAATGCAGCCATGGAATAGGTATTAATTATATTCACGCTACGATACTCCATATGGATAAGCTTATGTTTATTTTATTACATATGAATTTATAATACAGTCTTAATTCATAAACAGATATTTTAAATGAAATTTGCTTATTTTTGCACTGTCCGACCGAAATTTCGGTTTCGGTTTCAGTTTCGGCCAAAAATGCTGGATTCGGTCGCAGTTTTTTTTTTCGTCTAAAACTAGTGTTTGTGTCATATCGGGCGCTATCGGGATTTTCAGAACGGTTTTTTTTTGTTTGTTAATTAGTAGATAACTAAAGTTTTTACTTCTTTACTTACAAGCTCACTTTTATAGAGCACTTTTGTTAAAAGTGACGTCTAGTCTAACAAGATTGTAATGTAAAAGTACGCTTCCTAAAGGCACTTTTATTATAAAAGTGCGTTCATAGTAAAGGCCATTATCTCTATAAAAATAAAGTGATTTTTTTAACCAAATAGTAGCTTAAAAGGTAAGAAAAAGAAAAACACTAGATTTCCGTGGGTAATAAAAACTTAACTAAACCACATAAGTTTCGATTTCATTTACCTTTTCAACCGAAACTAGAAGAGGAGCCGAATATTCGGTTTCGGCTAAAAATCGTGTTTTAGTCGGACATTATTTTTTAGTTTCGGTTCATTTCCTATAATGTAACACCTTTAGACAAATTTTTGAACCCGGATTGCTACCTTCTGTAACCAATTATTAACCCACTCAAATCATTAATTTATAATTTAGAGTCTTTCTGTATCTAATTATAAAATATTTCACATATGAATCACCAAAAAAATATTTCAGTGATGTTCTGTAATGATTACCCATCTAAGTGTTAACAATTTTACTGTTGCTTAAGTGTAGGATTTAGTATCTTCGATCTATGTAATGTTTTGATTGTATGAAAAGATGAGTTATAAACGTCATGTACTAATAATGTAATGTTTACCTAGGTATAAACAAATCAATACCGCCCATCCATAATGTGTAAATCTTGTAGATATTTTTGTGACGAGAGTATATTGAAAGTATTGTTTACGACCTGCTGGTCGTTGTTTAAGAGGAACGGGTTTCGCGGGAATATTTTCCGGTAATAAGAATAAATTAGCGGGCGTGTACTATGTTGCAGCGTATGTAGAAAATCCGCGGGATGCTTAATATTTAATGTATTCACTAGGAAACTTAAACATACCGCATTCTTATAATCAAACGTGACCATATTTCACAAGAACGATCAAACATTAAACATTCTTTAATACTTCTTCAAATTAAACGTAAATGTTTATAAAAACTTCCATACATATACGTATTGCTGGACACATACATGTTGATGTCCAGTGTTTATTCCTAGTATTATAAATAAAAATATGAGGTATAAAATCGAGTTATTGATTTGGAAGCGTGGCATGAATAGTCCACCAAGGTCGACACGAATGATAACTGGAGCACTGGACACGATAATTGCTTAAGTCTTCACACAAGTTTTACGCATTTACATCAAAATAACATCTAGATATCTTCTTCACCAAATAAAAAAATATCTTTATAAAATTGTTTAAAACATTATTTCATAAATGGGTAGAAGATAATTGCCAAATAAAAAAACATTTCAGCATAAAATTATTTAAAACATTAATTCATAAATGGGTAGAAGATAACGGGCAAACCTCAAAAAAGGATTTCTCTTTATAGCACAGAGGTAACGTCTCGCACTACGAAAATGTGAGTCAGGTAGAAATAAACATCCAATTTAAAAGTAAATTATCACTTAGGTAAGAACAAAATCAAATAACAAGAACATATTCTGGAGCAAATAAGTAGAGCAAATATCTGGAATTAGTGCAGTAGATTTAAGTAAATAAACAGTACAATTAATAAGGTATTAGGAAAATACTAACTATGGTAAGAATATGGGATAAATAAGTAGAACTGAAACTAAAGAGAATCCATTCTGGAGCAAATAGAGTTAAATACCAAATAGTAGCAAAGTAATTGGAACACAATAATGTAGGACAAATAATTACAGCAATTATTGAAAGAAATTAAAGAACATTCTGGAAAAAATAAATATGAGTTAAGAAAAAAAAACACATAAAATTAGGAAAAGTGCAACAATAAAGGGTAGAGAGTAATTAGAGAAATTAGAACATAACTGAAACAAATAATAATTTAAAATGAAACTGGGATAAATACTAGAATTTAATTATGGAAAAGTTGAAAAATCGGGAATGAAAAAAAAAATTGAGCAGATTTTGAATTAATTAAAAAGTTGAAAGCAAGGAGGTCCCCCCCTGGGAAATTATACGTTATTAGAATTTGATTATTTTTTTATGATTTACAAAATAAAATGTAAAATAAGAACTGTGCTTTTAATATTCACTAATAAATGACTTTTCCTTAACATTTGCACTGGCTTACTTGAGTCAATAATTTTAAATTTACTGTTCAGTATGAATTCTCGAAAATATTTCTAGAAGTAAGAAAAAACATTCTGAAGATCCAAAATTAACCAAATCACTAATTTCGATATGGGACGAGTTAGAGAAACTATGAAAAATTAAACTATTAAGAAATACGTGGAGACATGAAAAAAAATATTATTATACATATTTACGTTTATTAAAAAATGTAAAAAATTATGGAAAAAAATCCTGGCTGCGGCCATGATTGTAATATGTATGGATGTTTCTTTACTATATTTATTTCCCAAGTTTTTCCCCGCATTAATTTTCTTAAAAATTGTTTGTTATAAGAAGGGAAACTCCATCATAATTATCTTTTTTGTGTGACCTTAAGGTAGGGTGAAATATATTTAATCATCACGGTAGTCCAATGTCACGCTATTTACATGTCATCGACATGAGTGTGTGTGTGAATATCGATGCGTGTTTGTTAATTGTGAAACAAAAGAACTCTTATCAGCCGACGCATCTTTGTTCAGCTGATTGTCCTTTTTTATTGCCAAGGTCGCGAGCAATTCACTCACAAATGGAATTCCGAACAATGAGATATTATAACGTCAATATTTATTCTTCAACAAAACTTAACATCCATTAAGTATACAACAGGACGAAGAAAAATCATTTTGGAAAAATAACAACAATGAAGTGTATTGCTACATTGGTCGTATAAGGCGCGTTCTAGAAAAACCACAGTGTTCTTTCTAAGCGTAATTAAAAGTGTCACTGCCTTATTTATGCCTAGGCGATTGT
The DNA here is from genome assembly GCA_035578165.1 of Stenolophus ochropezus. NCBI lineage: Eukaryota > Metazoa > Arthropoda > Insecta > Coleoptera > Carabidae > Stenolophus > Stenolophus ochropezus. Next base: position 23,992,734 of record JAQOWZ010000005.1, on the reverse strand, counting down.
TGTGCCGACACGGCTAGTTTTTACTTCTAGGCAATTAACTTCCATCTTCATATTCACTATTCCTGAGAATTGTGTCAATTTGTGACGAGAAGATGAGAAGCGATAATAAGGAAGATTGATTGGAGGGTGTATCGAAGGGTCCGTAATAATACCCTGCCAATATGATACGAAAATTGGAAAGGTTACATGTCAAAGTAAATTGATTTGAGCACAAAAACCAAATACTTTCACAAAGTTTTCTTATAATTATATATAATTTGATGATTCATTCAACTTCACCCTTTTATAAAGAGCAAATTGTATCGGTAAAGTGTTTCACTAAATTCGCTTATTGGCGTGAAAATTATTTAAGCAATAAAATGTTTTCTCTAAGTACAATAGTTACATAGTTAGTAAATTATTTATTATGCAGATTTTTGTAAAAATAATTTTATTTTTAAATCCTACAAAACAACCCTAAGTAATAAAAAGGTAATGACCTAAGGTCAAGAACACCAGACAGTAATCAAAGTAACATTAACAACTAAACAATAAGTCTTACACCAAAATTGCACGTAACAGCGTTTCAAACACACTCAAATCAATAAAATAGTCTAATAATAATTACAATTATTGTATCTACGTATAATATTGCACACCATTATCATTCTTCTACAAATTCAGATATTATATCAATGAATAATAATCTAGCAAAATGTAGTATTTGATAGATACATGTTTTTTTAACAGTTACAAGGAAATAGATTTGAAAATTGAAATGAACTTGAATACGAGTGTGAAACCACAACCATTATATCTGTTACTATAGTAAAAGAATTAGTGGTTAAGGTGATAGATTGTGGTTTGACCAATTCGAGATTGATTCTTGAATTAAATTGTTCGTTGGATTAACAGCTTACAAAATGTGTTATATTAAGTATTAAGAACGGTAATGACAATTTACCGGAATTCCTTACCGTTCGTGATGCTTATTCTATTTTTTGCAAGATCAAAATTAAATTTCTCTCAATATCAGTAAAAAAACTCCAATACGATACATGTAAAAATATAATATTTGGTATTTAAGAGTTATATTCAAATATAATGAAATGATTAGATTTTGACTACAATTGGTAAACCGGAAATAGTACTTTACATGAAGCATTAAACCGTTTTCCTAAAAAAATGCCTTTAAATTTCTTTTTTTTTGCAAATTATGTTATTATTGAATATAAGGATTATTTTATTTTCTACCGACGTGCACAATGAGACTTTATATGTAACTTCTGGTTAAACTGAAAAAAAAAATACTTGTATTAACTTTAAACATCGTTCAAGCTGAGGAATTTCTATAAAATCGATGAATTATTGTTACGTTTACAAACTTTGACATATGCTGTTGTCAAATTCGATGTAAATAAATTTCAAAGATAAAATAAGTAATTAAGAAGTTTTATTGTAAAATACAAAAAGATGGAAGAAATATACATTTTCTTCGGTTTACGACACAGTATTAAAAATTTGATGTAAGGAAATTTCAGGTATGAATTTAATTAAAAACTATTCTGAACAATGCACTTAAATTTTTTTATAGAATATATTACTACGAATACAGTGGCAGGAGGTAATATGTTGGACACATCAGTTTTTTTTTTGTTCATTAAAAAATAATTTTTTCTGCTTACCCTTATTTGAAACCCACGGTACGCCACTGAAATATACTAAAATTAAATCTAAAAAAAGTGTTGGTCATAGTCGCATCTATGTATTGTATCGGGTTGAATTAAGCAGTGGGAATTAATTTGAAGAATGTATAGGAATAGCTGTGGTGTTGATGGAGATATCTTGGATGGTAGACCTGGGACGGAGTTCCTGTAGGTAGTGGTTAGCTCGGGTTCACGGTGGAAGGTGAAGGGCAGGTTGGAGGTGCAGGTCGTGAGGAATGCAGCGAAGGATAACTACTCGGCCAGCCTGTAATTAGCTGCACTTATGACCGCTGCTCGCTGGTATTGTTCACGGGTACTTACCTGTAATTGCTCTATTTATACAAACCATACAGGAAATCCATATCTATACACATACAAGCCTCGATATATCTATCAATACACAGCATCAGACGGTATGATCGTCCTTGTGTACTCAATACGTCAACAGATTTATAACAGATGTACTTGTGTAATGTATAGGTAATTGACCTGACTAAAGGATGCTATAGATGTACGTAGCAAAATTATAAATTCACTTACCTAAATATATTTAAGGGAAATATCAATTTGTATTACAATAACCTATATGTAAAATTGGGACGTACTATTATGTGGTCAATAAAAATAAACTTATAACAATAAGCTTAACAAGACAAGAACTTGTAAATATACCTGAAGAGAAACAGTGTTTCACAATGTTTTGCAGTAGATCAGAAATATTTGAATGGGTCGCAAAAGGCTTAAAAATATTTCACAATTGTCATTTCTTAACTTTTTTTAGAATTTTTGTTAATATATCTGTGATTCTATAGTGTAATAAATTTGTTTTTTTACTACTAGTCTAGACACTAACTATTATTAATCGTTATTTGACAAGAGAAATTGTTTTTCACTACCATTTACTTGGTAACCTTGGTCAACAACAAATTATTAATAACCATTTTCGGTAATGAAAACTGTCATTTATTAAAGAAACTCAAATCTCTAAATCCAAATATTGTTTGAATCATTTAACTCAAGGAAACTGTAAAGTATGGATTCACAAAATGAAACCAAATTAAAAATCAAAAGTGAAGTTCAACAACTAAAACGTTAAATATAAAAACAAAGACAGTCTACTTTATTTTTGTGAATATTAAAAAGCAAGTAACTATGCAAAATCTTTTATTGACATTTTTATAGATTATTGACCAGCGCCATATGTCCCTCGATTGCTTTACACTTTGGAGAACAACTTGGCGCTAGTTCAATAACGATAGTTTTTTCAACCTTGGTGTATAATATAAACCCTTCTGAACTGCAATTCGCTATATTTTAATTAAAACTATATATTATCAGTTGCATAACATTCAGAATCAAACAGGGTCTCAGATTCTTAGGGAGCTTATTGGTGACTTACAGTTTATAGTTTGTTTCAAATATAGCGACATTTGTAGTTGATTGGCATGACTGGGTTTTGAACCCCAGATTATTAAGACAATACTTACTCAATCACAACGTGATTATTTCAACTGATATATCACCAACAATTTATGTTCACTAATCATGTTATTATCAGACTATACCCGGTTTTTTCTGCTTGAAGTTCTTATATCAGAGCAATTAAGTTCTGGAAAATTCTCGCACATTCGATGCCTTAGCACAATAGACGGGTAACTAAAATGCGTCTCGAGCTGTCTAGTGTGTCGTTCGCGACGTGACCTTGAAAAAGTTGAACTATATAAATGTACATATTTCCGTATTTAATAGTTATTGAAATTGTGTAAATAGAGAACTTTATGTAGCAAGGGTAATGGGCGTAAGAGTTAAATGATTAGGTTGCAATCCCACGGTCCAAACCCTAGCTGTGAGTTTTGTGATTAGAGTCCTTTATTTACACATATCCGCATTCCGTTATGACATGTGTTGCTCTCACGCTAAACCGCACGCATCAGAAGGATTCAGCGCTCTTATTGCGATCATAACAACGCTCAGTTTATGTGGGAGACCAACTACATCATCGATAACATCGCAAGTACTTATACGATTTTTATATTTCTCTTCAACACCTCTTGATAATAGCGCTGGAGTTCTGGCATTTTGAAAGAAAGCAGTTTCGAACTCGCTATTCATTGTTTAATCAACATTGTAATAACATTCTCTTCATTATTTTACATTGAAAATCATCATACCAAATTACGAGAGCTTAAATAAAATTTAAAACTTTATATGGAGCATATACATACAGAGTATTACAGGGTGGTTACTCGATCACCCGGACATAAGGATTTAACATGTAAAATCATATTTTCGTAATTTCCTACATCCCTAATTATTTTTAGTAATAAAACTTTAAATAACAGTTTTAGGGCATAACATTCTGCATCTCAATCAGTAAGCGAAATGAATTAAAAATGCCTTGTAAGCTCAGAAATGAGCTATGAAAATGTCATAAATCATCCCAAGCAATAGCCAAGAAATTGAGACAAAATAACAAATCTTTAACGCTTTATCTCTCAAATTAGCTAAAAAATATAGCAATTTCATTTTATTGTTATTTTTTAAATTCAAAATTAATTTATGTAATATTGTTCACTTCAACAGTAATTTCAAATAATGAACTAACGCAGCTAACTTGACAGATAAACCATTGAACATTTGTTCATTTTTATCTAAATTCCATGGTTACCGTTATTTTTGGAGTGATTTACGTCATTTTTATACCTAATTGATACAGATGCAAAATTTTATTCTCTACAATTGTTATTTGAAGCATTTTTACCTAAAATAATTAGGGAAGCAGGAAATTACGAAACTATGATTTTACATGTTATACCCCTATGTTCGGGTGTTCGAGTCACCACCATATATAATAATTACTAATTATTTTAAGAAAATAAAGTTCATGCAATGTAATATATTTTGCGTGTATTATTTCTAATATAACTCACTCGAACCGTCAATATCTACAAACTATAATAGAGAAGTTAAAGGAATGATTTTTATGAACCTAGTTTCTGATATAAATATGAAATGAGGTAAAAGTAGGGTATGTATAACTCCTGGCCTTTAAAATCTACACATGAACACATGTGGTACATGCAATGACATATAATGCAGTATTGGGTTTCATTGCCTGCAAGTGTGCAGGATTTCGCGTTTTTATTTATTCATGATGCTACTGCAGTCACGCAAACTTAAACAAATGGATTTAAAACACTTACATTCAATCTTATACCATAAAAACTCTTACAAAACATTATAGGCAAATACTTCTCATAATTCGTTTCAAACACTTATTCCTTTAACAAAACAATTGCTTGGTGTGCTAGATTTACTTTATAGCACATATCGATAATGATTAATGATATATACCGTACAAAGCGTTTACCAGAAATCACCTTCTGGACATTTTAGCTGGTTTGGAGAGTGCCTAACATATTTATTTAGGAATTAAATTTTCAAATTCGGATTTTCATAATTACAGTAAATGATAAATTTTTTGATAAGTGCTTTCTTCAAAAATTTATCAATCCTGAACCGTAGTTTTGGAAAAAAAGATCATTGCTTTTCTCAATTGAATAAAAATATATATACAGGGTGTCCGTTTCAAGAGGCTAACTATTGGCGATGCCATCCTAGCGCTCGCTATCTAGCGAGAAAAATTGGAAGCCTAATACCCGGTATTCGTTTTGTTAGGTTACAGTTATTTCTTTGTTGAAATAGACTAATTGAAGTGATTTATAAGTTTATAAAAGTAGTAATTGATTATTTTGAACTCAATATTATTTTATTGCATCTATATAAATATGAGTAACATGTACTGCTGTGTTCTGGGGCGTAAATGAATGCAAAAATGAATAAAGACATTTCATTTCATGAATTTCCTAAATCTGGTAAAAGTAGGGTGACCATAATAAATAAATTTGGGTTGGAAGAAACGATAGATAAACAATTAGCATGGATGTTAAAATTACGAAATGGAAAGAAAGTACAAATTAAATACATGTACGTGTGTTCCCGTCATTTTGATGATGATGCCTATTTTGCTAGGATAGATAAGTGAAGTGAATTATGATGAGCATTTCATTTAGTTGAAAGATAGTAACAATAATATCATTATGTACCTTTTAGATATTCAAAATCATAAAAAAGTTTTGAAACGTAATGCAGTAAGTACCTTCGAAAAATCTGCCGTCTAGCGTAGTTCCTTCAACGTCAGCTTTAAAATATGAACAAAATAATACGATGGCTTACGTTAACTATAAAATATCAGTTTTCACTAAAATCAGTAATAGTTATTTATGATATAAGTGTTAAAAGTGACATTTTATGAGTGAGTGGGGAAGTTTGAAACGAGGCGAAGCCGAGTTTAACAAACCCCACGAACGAAATAAAATCACTTTTAACACAAATATCATACACTATTTTTCCTACGACCACAGTTATGTACCTATTAGTAAATAAAAACTAAGCATTAGAATGACATTTATGACAGATCATGATGTATTTGTTATGAACAACTGAACATAAGACGTGTTAAAAGTAAATTTGTTTTTTACTTTTAACACGTTGTCAATGGCAACGTTTTAATAGTATTTAACATTACTAGCGAGGTAAGTAGGGTTTAACTGGCGGACAGAAGAATTGAACTGGCGAGTCGAAGACGAGCCTGTTATCCTTCTGAAGCCAGTTAAACCCGTTACCTCGCGTGTATTGTTCAATATTTTATTTGTTTTTCACTTGTAAATAAATTAAAATAAGTTAAAAACACATTACTCAAATTTATATTGACACGAGTGCTGCGTGCTGCCATCTCTTGCGGATACTATGAACTACATTTGTCAAAATGGCTTTGATTGTTATGCTTTTGTTATTTTATTTACTTTTGGTGCAAATCAGGAAAATGGATGTGTCCGAAGCAATAATTAGTGAAGCAAACAGCGTACTTACAAATTTATCATCGTCAAGATACGAACGAGAATATAAAGATTTCAAAGATTGGCAGAAAAAAAATGAGGTTAATATAAATAAATCCTAACCTATTTCAGTGACAGCTAATCTACTAACTTGTTAAATTTTAACAAGTTAGTAACTTGTTAAATAAAACTTAACTACTTACTAGAGTGCCTTGATAAATTGAAGTTTACAAGTGAGTAACAAATAAAAGTATTTACTGTGTTATAAACTGTTATTTTTAACTTGCTAAGCAACCGTTAAAAATACTATTTTTAACAGTGGTCGTAGGAAATAGTTATTTATGATATAAGTGTTAAAAGTGACATTTTATGAGTGAGTGGGGAAGTTTGAAACGAGGCGAAGCCGAGTTTAACAAACCCCACGAACGAAATAAAATCACTTTTAACACAAATATCATACACTATTTTTCCTACGACCACAGTTATGTACCTATTAGTAAATAAAAACTAAGCATTAGAATGACATTTATGACAGGTCATGATGTATTTGTTATGAACAACTGAACATAAGACGTGTTAAAAGTAAATTTGTTTTTTACTTTTAACACGTTGTCAATGGCAACGTTTTAAAAGTATTTACTGTGTTATAAACTGTTATTTTTAACTTGCTAAGCAACCGTTAAAAATACTATTTTTAACAGTGGTCGTAGGAAAAATTATTTATATGAAACAGTAACTAATGTTAAAATCATAATCTTTAACCTATAGGGCATATGTCAAATAATGTATACTATACCGGGTATTGAGCTTACAATATTTGCCGCATACGTCGCTGACATCTACGATGGCATCGCCAATTGGTATCTCGAGAACCGTAAGACATACTAAGTCGGTTTAATTGTTTTCCCGAAAAAATGAATAGGTTACTAGATACGAGCAAAAAAATGATTTTGGCAAATTTACTTTTTGACTTGTAACTTTCTCTTTTCAATTCATACAAGTTTCTAGTTTGCACAATCTAGAAACACTTTTTTAATTGACAGCGGTCCACAACTTTTCGAAAACTTCATATTAACTTTAAATTTTCATAAGGGGCTCAAAATTATCTTTTTTTCTCTTTCCAACGATATGAAACACATGTACATTAAAATGAAAATAAAGTAAGAAATTAGAAAATTATTGATTTTGTTCAATTTCGGTCAACTGTTCTTTGGAAACAAAATATATGCATTTTTCCGGGAAAACAAATAAATACATCATTGAAATGGCCAACTAATGCGGCAACTTTGCCCCAATTTAACCGACTTCGTATCTCTACGATTCTCGAGAGCCCAATGGTCAGCCTTTTAAAACGGACACCCTATAAATTATTTTAATTTTTTTTGCAATCATAAACTATTTTTAAAGAAAATCATTTTAAAGTGAAAAATCAAAAAATCTTGTGCGTATGTGCTATCGTATATGATTTATTACTACTTTAATAAGAAAATTCAATCAGAAAAGAATTTAGAGTTCAAGTTTCAAGTTTATGTGAAGATTAACAGTTGCGCTTCTTACTATAATTCATTTATTCATTGGATATTGTTTAAAAAAAATATTTTTGTGTAAAATGTATTATTTTATTAAATTTTATTTAAATCAATAATTTTTTTCAAAAAAAGACTTGATTTAAAGCATTCCAACCCTTCTCAAGTGTGCGTTTTAAATTTATTAATATTTGTATTATGTCCAGTGGCATATTTTATAGTTGAATTCTTAACTATTCACTAAAATAACAATTTCAAATCGAAACTAAATGTCAGATGGGTTATTAAATAATACAAAAATTTTATACGCACTATTTCTATTAATCTGTAGTTATGTATTCAAATATAAGCTGTGCAAAATGGGCATTAATAATTCAAGAATTGGTGTGATATAAATGAATTCATCAGAACTATTACAAGTATAAATTGTTCCACATTTCTGTGTGATTTCTTGGTATATATTGTGTAAATTTCCGATGTAAATGCGTAATATTCGTGGAAATCAATAACAATTAATTCTTTTAGCGCTGGGTCAACGAATACTGGCTGACCACCGGCTAACACACTTATCGATTGCTTTAATACACTTTAATAGTCACATTCCCTGTATAATGTATCATACACATAGCTTCCATTCAGCCGTACACAATATGCACTGATTGTTGGGAAATTGATTTGAGGTTTGACTTTAAACTCTTTGTGCAAAAATAGACACAACATAAAGTATTTATAGATATAATAATTCAAAGTGTGTGAAAAAAATAATCGATTATTTTGATGGTGCGGAAAAGTGACTCATTTCCTAAAGTTACATATTTAGCAAATTTCCGAATGTCAATTTGACAAATGACGTACATTAACACACAAAAGAGTACTAAAAAATCGTTATAAATCACATCATTTAAAGGTATTATTTATTTGTAAGTGCAATACCTATTCAAATATTTTATTGTTAGTTTAATAATGCAACAACAATGCGACCATTTACCATAATAACTATTGTAAAGTAATACATGTTTGTTACCTATTGTATTTCGGGATTTATATTGTTATTAAGTGTGAGATTTGTTTATAAATTTAATTATTTACATTTTTATGGTAGAAATCAATAGTGAAATAGTTAGCCTATATAGATAACAAAGCATGTATTGAACATGCGATTCTGATTACGATAAAATTATTCCGGATAATAGGTAATTTCGCCTACGCAGTAATTATGATAATACAGAATTTCTCTGAATTAAATTTTAAAATAACTTATTGTTGTACTTATTACAGCAAAATAGATCAATTATTAAGTATAAAGTGGGTGTGACAAAAAAATATAGTAACAGTAATATTAATATATTTTATTGTTTATAACTTTCTATTAATTGTAAAACAATATATTTTGCTTTAGGACTAAAAAAGGGTGAAAGCAAATGAATGTCCCTTTCTAAATTATTACATTCACTTTACATACTTAAGCCCTTTACGTGACGTAGTACATACCTTTTGTTTATACATATCACAGTATTTAAATGTGGAGCAGACAAAAATCAAATAAAACATCGTAATTGGGTTAGTATCGACCATAGGAATTATTTAGAGCACCACAGTAAACAGTAAATATCTATGTGAATTATCAGGAAAAATTTTCATAAAATTCTATACTTATTATTCAGTTCGCATGTTGCGTATCTAAATTAACCCAATTTTCAAATTAACTGGGATGGATTTTTCATTTCATTTCAATATTTACATACATTAAAACGGGTGTTGAGTGACCTACTATGATTAAATTATGATTAGGAACATTCTGATATATTTGCATCTAAAAGGCTTTTGAGTTCTATATTTCTCATTGGATAAATATTGTAACGAGCGAGACACCATAGATGAGTCATCACGGCTGACCTGTCTGCGCAGAGTCGCGTTAAAGGTTAAGTGAGATAGGAACGGCGCCGCTATTGTTCGGGAAGAGTCTAGAAGGTTCTGGAATGTTCAAGATAAGCTGTCTGCAGGTATAAAGGTGATGCTGGCGGATCAGTTAGTTTGTAATGGTCAGAGTAAGCAGAGAGTCACTGAAGAAAGTCAATGTCAGTCAATACATATCAGCAACATGTAAAGTAGAAATAAATAAATAGTTGGTGATATAAATGAATAGTTGGTGATATAAATGAATAGTTGGTGATATAAATAAATAGTTTGTGATATACATATATTGTGGAAATAAATATTGCGTACTTTTAATTGTTTAAATTAATGTTCGTAGTCTTTATTAATATTAATTACTTCTAAATTAGTGTTAATATTTGTTTATTTTTATTTTATTTACTTTTATTGTTTTTATAATTTATTTATCATTTATTAAACCTAGATATTCGTGTTTCAATTATTTTTTACACTTCAGCTAAATAAATAAATGTTACAATATTAATCTAAATGTAACAATTTTAGCTTACCCTCTTATCTTTATGTAAATGTTAAATTTCTTGAACAATGACGTAACCCTGACTCATGTTTTATTTTTAAAGTAACGCCATTACTTGAGTAGCCCCTGAAAATGCAAATCAGATTGATTTTCCAGGATTTATGGGTTCGTCCTTGCTTTATTTACAACAATGTCCAACACCTCCAGTCGCCCGAATGACCGGATTTGTCAACGCCAAGACGACGCTATCTCGAAACCTTGGCAGGAAAAATTAGTTTATTATGCAAACTCATTTCTGGCTCGGAAACTTCTGATTGCCTCTGGAATTAGACAAGTTTCGTGCCTGAATTTTACCATTGATGAGGAAATTATCTCAAATTAAATAAGGATTATACATTGTAATTTATCCTTGTGCTAATAAAAGAATTCATCATCATTTTTTGTACAACATTTCTAGGTAGAACATAGCCTCAAGAATCCAGGGTATATGATTATTTCTTGAAGTTTTACATTTATTGATGACGGTTGTCACTTTGTCAGCCTATGGCATAGTTATGACTTGATATTTAATTGACAACAATGAATACTTGCTTGTCTCATTTAAAATTAAACAAAGGGAACGAATTTGACATTTGCTTTTTAAGTCATAAAATTTTCTGACAAATGCAACAACGATTTTATGAAACATTAATAACTTTAGAGGAAATGGTAGTATAGTAGAAAGATCTGCTAGATCACTTGATCTTACACATCTAGATTTTTTTTATTGGTGACCTTTAAAGTCATAAGTTTGTACCTTGTAATCTTGAAAAATTAGATGATTTAAAAGTTTAAATTGAAATCATTTTTCAATTCATTACAATTGTCCAAATATCATCGTATTTAATTTAATAATTTTATGATGTTGCTCACAATCAAGAAAGTTGTAATACAATTATAAATTATTTTCATTGATCGAGGGATATTCTGAGATTATTTTGAATTTTTTTTATTTTTATAACCGAAATATGACATTTTGAAAGTAAAACAGTAATAGCTATTAACATACCTAGAATAGTTATGAGTATCATAACCGCCACAGATGTCAATTGAATTCCAAGCTCGTAGAGCGAGGATTTTAAGATATCTAAGGCCTGGAATGATTCATAACATCCGTGGTTTGTTCAATAGTTTACCGGTTTTACGTTATTAATAAATATTACTTTATAAAATTCTCTTTTGAGTAACGTTATCGTGATCAAGTCATGATAAGAATTATGAATTTATTGGAAAAATTAACGAATAGTTGTTGCGTAGTAACAGACAAACGAGTGTCAAAAATGATATTTAGATCACGACAGCGAAGCGAGTTGTCGTTACTTCGCAGGAATTGAGTAAATTCTTAGCTCCATGACTATGATACTGTGATTTTATCAAATTTCTTCACTGAAAAACTACCTACGACCATCGAAGCATTCTCATTGGGTGAAAATGACGTGTGTGGAATAATCGACAATATATATTCTCTTACTATTCTTTATTTTACGATTACGATCAAATCGTCAGAAAGAAGCGAATCTGTGTGTATCTACCAACAAAACAACAATCTACACCGTATAGCACGATACAATCTTAATTCCCGTGGTTGGGGTAGGGTTATTATTTCTTGTAGGGGCTGAGATTGCGGGGGTGGCTTGACCTCGCTGACCCGGGGTCACTCTGTGGTCACGCAACCCCCAGACAGGAACCAGGCGATCTGATAAGCCCAAGGATCGCCGCAGTAATGAAGGCTGGCTATTTCAGCCAAGGATACCCGGGGGAGGCATGTAGGGATGGCGAATAACGAATAAGTTCAAGGGAATTGCTTTTAAATACCCACACGTAAGAAGTGGTTTCAATGCTACGAGCCCTAACAACTAAATAATGGGACAAAATAAAATACATATATAAGTTAAGTATTTGACAGTTTATTGGTTTTTCTAATAAATTTTTAAACTGAATACTAAGTAATTCATTAATTAACAACAATTGGGGCTAATCAACAACCCAAAAAAATAAATACTTATCTCATAATCTCTAACTAACAAGAAAAATGTAAATATTGTGTGGCAACTAAATATTGGGACACTATAATATAACTATTGAAAATGAAACAAGATAAGTCAAGTAATCTGCGAAAACAATTTAGAACGAAACGTCTATTTAATCGGTAAGAAATTCCACGTATTGTAGACAGAATTTTGCTTTTATTGAACAAAATGGTTCGTGGTATCTCTACAAACCCAAAAATTCGGGAGTTAGTGCTTCGAAATTATTGCCGCAATAAAACAGTACGCGGAGTGGCAGATGAACTTAATATTCCTAAAAGTACAGTGTGGAATATTATAAAGCACTACGGAAAAACGGGAAATATCCTCGAAAAAAAAGGTAAAAGTCCAGGTCGTCCAAAATTAGTTTCTGATAGGAATAAGAGACAATTAGTAAAAATATGCAAAAAAGGCCGAAGAAATACTTTAAGGCAAATAACGACTGAATGGAATCTTGTAACTGGATTTAATCTGTCAAGGGAATGCTGTCGCCAGTGGATTCACAAATCTGGACTAAAGTTTTATAAGGTTGTAACTACATACAAAAAATTTAAAATGAATTATAAAGTAAGTAATTTTTTATAGGCAAAAGAAAAACCACTATTGACAGAAAGACAAAAGAAAGCCCGGCTCGCATGGGCCAAATCTAAACTATCATGGACCATAGAAGATTGGTCCAGAGTAATTTTTAGCGATGAATCAAAATTCGACGTATGTGTTGGTGATCACCGCAAACGCGTTATTCGAGCAAAACATGAAGCTTTTCACAAAGATTGCCTAAAACGTACAGTAAAATTTCCTAAAGGAGTGATGATTTGGGGCTGCATGACAGCTACAGGATTGGGATGCTTTGAGTTTATTGATGGTACCGTGAATGCTTCCAAATATCAACAAATTCTAGAAAACAATCTGCTACCAAGTATCACGAAGTTAAATGTTCCCGAAAATTATATATTTCAGCAGGATGGGGCGTCCTGCCATACGGCCAAAACCACTAAAAACTGGTTCAGGGACCACGAAGTAAATGTTCTTTCCTGGCCTTCCAACAGTCCTGACCTCAATGTCATTGAAACAGTGTGGCATAAAATGAAACAATCATTGAGAAACAATCCACAGCGGACATTATCGGAACTTAAAGCCAAAATAGAACAAATTTGGAACGAATTTACACCTGAAATGTGTAGATCCTTAGTTGAGTCAATGCCCACCCGAATTCGAGCGGTCATAAAATATAAGGGCGATGTTACTCCATTCTAGACATAAAAATTCGTGCTGTGTCCCAATATTTAGTTGCCACAGAAAATGAACTTTTTTCTTCTTAAATAGAGATAATAAAATAAGTATGTGATTTTTCGTGTTGCTGATTAGCCCCAATTTTTGCTAATTACTTTGTTACTTAGTATTAAGTTTAAAAAATAATTAGAAAAACAAATAAACTGCTATAACTACGAGACTTATAAATGAATTTTATTTTGTCCCATTATTTAGTTGTTAGGGCTCGTATAGTCCCACAGAGTTCATGATGTTTTGTGTTTGTATTGAATTTCAATATTAATAGTTCTTTTATTAACGCAAGGATAAAGTATAATGACTATTTCCTTCACAATTTAATTTTTTGTGCGAAATCAATCAAAACTTTGCTACTTGTTACTAGGTAAATAAAAATTGTCGACATATATCCAATATTAATTATTTTAAAGGTTTCAAGATATTAACCCTTTGTTTACATAGACAAAAGTAAGCAGGGTAACTAAGTTATAATTGTATCCCATGTCAGTTTGGCAAAAATATTACCGTACAGATTTGTCAAAATAACGTGGATCAATTGGATAATGTAATCATCACTTGCTTATGATATTATTTTAAAAATGAACTTAAGAGATTTTTCTCATCCTCAATTAATTAGTCAAAATCTGATGAACGGTGGTGTCAGACAAATTTAACTTTTTCCCAATCATTTAGTATTGTCAACCAACGATCTGAACGCACAAGAGCCCAGATTCTGTCGACATTTTCATCAGTTCTTGAAGATGAAGGCCTTCCGTTGCGTATTTCATCTTCAATCGTCTCATATCCTTCTGAAAATGCCTAAAATTACCGAAAAACTTGTCTTCTTGAAATAACACTGTCTCCGTAGGTCAACTTAAGTTTTATAAAAGTTTCCATTGCACTGTGCCTAAGTCTGAAGTAAAACCTGATAGCACACCGTTGTTTGAAATTGACGTTACTCATTTTTAGAACGAACTAGAAAAAACTGTTTCACAAAAAAAAATAATACGAACAACCAAATAACTAGTGAGTTCAAATTCGGATTGAAGGCATATAACATGTTCTTTTCTTCAAGTCCCGTGTCCTAAGTGTTACCAAATAGAACGCTACGTCGCCAGTCTTATTACTTAAATTGCACACCTCGTATTTTATTGAGCACGTACTATATATTTCAAGGGTATTCATATTCACGTGTAAACATAATACAATTTTGTAACATAATATAACAATTGTATTTCTGTCATTGCTGACATGTGTTTTCATTATTACTTCACATACAATTACATGTATTTCTCCACAATTTGCTGGGTGTTTGAAATTGTCTGCATCCTTTTGCGCCGACCGGAACGAGATCTTATGCAAACCATATATTCACAGCTATACAGCGAGAGATTTAATAATCTTTCAATTAGTTGAACTGCTTAGTATTCCTGCCCCGTCTGCACTCTATCTTAATTTTATTTACATCGGGACAGGATTGCGATCGTAATTAATATTTAGCAGGAAGCAAGACGAGATTTTTCACGCAGAGGATTAATGTGTCGTTATTGATATAAATGTTGTGATATACACGAGGATGCATTAATATTAATATTGTTTAATTGAGAATTTATTCGCTTTAATACATTTCCCGGATTCAATTTGAACTTTATGTGATTTATTTGACTATTAGACCGTTCAATGTCACATATTTTCCATATACATAAAAAATCTTTTATTTTATGTTGAAACAGTAATCTATAAAATTTAATGATATTCTAGTATTAATAATTTGACCCTCTGTTCCTTTTGAAGCCGTTATACTAATTTAAACAAACCAGTATTATAATTGAATTCATATGATATGTGTTTGTTAGCAAAAACAATTATATTGCAAATATAAAATTTGTTTTCGTAATTTTCACAGGTTTTAAACAAATATTTGGTAACAGGTAACACTTTCTCTGAGTATTATTATTTAATTAAATATTTATTAAACATATCCTGTACATTATTTAGTACTGAATGTATCCTTTAACAGAAAACATGCGTATCAGTGATAAATCCTATATTAACGTACAATAATGTAATAGTGAATAAAATTGGCTTAGTTAATTTTTAAAGTGAATTTTATATTTTATTATAAAGGTATTGTTAGTACTACATACTTTTATACAGTATATTTAAATAGGTCACTACATCGTAAAATAATTTAATAAATAATGCAGCATTGTGTGTGGTTTGCTATTCATTATAAATTTGAACAACTCTTTAAGTCTTCAAAATCCTCGAAAGGAGGAAAATATTTTTATGTGATGTTATAATAAAATATACTCAATGTCCTTATATATCTGTATATAGTGAATTATGAGTTCTACAAGTGCTGATTGCATTGATTAGGAGATATATTAGGGCAATATTTAAATGAAGTTCAAATGAATTGCACTTTGTAACCATTACCAGGGTGAATACCCATTTAAAAAGATTGTATGATTTTAATGCAACAATTATTTTGTTTGTTAAAATAACAAATTCCACACGAATTTTACGGGTATGTGTATTTTAACTTCGAGTTTGTATCAAAAAGATTAGGAGTAAGGAGTAAAAGTTAGTAACACTGGAATTGAATATTTATTTATTACAGAATTAGAAGTTCCTATCTACATACCCTCAAAATTTGTGACATTTTTTTAACACCTTGTATAAATATAAATATAAAAGAGGTATTTTTATCGTACAAGTTGTAAGATAGTTGTGTTAATTATTTTTAGCCAGATTTAGTCCTCTAGTAACAGCCAAATTAACTATAAAAAGTTGTACATAAATAAATTTAAACAGTCAAGTGGCTCACATTTTACAAATACTTAAGTTAATTGCTGCCGGTTTCGCGAAAAATATAATAAGCAACTTAAAATGTAACTGCGTAAACTATTCTCGTACGGTAATATAAACATCTGCTCCGCAAACTCCGTTTCAGTTCATACCTTCTCGAACGATATTTTTTGGAGTTACAGTCATTTAATAAAATCCACTAATAAACCAACGTTTCGACTGTAAATCACTGGTAATATTTCAATACCATTTATCACCCTGATGAAGATTGATATACAGTCGAAACGTTGGTGTATTAGTGGATTTTATTAAATGACTGCAACTCCAAACAATACCTTTTTATAAGTTTTTATTTTCACCGTCTATATAATTGTCACTTTACAGGCTTCTTGGTAGCTAAGTAAATAAACAATTACAATAACTAACCTGTAAAAATTTACAAGGCTAGCCTTGTAAAATTTTACAATGCTCAGAAAAAATAATAGAAAATAATTAAAGTTTTTTTATGCATTTATAAATATTACAAACTTAATTTAATTAGGTTTATGTGTGTACATTTTGATTCACTGGCGAAACTCTTTTGATAACGTCTAGCTATAAATTGTTCTACCATTGCCAACTACCTTTGGTTCCAAAATAAAGTAAATCTTTTTGAAGAATAAAGTAAATTAATAAAAAAAAAACTTTATGAAGGTGGAAATAAAATTTTGTATGCGGCACACGTGCAATGAATCTTTACTGGGCTTACTGGATTATGAGATCTTGCTCCTTTGTCGCTAACCTCACAAATTTCCAGCTCGCCCTGTAAAGATTAACTTACACCGCTGACCACGTAAATAACTATTATGATTTCATACTCCAATCAACTTTGATTCTAATTTAAATTTCTTTCATTTCAGACCAACTATGTCCGTCATCTTCCTCCTCCTCTTCCTCCACCCATGTCTCTCCACCAACCCCCGTTTCGACCCGACGACGACGATGCGGTTCGTGCAGGTCCCGGCAGACGCTGCCCTCAACAGCGTGATCTACCGTCTGCGCGCCTCCGACGAGGACTTCGACTACCCGCTGCACTTCGACCTGGTGGGCGACGGTGCCAGAGGTAC
This sequence comes from Stenolophus ochropezus, assembly GCA_035578165.1. Classification (NCBI taxonomy): domain Eukaryota; kingdom Metazoa; phylum Arthropoda; class Insecta; order Coleoptera; family Carabidae; genus Stenolophus; species Stenolophus ochropezus. The sequence goes on along the minus strand of JAQOWZ010000005.1, from coordinate 23,974,960 downwards.
CGTTGCCGTGGAGACGCTGCCCTGCACCAAGTACAACAGCGTGTGTCAGGCCAACGTCGTGCTGAAGAAGAAGCTGGAGGTGGGGAGGTACTATGACTTCAGGATACAAGTCAGGGATACCAAGGGGGGGAGGGATACTATTCAAGGGAGTATCAGTGCTACTAATGCGACGACGGTTAAGGAGAGGATTTTTCCACATATTCCTGGACTCATCATGATACCAGAGGTAAGGAAATACCCGAATCCTGGTAAGAATAAAATATAAACTTCTTAATTACCGAAGAATCAAAATAAATGTTAAAAATAATTCGTATTGTACTGAATCCTCAATTAAATACTTTTTAATTCAAGCTTTAGCTACAGAATAGTTACACACAGAAGCGACACTCCGTGTCGGTACCTTTCATGTTCCGCTAGTCAGTTCTATGACCTTGAAGCATTGTGTAGACCTTTAAATTTGTGCTCTTTCCTTACCTCTCTCTCAGATGTGAGAAAACTTTCCGATTTTAAACAATGGGCCCTTTAAATTTGTGCACCTTCCCCATCTTTCTCTAATTTTCGCTTCTCTGTTTTACTGTCGCCTGTGTATAAACCTATTCTGTGCTTCAGCTTCAATAATTTTGCTTTTTGCAGTAGTTTTTTTATAGAAACAGTATATGGAAGGAGATTTAAATATTAGTCGATATAGCACTCATGGTTTATTTACTTTTTGCCCCGCTGAAGTATAAACATACTTTAATAAAAAGCATAAATGATGGTCAAAATTAATATAATGACTGGAGAGGAATCTAAAATAAGGGAATAATTAACTGATTCTTTCTTGTGCTCACTAAATTTCTTAGGTTTTTATACAGTAAAAAAGTTGATGTAAAATTTTTACTTCAGTGGTCTTTCTGCTCATTTGAAATAAACTATGGAAACTGAAATTTTTGTCCCAACGTATAGAAGTAGGTTTGATTCACGTATTATTTTAAAAGGATCTCATCAATTTAAGCAGTATCGATTCCTTTTAATATGTATGTAAAAAGATGAGCTAAACTAAAATAGTCAATAATCTATCATATTTCAGTTTGTTTTATGTTATCTTTATAAAATTTATATTCGCTATGGGGTATTCAACATACAAAGTTTATTTTGTATTGAATCTGAAATGTAATTGAAATATTTAAATGTGATTCTATCTTTCAAACCTTACAAAAAGTCGCCAGCAGTAAATATATCTACAATTTTACGCAATTGTAAACTTAATAAAAGTCCTTTCTTACGAGATTTCATTATTACTGATAATTACTAATAATTTTACCATATTCAAGAAATGACTATAATAAAATATTTTTTAAATTTATATTCATGAAATACTCTAGTAGTATTTCTGTGTAACGTAATAATTTATTACCTTTTGTGTTTGAAAATCTTGACTGTTCATATGAAGCCAAAATCCAGCATAACGTCATAAAATTCACGGAGTATGTTATAAACGTGCAAATTACATTTTCTTGGCTTCCGTAACCAATCTGACGGTTAATGAAGCAATAACAGTCATACCTGCCTGACTTTAATGACTTGTCTGATTGGAACCATCGCTAATTATACACATGAGGTTTTTGTAATTATAAGTGTTCTATATACACTATGGACTATGAGATTGAATCAGGTTGGAGCTATTAATTTCATATAGTGTTAATTAAAAATTGAGGATTATTATTATATAGTTTTTATATTAGAAATTTATAGATGTGTAATTAATTTTTAATATTTTGCTACTATAACATATAATTATTTAGAAATTATTACCGCACCCTACGGGGCAATCTCCACTACAGTTATAAGTGCCCAAATTAAATCAGAAAGCGTCATTCGTAATTCAGTTCATTTATTTACAGCAAGCTTAATAATTTCTAAACAATGTAGTAATTAATCTAGTCAAACATTAAATATATATTTTTTTCGCCACCGTTCACGTACCTTAACTTACTTCCATCTAAATTGTTAAGTAAACTGTCAGATTTTACAAATACTTTAATATTATTTAAAGTTAATAGTTGCTGGTGGCGCGAAAAAATTAATAATAAAATAAATAAGTATTCTCGTAAGGTAATATGAACTTCAGTTCACAGGCTCCATCTCAGTTCATACCTTCTCGAATTAAATTAAATTAAATTTTATGTAGGATTGGTTTTATCGACTGGATGTTAATAAACTGCAAAAAAGATCTTCTTTTATTAAATTTTATCTCTGATTTATAACTAAACTTTGTTAAAATATAATAGGTTCTGAAAATAAATTATTTACTGATTTATATTTAAAATAAATTAATCTAGTAATCTGAATTCTAACAGAGACCAATATTAAAATGAAATATAGTAAATAATTTATTTTTAAATAGTGTTTTTGGAAATAGAAAGACCACAGTTTTTTATTAATAAATCTAATGTAATATATTATTATTTTAATCGTTAGTTACGATATAATGAAATGAATCGTTTCAGTTTAACATATAGCAAGTAGTTCACTCTGATGTGATTAGCTCATTATGCAGTAACGGATGAATGTGACAACTCTCCCTTTCGTTGCTTTCTCCGCACTTTTACTCAGTGTGTTTGTGTGTCAAGGACGCGAAGCGAGGCACGGACTTGGACTACGTCGTGGCCCGGAAGAATCCCCGCTTCCCCAAACCGGTCTACCTCGAACTTTGGGTAAGAACCACTACATTTATTATTCCTCCAAAAACTACCTGTCAATATATCTCAAACACAATGTAGTAGCATCAATGTTGTACTTTGTACAAACTATTGAATTTTTGAGTAAAATAAAAATCAGAATTTTTGTTGTTTTATGGAAAATATTTTAAATTAAATAAAGTATTAAGAGCGGTAAGGATACGTTACCGATCAAAGAAAAATGTTTGGAGAATGAGCGAATTCCTTACTGTTCGAAATGCTTACCTAAACTATTTTTTGCATGACTAACATTAAATTTCCCTCAACATCCCTAATAAAACGAAAATCTGTTTTAAACATTGATTTCATTTGCAAAATTTTTAAATTCTGTTCTTTGTGGTTGTGTTTTTGTATAAAAAATAACTGGAAATAATTCGTTAGTTACCAATATTTATGATAATTGCAGTATTAGTAACTGCATTTTAAATTTCAATAGCAATAAATGAATATATAAAAAAAACATTTTTTTGCCTTTCAGTGAACAGTAAGTAAATAATTACCGTTTTGTTATACGTAGTAACTAGCCTTGGAATCCCAATTAATAAACCCTTTTTAATGCCCAATCGTGCAAAAAGGAATATTAATAAAAATTATAAATTTGTAATAATATTATGAATTTGTTTGTGATAAATAACGTTAATCACAAATAAATACCATTATGCTTTGAATGGACAATCATTTGATAATTTTAAATATATCTTTAATTAGAATACTGATAGTATTTCGTGATATCTGTCTTGATCTAACGTTAAAGTCTCCATGTGTTTGTGTGAACATATTCAACTATAATTTTTATATTAATACAATTTCTACATCATACATACATTATTTTTAGTAAATCATGTAAGAACAGTTTATTTTTGATTAGGTAATCCCATGAAAAATATTTTAAATTAATAATAATGTTAATAAAAATATGCAGTTTTATTGCGAGGATATATGTTAAGTTGAATTATTATTTTCAATGTATCTGTCTTGATGTAACGTTGAAGTCTTTATGTATTTATTTGGACATTAAAAAATTGAATGATTTTATATATACATATAAAGATGTTTTAATATATAATATTGAAAGAAAAGACACTAATACATTCTGTTATTTCTAAATAGAATATATAATGTTTATGAAGATTGTAGATAGAGATCTAGATACCTGAAACAGTTGGGTAAAAAAAAAATGTATGTATGGTGTTGATGATAGGGTAAAGGAATGTGTTTGTGTGTGTGTGTGAGATAGTGGGCGTTTATTAATACGAGAGGTGGAGATAATTAAATTATGTGGGTGGGCAAATTATAAGTTATATTAATATGGGAACACATTTGACTTGAGAACTTCATATACCAAATATTAATTAACAAAATTATTTCTTTTTGGGTTGTATACTGTCTTGATGCAGTAGTAATATTATAGAATATTACTAAATGATACTTAGAAAGGAATTTGCTAACTAAATAAATAATTTGCGTGAGAGAAAAAGCAGCAATAAAAGAAGTAAGTAAATGAGCATCTAAATGAGATGATAATTCAGCAATCTGCAGATGATAAAAATATAATTCATCGCATTAGCCGCGCTCTCCTTAATCAATTATTTAATTTCCCATCATGAATTGCAAATTGCGAAATGAGCGCAGTGTGTGTCTATGAGGCGAGTTATTCAAATCAACCGGCCCGCAATTGTTTTTCCCTGCAAAACAAACAACCGTCGCCTAGATAAATCGGCGAATTATAATCCATCTCTTGTCTCTTTACATCATTAAATATAATTGCAAAGATTACAGTCATTTATCTAATTTACAAGCTGCGCCACTCACACTCATAAATCATCCACATTTTTCTCTGTAATTGCAACCAAATCAATTTCACATTGCCACATCAATACATTCTCAACTCTTTGTTTCATAGTCATCCTATTTTATTATTTATTTTTAAATTGCTGCTTTTATTTCTTTAATTCACAATCAATAATATAAATTATATATAACAACTTTAAATTAGTGGCAACACATTATAATTCAAATCTGACGCACTTTAACTACTAAACAAATTATATTTTTGTCTTTGCGTGAAACAGATTTGTACATTTTAATTTAGAATAAATGTTTTTATTCACAATCGGTTAGTAATACGTCTGTTTCTAGGCAATCAAACAGTAGATAAATGGTTGATTACTTATCTACTTCACTTCCCGGCTAGCCGGGAATATTAATCTAACCTCTTAAATGTTATTGCCATTTTGACAAGTCAAACTTGTAGATAATAAAATCTTCAGTTTTTTTTTCTTAAGCTTCACGCACTTCTGGTGGTGTACACTTTATCTCACTACCAAACATAATGTTGAAAATAATACTCATAATTACAGAATGAGAAATAAACCTTGTGATAAATGAACTGGCAGAATAAGTAAACATTTTGTTTTTTGTCACAGATCTATATGTTAATAAATAAATCATAATAAAATTGTAAAAAAATATGAACAAAATTATTGTTAGAATTAAATAATTACTAATGGCATCCTGACTGTCCTGAGTTCACATTTCAACACCCCAGTGTGGTTCATTTTTTTTCTGATATATTTTTCTTTTTTATTTACGTTCAGTCAATTCTAGATTCCAACGGAATTCACATATAGATCTAAATAAGATTTCATCCTGTTTTTTTAAAAGAATACAATGAAGCAGAATTGTTGCTTTCAATTGGTATTCACAATTCCATCTTGTGTGCATATTGTGTTTATAATTAAATAATGCTCATTACGAAATTCAATTTGCTACTCCCATATGCAACCGGCAATCTAGGCAAATTACAAAAAACGTCCAAAACCGGGTCCGTCCGATTCCCAGGTCGGTTTGCATGTCGGTTCGCCACGCTCACTGGGTGGTCTAGCACGCCCAAAATGTTAATGCCCAACTCTCCAAAACAACAACAGAACGGCACCAGCTCAGAGCCGAGAGGGCCCAAGGAGCTGCTGCCGCCTCTCTTATGCTAATCTAATGTGCATTACCCGTCTCACACGCTCCCTATTTGGAAGGATTTGTTTGCTTATGAATTCTACATTCCATCTCACCAACTCGCCTAGTTCTCCACCAATACAGGGTGTAACAGCTAAACGAGCTACCTCAGATAATTTCTATATTATTAAAGATACAATAAAATGCTATAAGACAATTTTAAAGAGGGCCAAGGGGGACATCCGATTAGGGAAGAAAATATTTTTTTAAACCAGTGGCTCTCAAGTTATATTTTCTTAAATGGGATAGTATGTTTTTTTTTAATGAGTATGAGATAGAGTATTTTTTTCTAAATTCAATCATGTATTTATTTTATACCCTAACAACAAAAATATTGAGAAAAATGCATTTGAAATTTAAATAAATCTATTTTTTTAGTTATTTTTCAGTAGGCTATGTAACAAAACATTCGAGCCTAAATTAAAATTAAACAAATAACACTGTGACAAATAGAAACTATGTACTAAATAAATGAAATTGACAGATAGTAGTTTTTGGTTTTTTAGGTAGATACATGACACTACAATTAGATACTGATCTTTCAAATACATTTTGATTCATTTCTCTGTAGATCTTTACTCGGGTAATGCACAATAAACTAGTCTGTGTTTAAACTCTTTGTTGGGTCATTATCTCACATATTTTAGCTGAACGTTCATCAATATTGACATAAGTTTTAACAACGTCGAACAACAAAGACTTAGTTCATCTTGCCCAACAACAAAACACGCTTACAACCGGTACTTCGTGCGGTATAAGATGATGACTTTGTATCTTATATAACTGCTGTTACATCAAACACAAAAATTGCAAAGAATAGAAGTTTTTTTTATATTAAATTTGTTTAAGAACAAACAATCAAACAATGCCATCTATCTACAAAGAAACCACAGCATGGAATATATACCTACAGATTTTTTTCATTTGAAGTTATAATCTTGATTATGCCCTTAATACATAAATAATTATTATTTATATTATTAAAATATTTTTAAAATAAAATATACTTTTATTGTATTAAAAGTTTATTGGTGTATATTGTACTTATAATACAATTTTCGCAAAAATACAAATAAATAAATAAATAAATGGTACCAATAATACGATCCATGGTAAAACTTTGAAGTTTCATTGTTAAAGTGCATCCAATTTTGTAATGGAGTTTCAGCATTATAGAACTTGATGCAAGAAAGTTGAGTGTTAAAAGAGAGAATGAACTTTTCCACTTCGTGCGTATAATATGTATCTTACAATTCTTAATATGTAATATACTATTATATTAATATTTAGTTCTTTTATTAAAATAATTGACTTTCTTTTGTTTTCCACCTTTATATAGAGCAATATTTCCAAGCATTTGTATTTAAAAAAAATGTTTTAAATGTCGTTCTATATAACGGTATTCAAATTAAAGTGTTTTAATGAATTTAGAATCAGTATGATTTGTAGGTTAGTACAGTGCCCGCAAATAACTGATTTCAGTATTTGATGGGAACTACTGGCCGATATCTGAAGTGTTTGTTTAGTAAACAGATGAACATGTAGTGTTTGGTCTGTGCATGTTGAGAGAGTATCGATAGTCAATGTCTTATACAGTGTGTGTTGAGTCATTGGCTCATTAGCGACTATGGCTGGATTGAACCTTGAACTGTTGTTCCCAGGGCTCTACGGCATTCGCTATCAGACAACGCCAGATCTCCGCAGATGACACCGAAGGGTACATCTTTCTCCTTGGCCCGCTGGATTATGAAACGCAGGCGACCTACCACCTCACGGTCTACGCGAATGTAAGCAGACAATATGTGCATTTTTACGAATTAGTATGCTCGGAGACAAGAGTGTTGGGTATAGAATAGAAATGAGGTATATCCGTTCACAGTAACATATCTGTTGCGAGGGATCTATGTGTGAAGTGAAGCACAGAACAGACTGTTATATTCTCCTCAGCCGTGTTTACTGACTGACGACTATGTGAAACCCATTATCGGATACAATTACTACGTTACAGACATACGTGCACGTATTTCATTTGCTTTGTAAATTACACTAAACACAGCACAAAAACGTTTACATACACCACAAAAATTGTACACGAATATATTTAAATAATTTGCTCACAGATATCTTCACTTCCAACATTTACTTCACAACTATTCATAAATAGCAGTGGCGGTTCGCCCGTAATTGCTGGCAGAACCACCAAAAAATTTAAATAAAAATGCGCATTATTTATTAATCATGTAATTAGATTATTAAAATATATGTAAAAATCAAATAACAGAATTACTTCTTTATTAAGGTGTTCTGCTACAGCATTTTACGCGATTCGATAGACGTTGTCTACCATAGGAGTAAATTCGACGTATGTACACAAAGTTATGCTCGATACGAGCTGCAAAAACTGCAGCTCATAAGCAGATATCTGGCAGAATTCACGCTTACTTCTTATTTGTTAAAATTGATTATCATACAACGGTAGCAATACAAGTATTTGATTTGCAAATTTAAATACATGTTTTAAAATGAATGTAGTTATTCAATTACATAAAAATTAGTTTTCCAAACTTTACTTATCAGAAACAATTGGCAGTTAGAGAGCAAGGTCATCCAAAACCTGAACTAAACATAGGAATTTCGGGTAAAATTCGCGCTAAATCGTAAAAAGACAATTTAACAAAGACATATATTTAAGAAACAATTGGATTTGAGGTTGTAACGACAAGAATGCTTCATTTTGTTTTTCGTGTTTGCTGTTTGCGGACGATCGTGGTTAAAAAATGTAAACTGAAATTAGAGTGAGAGTGTAGTATTTGATAGAAAATAAAGAAACCCGAAAATTTATTACCACAAAACTAAACTGGATGAAAATTTAAATTCATTTGATAAATATTTTATTTCCTTTTTTGTTTAATGCAGCAAACTCATATATATATATATATATATATATATATATATATATATATATATATATATATATATATATATATATCACGAGCCGCCACTGATAAATAGTGTTACTTATTGTTTGTCGTATTGCTTTTAATTTTGTATGTTTCTCGGCGCAATAATTTGTCAGTGAAGAATAAACTACTGACACAATTTTGGAATTGATTTAGAGTATCTTGCGTCGATCTATCCATGAATTATAAAGCGTAAAAGTGTCGCCGAGTAATAAAAACTGCAGCATCGGTCACGCAAACGCAATCAAACCTTAAATCATGTTAATAACATATCGGCTTGAGGAATAAATCTTGTAAGCGCTTTCCATACACCCGGATAAAATGTAAAATAAAATCCACGACGATTCATCATCCGCAGCAAAAAAACACTAAACCCTTGCAGGCGGCAATGAATTACACGCTTAGCTTTAGCTACAAACTTGCAAAATATTCCTTCGGAAAAATATCTTTAGGAATGTTAGATTTTTCATAGATAATTCATTGTATTTTATTGATAGTTTTATTTAAATAACTAAGAATCCAATTAGAATTGTAAGTATTTAAAAAGACCATAAAATACTTAATTAAATGAAAAGTAAGCAAGAAACTATAGGAATTTAACTTTTATGTTTCATTTACAAACTTTTTAATTAATTAATTAGTTCATAACATACAGTCATTACAGTAAACATAAAAATCGTTTAAATACTTGAATTTTTCTCCGTAGGATGCGTGGGCCGAGCCAGGAAAAGATTCTCGGAATATATTCGGCCTGGAGCTCGTGGTCGTCGTCACCGACGTACAGGATACCCCACCTGTGTTTACCCTAGCACCACCTATCACCCGCCTGAATAACAGTCTGCTACCTGGGGACATAGTGGTGAGGGTACACGCTGAAGATGGCGACAAAGGCAGCAAGAGAAACATCACTTATGGGCTCGTCAGCGAAGGGAATCCTTTTACTATGTTCTTCAACATCTCCGAGACCGATGGTGAGTACGAAATAAAAATAATATGGCCACAGAACACAGAACCGACCGCCATTACAGTACATTGTACAGTAAAAATGACATTTTTTTAATTTATCACGAAATATTCGCAAAAGAAAAACTAAAAATGATAAAAAGAAACTGGGATTTCTCGTTAACCGATTTTTCCCAAAAACTCATTACGAGTATTTTTTTTAATCTGGGACATGGATTTACAATTATTTATATTTCGAGTACAGAATAGTTACATACAGAAGCGACACTCCGTGTCGGTACCTTGCATGTTACCCTATTCAGTTCTAAAACCTTTAAGCATTGTGTAGACCTTTAAATTTGTTGACTTTCCCTATCTCTCTCTAAAATGTGACGAAACTTTTCGATTTTAAACAATGAGCCCTTTAAATTTATTGACTTTCCCCATCGCTCTCTAATTTTCGTTTCTCTGTCTTACTGTCGCTTCTGTATATACCTATTCTGTGGTTCGAATTTGGTTCCGGTTCATACAAAAATTTTGAAAACGCATTGATAACCGGTTCAGGTGCGTAATCTTTTTTAGTTCGGATTAATATTCAGGTTCAAAACACAATGGTGTAAACAATTAGTAATATATTTATTTAACGCATACAGGAAAATATACAATAAGTATTCACAATTTGTTCGCTCGTTTACTCAGTCTTCTCTCTTCTTCTTCCCTTCTTTGGCGTGTTATTTAAATCTTATTGTTAACAATAGAACATAAAATATATACGTATATATTTACTGTACGAGTATATTGAAAAATATTTATTATTCTTTTTAACCAAAACAAAAAAAAATGAGTGATTGTTTTTGGGTTTTCGATTCTGTTAAATATGTAACTTGATATTTGGTGTACGGTTTGAAAATGCTTCGCGGTTCGGTATTCTAACATTTTGTAATAAAAGTGGTGATGATACGTACATAAGGTGTTCGGTGTTATAATATACCGGTATAAATAGTAGCGTCATTATGTATGTATGTAAGGTGAAATAAATAACACAAGGCTACACTGCTGCTCTGAATAAAATCACCAAGCGGAACGAATTATGATTATCCACTAATCGCTCGAAATTGAGTTGTGCTGCAATATATCAAACAGGAAATTATCCTTCCTATAACATCAATCTACACCACTCTAGTCCCACCACTAACAATATTCATTTCTTCCTTCATCTTTTAAACAAATTTAACTGAACTACATACACAAGAAATTTTGTTGTATTTTTTATTGGTATTATCATATTAAGTAAAATTTGTTTACATCAAAAAAGTTTTATATTGTACGTTTTTCGCATCTCTTTAGGTGTTTTTCAGTTGCCACTTTGAACTGACCCAACGTACTCTTTTAAATCCGTATCACTTATTTTTCATTCCATTTGATTGGATCACTTTACCCCCTCTACTGTACGAACTGAACCTAAGTAATTCTCTCGCTGAGGTAGATCAGTTGGTTCAGTTCAGATCATCAAGTAACTTTGCTTTGTTTTTAAATATTTGGAATGAAATGGAGAAATTATAAATTAAAGTTGAATAATTAAAATTCTAGACATTTTAAAATGATAACTTGCTTAATACGTTCAATGCTCGTACTCTTTTACATCGTAGACAAGTTAAATGCGTTCACTATCCATCAAAATTTATTCATGGTACAGTGATGATCTGTGTTTCATTGATTAATTTTCATACTCCTTCTGTATTCACAAGAAACACTCAAACATTTTATTTGCTTTCAGCCCGTACTAAGGTTTTTTATAAATCGCCTATTTACCAGATCTGCTTCATTTATCAACTTAAATTTAGTGATGTAGATGTTTTTCATTATTCTCCTAAAAAAAAATATTCTTTCGTTGTCTAAATATGCTCTAGTTATTTATTATTTACTCTATATGTAATGCTATTTCTGTTCATTTTTTGTTTGTTCTAATTTTTGTCATTATATTTAATTGATTTGTTTTCTCTTTATTGTAATTTTTATTAGATGTTTTCTATCCTGCTCTGTAATTGGATTTATCTGTTGAGCAGTGTATGGTAAATAAATAAATAAAAATAACTATTTTACATCATATAATCAAATGAGAAATGCATGCTGTAGTCAGCTGTCAAATTCATCATTTCCGTTGTTGGTACGATAACTATAGAAACATGTTAAAATGTTTACATTTCTGTTATTATACCCGGCGATTTTAGCATGCATGTGTTTGTTTCTGCGTTCCTATGCGTTTTGTTTTGCTTGGAAAGCATTTTTCGCGATCTGTTTGGGTGATAATGAGGGTTTTCCGCGCATGCTGGCTGCGAGAGTACAGTTAGCATCCAAATACGCTGGGTGTTGCGTTTGAACCGTGAGCGGAGCCTGGTCACTAGACTTCCTCGAGAGGGGTCAGAGGTCAGGCGTGCCGAGGAGGTCTATCGCACCATCGGCCACGACCAAGAACAAAATATTGACCAGGAATGCACAACATTGCACAACGGCGTGTCTCACATACCCTATACTATTTCGGAGATATTTACTTCTTACTGTTTTCAAATAGAAACTGTTTGTTTTCTAGACAAAAACTTTGATATTTTGAAATTTTCAAACCTTTTTATAAAAAGAATGGAAAAATATTGAATTAAATTTTGAATAATAAAATAGAATTTATTAAGTTTTAAACGTAAAACTGCCCTGTTCCATATAAGTTCACATATTTATCTACGAGAATAATTTGCTTCAAATCTTAAAAAAATACATTATTATGATGTAGCTGCAACATTTTTACCAATCTTTACTGGATTATTTTTTTTTCATTCATTTTAATAAATGAAAATGTTTCTATCATTGTAAATTTAAATTATAAAAGATCCTTGTACAAGGCTTTTAAAAAATCTGGATTAATTTCACTCCTTAACAATTCCAAAATCTTGTTAATAGCTTGCCAAGACGTAAAAAAGTCGTTATAGAAAGAAAAGGTGACGTTACGAATGTTACGATTGGTATTAAAATATAAGAAATTAGCGCAAAGTCGTCTCCATTTCTGTAAACTAATTATTTCTTATAGGTATATTTTAAATATGTACAATAACATTAAATATTTTCGTTGTTCATTTATTGTTAATTTAATTAAATTATAGTAAAAAATATTTTTCTTTACTTTTCCGCAGTTAATTTTGATTATTAATAGAATAAATTAGGTGTATAAACTTATACAGGACAGGCTGTATTTAATTTATTAATAAATCTCGATACTTTAATTCAAATTATTCAAACAAACATTAAAAACAAAAGTATTAGAAAAAATTTTCGGACCAAAAATGACTTGTTTTATAACATTTTCCCTTTCATCTACAAATACATTGAAATGAAAAGTCGACAACGATCGAAATATAAATGTGACTTATAACGTGAACTATGAATTTTCATGGTAGTGGGAGCTAATAAATTTGCTAATAAATTTGCTAATAGGAAATGCAAGATTGCAAATTGCATTCTCTAATTTAACGGAATAAATATTAAAGGATTCCCGTATCTAAAATTCAATTAGCAGACATTCCTAGCGCATGTTTCACTTGGGCTCGTCCCGTCATTATTATTCAAAAACCCTGCGTTGTGCCTTTACACAATAAGAGAATGAGTTGTTAAATATGATCCTCAGCAGAGGTCAAACAAACTAATGGCCTATTACGCCGCGTAATCACGCCGTTGATAAATTAACTACCCTCACAAAGAATTACCACCACCGTACAGAGAATTAATTTTACATAAACATGCAATGGACAGACAGTCATATCTTATCATGTGTTGGAATTATGCCAAACATAAAAATATATGATCAATAGATTTTTCTGGGATGCAGTCAATAAAACGAATATTTATTTACTTCAACGTTTCGATCCTACCAGGATCATCCTCAGGAAGAAATAAATTAATTTTAATTATTGTTATGTACATAAATTGTCGTTGATATAAAACAATCAGAAACAATAATAAAATAATTTTTATTCAACACCGTGTAATTATAACGATATAAGTATGCTTTTTTTAGATAAATAAAGTAGGTCATAAGTCACTAGTGAGCTAAATATATTAGCTCACTGTTTTTTGGTTCGTATCATAGTAACTACATTATAAAACCTTCTCTACACTATTTTGTTCCTAAATGTCATTTCGAAATTACATCTGTCAAAAATCTTATATGTATTTTATATCCATGATTAAAATGTGTTGGATAAAATGTTGTATGGCACACGTGTGTTAATTACCTAAGTCACTTGAAAAAATATCACACTCGGCCTAATGGCCTCGTGAGCTAAACTTTTCCCACATGACTTATCTTTAATGTAACACACTTGTACCATAAATAACTATTAAATATAAAAATATAATTTTGCAAAGCACACTCACTGAAGCACATGAATATAATAATAATATAAACAAAACATAATACATATCCATGTGCTTCAGTGATTTATGTACATAACAATTCAAAAATTAATTTATTTCTTCCTGAGGATGATCCTGGTAGGATCAAAACGTTGAAGTATATAAATATTCGTTTTATTGACTACATCCCAGAAAAATCTTTTGATCATATCCAAATCCAGTCAAGAAGTTATTTCCTACATAAAAATGTATGCACCATCTCTAAATAATCTTATATTGTTTACTTATATGGTATTTGTATGTTGTAAAATTATGAACCGTAAGACTAAATATATCATCACGACTCACGATTTGACCTCGCAACCATGTATGAACAAAACGAGCGATTTTACCACCAGATACATAACTGTAACTTTTCTTATAGAGTTTGTACTTAAATTGAAACTAAATTACTAATAAAACTATTAATACATTCATGGGAAGTTTCTATTTTTAAACTCATCAACATTGCTTAACGATAAGCTAGGTTTTCAAATAAATTCCTGTGAATATGATCGTCGTAGCCATATAGGCGTGAGGGTACAATGGTATGTGATTAGACAACACATGTGAAATTCGGTATTTGTTATGGTAATACTGAGCATTGTCTGAAGGGCAGTATAACTTGTACTCGCGCTGTAGTTCGTAGAAGACGTACGTAGGTGTGATTTAAAGAATTTGGTCACTGAATTGTATTTAAATCAGTTGAAACAAACTAATTCTTAACTAGATATGTTTATTGCGAAACACAGAATACCTAACGAATACTCGGAACTTTGAATATAAAACAAGAATATTTAAATAAATACATACAATAAAAATTGAGAGTGAATTTGGATGGATGTCCGTTTCAGAAATTTATTTATTAATAGTCACTATTGTTTATGTTGATATATAGGTCAGATTTTACTATACAATAATTAAATTACCATATAGTAATATCCGTTAATTGCCATCAATATGCAAATTTACCAAAAATAACCGCCCAAGAAAACCTTATGCTCCAGTTAATTCACCTGGGGTAATGTATGCAAGAAGTGTGCGTGTACTAGGTCAACTGTCCTTATCTTTTTCCTGTGAAATAAACTGGACTTACACATATTGATCTTAGAACCCTGAGTCACTAACAAACAGTACTTCATTAAAAATAATCGTAAACAGGAAAAAATATAACGTTGTTATTGGCTATAATCGTAAAAGAATGTTTATTTTCAGGAGAAATTATTCTCGCACGTCCTTTGGAAGAAATAACAGCAATATCGCACGTAGGGGATCCAATTTTACTAACAGTTATTGCTGAGGAAGTTCGCCGAAGTCCTAGCGAACCTGAGGCGATGTCCACCACAGTTCAACTCGCCTTCTTGTTGGGCGATCGTGGAAATCAACCCCCGTATTTCGCTAGCGATAAGTATGTCATAAAACACTTACAATTACGATTACACAACAATTTAAATGTTTTCTTGTTAGTTATGTGGCTAGACTAGACGAAAATGCGCCCCAAGGCACGACGGTAGTGTTCAGCGACCCCTACGTACCGGAAGTGAGTGACGATGATATGGGGAAGAACGGAGTATTTTCCCTAACGCTGGAAAATAATAATGGGACGTTTGAAATATCTCCGAATGTCGGGGAACGACATACAACGTTTATGATCAGAGTGAGAGACAACAGTTTGCTGGATTATGAAGAAACGAAAAGCGTCAGGTTCAAGGTAGGGAATATATTATTTTTCATTTATTTTCATACATACTTATGTTAAATTGTTTTTATTGCTTGGTGATTTGTTATAATTTAGCTGCTGGTTCTTTATTATTTTTTGTTTTTTTCTTGGTTGTTCTATTCTTGATTCTTGAGTTAGATACTTATTTTCGCCATGGATTAAAAAAATTATTATTTAATATTGTTTTTATGTATTACATACATTACTTCGGGCTTATATACAAAAGAAAATTGGTAATGTTTATTATTTTGTTCATCAATTAAAAAAAAATGGCTTCTCTTTCGGTTGCTTGCACTGTTCTACACAGGAAGATCTAATACATTTTGCACGACTTCAAGTATTACACAAACGTACACCACTTTAAAAATGTATTAATCTGCAGATCATCGCTCAAGAATTGGGACCATCCACCAACTTGTCCACCTCTGTAGATGTCATAGTCTTTCTCAACGACATAAACGACAACCCTCCTCATTTTCTCCAAGAAGAATACTTCGCCGAATTTCCTGAAAACGCTACGGCTGGTACGCGCGTTACACAAGTCATCGCCGACGATTCAGACACTGGAGTTTATGGAAAAGTCAGATATACACAAATATTAGGGCATTTGAACACATCCCTAAGCTTAGATCCTGAAACTGGAGTGATTACTATTGCAACTAACAACCATGGATTTGATGCGGAAGTCATGGAAGAGTACCGGTTGTATGTGGAAGCTACAGATGAAAATGGAGAAGGAAATAGAGCCACAGTGCCTTTAATTATTAAATTAATTGATGTGAATGATGAAATTCCACAGTTTGAACGAAGGTTGTACGAATTTATTTTATCAGCAAGTCTAAAAAATTTTACTTTTCCCGCATACATAAAAGCTATTGATAAAGATGTTTCTCCCCCAAACAACATTGTTAGATATGAAATAATTCATGGAAATTACGAAAATAAATTCAATTTAAACGCAATAACAGGCGAACTAACACTTAAAGAACCTTTAACTAGAAGAAATAAACGCCAAACAAGATTTTCGCGTCAAACAGACGAAACGGAAGTTTATATATTAACTGCTCGCGCGTACGATTTAGGTATTCCTCACCTTTCATCTACATGTCAAATAAATGTCTATCCCCCAGAATCTAGAGCTAGAGTCATGCTCTTTATCGTTCCTGGAAAAAATCCAGATAGACAAAAGATGGAAGAAACTTTAGCTGCCGTTACAGGAGGAAATGTAATTATTCAGGAAATCAGACCTTATTCTGGAAATGAAGAAGATGCTACAGATGTTACTTCCGGTGACAGCGGCGAAAAGTAAGTTTTAATTTTAAAGAAATAAAATTAATATTAATTATGATTGTTTTATAGGAGTGTGGTTGTTGCTAGTGTTACTTACAGAAAAAATTCTGTAGTTGATGTAAGCCAGTTACCCAACAAGTTAGGGAGGAATAAAACTACAGTCATTGCTGGTACTTCAGAAGATAAATCTGTAAGTAATTTCTGTCAAGTCGTTTTCTTGTCTAAGATTATATCTTGTGTTACAGGCGCCATATAAGGGTGAAACAAATGTGATCTTCTGGCTTCTTATGATCCTTGCAATCCTTCTCATTCTAGCTATCATAATCCTTATCCTTTGTTGTATTTGTGCCGGTTGTCCTCTTTACATGCCGCCTAAAAAACGAATCATTCGCGTCAACTCCACTGATGATGATGTTCATCTAGTCGTTAAAGAAAAAGGTTTAGGAAAAGACAACAAATCCATTCACTCTGTTCGCAAAGAAGCATGGAGTGCAGATATGGCCGATTCAAGAACTCGCCCAACACATTGGCAATTCAACAAACGAACAGGGGTTCATATAAAGGAAAAAGAACATGTGAATGGTAGTGTTCCAGACTTCCGGCCCAAACACTACGACGAAACTCGAAGTTTAAACTTAACAATGCAAGAAGGACCGAATATAATTTACAACAGAGACTTACAAAACCGACACTTTAAATCCGATAGAGATATTTATTTGGAAGACTACGACGATTATACAACTCCAAAAATGAGAAAAAGAATGCACGAGGAAGACATGGAAACAGAATCTTTACGTCGTCATGAAATGGAACGGGGTTCGGATCGAGTTTACAGAAGAGATTACGGAGATAATAACAGCTTTAGAAGAAGCTTCAGACGTCAGCAAGTCGTGCACGACGAAGACCCTGAAGAACAAAGAGACCAACTCTTCATCAGAGAAGGAAGCACAGAAATACTTCGCCTAATAACTCGAGGACGACAAGAAGACGAAAAAAGTATATCGCATCAGCAACAACAACAAAGACCTGTTACACTTGTGCAACAACCCCAATACATTCTTGTAGACAGTGGAAAACATCTCTTAATGGAAAGATTCATAGAACAACAATTATTACAACAGCAAGAATTACAACAAAAACATTCAAACACACCCAGTATGATCTTACCGAATGAAACTATGCACAACAAATCTGAGCATCAACTAATTCGATCCACAAAAGGTTCAGAAATTAGTTCAAGTGTTTCTGAATCAAAACGAACCGCATATTTTAACACAGAATTACTAGAGACTTCCCTGCGACAACAAAATGAACTTTTAAGACAGATTTTACTTGAAAAAGAAAGGATGGATCAAAAACAAGAAGAAATGAAATTAGAAACACAAAGTTTACCTGGTCAGTCTGTCATGGCAACACAAACCGATTGTACAACCGGAACTCAAACTGATTTGCAGTATCTAAGACCACCCAAAAGACAAATAAGAAGTGACAATGACGATTCAATCAGTGATGATGAAGACGACTTCCATTTATACATCATTAAACAAAGTGATGATGTAAATGGAATTCGATGGGTTAAAAAAAGGAAAAAATATAAACGTCGACGCGCTAAGGATGTGGATCGCGTCGTAGCACAAGTAAGAAGACATATCAAAACTCCTATCCTAGAAGAAAGTGAAAGTCCGCTAGAAATAGATAAACACAAAAAAGAAGATAAAAAAAACTACCATGAAACTAAAACCAGTGTCCTCAGACGTAAAAAAAATGAAGAACAAGCTAGAAAAGAACAACATTCAGAATCAGACTCCCGTAAGACTCCATTAAAAAAAGATATACTTCTTGAAATATCTGAATCTTTAGACAATAGTGAAAAAAAAATCAAAATATCTCCACGATCCCCTAGAAAAACTCTAGAAAAGACGCAAAAAATAGAAATAGAACTCGAATATGATTCTGACTCCAATGACGAGGAAGTCTACGCTGTTAAGGCAGGCAAACTCGCCGAATTCTTCTCCGAAGACAGCCTTGACTTCGAAGTAGAAGACATAAAAGAGGAACCTCCAAAAAAAGATCGTAGAAATGTGGTCTTCTCCAGGCAGGGGTCCTCAACAGAACAGCGCGATTCAAGCGGCAAAGAACGCGTTCGACGAATGAAAAGCGCTGAAAAACTTTATTCCCCAAGAGAAGAAGAACAGGAAGTCATTGAAGAACGGAGGAAATATCATTCAACATCAAATTTACTAACACCTGAAATAGACCGAAGTTCGAAAGAAAGTTCCGTAGAAAGAGACAAAGAAAAAAAAGTTGATAAAAATAAGAAAATAGATGTTTCAAAAAGTACTCCTAGATATATGCAATGGTATAACAAAAAAGATAACAAACCTGTACCAAAGAAAGAAGAAAATATCGTAAAGAAGATAACTAAAAAATCAAATAAAGTTTCTAAAAGTTTACTCGCCGACACAAAATCATCCTCAATTAAAAAAGTATACCCCACTGAGAAAACCAGCGAGAAAAAATCATCAGAAGACACAAAAAAAGAATCGGTAACTTCAATATCTGAAAAGTCTGACAAATCAGATAAATCCGGCGACGCTTCAAAATTTCACCCTCTTCTCCAACACTCGGAATACCGATTCGAACACCCCTATTCCTTGACATCTCAACTCGCTCCCGTGGGAGTCCCAGCCCCTCAAAATATTCCTGCACAACCCTCTGTCACGTCACCACCCCATCAAATTTCCGTACAACCCACACCCCCTAAGAAAACACCTGAAAAGCCGCCTAGACCCACCCTGAAGAAAGATCCCTCTATTGGGAAAATTGGCAGCGATCAAAACGGTTTGGAAAACGGGAAGATTCAACAGCAACCCGCCTTGAAAGGTATTGATGAAGATTATGATTCCGGCATTGCGATGGCTTCCCTGGTAAATGATGTGAAGAAACGCAATCAGATGACGGAGAAGAAGAGTATATTTACGATAGCGTATGATGATATGCATACCAAACAACTTCGACCTGACAGTACTACGCCGCCATTTTAATAACTGAATTGTATAGTGTACATATTTTTGTTTGTGCCATTTGCACCGAACTGTAAAAACTGCCTATTTATTTCTAAGATTTTATATTTATAGTTATTTTTGTATATATAACAAATATATTCAATAAATTTTACATTGTTACAAACATCACATTTCGTCTTTATTAGGTTTGATACGTAGTCGCATCTTAATGTGTTTGGAGTCTACTGTC
This sequence comes from Stenolophus ochropezus, assembly GCA_035578165.1. Classification (NCBI taxonomy): domain Eukaryota; kingdom Metazoa; phylum Arthropoda; class Insecta; order Coleoptera; family Carabidae; genus Stenolophus; species Stenolophus ochropezus. Next base: position 23,954,624 of record JAQOWZ010000005.1, on the reverse strand, counting down.
CTTGTGCAACACGACGAAGGATTTTGTAGCAGGATGGATTTAATTGCTTTTACAATGGGACAACTTGCATCTGTTACAATTTCTTTGTTTGTGGCTTTAGTTTGTGTGGACATACAATGCTTCACATCTTCTTGAGACGTAGTCGAACCATCAGTTGACTTAGGGTATATCATTTCGAGACATTTACAATTTTTTTTGTGAGAATGTCCTGTTTGTTTCTTTCTTGAACTACCCTTTTGTACTCCTTTATTACGTTTAGTAGGAAATACATTTTTTTCTGAAGATACAGATTCTTCAAAAGGCCCGTATCGATCTTGATGAATTGATGAAAAATTTGTATTGGTATCAAAGTATTGAGTTTTTCCATTGTAAATAATTTTTGTTTTCATTTTCTTGCACTTGCAAATAAAAACTGGTTCATCTTTTTTAAACAGACAATCTAACTCTGGCATATTCAAATTTTTTAAATTGTTTTTTACTTGGGCCAAAGCTTCTTTTACTGGTTTAAGTTCAGCTTCGCATTTTTGAAAAGCTGCAACCACAGGATCAGGTTTTAAGAATAATGAAGAAGATTTTCTTGTATTTGCATATGGACATAGAGGTTCTGCTTGTTTTCGTGTGACAGACTCTGTAGTAGCTAGACGACTTGTGGAATTAAAACAATTACATAATTGTTTTTCTGAATACGTCAAAGATTGTGGAGATTTTAACGGTGCATAATTATTTGGACTTGTAGGTTTTTCAAAAATAGTCATTACTTTTTTTCCGCTATTATATGTAGTTTTTGATCCAACGTGGGTAGCTGTTGAAGTTTTAGAACTACATTCTAATTTAGACTCACATTGACAAATTGGTATTGGTGCAGAACGTGCAAATTTTACATTATTTTTTGACCCAGATTTTCCAATAGCTGGACAACTATATAATTGTGAAGGACAGTTGGAATTAATTTGAATAGTTTTATCTGATAATGCTCGTGATTGCTTTTCTAGTTTTATATTAGATATTCTTCTAATTTCTATATTTTTTGGTAACATTAATTTGTCCCATGGTAAATTATTGTTACGAATAGGTACAACAGTATTTTCTCTGTAGAGTTTGTTTAAGTACGGTTCATGAACCGGACTGTAGTCTAAATAAACAAATTTGTGTTTTCTTGGAATAGCTACTCTAGCTGGTAATTCCATACAGAAGTCTGTATTATTACCTGGGCAGCAATTTTTTGTTGGAAGTTGTTTTTTGGGTAAAATTTCTTTAGGTTTTGACCGATTTTCGTCCGTATTTATTTTTTCAGCTTCATATTGTCCAGGTAATGGTTTACAACTTTTATTCTTCGATTTTTCTTGATTGTAGTAAGACGGAGTGTGATCAATGAATTTATAAGAAGAGTGAGAGTAACAACTTAGTGATGACCATCTTTTAGCGAGTGGAGGCTGTTGAACAGCTTTTTCATTTTTGGTAGATTTGAAAGTTTGTTGATTATTTTTTTCATAATAATTGTCAAAATCTGAAAAGCTGGAATTGATTGGATCCATGTTAATAGGTTTATGTTCTTTAATTTCTTTACTACTTGATCTTCGTCCGTCTGTGGGTTTTAGTGAAGATGACATACTATCATTTTTTGAGATTCGACTTTTGAAGGTTCTGGGAGGTCTGTACGGCCTAGGTCGCGGTTCTGGTGTTTCAAAGCCAGCATCATCCCATATTTTACCAATCGGTTCTCTAGTATTTGTACTAGATGCCTGAGAACGTCCACCTGATGTTGTAGGTTTTACAACTAAACCTCCTGAATATTTTGGTCGTGCGCACATAGTTGGTTCTTGTTTTTTCTTACAACAGGAGGAGAATAAAAAGCATTTGGATTTAGTGGGTGGGGTTTCTATTACAATTTCTTCTGGTTGTGGGAATATTTCTCTGCGTTCATTTGTTGCTGCTTGAGATGGGAACATATCGAGAGGGTTGGCCGGCAATGAGAAATGATCCCAAGGAATTCTTAAAGTAGTACCTGATAACTTTTTATCAGACTTACTATGGCAACTTATACAACAGGATTTTGTTGACGGATTTAAAGATTCAGATAAGATATTAGGACCAAGAGATAAATCTGTTTGTACTCCAACGTTGTCTAGTGAAATGCATCGATCGTAACGAAGATATGGTTCTATGTACGTGCTCCTGTGACACCATTTTATGTTGTTGTTGATTTCTGATTGCTTAATATGTTTTTGTTTTTTCTTCACCGGACGCGATGCTGTAACTTCCTTAACAAATATGTCTTCTTGTGACTGAGTCGCAGGTTGAATGAAATCCATATCAGATGAAATTTTCTGTGGCATTGGTTCACCAATTTCGTCAGTATATTCCGAATAATCTTTACAGTTTTCATGTAACAGTTTTTGTTTTTTGTAGTAAGCTTTAATTGTTTTATCATCGTATTTTAAACTAGGTTGTAAATATTCCGACGGTTTTTTTAATGTTTTGAACTTTAACTGTACAGGTATAGTTATAATTCCGCTAGAGGCTTTTTCTAATTCTGCTGGTGTGACGTCTATATGAATTGATTTGAACTTTTCTGGTCCTACCAGTACTCGAACTCCAGGTAAAATTACTTCTTTTTCAGAGTCGAAAGAATCATTCGAAGATATTTTTTCTGCAGCATTTCCTTCCTCGGATTCTTTTAACTTTATTAGTCCGCTTTCAAACTCTTTTATCTTCTCTCTCAAATCTATATTGACTTTTTTAACACTCGGAACCTCTTCATCTTGCCTTCTCAATGGGATACTTTGTGAGTAGTTTTCACTTGGTTGAGTTACTGTACTAACTTTATTTATAGATAAACAATGAATACTTCCACAGCCTTTTTCGTTTCGTTTCTCAGATATTTGTACTTTCCTGGGCCTTACTTTTGACTGATCAGTTGTAGTTGAACTTGGTGTACAACTAAATTCAGAACTCTTAATGCTACAAGCGCATCGAAATAAACTAGTAACATTTTTTGTCTTGTCCGCAAAGTTAGATAATTGTTTAATTGGTTTATTTTCTTGGGATGAATCGCATCCTCCAGCCAAATGTCCTCCTACTAAATTAGTAAAAATAAATATTACAAGATTGCACAAAGAGATACAAAATCCTTAGTGTATGATGGAACTATTAATAAAAGTAGATAAGAAGTATGTGTTTAGTATAATCAAGCAAAATAAAGATTTCTTACTTAATTGTGGTGGGATTCTTGGGAGCAATTTTCCAAAACGGTTCGTGAAACATCTAGAAGATGAAATAGTAGAACAGTAGGACTTGTTAGTAGAATAATAAGACGAGTGATCACTGATAGATTTAGTACAGTAATACGAAGAATCTTTTTTATTGAACGTGGCATCTGAAACAGTATGTTGGACGTTATGATTATCCGACATAAATGTCCCATTCTTGGATTTGGTCGTTTTGTTAGCATCAAATTCCATTACAATGTTTGCAGGAAGGTTGTGTGGGGTGTTTTCACAACACTCCTCCTTGCACGGGAATTTGTCGTGGAGGGAAACATCTAGTGTGATGGCTAAGTCGCTCTGACAAGGGACAGTAATGTCGATCGAGTGAAGAGACGTGCTAGACGAGGCTGGCATAGACTTGGAAAGGTGAGTACTTGTACCTCTGAAAATAAACTGTTTTTATCATATTTACTTGAAGTAAGATAAAGGCTGCGTACTTATCGGCAGGCGACAAACTCGCTAGTAATAAGGAGCAGGACATCCCATCATCATTCTCTTTATACGTTCCAAACTCATTAGTACAATTTTCATAAAAATAGCTAGAAGCATTATTCCCAACACAAGGAGGAGCTGTAAAGCAATTTCGTTCTCTATACATAGACTTAGTGGTATTGTACTTTGTAGTTTTGGGTGTCTCATACCCAAAATCTACGGTACCTGTAGTTCCTTGTTGTGCTGCAGTTCTATGATGTGTTGTAGTTCCATACATTGCTGTATTAGTGCTTACGCTCGGTGTACGTGCCTCGTACCCCATGTCTACGATTCTTTCATCTCCGTAATTTACGTCATGTTCATGTCCGGTATTTACAAGACGAGCATCTCCGAAATTTACGTTGCGTGGACTTCCTTGCGGAGGTAAATATGTATAAGAGGTAGCAACCTCTCGAACTTGCTTCGATGTCGCGTGTACCGTATTGGTTTCTGCGCTCTGTGCGAAGGGTGAAGCAGAGAAGTGTAAACTTTCAACATCTTTTTCCGCAGGCAATGCCTCTGTTGGCGTGTGGGGATGCCTGGAGGACAAGTTATCCGCTTCCGGGCCAGTTCCCGACGCTGTTAACTCAACATTGACCTTAGAGATCTCTTTCGATCCAAATTTTCGCCCAGCATTAATGTAATGTCTACAGGTTTGTTTCCTACAACGAGGACATTTGCACGGTTCCATATTAATCTGTTAACATACTATTAATTGTTGTTTTAATTTCAGTATAGAATTAATTCACTAAAAATTTAGATGAAATGTGTCAACTTCAATATTTCATTTTTTTAAAGCTAGCTACGATGTTCAAATCTTTGTATATTTATATTGTATAACATAATTATGTTTTAAAATATTAAATTACATTTTTATAAAGAACTAAGTCCATTTCTGAAAACTTAAAGTATATGTTCCTATTAAATAAAATTATTATTTTCAATTAGCGCCTATTTTTATGTATTGGTGAAATAAAGTTGTGTTGGGTGTAGCCTAGATCAAGTGTCGCGAGAAGCATCAATTTTGTAAAAATTGTTCAGGAGCGCTTCTTGTGTGCTAATAATAAATATAATAATAATTGTGTGATAATAATAAATATAAAAAAATAGTTATTGAATTTCTTTTTAAATAAACTACTCCTATCAGCATCCCATTTAGATTTTCGTAGTTCATTGTTCCTTTTTTTAAGAAATTAATAGTTATTAAGGATATAAGTTACAGATAGCGTTCATAATGAAACGTGTGTGACGTTTAATCACGAGGCGATTAGATTAGAGTTCAAAATAAAAAAAACTACAAGGGAAAAGTATGTCCTTAATCCATATTCTATCTCATTGCTTACTCATACAATAAGATGATTTCCTAAAGGAAATTTGACATATTTGGGTTTAGACAAATATGATTTTTTATTAGTTAATATTATGAACAATATAAAATTACATATTTAAATAATTGTTTATATAACAAACATAATATAATAGAGGCACTATCTATTTTATTTCTGGAAAATAATTAAAATAAATGTTAGTACCGAACAATTAGATCTGTAAAAAATAATATCATAATCGAACTTTCAAATGCTCCATTCGTTGCTTGATGCGTTTACGCATTTCCCTGTACCTGTAAAAGAAGACACACAAAACATCATTCTATTGTTATCATTGAAAAAAATGATAATTCCCTACTTGTCTAGGACCCGGGACACTTCTCTTTCCTCTTCATGCCTGTACTGCTGCAAGATGGCCCGGCACTCCGCCAGAGAGAGGTTCAGGAACTGGGCCACCTCATTGCTAACTTCCGGAGTACTGTGGCGATCCATGATAAATAGTTTCACCACGTCTTCGTGCGGACCCAACAGCACGCGCACCAGAAGAGGGTACTCCTCGTCTCTCAACCTCCTTTGTTCTGAGGAAGAAATTCAGAAATACTGTGACCGTCTACGCGAAAGATAAAATCATACTACAAGTTTCATTCACCCTTAAACTACTTTATATAATCTTCATTAATATTCATTAAAAAAAAACCGTCTAGAACACGTCACTCTAACGATTTTCTTGTTTTATGAAAGTTAATTGTATTGATATATAACAAAACAAGTTTTTATAATTTTTTATTAATCAATTTTTTCTCACCTCCATTGTCTCTTACGACGAAAAGAGCGAACTGTTCACCATGAGAATCCACTTTATATTTCTCTAGCATCAAATTAATAACTTCTTGGGTGTTGACAAGACTTGTAACCCACACAGAAGTCTGAGAACCATGTGGTGGAGTGAAGAAACTAGTCTCCCGGTTGTAGAAGTGACCGTTGATAGAGCACCGACGTTTTAGTTTTGTGCGCGAACGACGCTTTCCTGGCCGACGTCGAATTGCTGTAGAACCAGTTTTCGGCGCTCGGCGAACTACTTCTAAAAGGAAAAATAACAGAACAATTAAAAAATTGTATTTTTTACGAAGAATTATGATATGTAGTTTTGTAAAACCACAATTTTATATTTTTAGATATCACTATCATTACTAATTTATCATGTAATGTAAGTTTTTTTAAAATATCAATTTGATGTTAACATGCTGATAATATTTTTTTACCATTTCTACTGCTGTCGCTAACTCCGCTTTCGCTAACAGTCTCCTCTTCTTCTGAGGTTTCAGTGTTTCTTATCCTTTCTAGACAATCAGGTCCTGACATACTCCTATTAAGGCCTTTTTCAATCCAGGAATCATCTTGTGCGAGTTTGGTTTTCTGTGCGTTTTCAGACTCGGAAGACTCTATGGGTTCTGCTACAGGTTCTATGATTTCTGCAGCAGTTTGTGAGGAAGGCAGAGGAACTGGCATGGTCTGGTACAACTTGTCGCACTCGTCTACGCGGCGTTCTACCTGCAGGAGATCGTCTAACTCGTCCCACTCCAAGGCACGGACGTCCAACTTCGGCGGAAGTGTCAGCGATTTGGTGTCTGGTATAGTGCTGTTATTTTCAGTGGGCGAAGTTGTGCAGGAATTAGCATTCGAGTTGGAATTTGATTCTAAACTTTCACTTCCCGAATCTATTCCAGTATCTGTTGTATCTAAATCTTCAGTGTCTTCATCGTCTACGCCGTTACTGAGAAAAGAATTTCTTTTCTTTATAGTGATTGTGCGTTGATCATCATCTTCTTTAAGATGGATGACGCCTTGAACACCCCAATAAATTCTGAGAGCACCTTCAAGTACCAGACGACCATTCACTTCACGAGACTTAATTTCGCCGCTTTTACCATCGTAGAATTGGTTGAAAACCTATACATATTTGTTAGCCATAGTTTGATTGTTACAGAATGAATAGTTACTTTAAGTTTGCTTTCAAGGTGTGACCTCGGTAAAGGCGGTCCACTGCTAACTCTGGGCGAGCCTTTCTGGCCGAAGCTCTTGTGCGATTCAACTCGGGTGCCGTGGCCGAACAGCTGCGGTCCGAAAAGCGCGCCATAGCAAGGAACATGGCAATAGGGCACTCCTTTGTGCTCGGCGTGCTGTCCCGGATCTAGCCTCTTCCCGCATTCCTCGCAGCGCAAACACTCTGGATGCCAGTCATAGCCCAAAGATTGTTTACGCTCGGCTAGAAATAGAAAATTCATATCAACCACTGTGGAAACAAGAAAAAAGTTTGGTTACTCCGTACCGAAATACACGGGTTTACCGCACTTATGACATTTCCACATGATTCAAACTAAAATTTATACACTAATCTCACATCTTTTTATTAAAAAACTTAAAAATATATGTTAAAAATTCATACGGTGTAGTTCAATGCTACCATTGTTTTATGTCAATGTCAAACATCGACAGGGTTGCCAACTAACTGACATTAAACTGCTGTCAAAGTTTGCCCAGTCATAGATTATGCTCAACGTAAATATTCAAAGAAACACATTTTGTAACTTTATTTTAATGATTTTTTTTCCTCTTTCCAAATGTATATTTGAATATTATTATATTATACTTATTTTAGATCATTGAATTGTCCTTGTTTTAATATGTTGTACACAATACAAACGTGTTATGTTGGCTGCATAATAATATGAATTTAATGTAATCTAACAATAATTTACAACGTAATATAATAATATATTAATTCTATAATATAGATTTAGATATTTTAAATGTACTTAACAATACATTTTAGTATTTATGTGATTCTATTTATCATAGGCAAAAAATATATCTTAAGTAAATACATATTTCCTTTTTCGTAGATAATTTGTAACGAATTTTCAGTTTTTTCTAGTTTTAAAAAGAGATATTATTTATAAGGTATTTTTATTTGTATATTTATAAGATAATAAATAAAATATTGATAATGTAACAATAATGATTATATAACTCATGTATAAAAAAATAATAAAGTCAAAGTTATTGGAATATCATTTTTATTGTTTATAATTAGAACACGCATCATATGGAAAATTAAACATTAAACATTAAACACGAAATTAACCGAAATAGATTTATCAATGTAGTCAAATGATTCATCAGTAAATAACATCCTAAAGTATTTGCTTACTAAAATATGTGTTATCTGCTATGATAAATATATTTGTATTTGATAAGAACTCTGTACCTTCGATTAAATTGTGCAGACTTCACTTACAGTGCAAGACTTCTTGCGGACAAGCAACATGAAGACTTTATTAGTTTTAATTTCTTTTCTTAGTGTAGCCTATTCACAGGGTAAGTTTAATTTTTATTATATAAATATAAAAATGCAAAAAAAAAACACATAATTGTACAAAAATGATAAGAACATTTACATATTTTTTAAATGAAATTTACTACTAATTATAATTTTATCAATATCCCTTATAAATTAAATATAAATTTATAATTTACATATATAGGTATATAAGTACAAGGTAGATTTACTTCACTGATTAATATATTATAATTGCCACACCCAGTACTTATGCCAATAGATAATTATATTAAATACATAAAAGGAAATTTATCAATGTGTCATTTAAATAAATATTTTACAATATCCTTTGTTATTTGTACATAGTTCTAACGAAAATTTCTGATATATTTTTTTTATATTTCAGTTAAAATATGTCTTCATACCCAGCAATCAGTAGGTTATTGCGACCAACTAAATACTGGTACTAGTGATATCCAATGCATAAAAGCATTTGGTGACAGGTACTGCAAAAATTATTTTTACTGGAATTTGTGTAAAACTGACACACCTAGGTACAACATATATTACAGTTATATTCACATTGGGTGTGTCAGGCGCAGATTTCAATATTTTTATTAATAAGAATAAATAAGTATATTTTTTTAAATTGTAGCGTTCAATGCGCCAAAATGGTACAAAGGGGGGATGCAGATTTCACAGTACTACAGCCTGAACAAGCTTATCTTGCTTCTGAATTTATCAATGAGCAAACTGCCGTGATCGGAGAAATTCGGGCGGAAAGGCAACAAACACGTGAGTATTTCATGTGGTACACTTTACACAACAGATTTGGATACTTAAAATAATTCATTTATAGAAATAAAATAATAAAAATATTCATATGTATACTCAGCAATGTAATGATGCTATATTTCTTAATAATAATGATTTGAAGAAAAAATAAAATGAAATATATTTCATTATAAACATATATTGAAAATTGTACGTTGTTCGGTATACATATATGTAATGCTGTTTGCATCAGAATATACGAGATTACAATCTTTTTATTGTATAAGTACAATATTTAAAATATATATATATATATATATATATATATATATATATATATATATATATATAATACTTGAGATCCATGCCTTATAAGTACTGAAATAATATATTGTGTATCTAGTAGGAAAAGTGATATATTCCCGGACAATAGTGGAAATTGCGGGACGAACCGAAGGCGAGGCCAGTAACACCAGAAGTCTGGGAAATCACTTTTCCTACGTGGTACACATACTATTTTTATTTTATTGGTTTATATTCAACAATAATGAAATAAATATGATTGTATTTTTATTTCTGATAAACAAATGACTGCGTCCTGTACGGCCGGAAAGAACTTTCCCGGACTTTTATTTTTCGTAGTCCAGTAACTACACTAAAATGCCGGAATAATGCATTTGCCGGTTTTCAAATAAGATTTTTATGTTCATTTTTTTGGGATAGTATTAAAAACATATTTTTTCAGTGGTCCATAATTTTCAAATGGTAACTATAGTTCGCAAAGACCATACCGGTGGTAGAAACGCATTAAGGGGCAAAAGATACTGCCATCCTGGTTTCACAGGACATGACCTTTGGACCCCTCGCGCTCTCAAAGAATTTGAATATGTCCTACTTCAAGACGTATTGAAGAGAGATTGTGAAAACAAAGAGAACATCACTTCTGTGGAACAAGAAATTAAAGCCTTGAACGATTTCTTTGGCGAGTCTTGTAGAAATGGACCCTGGACTCAAGACCGTAACTTGAACGAAAGATTAGGTAAATGTAAATGAGTTAATAAAAATTGTTGCGATAATTAATTTGCTTTTGTAGTTCGAGATAATGCAAAATTGACTTCTCTCTGTACCGGAAGCGGTGAACAAGATGCTCTCCAATGTTTGAAAATAAAAAATGGAGACGTAGCTTATACGACCCTAAACGAAGCTTTCCGTATGCCAGAGAAAGACGAATACAGAGTACTGTGTCAAAATGATACTCTGGTACCAATTAGATTGGGTATGCCCCCTCAATGTGTTTGGAGAAATCAACCTTGGCCACTCATTGTAGCAAACAGGTAACGAATGAACACCTATCCTATTTGTATCTACACTGAAAACTGCTTGACTTGAAATTATACAACATTGAAAAGTTTCTCTAACAATCTGAATTCGAATTTTGTTATTAATTATATTAAAATAGTACTTGTGGAACTCTCTCCATCCCAGCTTGAGTGCCCGCGAGATGACATTATAAAACAGACCACCCCAGCTTGAGTGCCCGCGAGATGACATTATAAAACAGAATGCACAACTCAAAAACTTTTGAAATCGTATTCGATATAAATTTGATAATATAATATGTCCCTCATTTTTTTATTAACTTCGCGTATATTACCTAAACTTTTTATTTACACTACGCGAAATACATTTTGATTTAAATTTATCTTTCATTTTATCATTTACTGCACTCATACCTTCTTAGTTAATTATTTATCTATTTCGCTATAAGCATCTTTTTTCTTAAATGAAAATACGAGTAGGCAATGATTAAAACTTATCTAATAGTCAATGCAGCACATTAGATAAATAGCAAGAAACCCACGTAAACAAAACTAGAAAATAATTCCACTGTACGAGCACTCATTGTTATATTAGAAAGAGCACACTGTATATTTTCTATTTTAAAATTTACCATTAACTGTGCACATTTTATTCTGAGAAAATGTTTAAGTGTTTAATAATTTTTTTAGGAACAAAGCTGAAAATGTTAGGTCGAGCTTGAAAAGCTGGATAGACCCAAGCTTGCACGCCTCTCCAGCAGGTACTCCTTTCGCTGGAGCCAGCTCTAGAAGCGAATCTTGGCAACAAACTTTAGCTACAATTTTACTTGGAGATACCAACAACTACCGTCTATTCCTTTTGAACGATCAACCTCTTATTGTCGACTATTTTAGAAGAAGTAATTTTTTGTAACACCCTTAAAACTTTGTACCTACTACATTTTTTTTACAGACAATCAAGAAATTTTCCCACGTATTAAAACCGATTGTCCTATGAGGTGGTGTACAGTCAACGAAAATGATGAAGAAAAATGTAATTGGTTAGCTCGGGCAGCTTCTTTAGTGGGAATCGAACCCCAAGTCTCTTGTGTAGCAGGCTTGCATATTTATGATTGTTTGAAGAAAATTTACGATAAAAATGCTGATATTATTGCTATAGATTCTAACTACGGTTACATAGCACGAAAGTAAGATTTATTAAAAATAAATTTCAAAACATAAAAATGATTTTTTTTAGAGCCGGAATGCAGAATTTGTTGTATAGCAAAGCATCAGCAAATGACATCGCTTCTATAATCACAGTAATTAGGGACGATTCTTCAATTCAAAATTTCAATGACTTAAAGTCCAGAAGGGCTTGTTTCCCAGAGTACAGGGGAATAGGTATACTTTACAAAACTAGTAAAATAATAAACACAAATGTATAATAATTTTTATTTTGTAGCTTGGGTGTCGTTCATAGATACAGCTCACAGATTCCAACTAATCGAGAATTCCTGTGACTTTAGTAAAGATGTGAGTGAATTTTTCACGGAAATCTGTGCCCCAGGAGCTCAAGATGACAGACATTACAGACAAAATAACGAAATGAACAACAAATTGTGCAGCATTTGCTCTGGTAAATATTTAGTTTTACCATCGAAATAAAATATAATTTTCTATTTATGAGAAAAAATTAATGTTATACCTAAAAATGAGTTACACACATATTTAGATAGTTCTGCACATTACAAATTTTGACTTTGATATCTCTTTTATATCTTAAAATATTCGCTTTCAAAATTAGTGAAACACATCCATTTATGGATGAGCTAAGATGTAGTTTTGGAGATATTTAAAAGGAGTACTTCTTTAGGAATAATGTTTTGTATAATCATTTAATTCTTTGTGAAATAATTTTTATATTTTTCTTTACAGACAACTGCGAATCGGATATAAACAATAGATATTTCAACAATTCTGGAGCTCTGGCCTGCTTAGATGATAACAGAGCTGATGTAGCTTTTGTTGAATGGCAAGCTATAGGTATGCCTACAAAAATTTTAAATTCACAAAAACAAACTAATTTTTTATTTCCAGAAAAATTACCAAATCTTGGAAAGTATAGAGTACTTTGTACAGATAACAGAGTTGTATCCATGGACGATTACAAGAGAGAAACAGATGCCTGCAGTTTATCCAACACAGTAGATAGTGAAGTTATTTCTAGAAATACTGATGCGAGAAAGTATGATTATAAATTGGGACTGTTAGACATGGATGAAATTTTCGGTTCATCTTTCAAAAATGAGAAAATATTCCGCATGTTCAAAGAGTTTGACGGTATGAAGAACCTTCTCTTTAAGGTACATAATATTTCTTACCCATTATTACGAGATATGATTAAAGCTTTTGCTTTTAAAATGTTGTACTAATTATGTTTTTTTTGTCAGGAAAATGTGTTAGGTTTAGCTGACGATCAGTCAGATAATAAATTCGTCCAGAACTACATAAAACTATTTGAAAGTGTGGACAAATGCACATCAAGCTCATCTATAATTCAACCAATTGTTTCTCTCTTAATTACTTCTTTTGTATTGTTAATTACTTTTAAATATTAAACCATGATTTATTATTGTAATTTTTATTAAGAAAAATCATGTTTAAGCATTAATTTTTGTACAAGTATTACACGCTTTTAATAAATTTCAAAGAATATTATAATATCTTTGTATTTTTATTCTTATCATTACAATTTTCGCAGTATAAATAAGAGGTTTTCTTAGTAGTTCATTTTCTTAAAAATGTATCTGTGGTTTTTTGTATTCATCGTGACTTTTGGTGAGTTACATTCTATTAAAAGTTGAGACACCTACATATATTCATATATTTTTGTAGACAAATCTTTAGCAATATCCCAAAATGATTTTATTTGTGTTGATGGAAAAATTATTGACATAAAAAATATATGTAATGGACATCCCGATTGCTTAGACGCTTCAGATGAAACTAAACAACTGTGCTATCATTCTATGTAAGCTTGCCAATGCGTGGTTTGTTTTTTAAATGGGTGAACGCCGCAATAAACAGATGAAATTTTTAGATGTCCAACAAATATGTTTCGCTGTTACTACGGTGCCTGTATACCTCAAAATTTAAAATGTGATGGGAAAAATGACTGTTATGACAATTCTGATGAAAGTCAATGTGGAAAAAATAAAAATAGTTGCGAGTATGTATGTTTTCCATTTGAAAAAACAATTTTTTCTCCGATCTAAGTGGTAACGTTTTGATTTGTTTTTATTTAGAAATAGTATATTGTGCAATAAGTGCAGATAGTCACCTATTTCCCATGAGGTGTGAAAATTTCGGCACGAGACGAAGTCGAGTGCTGGAATCACACAAGGTGATTCTGCACGAGTAGCACACTATATTATTTCTACGACCACACTGCTAAATCTCCCAAAAAGTATTTTCACGCATGCACAGTGTTGACAATTACTGCGAGAAATGATATTTCCCATACTGCGCTTGCGTAGTGTTGGTAAATACTGTGGGAAATAATTTCTCACACTTTAACTGAAAATATTGAACTTTGAAGCTTTATATAGAATGAGAAAAGTGCCACTTTCCACAGTGATCGTAGAAAAAATGTTTTTCTGGTATGTTAAGTTGTTGCCAGGTAACAAGAAATAATTAAGTACAGTTGTGTAAGTATCCATGATTAGGTGAGTCGTAGCTGTTTTCTTTGTCAAAATTAATCTATAAAAACAAAAGTAAACTTCCTGGACTTTGTGGTTGCTAGTGTTCTGTGGTTGCTAGAATCGACTAACGCCTTTTCCTACTAGTTACTCAATATACTATTTTAAGGCCAGGAGAGTTTCGATGTAAGACAAAGTCCTGTATCCCAGTGTCTAATTTATGTGACGGAGTGGATAATTGTCCCGACGGGTCGGATGAAACCCCGGATATTTGTGAAGAGTTACCCTGTCCAGAAGACTCTTTCAGGTGCCACAGAGGAGGATGCGTGCACTTGGAGGCCCGTTGCGATGGACAACAAAACTGTTTGGACAATTCTGACGAATCGGATGTTCTTTGCGAAAAACTCAAATGCAAGGGGCAAAGTTGCAGAAAACGTAAGATATAATTGAAGATTGAAAAATTCATAGATCTAAAATCAAGTGTGGTTTACTCAAAAGTTTTAGTATCACGGGTTCGGTTACTTTCAAAATAATTATCAAATTAGACATTAGGTAATTACTTGTTTTAAATAAAATACGCCAGTAACTCTAAAAATATATATTAAAATATATATTTTATGTAAACCACCTTCATTTTGGAAGTTTTAAACAAAATCTTTTTACTCAGTTCATCCGATTTAACCGGACGTGACATCAACTTTCTTATTTTATATGTACATAGTAGTATGTTTTGTCAACTTAATTATAAAGTCCCACGATTTTTTCTTTCTTCAATAGTACTATTTAAACTTTACTGGGTAAACCAGTTTGTAAAATAAAAGAATAATTGTTAAAAATTTGACTTCAAGACAAGGCAAGGCGACTAAAAACTACATTTATTAAACAAAAACTAAAAAAAAATTATAAAGTTTCTTCCGCATGCTTTTAGAAAGAGACATTAGGTTTTCAACATTACAAATAGAATTTTTTTTTCAGTAGATGAAGTAACCTGTCCTGCCATAGATATCACACGTTTAGATGCGACGTGTCAATCTCCTACAAATGGTATAGTTCCCTGCGATAAGCCAGTACCACCTGGCACTAAAGTCAAGTATGAATGTAAACCATATTTCACACCAATTAACCCTGTGCATCAACATAATAAACATGCTGAGTGCCAGCTAGATGGTATATGGAACAGAGAAGTCTTGCAGTGTGAACCAGGCATGAGAATATATACATATACTATACTTATCTCAAAACTGAAATGATTCTTTTTAGAATGTGGTTTTATGGCGACAGATCCTGTAGCTCTAATAGTAAAAGGTTGGGACACTAAAAAAGTAATATATCCTTGGTATGCCCAAATGTACGTGAAAGAAAATGAACAATGGGAGGCTTGGTGTGGAAGCACTTTAATTACTGAAAAGGCAGTACTTTCAGGTATAATCTATATCTTATTTTTTATTACTACGGAAAGCGAATGACGTAGAAGTACCATAGAATACCAAAAATATTAATCTAAAAAATAATTTTCTGTTTTCTTTAATTTTGATTAATAGTCATATATAAATTTGTAAATGAAACATTTATACTGTTTTTAATATAAATATTGAAGTAAAATTTGTGTGAAAAATACATATTCTTGTAAGTATGTAAATTAACCGCAATTGTAACAAATTTACTGAATCATTAATAACTTTAGTAAATAAATGGGGCTAATTAACAACAAAATCTAGTCAGATTTAATTTAGGGTGTCTGAATGTTATATCCAAAATTTCAACTTTTTTTTATTCACCAGTATTTGAGCAATAATTTCAATGCATCTCTTTCTGAGTGGCGAGTAGTAAAAATGAATGCATGTAGTTCATTACAGTCCAATAAATTTTAAATTTTATTTGAAATGAAATTAGAATAACTTAAAACAAGACTTTTTAACTTATTAAATCAAGTAGTTGTCATTAATAGTGATTGCCATAAAGTCATAACTCTATACTCCTTAAAAACAAACATTTTTTTTTTTCATTTCGTCCACTTTTTTGTAGCTGGGCACTGTGTGTGGAACTTGGACCCGAAAAATATTAAACTAGCCTTTGCCAAATACCACAGTGACTTCAACGTAACAGATCTTGAAACTCAGATCGTAAATGTTAAAAAAATCCACACACAAACTTTATACCAAGATCGAAACGGAAACTACGGTTCAGACTTAACTATACTAGAACTGGAACATCCGATCAAACTCACCTCTTCTGTGCGTCCTGCTTGTTTGGACTGGAACTTAAAAGACCTAGACCGCCATCTTCAAGAGGGCAGCACTGGGCTGGTACTGTTAAAGAAAATAGTTGTAGGTAGGAATTGGAATGGTTGAATTTGTTGCAGGTTGTAGGCATGGGACTCACAGAAGATGAGGAGTATAGTAAAATATTAAGAGGAACATATTTGCCTGTTGCTGATAATGAAAAATGCATACACGATCAAGTTCGAGATTTTAAAAAATATATTACATACACAGTTTTTTGTGCTGGGTGGAAAAATGGTACAGTATACAAAAACATAAAAATTAAAAACATTTGAACATTAAAATTTTCAACACCATGTATTGTATACATGGAGATTTCAACGATACATCAAGAAAAAAACTTATATTTATACTCCCATTTTTAGGTACGGGAGTTTGCAACGGAGATTCTGGCGGAGGTCTTCTTTTCCCTAAAAGTGGTAACAAAAACCAGTGGGTTTTACAAGGGATTGTAAGTGTTAGTCCAAGAAAACTGGGAACATCTTATTGTGATCCTGAGCATTATACTATCTTTACAAAAGTGTCTATGTATTTAAGATGGATTAGAAATGTGTTAAGAAAGATTCATACAGAATTATATCCATAACTGTAAGCCTTCAAACTGTCTACCCAAAATATTATAATCTGTAGCTTGATCGATTAAACAAATAACTTGTTGTTCTTCAGTTAAATTCATTGTGTTATACTTTGCTCTTTTACTTTGTTCATCACCTTTAACTATATTTATATATGCATCTTTAACTTTAGAAATGTTTATAACACCATTTTCTAATTCTCTAATAGTGATACTAGTAGAGTTAGCTCCATCTAGTTTTCGTTTAACAATATCAATTTTAAATTCTGGTGCCCAAACATTTTCTCCTATTTCTTGACTGTTTTTAGTATATTCCAACCAATCAACACTTGGATCTTTTATGAAAATATCCATTGTTGTTAACAAAAGTTCTTTTACACTACGAACAGCTTTCAATGTGTGCAACATACTATATTCAATAATACCAACAGATTTTAACGGTGCATTTAATTCTAATATATGTGGTGTAAGTCTAAACGGTATTAACTCTGGTATATTCGAATGTTGGGTCATTGCACCAAAGGCATACCCGAAATCTATACCAACTACACGACCGGAAGATAAAGATACTAAAGTATTTCCGAGATTTCGATCACCAATACCCAAAATCCAGTGGATGATACACATCGAGGAGTAACTGGTGATGAACTGATGCCTCAAGTGATGATATATTGAAGGCGAAGGACTCATACTCCAAAATGATTTGCTGAAAATATACGTTCACCCATCAAGTTTTCACCTTAAAAAGCAGGCTTACCTGAAAATATCAGCTGGTATGGAATTTACAAATCTTGTGAACATCATATTTACTTCATATTTGTCGTATGTAATACAGGCTTTGGCATAACAATCACCATCAGACGCTGATGTTCCTACCGCAACATTTTTTATCCATTTTGCATAATCATTACGAACTGAATTATATTTTTTAATTATGTCTGGATCTTTTATAGTTTGGAATACAAAATCTGACAATGGTTTAGTGTTTTCGTAGACTTTTATAAGTCCTAAACTTTTTGTTAAAGGTATTACCTACGAAATAAAATTAATAACAGTTGAAGATAATATAAACATCACATTTTTTTTACCTGATATTGTTCTAAATATAAATTCCTTTCTCTACAATTTTTATCACTTTTTAAAATATTATTAGTTAAACTAAACAATTGTTGTATTTTTTGATCCTGCCTCAAATCCTCTCCAAACTTAACCAGAAACAAATATTCCTTAGAATCATTGCCAAAAATAGTCAACCCGAAAGGTTTTCTCATCGAATTTTTCTTACACAAAATCTGCAAACAGACAAATTTATCACTAATTTTTATTGTGATGCTATATTCACCTCATGTTTAAAGTTGCATATTTTTGCATGATATTTCACTAGAGGTTTACTCTCTCCTGAATACTGTCCTGGAATTTCCAACTCAGTGTTGTAATCAGAAGATTTGAAATCTGCTAACCATGGACTGTAGTATTTTAATTTTCTACTAATACTCGTTTGTAGGTTTTGTTTATTGTTGGTATATATTTTATGGATTTGTTTTTTTAATTCGTCGAGAGTTGTAACTAAAAAATGATATTTATAAATTGTCAAAGGCTTATATGGTTGAAAGTACCTTTAACTTGTAATAAACTCTGAAAAGAACTTTCAATTGATTTGAAATTTTGTCTGTTTTGAATTTTAAACTTTAAATCTGTTATTAAATTATTCATTTTTTCTTTAGCAACATTAATGTTATTTTTTACAATTTTTTCCAGATAATAATTAAAGTATAATTCTGGTATACACACATAAGATATTTCCTCTAAAAATTTATCTATTAAAGTATTATTTAAAATACTATCCAACCTAAAACACAATATATTAATCAATTATACAAATTTATAAATATAACATACTTTTCAATAATATTTTTGAAATGATTATTACAATTATTTACATCATATTTTTCTCTAGCTAATTTATAAGAATATATCAAACTCTGAGGGTATGTTAAAGCTATTCGTTCTAAAATTTCATCTACTGATTCTGTACTTTGTTCTAGCGATACTAAAAGCTGTGGAATCCACATAAGATACATCCATGTTGGTACTGAAGAACTCTGTAATATCAATTTTATTTAATATAAAAAGTTACTAAATTATAAAAAAATACAGACTTCATTTTTGAAGATTTCAAGCAATTCTCCATTTAGCTCATACTGAAGAAGTCTAGGAAAGATTTGCCTTGCTTCTTTATTACCCATCTTCATAGCTTTAAGAACATACTTAATTACTTCTTCTTTATAAACATCTTCTTCTTGAGCAAACAATACAAAAGTAATGTAACTTTTTTGTAAGCTATGAAGCACTCGAATATTATCTTCATTTTTTAATTCTTCTTCGCCTTTTGCAATTGAAGATCTTAGTCTATTCACTCCATAATTAGAAGTAAGAAAATCTTCAGAAGAAATATGATTCTGTATTTTTCGTTTTTGGTCCGCATATAATTCTGGATTACAGGATAAAATTTCGTGGATACTATTAGTTATTTTAAATATATGACGAGATGAATCAATATGTAAGTCTGGGTAAACATCAGAATACTTTTTACATATTGCATCTGCAATAAAAAATATGTATTTTTGTTAAAAAAAAATATTGTAACATACCAAGTCGTAACCAACTATCCATTAAAGTAACCAACCGGTTTTCCCCTTCGTATTTTTCAGCCATGATACTACCAACTTTACTCATAGCTAGTAATAATTTGAAATTCCCTAACTTGTTATTAGAATCTATATATTTTTTACTCTCCCTACAATATTTTCTTCCCACTGTATAATTATTATATTCAATTGCATTTTGTACCAGATTTAACAGTGTAGACATTTGTATGTCTTTTAATTCAAACACATATTCTTCTTGGGAGTCTGAACATTTTGCTTTTAAATTATTAATAAATAATTGTTTATACAAAGTTCTTAATTCTGTAGAGGGTAACGAATAGGATGATACATCATCATTTTGGTGCCAAAAGTTAATTAATTCGCTAGGATTATTATTGTTTAAGAAATTATATAGATCAACATTTTTTTGAAAATTCAACAACTTTTTTGATCTTATTTTTGTGTACAAGGGATTCAAATGTGTCCATTCCTCCAAAAATTTTTGGAAGCAATATTTATTATAATGTTTGCTTGCTACTTCATCTTGTTGTATTAAACTTAAAACACTTAAATGATCATAAAATTTATCTTTTAAATATTCTGCCTTATCTCTGTCTTTCATCCATTTATTCAAGTTTTCTATAATACTATTCTGTCCGTTTTCTAGTGTGATACAAACTTCTGACAACATGTACCAAGGCAGTAATGTTTCCTGGTTAAAATCTGAATCCCAGAAGTTATTATCACTTAGTTGTGACACTGTCTTTGACATATTTTGCCAGTCAGAAAGATTAGCAAAACATTTAAAAAAAGATTCATAATAAAAGTCTTTTCTGTACGCATTTGTATCTGTATGAAGTAAGGACTCATATTCGGAAAGAGCATCTTTAAAATTGTTATTTGCTTCACTTTGTATAGCAGAAGATATTTTTGATGAAGATTGAATAAAATCTGATGAAAATATACCAACAACTGCATCCCATTCGTTCAATTCTTTATACAAACTAAAATAAGAAATAAAATATATAAAAAAATATTTTTAATCATTTTTAAACATCTTACTCATGAATAATGATTTATTTCACTTACTTATAATAAAATGTACTATTATACTTACTCTGCTAATTTTACCCATTGTTTAACATCATCATCAGAGTTTCCGCATCCTTTTTTTGTTGTGGAAGGTAAATCATCTCTCATATTGATATATTCCTCCAATAACAAACAACCAATAGGCAATAGACCACTATTTTTACAAACATTTGATAGTGTATCACTGTTTATTAAAATTTTTGATACATTTTTATGTTTATTATTTTCAAACGTCGTGTCTAAAAATGCGCCTATCATAGTAGGCACATACATGTAAGTTTGGTCGAATATATTATTGATACTACTACTGAAATTTTGAATGAATTGATTAGAATTTAATTCTGATGATATACCAATAAATAACATCACATGTAATTGTTGAGATAGAGTAGCATCTCTCTGAAATAAATACACATGTCATCACGAAATATACTTCATTGTTAAGGCTACAATATACAGAAATATGAAGCAAATATATATTTTCAAATAATACTACACAGCAGGTACATCAAGCATTTGAAGAAAAAGTACCACAAGCAAAATTTTTAATGATATTTAATAGAACAAAACGCATGTTTGCACTTTGAAAGGTATAGAGAGTTGACATAAAGCATATAAGAATAAGAAAAGAGCGGGAACTTTAAATAGACGTCATGGACAGGGAAGGCGACAAATTTAATAAAAGGAAATATATATTAGCATTAGTATGCTGTTTTAAAATAGTTATAATAAAAAACTAATATCCTATCTACAGAATGCGTAAATTGATTAACAAAAAGCATGTATAACAAATACTAACCTTCGCTAAATTCTTTAGTGGTTCGATAATATCAGAAACAGGTATTTGAACATCAGGTAAATCTCCTTTTCTATAATGTCTATAAACTACAACATTTTTTTCCTTTATCTTCACTCGTTCTTTTCTCATTTTCTCTGTTTTGATATTCCTCTCCGTTGCTTCTTTTGCATATCCTAAACTTCTTGTTTTCTCGCTTAAAAACATCTTTCCATATACCATCATTTCCTCTTTCTTTTCTTTCTGTACCACAGTTTCTATTAGAAATGAAGATGAAGATTCTAAGCTTGAAGATAGATCTATGGAAGATTGTGTCGGTGTGAAGAGTTTTTGAGAGGTTGTTTCTCTTATTCCTATAAGTTGCGGGGCGTCTTCATGACGAATAGAATGGGAAAATAATGGCGCTAAAGAGTTTTGTAGTCGCCAATTATATATTAGTTGATATTCATCGAATTTGCACTCGTGTAAGGGATGATCGAAAAGTAGTTTCTTGTATTCTGGTGTTTCTTTACATGAGTGTAGCAAGAAATAATTGACAGATCCAATATAAAAATTTTCAGTGTCCGCTGAATATAAATTATTTAAAAATTTATCATATTTATCTGTAATGCTTAACTTTGAAAATTTATCATATAATTCCTGTTCTATTTTATTCTGAATTTCTACGTCCGGATCTATCAAAGCAGACAATAATATTGGTTTGCAAATTTTCCATATTTCAATACTCTCTTTATCTGTATTAGTACTATGTTCATTATAAACTGATAATAGTATTTCGTATAAGGCGTAACGAATCATACTATTATTATTATTTTTATGTTCAATTGCTGCTTGAAGTAATAAAATTTGATGTTGCTTTTTAAATTCCATATAAATATATTTGACAATTTGTAGAGTTAATAATAAAACATCTCGATCATCTATATTCAATAAATCGATAATATCTTTATGTGTAAATCTCACACACTCATTTTTTATGCGTCTGAGTATATTTTTTAAACAAATACATTTAATGCTAACATCGCTTTCGTGAAAAACACACATATATATTTTCCGAATATACTTATCAATTATTTCAGGATAATGTATTTGTATTTGTTCAATCGAATGAAAGAATTTATCGCTATTCGGCTGTTTTAAAACTGTATCAACTTTTGTTAACAATTGATTCTCGATGTTGTTTTGTTCAAAATAGTTGAGCATCATGCCGATTAGTTCCGCACAAGGTTTAGTGATTTTTTTCAACCTTTCTTTGTTTAAAATATCAACTATTGTTGTAACAAAACTGTTTACGTTTTGTTGTTGCCATGGAGATATATTGTTAGCTAATATTATTCCGGAAAGATGTATAGCAACTAGCTTTTCTTGAAAACTGTTGTGCTGTAATTTTTGAAATATTAATTCACAAGGAATATCAATTTCATTCTTCCAAAGTTGAACACAAGTTTTTATTATTTCTAAATTGTATTTTAACATGTCTTGCCTATCATTACAAGAATGCTGCATTAAAAATTTGATTAGATCACTAGCAGATTTTTTTATTTCTGATATATTTAAATAATTTTGCCATGATATTAACATCAATACTAAATCTGCCACAAAATAATTAATATTCTCTCCTGTACATTTATCCAAAATAAATTTAACTATAGCTTCAAAAAAATATTTTCCATAATGTTTAAAAACATTTTGCATATTATGTACTATTCTAGCTATAAAAATTCTAACATTATTAGTTCCCTCCCCCATTAAAATCTTCTTCAAATCGTCCATCCACAGAGGCAGTGCTGCCATCTTTGAATCAGTAGGCAAAGGAGAGATATTGTAGTCTATCATATGGTTGATCAAACCACATATTGTAGCCATACATTCATGATTATTATAATCAATTGATTTCAGTAATAATGAGTTAGGGGAATTTTGTATTTGTGGCGTGGTATTATCAAAATCAGGATTGCGGACTATAGTGTTGGTAAAATCAAATTTGCAGATATCTTCCGATAAGGTACTGTTGAATAAAGACTGGGATTCTATATATTTTATTTGTTGTTCTGTTGTAGTTTGGTGTTCATTGCGTATATTAATAAATACTTTTTTTCGTGATGGTATTTTATTAAAATCTTGTGGTACAGAAATAGTTTCTTCACAATTTATAATATTGTTCCATATATTTTTATTATTTTTAGTCATAAAAAATAATAATCTGTATCCTTTTACATCGATATCAGGATTTTTTGCGTTACATACAATAGATATTAAACAATTATATGCTTGGCAATGATATAAACGATATATTTCTTTTCTATCATCTTCAAAATTTTGTTTTTCTTTTAAAATTTCATTTACAATTTTCATACTTTCTTTCAACAACTCATTTCCTTTATCCATTTCTGGAAAAACTTTACGAGAAATTCTACAAGACTTCGTTCGAAAGTTTTCTATTTTTATTCTGGAAAACAACATGTCTAACAATAACAAATTTGTTGTTTTGTTAACAATGTTTAATGATGTACTATTCCCAGTTAAATTTTCTTTTAAATTTTTTAGTATTTCTTCAATATTTTGTACATAAAATTCTTCAAATGAATCATAAGAACAAAATCGTAATAAATTCGATAAAATAACTTTTGTTATTTTATATTTTTCGTCTCCTATTCCTCTACTGTATTCGAATGTTGATTTTATTGATTGGTACTGTTGATCGATAGGTATTGATCGTAAATATTGATCAAGTGATTTTTGGATGTTGATATTTTCATCTTCATATTTTATTTTTGTAAGAATCTTTGTTGCTATGTCCAAAATTATTTCTGATTTAGACATAACTAAATAATCTAACAATTTTTTGAATAATACAAGTAAATCTGTATTTTCAATTGTATTATTTTGTGTTTGTATTTTATTTACAAAATTACTTGTGCAAGATCTAAAATAAATGAAAGGTATACGATGTTGACATATTTATATGCAATATATACTCACATTAATTCTGAATCGAAGCTGTCATTGAAACAAAATATAAAGTACAAAACATTTGATTGAAACTGTAGCATATTTTTTGTCATTTCTTCATTATTCATTTGTTCCATAAACCATTTTTTAATAAATTCATATTTTGCTCCAATGGTTGTTGCATTTTTATGATCTATTTTTGTTATATGTGTTAACAATTCAATTTGAAAATTTCTGTTTTGTAAACTTAAATTTTTTGATGTCTTAAATACAGGATAACAACCGAACATGACATTTTCAAAAAAATCGTTCATGTTTATATTTTTTTTCAAGTCCGAATTCAATTGTAAATGTTTCAAAATTAATATTAAAATGTTCAAAGGCGTATTATCAGTAAAATTTGTCCATTTTGCACATAAATATTTAATACATTCATTATGATTTATTAAAATGTAATCAATAATTGTGTCTTTAAATACGTTTAAAAAATATTCGCCATAGCTTGTGTTGGAAAACATTTCAGGGTGTTTTATTTGCAACGTGTTGGTAAGACTGCCTATTAGAATAGTTGAGGGTTTTTTTATTTTGAAAGACAACTGAAGAAGCAAATCACAATATTCCAGAACCGTACTTTCTAATTGTATGCCTTTATTATTATCCTTTACCAGATTTTTAAATATTTTTTCAACTACATCAAAATTTTGTGAATTTTTAATTTCTAAATTACTATTTTGAATAAGTAACCATCCTTTTAACAAATTTCGTTGAGGAAGCGGTATATTATTAGTGTTTAAATTAATATTTGAATTATATTTTTCGCTGAAAAAATTAGATAAATTATTTTTTAAATCATTCAAATATTTTTGAGGTAGTTTTTTTGAAAATTTATTAAATAATTTTAACAAATTTTTATTTATATCTAAATCTATATCAATTGTTTGTGGTGCAAATATACAGTTAGTAACAAAATTATTAAAAGAAATTTCACATAAAATATTACACCAATCTGTATTTTTATCTATAATAATTAATAGGAAATCAAATATAGCAATAATAATAGATATTTTTAACTGTGCATATGTTTCCAGTTCAACAGGTAAACATACATAATCTGTATCGTACTGTGAAAATAATTTCATCGAATTTTCCAAATTTTCATCAGAAATTTCCTTTATAAAGTATAAAATTGAATGAAATATTTTTGACTGTTCCATAAATAATTTGTAATTAACAATATCAAATTCAAATAAAAATTTGTAAATGTCTAAAGATTTTAATAAACTTTGTAACCATTTTAAAAGATCGTCAGTTGTTCCTAAATTATTGTGAGCTGTTAAATCAAGCATATAAGGTTCATACTCAAGAAAAAAATTATCTGGTAAGAATTTTTGAACAAAATTTTTAACACAACCTGCGTTTTCAACATGTGGAGATATATTACAAAACAGTTGAAGACATTTTCGACGATAAGTTTTGTTTGTTGATTTTGTTTGATTTAAAATAAACAATACTAAATCTTTCAACAATGGAGAATTTAATTCTTGTGGTACTCTTCTATTAATACTATGTTTATTAAATAAATTATTTCTTTCTCTCAAAACACGTTCAGTATGATTAAGCGCATTTTCAAAATGAATGTTATTTTTGCTTTTTTCATTTTCTAAACTCATGGCTATTAAAAGGCAGTAGGTTAATTCTATCCAGTATTTATCTATCATGGATTCTTCTTCTCTTAAGTATGTATACAGAGAGTTAAAAGCTAAAGCTGATCCTAGACGTTTAGACGAATTTGGATGAAAACAAAAAGTACAAATTTTACTGACAATTAAATGAATATTTTGAGAATATTTTTCTAAATCATCTTTGCTAGACTGTTTGATTGTCCATATAACAAATTCTTTTATTAGTTTTGAAGACAAATCTCTGATAGAAGTGTTGTTTGGATGAGATACCCCTTCCTAAATTATTTTAAATTATCAATGATTTTATCATAACCTTATATCCTTAAACCTACCATAAGTACATCTATCAAAATGGTAGTCTCTCTACTTATTAACTGCAGAGGGCTAGAATACCAATGTACCATTTGGTATACCAATGGGTTAAACAATTGCCTCACTATGTCATTTGAGTCACAACCCAGTTGTATCAACGGTAAAAACAATCTTTCAAAAAGTTTTGACATCTGATTTGATTGGGACATTTGTCTACCTGTATTTAATTTTTTTAAATTTATTTTAAAACAAATCAGGTATTGTTTACAACTTACTTGTTCCCAGCATGAAAATGACAATTGAATGTAGGAGTTCACATGATGTTATCCTTGTTTTTTGATCCCCACTTGATAAAGATAATTCTAGAATCCTTGGAAGGATTTTATCCAAATAAACATTTGGTTTTATTTCAGAATAAGGTATAATGAATTTTAAAAAAGGTTCGTTTCCCCATGTTAGTTGATCAATTTGAATATTTTTATCAATTAAATGTAAACATAATTCTGAATCAAGTTGACCAATGAATAGTAATATTTTATTTTGTAATTTTGTTAGCTCTGAATCCTGTTCTATAAGAACTTTTCTCTTTTTGCTCCTTTTACTCTTTTTCATTTCAATTTTAATATCAGGATCGCCAATAAACCCACTACTACGTAAAAACGGATCCAAGTTTGGCAACACTGTTATGAGTAGCGGTTTGAGTTCTTCAGTTGGTATGACTTTGTACCACTTATCCAAAGTATCCACTGCAGTTTCTGCCAACTGAAGATAACTGAATCCGACTGATAGGGACATTTCAAAAACTGGGGACATGGTTGGTAATAGTGGGGAAACAAATGGTAGAGGGATTGTGAGTAACAGTTGAAGACAGGATATTTGGAGATCGTCTTTGAATTCGTGAACTGTTTCCAAAACATTTTCAAGGAATGACAAAATTTTTTTATAAAGAATTTGTCTGTCTTCTTTATTGTTTTCGAAGTATTTTAAATTTTCAGAAATGTTTAATCCCAATTTTAATAATTTGTAAAAACCACTTACATTGGGATATTTATAAGATTTTGATATAATTTGACTAGTATACATTTTAATCCATTTTTTAAATTGTTCATTGTTAATAGATTGAAATAATTCCAAATAAAAATCAACAACATTTATAAAAATAAAAAAATCATCAATTTTTTCAGCTTCAAAATTATAAATTTCTTCATTAACATTTGTATTTAAGTTTAATTTATTTATAAGTAACATCAAAGTTTTAATTAGTTCATCATATATCATTTGTACCACCGATTTTTTAATATCAATATGAATTTTACTATATTTTATATTATTTCCTTCAACAAAATTTAACATTGCGCGCCACAATATCAAAAAGCTCTTATATGTCACAACTTTCTCGTCGTCATTTGTTTCAAAACAAGTACGATGGGAGCAAGTCCACATCACGCCTTGATAAACAACTCTTTGTAGATAATTTTCCAAAAATTTTGGGTTTTTTTGATACAAATAACACATACATAATATCAACGAATCAAAAACGGAAAAATGATAAATTGGGGATAACTTGGGAAATGTTTTTATCATCAGAACAGATATTTGTTGTAAGGAGTCTATCTGATCGAAAGTATATTCTCCAATTTGAAATAAAATAGCGGAAAAACAATGGATATAATCTGGAAGGTACTCTAATTGTTCAACAGATGGATTTTCCTGGATGAAGTAATCTTGTTCAATGCGATTTACAATTATCATAAACATATGGGATAGATTTTGTCCTTCCATATGAGTTTTGCAAGGTACTGCAAAAGAGCCATATCCTCTAATTGCTAAGCGGACTTCTATTAAGTCTGCGGTATCATCTTTAATTGTTCTTAAAAAATAATCGAAGAAAAACTAAAAAATAACATATACTTATTTATTTACACTGCTGTATTGTTAGAATACATACACTGTAAAATAATACTGTCTTAATTATATTGTACCAAGAAATTTGATTTTACTTGTAGTAATAAATACACACTTGTGGATGTAAAAAATATAAATTTTTCTTTAAAAAGTTCTACCCAGCAGATGATAGAGTGTTAAGACATCATTATTTTAAGTGTTTACGATGGTATACTAACTTGGAAACAATTTTTAGCTTTTTGATCGTGTTTATTTTGCAATAACTTAGCTAGCTCATCATAAAAAGTTTCTAGAGCCATATATCCGGCTTTCTTGTTTTCTCCTTTAGAGAGGGCCCATCTTTTTATTGTCTCAAACCATAATTCGGGTACATGATTGTAAATATTTTCTATTAGCATTGAACAATGTCTTGGAATAAATTTCACTACATCTACAAGTACTTGTAATATAATAATTTGAAAAAAAAAAGGTATTTTAAATTAACATTGGATTTAGACTTGTTAGATAAAAAATGATATTTTTTAAAATTTTATATACTTTTTATTTTTATATACCCGCAGAAAAGATGTCATAATTAATTCTTTTGCCCTCGTTATTGTTACCAATGTTAATTTAAAATATTAATAATATATGTACAATACCTCGAATATCAAATTTCGTACTACCGCTCAATAACAATTTACTAATAATATTATAAATTTTGGATTTATTTTCTTCTGTATCAACAGGAAAAGTTTCCAGAACATTAGACAAGCCATCTATACATCCACTAACTAATGTATTATCTCTGTCTTTTTCGCTGCAATCTGCCTGACTTTTTAATTGCATTACATACAAATCAATCAACCTGTTTTGATTGTTTATAATAAAAGGATATTTGTTCGAAATAATACCCAATAATACAAACACACTCCTTTGCACTAAAATATAAACGTATCACTAAATACTTATTTTTCAGTTTGTTTTTAGCGAGGTTTTTGGGATAAGCGGGTTTGGAAAATGAAAAGCAAAAGTTGCCTTACCTTTAGCAGAAGTTGTTTTTTGATGTACTTCACAAAACTTGAAATAACTTTCATATATGTTTTGTATATCATCCAATGATATATCTGAATCTTTTTTTAAGATATCTGATATTACATTTATAGCTTTACTTTTATCATTAGCATGCGCATTTGATGTAGAAATAACACGACATGCTTTTATTATTTCTGATGTGTATGTACGTAGTTTATTATAAAAATTATTTAACAAATGATTAATTAATTCTAAAGTTTCTAGTAATACTTCTCTCCATTCTTTTTTAGTTTTATCTTTTATATGTATCAGAAATTTTAACACGTTGTACGGATCATCAAATAGCTTAGAAATAGCATAATCTATAAATAAATAATACGTTATATTTTTTTTTATTTAATTCGTAAAGACATTACAATATCATTTGTTTCAAGATAGTTTTATTGCATATACACCTTAATTATATTCAACACGCAAAGTACATGTGTATTGTGGGTTGCAGATTTATAACAAAAATAATCATACAGTTCAATAAAAATTATAAATTTCAGTGGTTATGTTAAAATTCTAATTTATTTCGTTAAACTAAAATCGCAACATAAAGAAATAAAATGTTCCATGTACTTACTTAAGCTGCTATCAGCAACATTATCATCCAAACTTCTACGAACAAGTTTTATCACCTTTCCGGCATCCTTGGGAGAATCATTCTTAACACAATCTTCTAAGTAGTTTCCAAAGTTATGAACTAATCCTTCCATTTTTACACTTATTAATAATACAATACATTAAAAAAACAATTTCAACACTATAAAAATTGCGAGAAAACAGAAAAACTTTCATAGAACACTTAAAACATATGATAAACACAAACTGACAAGCAAGTCAGTGTTGCCAACTGTCGGAATGCAAAATATTTTACTTCATTAAAATTCAACTTAAATTAACAAAATAAAAACAATACAAATTATTTTGTAAATTTCAACTGATGGATAATTTTATAATTAAAAAAAAATTAAATACATAATTAACATTTTTTTTATACTCCATTCTCTATGAGAATTTTTTCCGTTAAAATAGGCGTGGCAAACCGTCGGTTTTATAATATTTTCCTATTTTAGAATTTTAGAAAAATATTGTTATCAATCAAAAGTATAGTTTTAAGTAAAAAAAAGATTTTTATTACTCATGATTTTACATAGATGTTCAAAACTAACACAAAATTATTTTAAACTTCAAAAAAATACAGTAAACGTTCACGAACCTACTCACAACCAATGTAAAAAAAATGTGACAGCTATACCCGGTATTAAAGTTTCAAAGTTTGCCACCAGACAGAGAGCGCTTGTGTAGCATCGCCTGTCTCAGCGCATAGAGTATAACAGTGGCTTATTTAAAATATATACAATAAACATTAGGGATTGGATATGGTTTATAAAAGATTATATATTTTCAGGAAGGGTTAAAAGCCTGATGGAATATGAGGCCCTTTATTGATAATGCAATAAATAATAAAAATACATTTTGTCAACTTATAAACTTTTAAAGAATAAAACATGGAATACTGGATAAAATACAATACTTTAGAACTTTTAACAGTGAATCTCTTTCAGGCAACTAATACATTAATATATAATATTTATCATATGCCGGCTAGCAGCCTTCAGTCAAATAAACTTCTATAAATTGAAGTAGATCTACTTTAGATATAATATACTTTAAATATTCAACAATTCTACTATTGCATTCGAGTATAATTTAGTTGAGTAGTCAAGTAGAAGTTATTTACATTTACGTTACGTTTTAGAATTCAGTCTAGTCTAGGTTTTCTACGCAATACGGTGATGCAGATTGGGCCGCGAATTATCCGCAGCAAGTCGATTACGTCACTCGTTTTCATGTTCTCCACCATCTCGTCATTTACCTACGTCACAAATACAATACTCATGCATCGGGCTCCGCATACCACCAATAATGTACGCTACTATATTCATTACTTTCCAAACAGTACCAATTTACTATTATTTATTTTTCTCGAAAAAATGAGAAATTTAGAAGTTAAATAATGTTTCCCCAATATTAAACCAATTATAACTGATTGGTCACCAATATTTCGAACGAGAAACAACAAAAGCATTATACATAAATTTAGGTGATAGCTATATAATAAAAAATAAATAAACTGTACTCTTTTCTCTGCTATATGTTTTCAAAAGTTAAAAATTAACTTGTTTATTTTAAAAATGCGATTTTTAAATGTTTTCTTATTGTTTAACAATTAACTCAACATATTTTTTTTTACATTTTTAAAACAAAAATTTACTTTTTTTATTTTTAAAATCCGATGTTCAAATGTTTTCATATTGGTTAACTATTAATTACCCAAACATTTTTGTTTGTTGACGTTAAGTTACTTTTACTAAGCACGTTTGAATGATATACTACATTTTTTTAAGATATTCTTAATAAAATAAAAAACTTTCCTTCTTTTTTAAATATCTCCATTTGAAATTTGGAAGGTAATGATAGAATATTTGAAAGTTTCTTACCTTAATGAGGCAGTCGCCAGGTCTGATCCTTCCGTCCTTAGCTGCGACGGAGTCGGGGTACACGGCACTGACACACGTGCAGCCGTCGACCTCCTGAAGGCTGAAGCCGAGGCGGGAGTTCCAGCCCCGGTTGAGCTCAATGTTCAACACCTGCGCGTCGTTCTCTATGAGGTCCCTCTCGGCTGAAAACACAACGCCACAATCGCTGCCACCTGCTGGGCATAGCTCACCTTTGGGGGCGGAGCAGGAGCCGCCCTCCAGAGGCACGTGCGCCGACTGGTACGTGGGCTTCTTGTGTGCGAACACGGCCGGCGCGGTGGTGAGCGGCGGCATGGACACCGGTTCCTCCGGGTAGCACGCGTCTTCTGGCGGAGGCTCGCAGTTCAGGTTCGGCGCGTCCAGCATCTCCGGGTCTAGATTGTTCAGCTCGTACGCGTTGTGAGCTAGCGACAGGTTGAACTTAGATTTGCGCACCGCCACTGGCGTTTGGTTCGGGTTGTACAGATCGAGGAAGCTTGGACGGATCGCCTTGTCGTCATCTGTTCCACAACATATACTCATTAATATAAAGTCAAATCGATCAATCAAATCACATTTTGTGACGTCATCTCTACTCATTTGAAAGCAAGGCTTCTCATTGGCTAGAAATGGCGCATATATCCCATATAACGTCACTGTGGGATAAAATAGAACTATGAACCGACACTTTTTTTTCAAATTTTTTTTTTGCTTTTATTAATTTTACTAATTTACTTCATGTTTGAGTACTGGAGTGAGAACAAATGACGTCACAACTCCCCGTACAACTTCACAAGATCATATTTCGCTTAAGTTAATAAATTTTCGAACCTGGTTTAAAATAAACGTCCCAAAAAATATCAAAATAGTGTGTTTTATGTAAATGAACTTTTATGTAGATGCATCGTATAGTGTGATTACATACAGTTCTGCCCATTTAGTGTTAGTGTTATCTCTCCTCCTACCTGTTTCGGTGCACAAACTTTCAAAGTCCTGGTTCCTGAGATGGCGGGGCGAGGTACAGGGGCTCTGCCCCATCTTTCTAGCTGCCAGGTCGCTGAGCATGTCCACTGCCTCTTGCCTGAACATTTCTTCATCAGTCTCACTTTATACTTTATTTTTTTCACTTACCTTAGGTGCGGTTTCGGCCGGAAACTAGTATTGGGGGACGTATCCGTGGGGCTTAAATCTGCAGGCGTAGAGTCCAACTCTCTTCGAAGTCGGAGCAAAACGTCGTTATCACACTGGCGAAGAAATGCCACCGCTTGTTCGTGGGACATGTTGGAGATTTCTACACCGTTCACAGCGACTATTTGATCTCCAGGTTGAATACGGCCGTCGCTTATTGCCGGTTCGCGAACTAAAGCCCTAACGTAGTGCCCTACAATCCCTTCTTCCTCTTTGCACAGTGTAAAGCCCAAGCTGCCATGGATTTTGGTCAAAACGATTTCAAATTCAGTCTCGTAGATGTCCTCCAGATCTAGTTTCGGTGGAGACGATGCCCTGCGAGGAGGTGGTGGTGGGATGTCAGAAACTGGTGACATCGTGCTTAGGACTTCTGGAGGAGGCCGACAGACGAGTAATACTACTTGGTTTGGGGTCATTCGCAAAACTTCCAACGCTTCCTACATTATTTAATTAATTAAATTTTAAGCAGTGTTTGTATAAACTTACATAGTTTGAGAGTCCCGTGAGAGAAACTCCATTGGCTTCAAGCAAGAGATCACCGATTTGCAGCAACCCAGACGCAGCGGCCGGTTGGTGAGGAAACAGCCGCTTTATTCGCAACAAGCCGGGCCAGGAACCATCGCTGTCTATCCCGCCACAGACGCTGAGCCCCAACCCACGAGATCCTTTGACTAATTCTACTTCGAAGGTATTTTCTGCGAAGTAAACAGCCCTGAGCATCGACGTGACTCACTCGTGCGATTTTCTTACCTGGCAAGATGAACGGATAGGAGGAGTAGCAGAAATCTATGGTATGCTCGTAATCACACTCGTGGCCAGGTAGAGGCGGCGGAATCTCTTCCTCCGGCGACCTCTCGGACCCGTAACCCTGATCACAAGTTTGAGTATCGGTGAATTTCCACTGAAGAGGATGGCACTCATTTTGGTGCTCGGGGTCTATCACATTGTGTTCCTGTTGCATCACAAACACGTGAGAATTGTTCGTTTCATGCACCATAGCACACGGACAAATCCCATTCAAACACGGGAGGAACATTTACATAAAATTTCGCGTTAGTAATGGCATAATCAATACGTTTGATAATTTAGTACAATTATTATATCTTTGTTCCAAATTTTGAAACAACTTGAACTTTGTGATAAGATGTTAATAAAACGATGTAATATTTTTAGAATAAAAAAATAAGGTTAAGAGCTGGAAATGTTTGGAATAACTTGAATATAAATGAAATGAGTTATCGTTTGGTTAATTATGTTAAATGTGTATTTAATGATAGTATGGATTAAGGTGGTGTACTTACGCTTACAGTATGGGGCAAGCTAGTTTTCTTGGAAAGAGGTTTATGTTCATAATTATTATTATAAACAGTGCCGTTGGGACTAGGCAAAGAGTTGCAAAACTTGTAAGCAGCGTCGACCTCGCGTCCAGATGGGTCTAAAAAGTGGTCTTTAGAATTACAAATGTTGCTAATTGACTGGCATCGTCTCCCAGACAAGCCTTTGGAAGAATGTCGGCTAAAATTCGCACCCATTGTAGCAGGAGCTACCTTTTGGAGCGCATCGCGAACTGAATGAAATAACCTAACTACTCGAACCAAACATAACAGTATTTGTATGCACTGCACTATCACATCTCGTCGATATCTCGTAACCCAAATAACGACAACCGGGCTGAGAGGTGTGTGTACGCGGGCGCAAGGGTAGACCCAACCTCGGCTGCAAATCGAAGTTTTAAGGGTGTATTCCGACAACAAAACCGGCAAGCGCGCTGTGGGCGTTCGGAAAGCTGCGCTCACACTAGCCTGCTACCGGCCTTTCACGTACACAACTCGACATCAACATTCGGACACTATAGGCGGAGCCAAATCTCTTTATTCCAAACATAGAATAAAATCAAACTTCATCTCTTTACTGCGCAACTACTATGTTATTTTCAGGGCGGTCACCATCCAAATTCTAACCGTGCGCACTCAAACTTGACTTTATAAATCGAAAACAAATTTATTAAACCGTATAAATATTATTATTAATTATATATTATTACTTACATACTCTATGTATTAAAATGTTTTTTTTTTAATTTACTCCACCCAAATAATATTCCCATTTATATTTCCTTCAATGTACAATATCTTCACAATAGCGCAAATGGTCTCGCTTTGTGAAAATTGTGTTTGTAAACCGTGGAACATAATAAGACTCTATTTCACATGATTTATTGTATTAATAAACTTAAATCTGTTTAATAAGATCGCCTGGCGCTATCTTGTTACACAGCTTATTGTTCCATCTTTTCATTGCTCTTAAATTATCAATTACGATACAGAATTATTCAGATGCTAACTATTTAACGCTCATGATATATTTATTAATTTATTCATCATATGTTTTTATAACTGTTTTGAGTATTTCTCATCTGTTGAACAGTTATTAGACAAACAATAACTGTAAAGAATTTAATTTAAAAACATATATGTATCATTACGGTTTGTTACTCATTAGTGAATTAGTTATTGATTTTCCATTTTAATAATCAAAATTCGATTCAAAAGTCAATTGGCACAGTCAGCAATTGGTAACACGCCTAAAATATTTTGCTTTAAAAACATATTAATTTTATTTGACGACAGAATCATTTTTAAAAATAAGATACAATGCCAGATTTTAAATGACCTTGCTCATTTTAAAAATATAATTCTATAAAGATTACGGGTATTGTCTAAAAATTTTCCGTGTTTAAGTTACGAGACAACATATAATTACTTGATAGTGTGCATACGTCAGTAAAATTTAGTAATTTTGATAATCTTTACATAAAATTTGTATCTTGACGTTTTAATGTTTTATAACTTACATATTTTTTTGCTTTCTGCTGGGATATTGGTCATGCTAGTATTTTTTCTCTTTTCATACTTCTTTTTCTCTGGAAGTAACACATCAGTATGTCTTCTACGAATTCCATATTTGTTTCTGTTTTGATTTTCACTCTCACTACTACTTGAATGGTTTCTTTCACTTTTTTCCGATGTTTTTCGTCTTCGCCGACGTCGGACTTCAGTTTTGGGTTCTTCTTTAATCACTAAAGTACCTGCCTTTGATGATCTTAACATATATTTATTTTGATTTGTATCTGCTGGGTTGCAGTCACTATATTTATCTTTATTACGCTTATTTCGGAATGTTGGAGTTTCATGTTCAACAGGTTTCGGAGTAAATATGTCACTTCTAGATTTCTTCAAGATGTGTTCTTTAATTTTTATTTTATCCTCCGTATTTAATCTACCTTTTGGATCAAATGAAGCTGTTGTATAACTTTTTTTCACTGGATTAAGACTGAATTTCACATTGTTGTAATTAACTTTTACATTGTTGTAATCGTTTATATGCCAGCTTCTCCTATCGTAAGGCTTTGATTCCACTAATAAATTCTTTTTTTCGTCGTATAATTGAATGACTGGCAAAGGAATATGTGGAGAAGATCTTGAAGTACTTAATTCCCAATTCCAGTGTTTGGGTTTTTTAAGTTGCAACCGTATGATATCGTCTAAATTGTTGCTAACACTTGAATTTCGATGAATTCGCGACATTTTTGACAGTCTCGGTGAAGATCATGCTGAATACTACTAGCAATAGGTCACCACGTGTTTAGATTGTAGGCTGAGTTAAAAATATCTTTGGATTGGTTTCATAAATGTGGAGTACGTTAGCTAAACGCTATCAATAGATGACATTTGTCGGAAGTAGACAACAAATTAAACAATAAGAGTATATTTTCTTGTTTTCAAAGTTTTAGTTCATTAAATAATCGGTTATTTTTAACTAGTCTGAAAGTCATTAAAATATTATTTCATTAAATTAGTCACTGTTGGATGTGCCAATTTACTACTCAGTTTTGTATTTGTTTAATGATTAAAATAGAACATGCAGTTTGTTCGGAATATTTTTAAAATTCTGGAAAAGACAAAAATAACTTGAGTTTAGTACTTTTTTAGTATGCTTTTATTTTTTTTGTAATGAGTCATATTATGACGATGTCAATGGTACACAGATATTGCATTACATGAAATTAAAGTCTAGAGTCAAGGTAAAACGTTGTTTATACGCTCGCGTATAGTTTTTCATTTTACCATCCCGTCATCAATTAATACATTTGTTTAAAACTGGCACATCCAATAAAAAAATGTTTTTTCTCAACAAAAAATTAAAATATTTACCAAATTTTACACTGTATGATTTCCCATTATATTTTTAATCACATTTATTTATGCTTGATTTAATTTAGTTTTGATGAAACAAATACAAGTATTTTCTTCTATTTAGTTTCTTATCCAAATTTTTATCATATAAATTTCAGCTCAATTTCTTCTTTATTCAATTTTGAGGACACAAAATTTTATTTGTTTTTAAATTTTGCTTGTTCTTTTATATTATTCTATCGTAAAACCTGAAAATAAAATAAATAAAATAGTAAAAACTAAAAGTATAAACAATAATAAATAAATAATATATAGGTCTTTAAAGGAAGGTGATATAGAAGTGAAGGGATTTTCTGTTCTAGATGATCTAGATTCTCTTGTTATTTTGATTGTGATATGTATGAAATAGTTATAATAATGAATTTATTAATAAATACAAGAGCTTCTACATAGCTATCTATCTTACATACATCATTGTAACATATACAAACCATCAGTCATGTGATACAATGATCATAATAACTTGCACACAATATTACAAAGTTTATTACAATTGTGCCTTCGACTATATATACTTATACTCTTATATAGTATATAAACGGATCTAGTAACGAAACAACAGTATCTAGTAACAGCCTTATCTATTCCTATAGATAAACCTTGCTTTATATAGATATATTTAGTTAATATGTATTTATCGATATGATTTAGTTATTAGAAGAGTTTAGTTCATTTATTGTCTTTGAAAAATAAAAATCAAATGTGTATTTATTTAAAAAAGCGTAATCAAAAACTTTACGTACACATCTGAAAAAAAAATGTTTTACATACATTCTTAAACCGAGGAACATTACCTTATTTTTTATATTTACAAATAAAATTTGAAAAATAAAGAATTGTACCTCGATTATAAAGTAAATATTTCCGAATTTAACGAGCATATAGTAACAGGTGTTGTTAGTTTGTATTTTAAAACATTGATTATATTGTTGGTGTTTAACGGTAAAAATTTAAAAAGCGAATTTAAATATTTTATGAAAAATATCACCACTATCATCTAACCGCACTGAAATTAGTTTAAGGCGATGAATAAAAGTTATATATTTTTCATAAAATATTTCCTATGGTCTACTTTGTAAAAAACGAACCAGCAAAGTATAAAAGCGACCATTAAGTATATATAGTCCGCGTTCTATTTCACAAATGATTACAAAAATATAGTTTCAGTCTTACGGTCACTACGAACGTAACAAACGCCTCAAATGAAAATCTGCTCTTCTTCTTGCAGCAGGCTGACGTCGTCTGCATCAGCGAGGTCGGGCAGCGTCTCCTTTACCGGAGTTACGGGGTAGCGAACTGGGCCCCGCCATCGCCTGCCTAGGCCTAGGGATCGGGGAAGCGCCACTAGAGGCTTCTCCAGAGTTTCCTGTCACCCAGAATATTAAAGCGATTCAGAAGAATATACCAGCTTATAAATTTATTCCCCACTTAATAATAAATTCATGATAAAAACAGAAAATAAAACCAATTTATATATCAAGAGGCTATTTAATAAACTATATTCTATTCGCCGAGACGAGAGAAATTCAATTTTCAAAGAAGTAGGAAATCCGGTGTAATTGGCTACTTGTAAACAGAATTACAAAGAATAAAAATTGTGCTATTGCTTGTAATAAGAGTTTCCAAGTTGTTTTCATTTTTTAATATTTTAATCTGTACATAAAAATATTAGTTCCGTATTTTTTATTTTTGCCGAAAAGTTTTTAACATGCCGGGAAAAAATTCTTAAAGTTTCAATAAATAAAACCCTATAAAAACGTCGGCGTTCAGCCAACAGCCAATAGCATTTGCCAGTGTCCATGACGTCACAAACATGGCTGACATTTTACCAACTCAATTTGAATGCATTGAAGTTTCATATTGATATATTAGAGTAATACAAATCAGAAAATTAAAAATAAGTTTCCCCGCGGTGAAAATGAATTTCTATCCGAACGAATGGCTAAAATATATAAACAAATATATTGTTACTTGTATAAATGAGCTCGAAAGTTTTCATTATAATATAAATATTTTTAAAAAAATATTGAGATTTTTTTGAACTATTTGTTTTTATGTCATAATTTAAATGGAAAATATTTTTTCTTTATAAAACCACTCTTAAAGATAAAAATATCAAATATCTTACCTCGATGTTTGCGTAGGGCGAACATGGATAAACATTGCACAACTTCTCACCATCCACCCCTTTCCTGGGTGTGGCAACTTGCGACAGTATTAGTTCCACTTTATCATCAGTTTTCTTCAACAACTGTAATGCATCTGAATATTTTAAATTCACTAAGTTTTGTCCATCGACAGATATTATTTGATCGCCATTAAAGATGTTTTTTGTATGGCTTGCTGGCCCAAATGGGACTACAGATTGGATGTAAACGCGTCCGTCAGATCCTTCAGTGACCTGGATTCCTAAACTTCCTGAAGGATCTTTGAAGATGGTTACCGGTTTTAAGATGCGCTCATCAGCGAAAGATAAGTTTTTGAGTTTTTCCGCAAGAGTTTGGTTTAAACTTTCGTGGAAGTCGGGGAGGAACTGATCGGAAAACGACCTGATGCTAGAATCTAAACAAGATTGTTATTGTGAACTT
Organism: Stenolophus ochropezus; assembly: GCA_035578165.1. Lineage (NCBI taxonomy): Eukaryota > Metazoa > Arthropoda > Insecta > Coleoptera > Carabidae > Stenolophus > Stenolophus ochropezus. The sequence goes on along the minus strand of JAQOWZ010000005.1, from coordinate 23,914,590 downwards.
CATTTTCATTATAATTGTACTTACTTAAAACATAAACATCATTTTGTGCATCTGACGAATTGGACAATCTGGACATAGACTCCAAAGATATTTTTTCTTCTTCCCACTGATTCACCATTTCTAGACTTCTAGACATTCTTCTACTATTTGTAAACGCCCGAATTCCCATCTTCACACCTTTTCTTTTCTCCTTTTTCGGTATTTCATTCTCTTTGTTCTGATATTCTTCGATTGGTAAATTACAACTTAGTTCGTGTACACTTTTTGAACGTTTACAACGGGTAGATGAAAAGTTATTAGTGGGTTGAATTGTATTAGAGTTTTGGGAAAGTTTAAACAAAGAATTGGCTTCGTTTTTAATGTCTTTTAAGAGAACACCAAATTGCTGAGACAAAGAATTTAAGGAAGTGAATTCTGTGCGTAATCGCAGAAAAAACTGATGGTGCAGAGAAGCTAAACGAAAAGTGTAGTAACTTCTGAAACAATAAATATAAAAAATAATATGTTAAAAGTTATAAATAAAATATAATTTCTTACTTTTTGTGATCCATCTTCAATTTGTACTTTTTCTGCGCATTTTTTCTCTTGTTACATTGCGGCAAAATACACAAAAAATGTTTACTATAACAAAGAGTTTGAATATCTTGCCATTTAAATATTTCATAGACTAAAGGATTGTTGTAAGGAACAACACTTCCGCTTCGTTCATAGAGATTTAATCCATGAGCGCTTACACATAGCCAGACATCTCTGGTTGAATTCTTTGAAACCTATAGAAAATTTAAAAAAAAGAAATATATTCCTCTTTCTTAACATTTAAGTAATTACGTTTTAAAATTGTACTTACTAAAGTAGCAGAATAAAAATGAGCCCCGTAATTGGGTAACGACTGTGCTAAAAGTATAAATCCTTCTTCAGCTTTTTCTACCTCCAAACCTCTTTTCTGGGTGTGCGTTTCCGTTAAAATTTTCCTAAACTGTTCATCGGAAGTGGGATTACCAATTAGTATTTCCGGAATGTAGTGTTCTAATAGGAAATAATGATTCGATTCATGCTAAAAAAATATTTAGTTTTATATATTACATATTTTTTCGTGATTATTTTATCTTACTTTTTCGTTATAATCCCCGAATTCAGCTTGGAGAGCCATTCCGGCCAATTCGTACATTTCCTGCATATTACAGGGTAGTTGTCCTTCAAGTAAAGACCTTCGAAGTTGCAAGTATAATAAGTGACGACTTTCAAGATTTCTAACACCTCTTAAAGACGGCAAAAAGAATCGAATTCGTACGTACAGTGTAATATGAGCACAACTGCCCATAACTTTAGATATTTTTACGTCGGATGGTAAAAATACGAAATCGCCGCTTAAAAGAATTGAAAGGCCCAGGAAGTAGTTGTCTGTGATGTCACAAGTTTGAATTATCTTCTAAAAATAATAAAAATGGTTTAAATATTGTTATTATTTTTCATATTGTTAATATTCTGTAATTTAAGTCTTGCATTTAAGGGTTGTTAACAAATTTTTGAACGATGTAATCAAGATTTAATTTGAATAAAAGATGATAACATATTGCAATTTTATTAAAGATTACAATCTTTCTTGACTTTCTCACTTTGTGGCAGATTGAAAAAACAATATTTAAAATAAAGAAAATATTGTAGATTAATTTTTTAAAGCAGTGATTTTAAATATTAAATAGGAATTTTAACTTTCAAACATGAAATATTTTAATTTATGTATTATTTTTTGAAGATAATTGTAGAATAATTATGATAAATTATTGTTGATATTTTGTGATTATTAAGTTTTACCTCAAAAAGTTGTCCAGCTGTGGTGTACTCCGGTTTACAATTGATGTCTATCTTTGCTCCATTTAACATAATGACTGTTACTGTTTTTAAATTGCCCATCTGAAAAAAAATGTAAATTAAATTCACCTTCTAATTTAAATTCGAAAACTATAAATAAACTATTATTAAACTTTGGGAAAAGTGAAATTAATTTTGTAGAATCAACAAGGAATATGTATATTTGTTTATTTAAATTTAATTTGTGAACTACTAAAATTAAGTTTGCACAGGATTCATGAAATATTTCTTACCCGACTGTCGTCCATAATAATCTGTTTGCTTGGTAAGGAAGCCCTTATTACAAATTCTGGTCCAATACAAGAACGCTGATTGTTTCGGCACATCACGTCATCGTCTACCCGATACAATCTAAAATTAAAGAAAAAATCATGTTATCTATTTTTGACAAAAATAACCAACATTTTGAAAAAAATTGCTACCCAGGGTAAAACCTAAATCTGGTTCCTCCCTTTTTTGTAGCTATATTGAACTACGAACACGCTTTCTGATACGCTACTTACTAATAAGTAAAAGCACAATAAGCCTATTATACGACGCCTAGTTTAATAGTCAACACACATTACATCAGATCATTACACTGGCATACACCGTACTCTGAAGAGGAACTATAACTATAGTTTGTACCACGAGAGTATTCATTGATGAGACAGAAAAGCATAAAGCACGTGCTTTCATGAATCGTGATTGGTGCTTGGAATACTGATAGTCTAAATAGATGTTGAAGAACCAATCACGATACATGAAAGCACATAGTTTTTTGTCCCTCTAATGAATACTCTCGTGGTACAGAGTATAAATTAATTCCTATAGCGGGGTACAGACATACCAAACAAAAAATTCTTTACAAAGCCTTGACAATAATAGTACAAGGGAAGCCTTTTTAATCGACCCATTCGTAAGTTATGTTATGATAGGTAAATTGACACATAAGGTATTATGAATAGATAATTGGAGGGTGTCATGATTTTTGTCTGTTTTTTAATTAATTTTTGTATTTCCCTTAGCTATGAAAAATAACTATTAAGAACGCAACACATTTTAAAATACGAATTTAATTTCATTTCAGCTCGTTTTCGCACACAACAAGGTAATCAGCAGGTACCTATTATGGGTAGTGATGTCACTGAAATATAGTAATACCACAGAATAGTTACATACAGAAGCGACACTCAGTGTAGGTACCTTTCATGTTACCAGTTACCATATTCTATTCTATGACCTTGGAGCATTGTGTAGACCTTTAAATTTTTTGGCTTTCCCTATCTCTCTCTAAGATGTGACAAAACTTTCCGATTTTAAACATTGAGCCCTTTAAATGTGTTGGCTTTCCCCATCTCTCTCTAAATTTCGTTTCTCTGTCTTACTGTCGCTTCTGTATAAACCTATTCTGTGGTAATACTGGAAAGTACATTAGAGGATTCAATGGGAGCACACAAGCAAAACTTTTCCAGATGGCAGCACTATATGCAATTTGGAACCTTAATACAGGGTATAGTTGTCATGTATTACATTGATCGTGAGTAGATTTGTGAACGTTTACTGAAGTTGTTTTGTGCTCCTTTTGAACACCTATATATACATTTCAATAAAATTATGAGCATAAAAACTATACCCGGCATTATAGTTCCAATATTGCCGTATGTAGCGCTGGAATCTACGATGGCATCGCCAATTCCTCCAACTTATTTTTTGAAGTTAATAGTGTAGACACTTTTATGATTGTTATGTATTTAGAAGGAATATGTTACCTAGAGGCAGCCCGTTTGACAGGGTTCCTCTTTTCCTTCCTCCTCTTCACGTGAACTTTCCCGTCTTCGTTGGTGGCTTTAGGCCTGTCTTTGAGCCCCACATGGAGCTTGTCTAGGCTGGGGTACTGTCCAGTTCCGGTCCACTTGGGTATTGTCTTGTCCATGTACTTGTCCGCTACACTATGACTACAAGGCGGCACCAAATGCTTGGGGGTGTAAGCGTCTGGCATGGGGGTGCTATGACGAAAGATTATTGTCTCGCGGTACAAGTCCATCACTACGTGGGAGAACGGTTTCTGCTGCACACGGCGCTTGCTGTACTCCGATATGACCTACAAACAGAATTATTCAATTGAAACACAATCTTCAATCTTTCCTAGTATTATTGCAACATTTCTGATTAAATGAATCCAGTTTTACGTATATGTATGGCGTGTTGCTGTATTGCTATTACAGAGGTCATTGACTTCTAATCTAAAATGTATTATTTATCAACTATTTTTAATGCATATTAGTGATTAATAGTAATAATATATCAGTAATGAATAATTTCAATAAGGTATTACATTAATCTAATTCATAATTGTAAGAAATGTAAATATATACCTATTTATAGCTTATTGACATTCTATTTCAATATTTTGAATGTATAATTATGATTAATAATAATATAATACAAATTATATATTAAGATAATACTCTGCTTTATTAATCGATTTTAATAATTGTAAAAATATGTTTGTAAATACAAGTTCATATATTTTTGTGTGAAAATATATACATATATTTTAAATTAGGTTAATTATTGTCCCGAAAATTATGGTTCAATAAATTATCCTTGGACGTAAAAATATACTCAAATTTAACAAGGTTTTGGAAAGTTGAGATATTAATCAATATATCCAAAAAAGTTGGAAATATTTGAAGTATCGAAATTAAGTTAAAAGTTCAATAAATTTTGGTTGATTAGTAAAGTTATGCAAAACTTTTCTTTCAAATTGCTCAAATTCTAAAAATATATTAACATTTTCTAATATAAATTATGATATACATACTTTTTAATATCAAAATATATGATGTGTTCACTGTTCTATTTAGCACTAAAATATTTATTTAAAATCTATTTATTTGTTTATAAACACCCAGACACACTTTCATTGCAACATATTCATCACATTGCAACAGCACTACTGCGTTGAGACATTTATTCTATCCCTTAACCGTTACAACACCTGACACGACGTCAGGTGTTACCGATCGTTGGTTGAACCTACAGGTGTTTTTTACCCTCCTATATACATTACGACAAAGTTGAATGGGTCCACGTTTACATAGTTTATTAACCCAAAAGTAAACATTTTCAATGAAATAAATACTATCTAGTATTAATGTTTAAAGTTCAAGTGTAGTAGGGTAGCCGCTGATGCTGTATTTTTGCGTAAACCCGAAAATATTAGAAAATATCGAATTTTTACCTCGAAAATTTTCAAATTTAACAAAATTTTGTTTGTATTTTTTTTTTAAAGAATAACATACACTCATGCCAAATTTACAAACAGAATTTAAATATCTTTTTTTGCTTCGGAGATATTAGCTCTCAAAGTTGTAACTCAAAAAACTGTGTTTTTTAAAAATATTTAAAAAATGAAAAGAGATACAATCTCAACTAATATACCATTCGATTCTACGAGAAAAGTTATATAAAGAAATGTTTTGTCCACACGTACGTTCTTTTGAACGATTAGGTGAAAAATAACAAAAACGAAAAAACCTAAATTTCAATATTTCGCCTCGAAACTTTTTGTCTCCAAAATTTTTTATTTTTTGAACATAAGTAAATACCGATGCGCTGATTTCAAATTTTGAAACAGAATTTAATTATCTCTTTCCGTTCTCGAGATATTTGTGTTCAAAGTTATACCTAAAAAATTAGGTTTTTGAGGTATAACCCTTAAATGGTTAGGTTTAAGGTATCGGCGACCTCACCATTCGATTCTACGGGCAAAATTACATAAGTATACCAATTTTCAGATTTTTATTCCAACGGATATAATTTTTATAAAGGAAAAACTAAAAATGACCAAAATCGAAAAAAATCGCAAGGGGTTCATCAGGCATTTTTTTCGGTTTTGGCTATTTTCGTATTTCCTTTCTACATATTGTATCCTATGCAATAAAAATCTAAAAATTGGTATACTTATGTAATTTTGCCCGTAGAATCGATTGGTGAGGTAGTCGAAGTCGTAAACCTAACCCTTAAATGGGTATACCTAAAAAACCTGATTTTTTAGGTATTGCCAAAACTCAACTTTGAATACGAATATCTCGAGAACGGTAAGAGATAATTCAATTCGGTTTGAAAATTTGAAATCAGCGCATCGATGTTTACTTAAGTCGAGAAAATGAAAAGTTTTTGAGAAAAAAAGTTCCTCGGAGAAATTTTGAAATTTAGGTTTTTTCGATTTTCTCATTTTTCACCTAATCGTTCCAAAGAACGTATATGCGGAGAAATCATTTCTTTATGTAACTTTTCCTGTAGAATCGAGTGATAGAATCGTTGAGATTTTATCTCTACCCATTTTAGAGATATAGCCAAAAAACCTACTTTTTTGAGTTGCAAGTTTGACATAAAATATCTCAAGAATGAAATGAGATAATTAAATTCTGTTTGAAAATTTGAAATCAGCGCGTCGGAATCTATCAACTTACACTATTTCCAAAAATCAAAATTTTGGGCAGAAAAATGAGTATTTTTGGGATATTTCGCGTTTGTCAACACATTTTTCGGTTTAATACGTTGCACAGAATATGTTTAATAGGTGTAACTATTCTGTGACTGTTGTTTGGTTTGTTTCTCTGTGTCTGGGCTAGTAGTCAAAAATAACAATTGTATTTTTAAAATAAAAAATGTACAACGTTACTTACATCTAAAAGGTGCATAAGACTGGCCCTTTGGGCTGGAATTTGACGTCCCATGGCGGTCAAAACAGCACATAAGTCACTACTAAGTCTGCATACTGCACTATGTGTAGGAAGAGCCAAACGACGTATCAAACAACCCATAGAGTAGATTAGCATCTGCAACAAACAAACAGGAGCATCGTCAAAGTTGGGAAACTAACCTGGAGGACTTAAATATCAGAACATAACATAAATTAGAACTTATTTATTAAAGAATAAATAACGTGGTTATTCAATTATTTTAATTTGGTTGATATAGATACAGTCTGTTAAATTTATAGTTGTATGAAGATGAAGAGATATTTGAAACTTCAAGGGAAAGAAATGGGCCGTAAAACAAATTCATATTGACTTTTTTATATAACATCAGGGCATTGAAATGTATACCTACAAAGCCTCAATTTTTTAGTATAAATAAAACAACTTGTTTACATGGATAATTTGAAGATAAAGATAATTTTAGAAACTTTTAACTGAAACACAAAAGTTAATTCTGAATAATTGTTACGCCTAGAAGAAATGTATTGTTGATAAATCATTTTTGTTGTTCTATAAGCCTTCCAATTTGGTGATTCATTTTATGACAGTTTATGTTAGAAATTTTAATTAAAGAATTGTTAATAATACGCGATGAAATTAATAACAAGGCGTTTGAAAATTGGCAATTTAGAGGTAATCTAATTAAGTTGATTGTAAAAACAAAGCTGAGGCAATTTTAATGATTCCTCCCAGTTTGTGCGTCGGGTAATAAATATTACGAGGCATAAAAGCCTTTACGATATGTCCATATTTTCTTAGCGAAATTTACACGAGTTTTACGTCCTCAAACAACACGCAAGGAAGCGTAAAGTTTTATTATCCTTAAAGGACAAACAGAAAGTTCAGTTCTAAAAATACAATATACTTGAGTTTGTGTGATTAAGTGATTTATATTCACCAGATGGCGGATCTTTACATATGTGTCACGTGGAAGGATATCAGGTCAGGATAAGGATTGGAAGGACGCACTACAACGGGGGATAAATATAAATGTGGTATTTGCATGAAAGGATAAGTGGCTCCTTCAGGATTTCTTTGAATCGCAATATAATTACGTCTCAAAAAATGTAAAAAAATGTGAAATCAAATATATTTTTACTGAAAGTAAAAGGCATCACAAAGTAGATTGGCGTACTTAAACTTTTATGTTTTATTTGATATATACACGATTTGTAACTCTGCGTATATACCTTTGTGTTTATTTTCTTTTGTTTGTATCTTAAAAAATACTTAGAATTTGAATGATTATTTCTTCTGTTTTCGCGATACACATGAGACAAAAAGATAAAAAAGAGTGATGTCAATTTTAATTTTTAGTAGACCAAGAATTAGTGCAAACACTTCTGAGCGTCCTAATTCTTGATCCACTGACATCAGAGCACAATCCAGAGCAACTAAAATTGCTCCAGAATATGTTCTGATTTCAGCAAGCTAAGAATTATAGCAAATACTTCTGAGTGCCATAATTCTTGACCCATTGAAATCAGAGCAGCCAAAACTGCTCCAGAATGTGATCTAGTTTCAGTAGGCCAAGAATTAGAGCATTTCTGAATGTTCTAATTCTTGACCCAGTGAAACCAGAGAAACTAAAACTAGTCCAGAATATCTCTGGTTTCAGCAGGCCAAGAATTAGAGCACACGCTAAAGCGTGCTCCAATTCCCGGTCAGCTAAACTAAACCACTTTCAGGGCATGAGATGATACTAAATCAGATTTTTTTTATAGATTTGTATATGATTAAAATTATTAAACAGAATTAAGAAAAAAGTCTATTAACGTATTCTTCAACATCTTTGGTAATGATAAATACTCAATGAGTAAAACCACAGAATAGTTACATACAGAAGCGACACTCCGTGTCGGTACCTTTCATGTTCCCCTATTCAGTTCTATGACCTTGAAGCATTGTGTAGACCTTTAAATTTGTGCTCTTCCCCGATCTCTCTCTAAGATGTGAGGAAACTTTCCGATGTTAAACAATGAGCCCTTTAAATTTGTGCATATTCTCCATCTCTCTCAAATTTTCGTTTCTGTGTCTTACTGTCGCTTCTGTATAAACCTATTCTGTGGTAAAGCATTAATGTTTGTTACCTTTTCGATGTCAGCATCGGAGCAGAGGGAAACGGTAGCCGCGTTGTACTCCGGAGCAGCGTAGCTGGAGACTCCGGCGGACACCTGGGGCAGCCGCTGCAGAGCGAAAGAGACGCGACCCCGGCTGGACAGCAGCACCGTGGCTGGGGTCAGCACTGGCTGCTGCCGGCCGCATATGCCATCTACGGGGAGAAAATCACCACGTCAAAAAAATAAATTTCCTAGGGAAAAATTGTGACAATCTTAGATAAAGGTCAGTGTACATTAATTAGAAAAAATATTGGACATAAATCATGTTAAAAAAAGTTATTATAAACCCTTAATTTATATAAAAAAATATTTTAGCTATACTCTATTCATTCAAAAATAATAATAGTAATAAAAAAATGATTTAGGACCCCATTATGAGAATCATACCAAATTTCATATACATTTGGCCATCTAGCAATTGGTAAAGTTGACTTTAAAAAGTTGTAAATAAAGAAACAGTAAATAAATTTCAATTGTCAAGAAGCTCACATTATTATACAAAATTTTTAACGTTATTCGAAGTTAATTATTGCTGCTGCCTCGAAAAATATAATACGCGACTCGGAATGTAAGTTTTACAACTATTCTCGGAGGGTAACATAATTTACTGTCAATAATGATAAATACATTGGGATATGATATTTGGTATAGTATGTGGATCTGTGTAAGTAGATTTAGTTTAAGTGAAAGAAAAGCTTGAAGCATTCTTCGTTTGAAATATAAATCCTGTGACATCGCAACGTTTATTGTAGTGTTTCCAATCCTTGAAAGACAGATTTTATCCTTTCATACGCGTCACAGAGATTGTCGAGATTTCTTTCTTTTGTAGAACAAAAGGATACGTCAGGCCAAGACGGAAATGCTATAATTAAACGAAGCACCAGAACATATCACTCCACAACTATAAAAAGCAAAAATATCTTCAACTATACTGCTTTTCATTTCAACTGGTCACTTTATGGGAAAAGGAAATTCTCATCTTTATTTATAACAAAATTATTTATAACAAATGATTTGCAAAAATCTTTCCTTATATGACTATATATCACAATAATCACAAATAAACATAGATAGTAGTTCAGATATCAATTTCATTTTTCATTTTGGAATCAAAAACTTATTTATACGCCCTCAAATGCTAGCATAATTTGGCTTTTATCGTCCGAGGGCGTATAAAGTTGCTAAGCAATAGTTACTGAAACAAATTAAAATTGTGATTAATGAATAAATGTTAAATAAGACAATAAATTTCAATTTTGATTAAGTATGTATTTAGCATTCATAGAACTATTCAAATTTCTTTTCATTTAAACCTTTCAAATTTTTGGAAACCAACTTGGTCTGTGCAGCCTCAAATTCCATTAATATTTTGCCAGAATTATCAGAACGTGACGTTTCATATATATTTGACAGTGACAGTGACAATGACACTTCGATTATATTAAATTTAATTTAATTTAATTTAACAAGCTAACTATATTTAAAGAAACCACAATATGCTATATATGCCTCAGGAAATTTAAAGCTCTCCGCTTCGGGTCAAGCTTTAAACATTCCCTCATGCTATATTCTTTTGATTATGCCCTTAATACATAAATAACTACTTTTTCTTTTTTTACTTATTTCGAAATTCCTGACTTGTCTCCTTCGTCGCTTCGTCTGGAAACGTCTTATTCGTGCCATAAAAACTCATTTACCGGACTTATGACGTAGATAACTATTGTATGTTAATATATACGTTTCCATGTTTGCACTGCATTTTTAGGTATACCGGGAGTTTATTTCTTCGGAATTGTTTTTGCGATAAGGACAAGCATTTCCGCAAAGAATATATGTTGAGCAAATCGTTCTAGTAATAATAAAAAAATGGGAAATAGTTTCAGTTCCCTGGTAGTGCTAACGAGTTTATAATGCGTGTTGTCATTTACCAGAGTAACTAAACACTAACCTAAGTGAGAATCTGGAAATGAAAAGCTCTGCCAGCTTTTGTCCCGGGAATGTGCTTTTTAATTACCGCCATTTTATTCACGAAGCGAACAATTGCTCGCTAGGTTTCAATGTTTTGTTTCATCTGTAATAGCCCTACTTATTGTTATTAGTTTTTGCTGTTTTATTCCTTTTAGTACTTCAGGCACAAGGCACAACACTTCCTTAAGAGATGTAATTAACTTCATTCGTGTACGGAGTTAAACTGTTTCAGTTCATCATTCATTTTATTGCATTGTTGCTTCTTGCTACAACTCGATCTTTATATGTCATTATCTGGGACACATCAAGAAAAACAGGGAATCCATTTTTAAAAGTACTTGTTTTGTAACAATTTAGTGGTGCAGATTCCGATCGACTACTTATTTTTTCGATACTGTGAAATTTGACTTATTTTTAATTATAGATTTTAGTGGTACTTTGTCATGGTAATGGTAAAATTAGAAGTTATTTTAATCCTGCGATACCTTTAGGATGCAGAACTGTTATTATTTTTATTGTAATTTGGGATTTAAATAAAATGTGTAAAGGTATACAAAATTATTTATTAAAATCGAAAATTATAAATCAGTATGAAAGTTAATAAAAATAATATTATTATACCTAGGATAGTTATGAGTATCATAACAGCCGCAGATATAAATTGATTTCCAAGCTCGGAGAACGAGGATTTTAAGACATGTAAGGCCTGATATAATTCATGGTTTGTTCAATGGTTTATCGGTTTCATGTTATTAATAAATATTATTTTACAAAATTCTCTTGTCAGTTTCCTTTTCGTGATCAAGTCTATGTGGGCTGATATGACAGCTGTACGACAGTATCCAATTGTCCCACGTTATTCTGTACCTATGGTAATATTTTTACCATACTGATTTGTCAAAATTACATGGGATACAATTATGATTTAGTTACCCTGCTTACTTTTGTCTTTGTAAATTCTGAAACCGGTAAACATATTTAATGCAATATTTATTATGTAGTAATATAAAAAAGAACTCACATAAATGATCATTTAATGTAATTTTTGGATTTCGATTTCTTTTGTTTAACCAACAAAATCAGGAGAATAACAGTTTAATACTATTTTTAAAGAATCTTCGTTGTGATTACCTATTTATTAATTTACACGATTTTTATTCACACAAATATATGGATCCACGAAAACAATTCAAATGTTTATATCTCTGTAAATATGGTTATTTATCATTAAAACCATATTTAAAAAATATATGTCTTATTAGGAAAACATTATATAGCAAAGTAATAATTTATTTTTCATTCGTTTTATAATCATAGTGAAATAATTCTTTGTTTTTTTATAAATGATCAAACTACTCAAAACACAATAGTTTTTTGTTCGTTAATTATTGCAAATATCGAAACGTTCACCACAATTTGAGCCTAAGTTTTAGTGGAGATGTTATAAAATTACATTTTTACTACGAGTATACAAGGGGTAAGCACTGCCAAATTAGAAGTGAGTTATATTGCAATAGCAAAAGACTTTCTCAATAATATTTGGTTGAAGTGTGAGTGGTGTTGAAAGACGTGCGATGGAGTACGGTCCGTTTCATTCTTGGGACTTTATATTTTATTTACTGCGCTAGCGATCTCGGTGTTATGAGAGGGACGTGACGAATACAGAAAAGAAGACTCCAGATATTCAATCTCCTTATAACGCAGCTCTGCCCAACAACAAGTCGCTCAAAAATAATATATTCAACCAACCATTATATTATGAATAACGATAGAAGAGGCGTCCTCCTTTTTCAATGATCTCACGACAATATTAGGTCAATTATTTTTTATTCTGTATTTGAATTTAGAGACTAACAAAAATAAATATCATTTCATTTATTTTCTTTAACTTAAAAATGTAGAAAACCTACCAGTATTATATCTACACATATGTATATGTGCTCATATAATCATGTACCAACTTATACATACAATTTCTATAACAAAATATTATTATAATGAAGTAAACAACATGTTTCTTGACTAGTGGTTTTCAAAATATACGACCCAACTTTTCTATTTTTAATGGCAACATATACTTTTATTGCACCATTCAATTGAATTCATATTCGATTTTAACGAATAACATGTTCATACATTCATATAACATTTTTTAAAAGAAAAATGTAACATTAATTTTGTTTTATTGGTTCCTTCGACGAAGTAGAGAAAGTATTGTAATTGCAAAAAATATCGGTTTTTAGATTGCAATCCCTGAATCCATGTTATCTAGATTAGAACTTAAAAATGATTAGCTCTAGAATGTTGAAATTTTTTATATGTAATTACTACAATATATAGATGTGCACCTCTACTTTGATCGCAATCGGTAGTGCCAAGAGGTTTTTTTTTTAATTTTTCATCTCAAAAACAATTAGCCGCATAGATTGATCTCATTTTTAAATGAAATAAGTTTAAATATTGTGCAGCAAAAATATGTTTAATTTAATAGGCGTATCCACATTAATTAATTATTTATAATCATGTTATTAATGAAACAATGTAAAAATACTGCCTACAAATAATCATTTATTAATTAGTTATTGCGTAGGTTTCTAATACCTTATTAAATGAACAACAAGTGGCACTAAAAATATTCGCAACGAATACACAGCCCTTATTTCTGCGAATTTTCAAAAAATATATTTTGTTCTATAATAAGTATATTACATTATATGTCATTAAAGTGCAGAGGTATATAAATAATCTGTAAATGTTTTAGAAAATATCTGTATAGATGTACCTCAGGACTTGTGGGAAAGCACACATCTTTGAAAACTTCAAATTCCGCCCTGTAAGAAAGCTCACCTCCGCCATTCTGGCACTTCGCAAATTGAAAAGTCGATAATTAAAAAATAAAATAACAATAAAAGCCGCGGAATAAAAATCCAGAGTACTGTGTACTCGTCCCGAGCGTCGAATGTTTTCACCTCCGGCTCCGGTTCTCCGCGGAACAAATTGTCGACTGCGGCGCCGCGGTGGCACAAGATAAAAACATCATATCGCCCCTAGAGGCCGCTGTGTATTTATGTCTCTGCTCTAATTTTTCATTCCAAAACACTCACGGAACATTTAAAGATGATGCGGTCTTTTCAATGAGCAAAAAACTGGAATTTAACAATTTGGCGACAATTTACAGAGCCTCAAAATATATGGTTTGGTAATTTATTAGAAAGTTACTTACTGAAATATAGTTCATTTTCAAGTCATTACATATTTTCCAGTAAATATCCTGCAATTTATAGTGCCTTAAAATGACTCACTTGTGGTGCCTCCACCAAAATTTCAGAAATTTATGTCTCGTTAACAACATAGTAGTTGGTAATGGGGTATTCCAAGCCTACGGCTTTTAAAGAAATTCTTATCGGATATCATTGTTTACCATATATAAGTAATATTAAAGTGAATATAATCATTATTTTTTTGATTTTTAATACCATAATATCAAAATGAAATTGTAATGCATTTGAATCGAGTATGTAAAATTCAGTATCAGCCTTGTTGTGACGAAGATGGCACTCGCGTCAACCTATTGGCTCTTGTTCGAACGCGCCACGCCTCTGACTCAGACCTACGAATGATGTTCTCAGCTGATTCTCAGTGCCTGTGACGTCACACGCACGGCCGATTTTCTAGGGTGTAATTTATTGTAACTTTAAAAATTTATTTCTGGCGTGTTTGAAACCTTTCGGCGAAAAGAAAAAATACGGGTCTAATATTTTTATGCATAGAATAACATATTAAAAAATGAAAAAAACTTGGAATACCCCATTGATTAGAATGTTACTTACTGAAATATAGTTTACTTTCATAGCATTACATATTTTCCAGTAAAGATTCTGCTTACAGTGCCTTAAAATAACTTACTTGTGGTGCCTCCACCAAAATTTCAACAATTTATGTCTCGTGAACCACATACTAGTAAATTGTGTATAGAACAATTTTTTTGATACCCTCGTTGTTCTATAAATGGTGTGTAATTAATGTAATATTTTTAGAATTTAATAGTGATTGAATGTAGTTAAAATAAAAACTAATCACTGTGATTATAAATAAATAGCAAATTGGATAGTGAAGGAGTAATCTGGTAATGCAATCAGTGTAAAGTGCATTACAATTTAGTTGCTGCAATTTGGTTTATTGCACTATTGCATGTGATGTGTACCCCATTACTGCAAGTAATTTCTTATTGACGTCATTCCCTACAAAATTATATCGATCTAGGAACAAATAACTACAACTAGATAACAACTACATCATTAGATATTCTTCTTGCATATGGAAATCTGCTTTCTTTTAAATTTCAATAATGATACTGAAACGTTTATTTATTTAGAAGTGTAAAAATAATTGAAATATCAATATAACTAACTTTAATAATAATCAACACTATGAATGAACAAATATAAACACTAATTTAAGAATAATAATTATTAATAAAGATTTAAACACTAAGAACATTTGTTTAAACACTTAAAACTCTGCAATATTTGTTTACACAATATTTATATCACCAAATATTTATTTATTTATACTTTACATGTCACTGACATGCATTGACCGACACTGATTTTCTTCAGTGACTCTCTGCACACTCAACCGATACTGACTTCCCTGAGTCGCCCGATGCGACGCTTATATACCTGCCGCAAATTAATCTCTCGATCATTCCAGAGCCTTCGGACTCTATAAAATTCCCGAAGAATAGCGGCGTCGCTCCTATCCTACTTGACCTTTAGCGCGACTACCTGCACAGACAGGTCAGCTCTGATGAATCATCTGCGGTGAGTCTCGCTCGTTACAATACTTTACCGGGTTAGTTTAAGCAGACATTTTAGAAATAATTGATTGATGAATAATTGTCGGAAGTACAGGTGATAATTCTACCTATTTTTAACCACGAACCTAGTGTTATTTGATATTTTTATTTTAAAAGGTAATAGATACTGCAAGCAGTAAAATATAGTGTGTATTAAGGAAGATATAATGTAGCACATTGTAAGTTATATTGGGTGACTAATAGGGTTTTGAATGTATAATACCTTGTATAGGTGAAATGAGACAATATCAGGCAACCGCGCTCATTTCCATAGAAATGAAACAGTTGCGTGAACACGTGACGTGCGCGTGACGCGTGAACGCGCATACGTGACCGGCCCCAGAGGCATCTAATGACGGAGGATTAGCTCCGGACCGAACAGACACAAGTCCGTCTCAAACTGGAGCTTCCACCAAGTGATTTTAAAGCTTAGCATTAATCGGCATTAATACTATTAGCACGGAATAGGGTCCTAAATACGAAAAATTACAATGATGAGGGTTGCTAGTAGCAAGATGATCGTAAAACAGGACTGTCGTCAAATAAATTATGTTTCAATGAGGAATGAAAATACATATGAAATATTTTTTAATCGTAAATATATTGTAACGTTTTATTTATGTGGGTGAAGAGTAAAAATAATTGAAACACGAATATTCATATAACTAGATATAATAAACGAATAATAAAATATAAAAAGACCCAGACAGGTAGGCCTGATGACTCATCTGCGGTGAGTCTCGCTTGTTACAATAAGAATAATTGGAACTTAAAATTTAACTGACAGTTAAAATTATGTTCCCATTTTTTTTAAATTAATTATTTATCATCGAACTTTTGTGACGTCACGAGTGAGTGCCTGTACCTGTAGTCTATTTTTTATAAGAACGAAATGATGGGAAGATTGGAGCAGCTTGATCTTTTTGCTGATTGAATAATACTCTAATATTATGAAACAAATTCAAAATACTTATTTTGTCCAAAATTCGTTTTTATAAAAAATAGACTATAGAAGAGATGGAATAACTAAGTTGATAATGAGTTGCTTAGCAACATTGACTAGCGAGTGACTGACCAGAAAGGAAGAGATCTTGCAGGGCTTGCGTGGCCTGGCACAGGATGGCCCAAGCCTCGGCCTCGGTGACTCCTGCAGGCCGCGCCGCCAGCAGCTCCGCCAGCGACACCTGCTGCACGCCGCCTCGTCCGCCCTCTACCATCCTGCAACAAAACAAACACTATACATGAGATGTCATCTTCACAGAAAAACAAAAACCAAGATTAAAAGGGAATATAGTTATTTGAATATGGACCTCATATGTAAAGAAAAT
The DNA here is from genome assembly GCA_035578165.1 of Stenolophus ochropezus. NCBI lineage: Eukaryota > Metazoa > Arthropoda > Insecta > Coleoptera > Carabidae > Stenolophus > Stenolophus ochropezus. Next base: position 23,897,693 of record JAQOWZ010000005.1, on the reverse strand, counting down.
TGAATTACTTGGAATAAATTAATATTTTAAAGAAAACCGGAGCAACAAGTTAAGAATATTATCACCCAATTATGGTTATGACAGATCTGCTTTATTGTATATATCGATAATGATATTTTTATATGGTACGTGTTGGTTGGTCCTGCCTGGGCATATTAGCTGGCGTGGAGATCATCATAGCAGAAGTCGGCAACCTTTTGGATATGGTGAACAACTAAATTTAAATTTCGCGAACATATATACCTATATATTTATTTTTTCACTGCCACTATGGAAAATGGCACTTTTCTCACACTATATAATGCTTCAAAGTTGCGTATTTCCCACAATCGTGGGTTAAAGTTTGAGAAATAATTTTTCACAGGATTTGTCTTTATGAATTCTAACATAGGTCATCATCATTAATTTTCTATAAGTTATTCAAAAAACCAAAATTATTTTCAATTTCACTAAATGTACTCAACCTTTTTTCAGTCCTTTTTAATTTTATAACAATAACCAAATAAATATTTTCCTTCCCTACAATAATAATCACACTGCATATTAAATAAAATATTGTAATGTCTTCACAATTCTGAAGTATCCCCTTGCATAGGTCTTGCATCTGATCTTGAATATAAATACAAGTTTTCTGTCATTTAATTTAACTTTATTAATTTAATTAATATAAATAATAACAATATTTTTTTTATTTAAATCAAATTAAAAAAGAAAAAGAAAATCAGTTTCAATTTAAGTTTACTTAAATTTACCCGGTCAACTAAAGTGTGAATTTCTTTGCAGACCACCAGAATTACTTCACAGATCACCGGTTGCCGACCGCTGCACCATAGGGACAATTTTTATGTGGTAAACAAAAGTTTTATGTAAGTAAATATGAATTTATTGTGTTGTATTTCTTTGTGTTTTTGTTGTAAGTTGTGCAAAGGTTAGAATTGTCCTGGTATACTTATTTCCAAAGTTGGAATAAATCTGTTGTCGCTTACTTTGCGCGAAGTTGGCGCGTAATAAGTATAGTTGGACTACTTATCTCAAGTTGTGAAGTTGCAGTGAACTTACAGATGGACGACTTTCAGACTTACACTTCCTTCCAAACTTTCCGCACCCTACAATCTTTTTTTATCCACTCTCTTACTTAGTACATCACTCTACATTCAATGTACCACCTTTTCTTAAATCTTTTACGTTATTTTTTAAAATATATTCAAACTGTTGTAAAAGTTTGGGAAAGTTTATTTTTCTAAAGTTTTCAAAGGATTCAGTACCCTCAAACGAATTCCTGGATAATTAGTTATCAAAAACATTCGGAATGCAAAACATTCAAACAAATAAGATTTACAAAGAACAATGCGAACCGCAAATATTTAAACGGAAAAAACAGCTGATGCGCTTTGCAAAGTTAAAGAAAATGTTAAGGGGAAAGTCTACCTACTGAAAATAATAACTTTTAATTTTGATTAAGGAAATATTTAGCATTCACAGAACTATTCAAATTCCTTTTCTTATAAGTTTTTTAAATTTTTAGAAGCTAACTTGGTCTGTGAAGCTTCAAATTAGTCAAATTCCATTAATATTTCGCAAAAATAATCAGTACGTGACGTTCCAATGTATATTTGACAGTGACAGTGACATTTCGATTATATTTAATTTGTTTAAGAACAAACAATCTAAAAATGCCAACTATCTATAAAGAAACCACAGCAGTGAATATATACCTACAGATTTTTTTCAATTCAAATATCAAAATGAAATAAAACGTTGTATGTACCACGGTAATAAGCAAGATATTCTTTTGATTATGCCCTTAATATATAAATAAATATTATACAACTATAATTCCAAATAATAGTGGTAGATGTAAAAGCACAGTTTTTATGCTTAAACTACTTAAAAACTGACAGGAGGTACTATGTATAGTGTAGCATTTATCTCACTTATGAATAATAATTGTTTTCGTCACTAAATATAAATGCATAAAGTATCTCAATTAAAAAATAAAAATACATATACATATATTACTTCATTATTAACACGATTTTTTTAATAATAATCTCCAGAGCGAAAGTCACTAAGACGTGGCAACCGTGAATATAACACGCGTCCGTGTTTTTTTTTATTTATAATGTGTTTATAAAATTTATTATTAATTTTCTTTAAGATTTCTGCCGCTGTAAGCTATTGGCACGAGCAGCTACGGCTACATGTTAACATATTCGCTTGAAAAATGTTTTGTAGGAAAAAAGATAAAATGAACATTTGGACGCATGAGTGCACTGCAATTGGATGAAAAATAGGCGGATTACTACATAATAAAACAGTTTTAAAACTTTCATACTGTCAGCCGAGTAATCTGAACGCATAGACGGAATACTCGAGCAGACAAAATAACATTCACAACGGAAAATATTCGCTATCATAATTCTACTTTTTCAGAAAAAACTACTGAACACATTTGAGGCGATAAGCACATATGGCTTCAATTACATTTTTATATTATCCGGTTTTTGAAATTTTCATCCTTTTTTAGTGAAAAGTGCGTATCCGATACAATAAACAAAATATTATTAAATGCATGTTTAATAAATAAATATACATTGAGAATTATAAGCAAAATTATCATTAAAATAAAATCAATAAGTAATAATAATGTATGTGTTTAATTACATACTTTATTGTTAGTAATAACAATAAACATAGTATATGTATTGGCGCATTTGTGTAGTATTTATATTATGTTAATGAATGTGCTGTTTAATTAAAGCATTTAATACAAATATATGCTATTTTAAAATTGATTTCACCCTTCAAAATCGGGGTGTATATTCGTGTTTGTTATATCTTTCAGGAGTCCTGAAAAATCAAACTTTGCACGTAGTTTAAAGCCTGCCAATTCCACATCCTAAAATAGGACAAGCCTACGCTCTGAAACTGAAATAAAATAACTGAAATCCTATCCAGATCAAGAATTCTTTCAGCAGTTTATGTCTTGTATCCCGTAATGCTTTTGTTTCGCTCTGAAGTTTTCAGCGATGAAAGAATTCACTGAAAGTGTGGTTTGCAAAGTTGAATTCAAACTGAATATTAAAATTTAGAACTGGGATATTTAAAACTCCAAACTTTATGTTTCAAATACTACACATATTTTCATTTTTTCGACCGAAAAATAAATAATTTATATCATAAAAAACATATATGAATTTAAGAAAAATACTTATTTCAATACTTTTCTATACCATTTGTACCGTAAGTACATTTTTACTACAATACTAAGATGTTAAAAAATTCATTAAGAACAAATTAGAAATAAAGTTAAGTCTGATTCTGTAAGGAAGTGGTTAAGGATTAATCACCATGTGACGTTGCTAAATGTAACAAGTTGCTAACTTTAGTAACTTTGACATATTTCATATTTTGTAGCACAAAAGAGATTAAAATATTAACGACTCGTGGTTTACAAAGTTTCTAATTTAGCAAACAAAATTTTTGTAGTTTTTAAACTGATAGCAAGGATGCTATTAATTTAAAATTAATTTCATTTTTGTTCCGATTTAAATTTTATATTTATAACAGAAGAACATCATAAAAGGAAGTTTAAATATATATATATATATATATATATATATATATATATATATATATATATATATTTAAAATTGTTTTAACTTATACATATATTTAGACAGTTGAGGTTGCAGAATGCTTCAGTGATGTAACAATGCAGTTACGAATGTGTGTTACTAAGACAATCCGGGTCCCAATGTAGATTTAAAAAAAATGTAACAATCCTTTAACATGACATTTTACATAATACTTATCTACAGCTAATTCTCGTTAGCGATTGAATAGAATAATTTTGAAGTAAATCACAGCGTTCTGTTGTTCGGGTGATAATTTTCGAGCACATGTTTTAATATCAGAGCATTTTAAAGAATCAACAGTCTATTATTATTTTATTGGCGACATCAACAATAGCACAATTTTAAAGCTGAAGCTTAGTGGTTGATGGCAGGCAGTCGTTCGGCTTTGGTCTTAAAAGAAGAATAGATTAAAAAGGCAGCGCGTCGGATCAGACGTAGCTTGATTGGGAAATTATATCAATTTGCAAGCGGTTTGACTCTGTAGCGTGCCGACAACTAATAGTTTATAATATAATTGCCTAGGAAAAAGGTAGGAACACAAGAGACATTTTGTCTAGTCAGATAAACACCGACGTTTTTGAATAAAAAAATAATAATTACTAAAACCAACGGAAATATTTACCATACTTTCTTTTAAGGAAAAATTAAAATATTTTTGTAATAATTGCGTAGGCTTCCACAGTCTGAGTCATGAGAAATATTCGATTTCCGGGAATGGACTGTGTCAATTTTTGAGTCAGAGCTCAACGTTTCGCCCGCAGTCGTATGGGGCATCTTCAGGAGCAAGAACGTTTTACTGTCGATAAACAAGGTTACTCGACGTGTCAACCACGCTAGAGGCCAAGTTTAAGCAATAAAGGCGCAAGGGACGACTCAGTTTATAAGGTTACCCGACGTGTAAACCACGCTAGAGGCCAAATAAACCAAGTCCAAGGCCTCTAGCGTGGTTTACACGTCGGGTAACCTTATAAACTGAGTCGTCCCTTGCGCCTTTATTGCTTAAACTTGGCCTCTAGCGTGGTTGACACGTCGAGTAACCTTGTTTATCGACAGTAAAACGTTCTTGCTCCTGAAGATGCCCCATACGACTGCGGGCGAAACGTTGAGCTCTGACTCAAAAATTGACACAGTCCATTCCCGGAAATCGAATATTTCTCATTTTTGTAATGTGAAATAAAATTGTATTCCGACGTTTTTCGTGCCGACCGACCGTGTTTCACCGGTAGCACAGAATAGTTACAAACAGTATTGTGTAGACTTTTAAATTTGTGCTCTTCCACTATCTCTCTCTAAGATGTGAGGGAATTTTCCTATTTTAAACAATGAGCCCTTTAAATTTGTGCAGTCTCCGTCTCTAATTTTCGTTTTCTCTGTCTTACTGTCGCTTCTGTATAAATCTATTTTGTGCCGGTAGTTAAGCCACTGCAATGCTTATTTAAAAGATGCTACAAATCCATTCATCTACTTCATTTTTTTACCGGAGAGTACCAGCCTACTTTCACCAGTGAATAAAGGAGATATTAGGGCCTATTCTGTAACTCAGTGAGTAATTTTTAACCAGTTGGTAGAATTTTTGACAAATAAAAACAAACATTACAAGTGATATTTTGATATTTACGGGGGTGCTACCTATTTTCATTGGAGACATGATTTAGCAACTGGTTAAAAATTAACCACTGAGTTACAGAATAGGCGGGAATATCCTGCATTCTATTTGATTTGAAGATAGTGGCTCGCAAAGGAACCCTTTAACCACGGCCCTAGTTGTCTGTGTACAATATTTATGGGGTGCGAGTTGGCGGAAGCGTGGTGTGTATTTGAGAAGCTCGGCTGTTTGTGTTTTGCTGCCGGCTACAATATTGTGGTCAGCAGGGGACTCCGGCCGGTTCAGCCGGAATAGACCAGCCGCCCCCGGCATACTTGTGGCACTGCAGATCATCGGGCAAACTTCTAAGCTCAAGCTATTATTATACAATCTATTAATGCCCCGCTTTATCACACACATCTTTAATTGAACTTCGTCGTATTCTCATCGGAGATCTTTGAACAGTAACGGTGAACTATTTATTATTTTTAATAAAAAGATACTAAATTAAACATTAATATTAAAACCATGTGGCAATATAGGTATAGTCCTTCCGTTTTATTTTCATGTAAAAATAACATACTTTTTTATAGTAAAAAAAAAAATATTTTCTTATGACAGACTCATTATAACAATTAATATTTGTTTATTCTAATTCAGAAACGAATTGTAATTACTATTTTTTTAATACTACTTTTTTTTATTATAGTATTGTTCTTATTTGAAAATAACGTATTAACTAAAATTTTGGTGAGGCAGGTGATAGGAACTGAATAAAAGTACACATAAATTTAAAATCTAAGCTATACAGTGTACACACAAAATTTCAAAAGCATTCAATTCGGTCGCATGTTCATAACATCCACGTGCAAACAGATCAATCAGAAAGACCATGAGGCATGCCTCAAGACTCCCTTTTCTGAAGCAGGTAGTGAGCGAGAGGAAAATCGGTACACGCTGTGAGCATTGTAAAAACAGCACAATAGTACACATACATTGACGAAGTTTGAGGCAGGAGTATTTTAGCCTCTGCATTTCTGTAGTCAGCCGACGGCACTGCACTGGGCGCGAATTTGAAAATTAGATTTTCTGGATATATTGTCCGCTAAATTTAAAATTTCTAGAAGACTGAAATTTAAAAATACAATGCAATATTCTCCTCTCCTCAATTTGTATGCCTCCTCTGACGAGACGCTCCTGGAGTGCACAAAAGATGATGTTTGCCAAATCCCTCTCCAACCAAAATCATGGAAAGGCAACTGCCCTCTCTAATCTTCTGGTTCCTAGGCCATTGTGCTTTGTTAAGAAGATACCAGTGATTTAATATAAACAATAAAAAGTTATTAATTATTCATATATTCTCTATCTATCTTATTTGATTCAGCAAAATATGTTTTATATTTCTTGCACTTCTGGGAGCACATTTTATTCCCAGAGATTATATTGCAAACAAATGATTATAAATGTAAAATAAATAATATATACATGACTATGATTTCAAAAAATAAAGTATATTGCATGAAACTAAAGTATATTTTAATACCTGAAATCAGTAACCTATAATTTCTAATAATTAAATCATTTGTTAATATAACGCAAACACCTACAGAATTTATATTTAAATGTGAAATGATTTTCTTTAGGCCGATTAACTATCCTTGTACTTTTGTGAGTATTTTATATCTGTAATAAAGTTGAAGTTGTTGTCTTCTTATTGTTCTTTATGTATAAGAAACAATGGAAAACAGTAGTTGTTTTATTACAGTAATGATTATTATCTGGGCACTCCAATGGAGAGCCCTCCATAAATCTTTCCAGAAATGATCTGGATGTGGATGTTCCAGATCTTGTGTTTTCCACATTTAAATTCCCTTTGTAAGGAATTGCCATTGTTTGCTAAATGTTAATTGTCCTGCCGAGAAGGACTCGCGTGGAATCCTGCTTCCATTTGCGGTATTTATGTAAAGTAATTTTCTTAAATGTAGCTGTAAATATTGTTTATGTGACATGGAATAATTTGCACTACTTATAACTGCGAACAAATGGAATTCAATTAATCTCATAAAAATATTATTAAAAAATTTATTGGGTGAAGAAACAAATGATGAAGTATTCATATTATTATTTTTTGAAAGGCGAGTAATGGTGTAAATTAAAATTTACAAAGTTTTTCAACAGTTGTTCCATTAACAAAAAACGTCTAGAAGTTATTGAAACTTCCTCGAATTCTTACGAACTCGAAACTCGAATAAAGAATTTATAAGTACTCTTCTAAAGTTCACAAGTTGATAACGGTTAATAATAATCTGCCACATGCAAATTGCAAACAAAAAAAATATTTCGTAAAAAATTAAAAAAGTAGGTTGGTTTTAACACATATATTAGAATTTGCTTTTAATTTGTTAGGGTTAATAAATAATTTATCTACACTATCAAAATGCTTCAACTATTATGAAAATAAATTATTAGGTATATTTTTTTTGGTTCGCATTTATACGGTGTGAAATGATCAATCGCAAATTATTTACACTTTGTTTTACTCAATATACATATTTATTGAGGGATTAAAAAATATTTAAATAATTAGCAATTCATCATTTCAAACCACAAAAAAGGGATCCGATAAATATAATAATTTATTTTCATAAAAATTTAAGCATTTTGATAAAATTATTTGGCCATATTGGATCCACAATTTTGAATTTCATAATTTTGATGTCTGAATCATATTCAGCGACCCAAAAAATATAGGAGAACCTATTTTCAGATAATTCGTCCAAATCATAAAAATACGTTGCTCGATGAAATAAGAAATATAGACAAATTAGAAATACATATCTTGAAAATGAAAAAGATCGAGGGCTTATGGCTTTGAAGTAAAAAATAAATTATGTACTTTTAGATAAAGTATCTATTTGGAAATAAATGAAGTTTATCAAATGAAACAGAACTTCCGTTTTTATTGCACAATTCAACAACTTTAATTTCCATTATTTCCATCTATGTGTGCATATTAATTATTGAATAAAAGCTAAATAATTTTTCAATTAATTTCCATTTTGAATGTCGCTTCATTCAACGTATGTCAAACAATATTTGCTTTGGTAAAACAGTGTAGTTGTTATTAATTAAAAGTTGGTAAGTGTTCGTGGTAAAAACTGTGTGTGGTAATGGAATGGGGCTGCTTTTTCCCGCTGTGTTTATAATGAAGTTGGCGCATTGGTAATTAGTTTGGAATTAGAGCAATTAGAACATCAGGTTGGCGAGTGGCCGCAGAAATAAAAACAAGAGCCAAGCTTCATTACATTCCCATCAAGAGCCTTCAAGCGTCATTCATCTTCTTCCTGTCAGCATCACAATCCTAAGGACTAAATACTACAAACTACCCTAAAGAAACCATATTATACTATTAAATTTAGGGAATGTAGATTAAATGATTTTTATTTCAATTTAAGACATTTCACTTTGTACATTTAAACAATTAATTTTCTTATAAAAACATGACGTTTTAAGAAATGAATTGTTAATTTGCTAATGCCAAAGAATAGTTACAAAACTATTCTGTGATATTACTGTAACTGAAAATGTTATCACTAATTTTTAAAACTCAATACAGTAATTGTGTATTTATTTTAATATTACATTTTCAAACAACAGTTTTTTTTGTAATTATTATACAACTTTTATCGATTCTTGGGTAAAAATATATAATTCCACAAGTTTGGAATATTGGAAAAAGTCAGTAAATTCGTGTTTCCATTAATTGTACAAATATTTGTTTTAAACAATGAAAATAGTTTGAAATGTATGTAAATAAAATTCATCAATATTTAAAAACCTATCACTAAAATTAGCCGAATATTGTATATTTATAGATAAAATATTTCAGTAATAAATTGTGTTATCAATAATTCAATATAAATATAACTGTTACGATTCTGTAACAATTAACAAATGAGCTACAAAGTTTTATGAAGGATTTAACAGTCGAAGATATTTAGAAATAAATTGTCAAGAATATGTCAGCTGCCGGGATTTGAACTGGAGATCTACATCTCTAAATATGTAAATGTTAAGAAAATAAAAACATAAAATTTTACAATATACTTATGTAAATTTCATTTAAAAAAATACATAACGATATTAATTATTGGCTCAATAATATAATTAATCTTTGAAATTATATAACCAAGAGTTTAGGCACAAAAGGCGTTCCCAGGGAGCTTTGGGAAAAAGCTTCTCTGTTATAAAGATGTCGCTGTTGTGCTAAAAACTCGTTAAAGGAGTGCAGCTGTATTATTCTTTGCTTATTGTTATACTTGATAGTTGACATTGATAACAACAAAATAAAAATGTACATGAGACACAAAGATTAATTATATGTTCATTTGCGAATAGGAGAAATTGTAGCCTGCAAGACAAGTAATATGCAAGAAAATGATGATCAAGACAATATTTTTATATACAAGAGTAATGAAAGACAAGATATAATTAAATTTCTTGTCTTGTTTTTCGTAGCTCAGATGATAGAACGATATCCTGATAAAATGTAGTCCTCGGGTTCAAATCCCGGTCATGAACAAGAATTTTTCTTAGCTTCAAATCTGCTTGAATCATATTTGACAAATACACATTTATTTGAAAGTATAAGATCGTAATTCAACAACTTCTCTCCTTTTGATAGTTGAAGAAACGTGTATATAAATACAACAATCAGTATTCCATCCGAGGATTTTTCCTTCGTGATCCTTCGCGAACATTTACCTCTTGTAGCAAACTCGCATGAATGGTGTGTATCCTGAACCGCGGGTTCTCTGGGGTTGCGGTCTGTCAACAGGACGCCTTTGTCCCGACACAGGAGCATAGTCCTGACAAATCAAATTAACGGCCCAAGGGACCCGGGATCGCAACGAGGGATAGACAGCAGGTTAAGCGATAGCACAGCCCATCCAACAAGAATACGTAAATATACCAACAACGACCTTCAACGCATTTCCCGTGATTGATTCGTTCACAGACAACTTTGTAGATAATCATTATCCCTGGTACAACTTTCTAGAAAGGAACAGGGTCACAACAATCCCAGATATATTTCATTGATAATTTTACTTGAAATTCAGTAGTTTTAGCCCTTTCAAAATACAGCGATATTTTTATTTCCTCCAACTTAGATAAGGAACGGCTAGGAATCATATAGACAGAGTTTGGTAACAGGTAGGAGGGAGTTAATTTTAATTATTCGTTCATAGAGATCTTTGTAGATAATCATTATCCCTGGTGCAACTTTCCTTAAAGGAACAGGGCTACAACAATCCGAGATATATTTCATTGATAATTTTACTTGAAATTCAGTAGTTGTACCACTTTCAAAATACAGCGATATTTTTATTTCCTCTAACTTAGACAAGAAACCACCAGGAATCACATATACAGAGTTTTGTAACAGGTAAGAGGAAGTTATTTTCAATTATTCCACGACTCGCTACCAAAATATGTAACAGGTACGGTCGTCTAAGACGAAATTTAGTGTCTAACTTTCAAATTAATTTATAAGTTACTTGTCCCAAAAGTAATCCACTATTTATACTAATGAAAAACTTTTATAAGAGAGAGACAACAAGACAAGGGTAACGATAGTTGCTGCCGCTACTATTACTTTATTTAAAAGTCTGTCGTGATAAAACCAGACAAAGGATATTAATAATGGAAGGTGTTATTTACTGACAAATTGATGCGGAGAAATTTTATTAAAACTTAAGTTTTACCTACGCGTTGTGCTACCACATCAGAAAAAACGTTGAAATAGGATTGGCAGTATCAAACACGATATTATTATTATATCAGCTATAAGAAAATTGTATAAATAAAATTACAAATGTCCACAGCAAATCATTTTAAAATACTATTTGGTCTGGTCATTCGCAGTTGATTTTGTCGCCCCCTAAACTACGGCACCTGGGGCGTCCCCCCATCTACGCTACTGAGTAAAATATCACGAAAAAAGTATCTCAGGCTCTGTTCCACATAGAAACAAAAAGATCAATTTTAATTAGATTTCAGTAGATTCAACTTCTGAAATGAGAGAGGTTAGTAAGAACTAGAAGAAAATTGTTCTAATTCTTCAAAATGTAATGTGTTGGTAAGTTTCTACTGTCTGAACTGCTGTATGTGGAAGGGGGAATATCAACATCGCGCAGGAGCAAAACACCTTACGTCTGTAAATATCTTCCATTCCCTTCAAGGGTCAACAGGAAATTAAATGTATAATAGCGGAAGGTAATGTGTTGAACACAAATTTTGATTAATAATTGTCCACTCGTTAGATACTGTTAATTACTAAGCAACTCCATTAACATTTCTACAAGTATTCTGTATAACGTAAAATTAGAACCCTGGTAAAGAACATATATTCACGACTTTCAGTGCCTGAAAAAAGTCAACATACATTTATGTTTTAATTAAGTATTAAAGCATGTGAACATTATATTATTTAAGAAATAGTTATTATCATTTTTGGGGCTACCAATATTACAATAAGTAATGCTTCCTATTTTGTTGAAGTCTAGTCAGTAAAAAAATATGGATCTGTGTTTTAATTGAATTTGATAAATGCATCTCCATTTGAACAAAATAAATCTATAAATTTCTTGTCGCAAGACTTTATGACGCTTCCATGAAGATTTCTACAAGAAATTTTTAATTCTTTGTCTTTAATCTTGCTTTATAGAAAAAATATAGATTTTTTAATTGAATTTGACAATTGGAAGTTAAAGAATGCTGAACAATATATATTTATGAAGTCGGTGTTGTCGCAAACGTTTGCCTTGTGCTGCTCGCTTATTTCCTCCTGTTGCCGGAAATCTCCGGACTTTGGCGTTCCGGTTTCCGGGCGGCGTTTTTCCGGTTCGCGAGTGCGTTCCCGATGTTTTCAATCCGGGAATATGTATCGCAGCGATGCACGGTTCACTTGCTGCTATTTTGTTATTCCATTCTTGTTGTGCATTTGTTACAAGCGAGTTGTGATTTTTGACGGTGATTGTTTGGCTGTCTTTGTTTTGGAAATTGGATTTTCATTTGGTGCACCCGTTCGTTCGTCGCTGCCGCGTCGAACTATAAAAATGTCATACACCTCTGGATCAGTCCATATCAGCCAATAAATCTATATCGAAACACATTTTTGATGGTATTACAAAAAAAAAAATGATATATATTTCAGTTTTGAGGTGGGCACGTGAATGATTTTTTATAATTTAATTTCAGTATGTTTTGGTTGTGGTATTAAAAAAAATAGTTATTATTAATATATTACAATGGATTCTTACACAAAACCGTACAATTATTTCTAGTTATTACTTTTTTTATTAACAGAAAATAGTTATTTGTCAAACTAGAGGGGAAGGCGTATCTTTTTACCACTCGAGTTCGAGTTTGACTCATGAGCGTAGCGAGTGGAGCATTCGAGTGAGAGTGAAAAAAGTGCTTTCCTTTCGAGTTAGACATAACATTTTCAGAACATTGTTTTAAAAATCGATTAATTCGGACAAAAAAGCGCAGCAACATGATAAGCTAAAAAATTAGGTTATGTACACTTTGACGTTCAGCAGTGCAATTTTTACAGTATTGCCAATATGCCAATTCAAATTCAAACTGGAAAATTGTGAAATAAGAAAATAACAAGTCATAATTGCCATAATATTTTTAACAGTATATCATTCTTAAATAAGGATTTTAATATAATAATGAATTTTTCCAATGTTTCATTCTATAATAATATCCATGTTGTAACTGTTGGTAACACTGTACATTTTCCTTTCTAGAGAGGGAAAAGTAATATTCCCCAATACTTTGAGAGAAGAAAGTCCAATCACGACCAAAATTTTTAAAAGTAAATAATCTCCTGTGGGTGTCTTCGTGATGCACCGTGACTCATAAAAATTCACGACTTTTGTTCACCTTTACTTCAGTATCAAATGTACAGTAATAGTTCTCACACACCTGTATATCAAAATCAATTTTTAAATATTAAAATAGATGATAAAGCAACTACTACAAACTCCATAGTTTTTTGTTTATTATTAGATTAAAACTGTTGTTTTCTACCATGAAACATGTAAAGAAAAATGCAAGTAAAGTATAGCTTAAACTAAATGTAATTTCTGTTTAATATTTCAGAGAAGCATTATTAAGTTTGTCATGAACGAAGACTAGAAAATATGAATTTAAAATGAAGTTACCTTAAATCTATTTTCTGAACTATTCTTGTCTATTTCATAACTTTATATTCGTCTTCCAAGAATATAATTCAATAAGACTAAACAAATTATGTTGACATTATTAAAGTAATAACCTAGGAAGAAAATTCTGTTCAGTATAGTGCTTGTATTCAATGCATGTAAATAAAGAGAAAACACAATTATATCTAAGGAAAATCCAGAATAATTGAGTGAAACTCGAAACTTAGATGATTGATTACAGGGGTTTGATTTGCAATGCAAAGTTGACAGATTGCTTGACATGTACGAGGGAATTAGGAAAGGATTAGAAAACTATTAACATTCCCAGTACACGGAATTAACTAGGGGAAGCACTAACAATAAGTCACGGATCTCCTTTCACTGAATACGTACACCTATTGAGTTCGTATTCGACAGACAAATTCAATTTCAGATCGCTTTCAACCACAAATATTTTAAAATATGTATACAGGGTGGCCCAGCGAAAATTATCAGCACACTTTTTGGCCACTTAACATTAATTTTGCAAAAAACGCTCGAACACGTCAATTTTAGTGTAAAGGGGGACACCTAAATGGATTAGTACCAATGGCATAACTTCAATCCTAAAATGGGGGTGGACTGCACCTCAAAAATTTTAAATGGAAAAGGCTGTCAAACATGCCACAGTTCGAAAGGCCTTTCAATTCTCTATCCAACAGTTTTTTTATTTTTCAAATCCGATCATTAGTTCCAGAGATATACCGTTTTTTTAAAAAAATAACAGGTGTTTAAAATTGCAATCAAGTAGGCTTAAACAAATGACAGAAACTAAATAAACAATTTTTTCGACAAGTTTGTAATAAACAAGTAATTTGTAAGTTAGATTTCTTTTTGTGGGGTTATTTGAAGTCTAAAATTTATGCCACGCCACCCGAATCTTTAGACGATTTACGGCAACGTACCGTAGCTCCAAAATTTTGAGCAAAATCTTTATTATTGTATAAAAGTTGGAGGTACTCATTTTGAAAACCTAATAAACTGATACTTGAGTTTCTGTCATTTGTTTAAGCCTACTTGATGGCAATTTTAAACATCTGTTAATTTTTTAAAAAAACCGTATATCTCTGGAACTAATGATCGGATTTGAAAAATAAAAAAACTGTTGGATAAAGAATTGAAAGGCCTTTCGAACTGTGTCATGTTTGACACCCTTTTCCATTTAAAATTTTTGAGGTGCAGTCCACCCCCATTTTAGGGTTGAAGTTATGCCATTGGTACTAATCCATTTAGGTGTCCCCCTTTATACTAAAATTGACGTGTTCGAGCGTTTTTTGCAAAATTAATGTTAAGTGGCCAAAAAGTATGCTGATAATTTTCGCTGGGCCATCCTGTATGTTAAATATTTACAGATATCTCATTGTTTCGAAATAAAATACAATGCAATACATTAGTAAGTTTTGCGATTGGTTAGGACATTCATATAAAAATATTTTAATGTATTTTTGAATAGGGGTATACCTATTAGGATAGTTATGAGTATCATAACAGCCGCAGATGTCAATTGAATTCCAAGTTCGGAGAACGAGGATATTAAGACATCTAAGGCCTGGTATGATACATAAATTCCGTTGTTTGTTCAATAGTTTCCGATTTTACGTTATTAATAAATATGTTACAAAATTCTCTTGTGAGTAACCTTTTTGTGATGAAGTCTGTATGGGTTGATATGATATGGCAATTGTCCCATGTTATTTTGACAATTCTGTACGGCAAATTTAATTAACCTAAAGAATTGTCCAATTACTTGGTATACAATTATGACTTAAGGTTGGTTTATGGTGGATTTATTTTATTAATTTAAATTTCTTCTGGTTTTTGATGGATTTCACTTTACTTAATTTATCCAATCAGAAGGTATCATGTCGTAATATCGTAGCCGTATTTAGTGTAGATGTTTGTCTATTGGTTTGACATTTCTTTGAAATGGAGCGAATTTGTTTTTATGCAAAATAAATTTAATGGCTGATTATTTTTATTTTAACATCAAATCAAAAATAACACTCATAATCTATCATTTTCAATTTGATACTAACATAATCTGTAAACCTCAGTTCAATACTTTCTTTTGATTGGAAGGATTTGGAAATTAGAATTTAGAATATAAAAATTGGTTATAATCTAAATATTAATTTATAAATAATTTATAAACCACCCCACGTGTTTTAAGTTTATATTTTAAAATCTAAACGTTGAACGTTAGAGAACAAAAGTACATGCACGAAAGCTATTTGACATAAGAAATAATAAAACTTCACAAAGAGTACCTTGACGCATGTGCAGTGTTGGCAAATACTATGAGAAATGATAACCACATTGCACATGCGCAGAGTTGGGAAATACCGTGAGAAATGATTTGTCACACTTTAACGAACGATTGTGGGAAATACGCAACTTTGAAGCTTGATAAAGTGTGAGAAAAGTTCCACTTTCCTTAGTGGTCGTAGAAAAAAATGTTTAACGTTCGACGTTAATGATGTGATTTAACACGTTAACTGCCACCATTAAAAAAAAGGTGGGTCCCTTGGGCCATTTTTTCTTTTTTACAGATTTAGGGTGTTTTCATATTAGAAAATACAAGTATGATAACAGAATTGATTTTTTTTAATGTTGCTCTAAAATTTGAAGAATTTTATTGAGGCACATGTATCGTGCTGTATTTGCAGTATTTTATCATTTCAGAGACTAAAAAACAAAAAAATCATGCGCTAAGAATAGGTTTTGGTCTGTCACGCCCCCGAGAATTAAACTACGTTCGGAGATACGCGTTGCGAGGTACAAACGTTACACCACGGAGCATGTGTATTCAAACACTGAGGCACAAACGATATATCTCAGAGCATACGAGGATATTTTAGTGAGACACATAAGATGTACCTCATGGCAGTTAACGTGTTAAATGAGTGCAACAGTGATTGAAATACATGGTGTGCCTTGCCTTGCTAGACATGATCGACGGGCGCGTTGTCGTTGACCTGGGTGTGCGCCACGGTGACGTAGCACTGCAGGGGCTTGGCGTCGTCGGCGTCGTCGGCGCGCTTGCCCGGCAGGTAGTACACCAGGCACGTGACGCCCAGCAGGAAGAGGAAGAACACGAACACGATGTCGAACATCACTAGCGAGTTGAAGGTGGACAGGAGCATCGCCGCATAGCCACAGGAGGCATTACGTGGGGGACCGAACCACCTCTGCAGACAAGCGTGCGTGTTAGTAACAAGAAGTAGGAAATGTTAGTACATTGTTAATAGATGATGAATATTCAACTGAGGATAGTAATATTCGGGTATTCAGTCAAAAATCTTTAGTATCTACGAAGCCGTCGTTTCGACACCACTTGTGTCTTCTTCAGCATCTATTAGCCCTGAAGAAGACACAAATGGTGTCGAAATATACCCGAATATTATTATCCTCATTGTTAACAGAATTCACTGATATTACAAATAAGTAGGAAAAGAACAGATTGAAATAAGCGTAGTAGTGAAAAGGCGACGCAAAAATATGTCGTGGTAAGCGAGATATCAATTTTTAATATTTATTTATGTATTAAGGGCATAATCAAAAGATTATAGCACGAGGCAATGTTCAAAGCTCGACGCGGAGCGGAGAACTTTACATTTCCTGAAGGCTATAATCTTAATTATTACGATATTCATTTGGTACTCGAAATGAAAAAAATATGTAGATATATATTCCATGCTGTGGTTTCTTTATAGATAGTTGGCATTGTTAGATTGTTTGTTTAATTTAATTATCGAAGCAATCGAAATATCACTGTCAGACAAATGTTACGAACTGATTATTATGAAGAAATATTAATGGTATTTGAGGTTACACAGACCAAACTGGTTTCTAAAAATTCCAAAGATGTATATGAAAAGAAATGTGAAAAGTTCTGTGAATGCTAAATACTTACTTAATTAACATTAAAATTTATTGTATTGTTTGACATTTATTCATTAACCACAATTTTAATTTGTTTGAGTAACTATTGCTTAGCAACTTTTTACGCCCTCGGGCGATAAAAGTCACATTACGCCCGCATTTGAGTTTATGATTCCAAAATGAAATAAAAGTTTTTTTCTAATTCTATGTCTGCAGTAACCATAGCACATTCTGGTGCAATGAAGCTCTGTATAGTGCTTTGGTTTCAGTGGACCAAAAATTTGAGTGAATGAATAGTGTCTTCTGTAAATCCCCCAAATTACCTGAGATGTAACGTCTTTACAATAAAAATATATCATGAATATCGAAATCAAATAATAAAATAGATTGACACATCCAATAGGGAGACAAATAAATCGTGAAGATTTATTAATTAATCCACATTATTTACGTATCTGGTTCCCTTTATACAATATGGATCTTCTTTCCTTAACCTTATATAATAGTAAAGAAATAATAATTTCCTTGCGCTTATTACTATGAATACATATCCTGAATGGTGGTGCTCATATTCATGCATATTTTTCCCATATCTTTGTGAATTTCCTGCGTGAATTCCAGTGGCGGAACTAGAGGGAAAATATTAGGCGGGCCACGCGGTGGGCACCGGAAAATCTTGGTGGGCCGTGCCATTGTTATATACCGAGTGTCTACTTTAATTTCTTAACATAGGAAATTCAATGTTACTTTTTTCATTTTTCAATATGTCTTTATTACCTATTAATTTAGAACAAACTGTGAGATATGTATTTGTTTAGATATAAAAACTGCATCCAATGAGGCAAAAAGAATTGGCCAAATGCCCTTATGCCCTTGGGTTAGGTGGAAGAGCAGCCTTTGGCTGAACCTCACCTTTGACTGAAGTCAATAAAGTTTATTTATTATTATTATTATTATATATTTAAAAAATAATAAATAATTTTTACAATATTCAAGCAATTTTCAGTAGGTGTCATGGAAACTGAACCACAGGTTTAATTTTTTTTTAAGTTGGCGTGAAAGAATCTGTAATGTTACTTTTACTCATTTTAACTAGCACTAATCATCAAAATTCACCTAAACTGCATGTTCTGAAAGACACGAAAACTACATGTACACTGATCTATTGTAGATGTAGTGGCAGATATAAAGACGGTCAGTTAACATCAATAATAAATCAAATCGGCATGCTTTGTAAAAGCGCGCGGCAATGACTATCACAAGTTTCTACGTAAAAGAGCGGCCTCATCAATCGGCTTAGCCCTTAGCGCAATTTTTTGGTTATACAAGCACTACCACCTTGCAGACACAATAATACCATTAAATATTTCAAGACAAAGATTACGCCGTCTTTTTCTTTTTACAAATTTTGAGAAAAATTATTGTAATAACGTTATTATATATTTTATTGACGCCTGCATTGTTTACGGGTGGGCACGAGGGTGGGCCAACACTTTTAAAGGTGGGCACCGGCCCACCCTGGCCCACCTATAGTTCCGCCACTGGTGAATTCCTGCCTCTGCTGCTGCCGCTGGCTGAGTTTGCTGTAAAGCTCACATCCCATTGAGGAGTATGAATGTATGATGTATTGATCATACGAGATCGGCGCAAGATTACGCAAAATGAGAAGTTGGAAAGTTGCCGGTACACAAGATTAAAATGTTCACAACATACATTATATATTCTCTAACATAATAAATTAGTTGTGCTTTCAAACTTTTTTCTCTACCATTTTATTTGTTTGCTATTATAATTCATACAGCAATGACAAATTAAATAAAGCGAACTTTTTAATTACTTTATATGTACATACATTTTTTCTTTTTACTTTTTCCTGGATTAAAAAATTATATTTAAATTATAAAATATATTATATTTGCTAGATGTAAAGTGACCTACTGTTTCATTTTGAAAACCTGAATTTAAATTATATTAATTCCCACACAATATTAAAGTCACGTTCTTTCTATACAATGTATAAATTTTTTTTTAAATTTTATATTAGTATTCTTCTACTAAAATCCAATCAGAAATATTTTATAACCTTCTCCAATTAGACCTTCTACTATTCAACCACTAAATCACCAAAGTGTACCAATATTCATATTCTCCTTATATTAAATTATTTGTAATAATTGAAATATGTCTTAAGAAAAGTGATTTTAAAATTTTACTAAATACTTTTTTCCTAGCATCTTTCTGCGAAAGATAAACCGAATGCATTATTGAATCAGGTCAATTCACTATATTTCTGTTAAAACTATACAAACAGAAATGTTTGTCTAATAAGTTGGTCTAGTTTTCTAGCTCTATCTGAGTGGAATATGAGAACTGGAGTTTGTTTATGTAGTCGTTAAACAAATAAAATACAGCTGAATCACAATGCTACAAAATTCTATATAAACTGTAGGTTCCTTGCCAAGACTGAGTCAATAAAATTGTAATGAAATAAATATTAAATAATTAAAAGTAAAGATGAACACTTTTCTTCATTATCCAATGAATTTATTTAAAGTGACAATTGTTTCGACTTTACAATCATCATCAGACATATGTGAACTCTACACATGTCTGATGATGACTGTAAAGGCGAAACAATTGTAACTTTAAAATAAATTCTGTGGATAATCAATAAAAATATTCA
The DNA here is from genome assembly GCA_035578165.1 of Stenolophus ochropezus. NCBI lineage: Eukaryota > Metazoa > Arthropoda > Insecta > Coleoptera > Carabidae > Stenolophus > Stenolophus ochropezus. The sequence goes on along the minus strand of JAQOWZ010000005.1, from coordinate 23,877,632 downwards.
TCTTTATTTTTATTATTTGATATAATGTTCCGTCAAGAACCGACTACACATATTCTTTCAATTAGAAATAAATATATGTGGAACATGAAGAATAGGGTATTTTTTCTAGGAATGATGAGCTTTAGAAGGAAAGTAAAACCGTGGGTAACCACCGCGGAAAATGACTCCATTTGAATGACATAAAAAATGTTTGTAGATCTGCTCCTTATAAAATTCCACTTCCCGCGGTTGAAAAATTCAGCAAATCCTCATAAATTAGAATAAATCAGTTTTTTGGGCTTGTGTGACATATGCGTCTGTCTGTTCCATGAGACTACGGAGTTAAAATCCAGGAATGATATTCTGGCGCTGTCGATAAGCCGCGCAGTAGACTCAAAGGCTATTTATCTCCACTTCCATTCTACCAAATTATTTTCAGATATTTTCATAGAGAGAATGAAACACTAGCAAGGAAAAACGACGAACATTCTTTCAGATAAAGCTCCGAAGAAGATAAAAATAGCTATTTCTAATTTAAATTTTCTAGTTGTACATTTTTTAAAATAACTAAAATTATTCCTTAACCTTAAAATTAATTTTATAAAGTACTTAATACGTATTTCGAGAACTAAGTTCTCATCATCAGTAGTATAACTGAAAAGGATTAAACAGAGTAGTTAAGAGGTCAGAGGTCCTAACAACTCTGTTAGGACCTCTGGTATGGTTGACTTGTTGAGTAATCTTATCTACTATGTTTAATCCTTTTCTCTTATATTATTGATGCTGAAAACTTAGTTCTCGAAATACGTATTTAGTATTTTATAAAATTAATTTTTAGGTTAAGGAGTAATTTTATTTATTTTAATTATAATTTAGTCTTACACTCCAAATATCATTTATTATGAATATTCTTTATTGCATCAACAAACTTTTATATGAAATTTATATCTATATCATTAACCCCTTGTTGTATGTGCCAATTTGATTTATTGGAGATACGTTTACTTTATACCCCGGACTTTTTTCCGTGCAAATATTTTTTACGACCATTAACATATTTGGTTATTGTATGTTTGTTAATAAGGATACATAGTATAGTGAAAAAACCTTTTCATATCTAACGGCAACCATAGACAATGTGAGGTATACTTCATATCTGACAGTTATGTCAAAAACGAATTGTAGCAAATATGCGAAATTTCCGGTTATAAATTCATAGACATTACTTTCGGAGCTTTTATAATATCTGGGGGTGTTAAATTACGAAATTCTTCGTTATCACTTTTCATTTTTATCTTATAACGTCTTGGAACTTGACATTTATGAAAGATATTATTGTTGAATTTTTATTTTGTAGGTAGTTGCTAGGATACTCAATGTCATATTGATGTAGTGAAATGAAGAAACCTTTATTAATAAAATATAAATTAATTAGAAAATAATATCGTGGTCGTAAAAAAGCACAACCTGCTTTGAATGATGAATGTACATTTCATACTTGTATGAAATGAATACAATTACATGCTTTTTGTATAATGTACTAGTAATGGCCATATAGGAAATTTTCCAACGAATAAAGGTAATGGTGGTGGGCGAATGTTAAAAAAATACATATATTTAAAAAAAATAGTTTTTTAAAAGTTCGCAATGAGATAGAATGTCGTGCCCACCACTATTATGAACAATGTTCTAATATTAAAAAGGTGATTTTTGTTTAGATATATTATAATAATCTTCTATGTTATTTAATAACCTGGTCTCTTAATTTTGGATGTGGTATTTTTTAGTGGCACAAAAATGTATTAAGTTCGATTAAATTTATTTTTGTAACGAAGTGGATAAAAGTTAACAAAACAATGGACCAACCTTAGAAAATACCCTAAATTAGGCGACGTTCCTATAAATTGTACTGAGCATTAAGTATTAAAGGAAGAAGAATTATTATAATTATTTAAAATTCAAGTTGTCAAAACCATAGCCAGTTACAAATAAAATAATTATTTGTATGTCAAGGTTTGAAAGAAGGTCTTTTCGAAGCGAGGCTAAAGATTGCAGATCGAGCGAAGCGAGAGCACTATTTAGTCGACGTCTACATACATACTTTTAATCAGAGGCACAATATTTTATTTACAATAGAACAGTACTTTTAATTAAATTTATTATTATAATAGCGGATATTTATAATTCTGATCTGCATCATTAGAATAGTTCATTAAAAGATCAAAGCGTTGTTGTCATGACAGTATAATGTCAATGACATAAACATATATTATGTAAAAGCGGTCTGTGAACGATTGCAGCACGTTGCTAATAGCAACAGTCTGAAAATAATAAACATTCTGTCAATTAATGATGTCTACACAGATCATTCAGACTGATCACCGATCATAAACAAAATATTTATTTAGACATTTTGTATGCATCCTGAAAATCTATGTTATTTGAATTAATTTACAGGTCTATTTTTAATTGCTTTACTCTTTAAAATTCTTCACTATCCTTCCTGGCTTCTAAAAATAAAAATTCCTTTGCTTAGTACATAAATCACGTAGAAATTTAATCCCGTTTAATTAATAAAAGCAAGTCCGTCGTTTCTTAGCAAACAGGCCGAATAAACAAGCATCTTGGGAGTGATAATTACATTACATTAACCCCTCTTTATAGTAAATATTTCTTTTCTTAATTAACACGAATCAAACTAGATCAAGTGAGCACAACAAAGACTTTGTTTGTCGACTTGGATAAAAGATTTGAAAGGACACAATAAACAGGATAATGTACAAAATTTTTCATACACTGCAAGCCTTGTTATTGCAACTATTGTTAAAATATATAACAATGGTTTTGTTATATAAGTAAACTTGTGTGTTACGTAAGTTAAGGCAAGCAGAAATTGATAGTGTTTGGATCTAATATTTTTACCTTCTGCCTATCAATATAGATAAGCGGGGATATTGTTTTTGGTCAAATTTCTCGAGTATGAGTTTTCAACATATGAGCACGAATTAAGGACTGAAGAATACGATGTTATTATCTTTACCATGTAGTCTGTATGTCCCTAGGTATGCATGTGTGTCTGTGACGATTTTTCGTCCACGATAACTCCAATACGATATATGTAACAAATATAATATTTGGTATTTGAGAGTTATATTAAAATAAGATAAACTGTAAATTTTTACAACAATTGATTAACCGGAAGTAGTACAATGGTGGGAGGTAATGTGTTGGACACAGATTTTTTAAAGATATAGTTGAATAATAAATTATAGGTGAAATGTAAAGAAAGATGAAAGGAAGTTTTTTATTTGTGTTTAGTTATTATTCCATTAACATTCAATGTGATGTAAAAAGAAGCTGCTAAATAAAGTTTTACACCAGTTTTAATTACGTATGAAAGCAGAATTTGTCCTTTCAGCTTCTTGAGATTTGAACGTTACACGTTAAATAAACACAGGTATTTGTACAGCAAAGAACTCGAATCGCAATTGAAATGAATGAATACCGAAGGCGGTTATGTAAAGAACCACAGGTAACCTGACCTACTTCCCCAAAGGTTACAGGTTCGTGCCTCATCTCTGACCCTTGTAGATTGAATTCTGATCGCACCGTGATGATATTCTAATAATGATGATATATTTTTGGACATTTTTAAATCAATTTATAGGAAGCCCTTTTAGCTTTTTTTTTTAACTAAGTCGTTTAAAATGTAAAAATAGAAGTTTGGAATTACAAAATCAAAAACTAATCAAATAATGACATTATAAATTTGTAAGAATGAATTTGTGGAGATAAAAGCGAATGTTCTAAAGCGTTATACAAAGTTGATTTGAAGATAGCGTTTAACATAAAACTTTCATATAAAACATAATTGCTTTGCTTGCAAAGTGCAGCTCTAATAATATCTCATCTTAAAGTTTACATTGGGAAGAAATTTTAATTCATTTCTCACTGCAAGTGTCCGTTTTCCGTTTCTTTATTAGAAAGAAATTGAAGGGTACTCCACAGGATCAATATCGCTTAAAAGATGCTTTTGAATCACTTTCTAAAAATATCTCCATGCAAAACATATGAAACAAAGTCTTCGACGGAGAGGAGACATTTATAAACTTCCAAACTTGCATATGAAAAGTTGGAATGTAGAACTGGATATTACATTTTTAAACTTTAACTTGACATTGAGATAAACTTCACTCTGCGCTTTATATTAGAAGTTTTTTCTTGTATATAATAGCGAATGTTCAAGGCTTTACTAGTTCTATTTTTAGTTTTATTTGAAATGACCACTTTGTCCTAAAACTATTTCAATAGTTGCTCAAATATACTCAAACTTATAATATGCAATATTTCGATGGCTGTCCTAAATCTGAAAGGCTCGTTCACAATCAGGCTATACGGAAAGCAAGGAAAAAGAAATGAAGGTACTTGGAAATTATTTGTAAAAATTAAAAACTGTAAATTTTATATTTTCTCCTACTTTAATCGATTTATTTATTTAGCGTATGGTATTCGTTTGAATTAGAATTAGAATATTACTATTAAAAATATCAAATACAAACACATGGAAAAAGAAAAGATACTTTACCTATTAAAATCAGATCTTGGCCTTTCGTTTGACTTTATAATAAATTATACAAAAAATATAATTTCTTATTTTTAAAAGTGAGTTTATAAAATTTATAATCAATAATATACTAACTTATGTGTGTAGTAATAACAGGGGAAGTAATTCCCAAAGCCACTGATAGTGTATTTTTGCGTAAACCAAAAATAATTGCAAATATCGAATTTTTTCTTTGAAAATTTTTAAATTTTACAAAATTTTGTTTGGAATATTTTTTAAACAATTCTCTACGGTGATACCAAATTTACAAACAGAACTTAATTATCTCTTTTCGTTTCGGAGATATTTGCTCTCAAAGTTGTACCTCAAAAAAGTGTGTTTTTTGAGTATATTTAAAAAATGAGTAGAGATACAATTTTAACTACTTTACCTTTCGATTCTAGGGGAAAAGTTACATAAAGAAATGTTTTGCCCAAATATACGTTCTTTGGAACGATTCGGTGAAAAATAAGAAAAACGAAAAAACCTAAATTTCAATTTTTCGCCTCGAAACTTTTTGTTTCCAAAATTTTTCATTTTTTGGACTTAAGTAGATATCGATGTGCTAATTTCAAATTTTCAAACAGAATTCAATTATCTCTTCTCGTTCTCGAGATATTTGGGTTCAAAGTTATACCTAAAAAATCAGGTTTTTCAGGTATAACCCTTAAATGGTTAGGTTTATTACTTTGGCGATTTCTCCATTCGATTCTACGGGCAAAATTACATAAGTGTACCAATTTTCAGATTTTTATCTCAACAGATAGAATTTCTAGAAGGAAAAAACTGAAAATGGCAAAAAATCGAAAAAATCGCAAGGGGTTCATCAGGCAATTTTTTCGATTTTTGCCATTTTCGTTTTTTCGCTCTAAAAATAGTATCCGTTGGAAAAAAAATCTAAAAATTGGTACACTTATGTATTTTTGCCCGTAGAATAGAATGGTGAAGTCGGCGAATCCGTAAACCTAACTCATAAAGGGATATACCTAAAAAACCTATTTTTTTAGGTATTGCCAAAACTCAACTTTGAACGTGAATATCTCTAGAACGGTAAGAGATAATTCAATTTGGTTTGAAAATTTGAAATCAGCGCATCGATATCTACTTAAGTCCAGAAAATGAAAAGTTTTGGAGACAAAAAGTTGCTCGGCGAAATTTTGAAATTTAGGTTTATCCGATTTTCTCATTTTTCACTTAATCGTTCCAAAGAACGTATATGCGGAGAAAACATTTCTTTATGTAACTTTTTCCGAAGAATTGACTGGTGTAATCGTTGAGATTGTATCTGTATCCATTTTGGAGATATAGCCAAAAAGCATACTTTTTTGAGGTGCAACTTTGACAGCAAATATCGCAGGAACAAAAAGAGATAATTCAATTCCGTTTGAAAATTTGAAATCACCGCATCGAGATCTGTCAGTGTACATTATTTCCTAAAATCAAAATTTTGGGCTTAAAAGGAGCATTTTTGGGACATTTTTCGTTTGTCAACACAATTTTTGTACATTAGTCTTGTTTGGTTTGCTTGAACTCTACACATCTTCGATTTTGAACCAGGAGGACTTTGAGTACACTCATGATTACAGCTGAACATTCATGTAATATAATATTTGGTAGAAGTATCTATTTTTTTATAGTAATTATTGTTCACAGTACGTATTTTAAGATTGATAAATTTCTCTTTGATAATGAAAATCGAATTAAATTCAGCAGTATTTATTGGTTAGTGGACTATGTGAATGAAACCTAGAACATTGAAGTGAAAGTTATAATAGAGAAAGGTGAACTGTGAGATAATTACAAAGTTCGCAAAGTCCCAACTGCCAATAATATTTTTGATATGACAAAGTCAAACACATTAAACTACAACAAACAAATCTCGAAGTTATCCCGAAGTTGGAATTTCACTTCTGAACTCGGAATTCCTAACGAAGACGAATGGGTCGTTCCACAGATATGGCAAATATGCAGAGTTACGGCTGTAATTGCAACTATCAATACATTCAATTACCGAAATCGCTATACATCAATATGTCGCCCGGGCTTGCAACAATGCACCCGATGCAGAATACAAGATATATGGTTCATTGCATGGATGTAATTACCACATACCTCCTCCACAATCGACGAAAAACCATGATTTACACTGACACCTAATTCAAACGAAAATGTATGTATTGTCTTCCGAAATTAAATCTGATACAGACCTTCCAATGTAAGAATAAATTCACGTTATCTCTTATGAAATGAAAATTACTAGTTGAAAAATTTGACAATATATTTTGCAAATATGTTTGTATATTAAGAAATAACAAACAAACCTTAACTCTGTGTTAATTTCACAGTTGAAATTTATATATGCAGACACATTGATCTCGAAGTGTGTCTAAGTACACATATAAATTTTATAATTTATGCTATAAATGTATGACAAAGAGTGAATATATAAAAAATAATGTATATTAAATTATACAACAGATTCACATCCTGAGGATGATCCCGGGTAGGATCGAAACGTCGATGTGAATTAATCGTTTTTATTGACTGAAACCCAGCAATTCCTCCTTTAAATATTTTTAGTGCCACTTGTTTAATAGTAAACAAAAGTATAAACACTACCTACAAATAATCATTTATTAATTTTAATGATAAAAATTTCCAGTTTCCACACAATTGAATAATCCTGAGAGTGCAGAATAATCACTTGAGTGATTAAGTGCATTTTAGTCCTGTGGTATATATACTATTTTATGCATTACCACACATAACTTTTAAAATAATAATTATTTAGTTTAACTGTCAAATACATAACAGCTTTGAAAACAAAACAGCATTATTCTTTTGTCTGGTGAGCTAGACTAGGTTACATAAATATACGTATTTTTCTGTGGTAATGTAATACTTGTTTATTAATTTAATTACTTAGGGATTAAAGTCATATTTAATCGCCCAGGGATTAAAAGTGCTACCCCAGTCTTCGAAAATAAAGAGTAAAGAATGCTTTTACTCCCAGAACTTAAAAAATATTGTACTTAACCTTAGAATTATATATCAGGATTTTTAAAATTATTATCTTGAAAAATGCTAGTTCCTTCGTACTGTTGTGGGCGTTGAATTAAATTTTGTAAAAGAGCGAAACACTTGTTAATATCTGCAATGCATTAACCCGGACAAATACTAATGCGTTGAGGGTGGATTCCCAGCATCCCAATAACGGGGTGTTTGTATTAATTAGTTTAGAGCAAGGAAGGATTTTTACTGAAGAGGGCATGTTGGCTGATCGATACAGCCTACATGTAGAGGGAGCAGATTACAGTGTTAGCTCTCTGCAAATCAACTTAGCGCAACAGATACGTTGTTTACAAGCGTGTACTGATGTTTACTTCGTTACTGTAATACACATTTTGTAATATCGCGTTAATATTTTAATTATTCCTTTTTACTTCGTATGTAAGTAGATACTCCACATAATTTAGAAATTAATTGATGCTTAATATATAAATTGAATTATGTTCACTCAAAGTTTATATGTATTTAAGAATTTTAATGATAATTGAACAATCGTAAATACCGATTTTTGGTACAAGATATTGTACCATTTCTTGTTCTACATATTGTTCCATATATGGACTAGTCTAAAACGGGCTTTAGAACATAACCAAAAACAGTGTGTGTATATAAAATATAAAAATGTTTGTACAAAAATAAAAACTAATTATTGATTTTATGATTTTCATAAAGAAAATATTATAGAAACCTCTTGCATGAACTTTTTTCCTGGATTCCTTCTATTGTGGCGCGAGTTCTCATCTGAGAAAATAGTCTTCCCACACTTGATATGTACGTAAATAACTACTTCACTGTCAAAGTTTCTGGTCTTTTTGTGAGAAATTGTCTATTTGTCCCTTGGATAGTCTTGGTATAACCAAATCTTAGTTTCTCCAACAAAGAACAGCTTGCAACTCACAGCATCTTGGTTGAATCTATGTAGTATAGTGGGTTAGCGACTGTGATTCTGAAACTAATCACTTGTGCTGATGAAGCAGCACAAATCAAATTAATACTAACTAAACACTGGCCAACTTTGCTAACTCATTAACCGACATATCGCTTCTCAATAGCACCACTCATTTCATTAGGCACCATTCACGAGGCCTTTGTGAGGAAACAGACAATCCCATACAAATATAATTAGATTCCTTCGGCCATACAAACTCATCAACGATTTCACTACCTTTGTTTATCGTTTATTAACTTTCTGTTTACTTAAAATTTATCGTATTAAAATTCGCCTAACTTAATCAAAAATCCAATTTAATAATCACCAAGTAGAGATAAGACTGGTATGATAGCGTCGTTTGATTTTAATGACAAAGGTACGTATATTTTTCAATTTTTATAAAAATTGAGCAACAGTTACATTTTTCTCGCTTTCGTCCCATTATGACTAGTATAATAGAACTAAGAATCGTTCAGAAACACTCTGTTTGCCGGCCTAGGTTGGCAAAATGTAGGGATGCCAACTTAAATATTTTAGCATTAAATTCTGTCAAAATTTTTAATTTTACTTTATTGGAAATGTAAAACGTTAATCAAAACCACTCATTAATATTATACTCGTCTTGTATGATTACGATTACGTTAATTGTTGAAATATATCAATTCAAATTGGTTTTATTTTTTAGATAGACAAATTTCAATAAATTTTTTGAATAAAACAAGTGAATTGTTTATATAACCATGTGAAGCGGAAATGTACCTGGCATAAAAACTTATAGTGTATAAAATTTTAAGTAGTAATAATATTTCTTTAAAAAATTAAAAGTGTCATCAGCGTAAAAAAACTTGTGTATCACATGCTCAGATCTCGCTAAAGTTTAGTTTCTGGACTAATGATACAAAGAACTATTTTTTGAGAAAAGAGAAAAATGGGAAAAGTTTTCAACAAAAAAAAAATTATGGTTGTTTATGATCATTTCTTAATTTTGTAATTTTAGATACAATATTGAAAATTTGGTTATTTATTTTTGTATTTAATTTACACCGTCCAGTAGACCGAAGTCCAATGACAGGGCAAGGGACCTACAGCCTACAGCTTAAGTGAGTTCTGAACAACTCAGTCACAGCTGTATTTATTATTTGGTCACAGATTAGTCGTAATTTAATGTAACAAAAGAAAGAGTAAGAATATTATATAATAGTGAATTTTTTGGTTAAAACTATGTAATCAAATGATGATACCTAGGTTCCGAACCACTCGGACCTAACTACATTTATTATTTGATTAAAGATTTGTCGTAATTTAATGTAGTTCAACAAAAGAAAGGGTAGGAATATCATAATAATGTTGAATTTTGTAGTTAAAAGTATGCGATCAAATGATGATATCTAGTTGGGAAAAGTTTATGACAATTTAGTTGTAGGTTTTGTTGTTGGTAAGTTTATGGAAGATGAAGTCTGTGAAGTGACGATAAAACTGCTAAGTTATGATAGTTCACAGTTCCTGAAGTTTATTATGAGCGCTGGGGTGCGAAGCTGTTCTAGGCTAGACACAGCCCGGTCCCGGTGTGCTGCAGTGAAGAGATTTATGTTTCTCTTGCACGAGACATTCCCCGAAACAGCCAAACCGAGTGGAAGTATCGAAGCTGTAAAAGGCAGTTCATTATTCACTACACCCGTTCGTTCACACCCTGCCGAATTACAGACCAATACCACATAAACATTTCAGACTCCATAATATTAAATTCTTGGATCTGAGCATTTTAATCTTCTTCTTCATACTGATGTCAAATGGTTATCCAAAGGTTTACGATTTAAGAGTAGAACTACCTACTAAAACTGATTAAAGTAAATTTCAACTTTCAACAGGCAAAAAATAAGAGAAAAAAATTCTTATAATCGTCCGATAAAATTAGAACTTTTAAAGATAAGAAATTGAGTCAAGTTGGAAATGTTTAGAATACCTAAAACTCTTGTTAACAATATGAATACAGATTTGAGAATTAAATATTTTTAATTTTCATTAGAATCCTCGTGGATATTTATTCAAAATAAATATCACAATATAGGAACCAGAGCACTTCTAGTTTTAGTTCAATTTTCTACCTCTTGTGAGAAGGTGACCTAAAATTTTCTACGTTTGTTAACATCAAAACTAAAAAGAGATAATGATTGAAGTCGGTAGAACATGAATCACATGATTTCCTAAAATTAATAAAATGTCTTTTAAAAAAAGATTGAGAACCACTGGTTTATGACAATACTTTTCTGGAATACATTTTATATAGGTACTATTATTTTTGTAAGAAATTCGGGATTTCAACCCAGGTCTCATCGCTTCACCAAATGAGCCACCATATATTGTTCTAATATTTGTCTTAATTTTCGGATTTGCTCTAGAATATGCAATTTCTGCGATGATTAATAACTGTCTATTTTAAATATCAAACTGCTCTATTTTGAGAACAAAGGCGTTAACCATTGGCCAATATTGTTCGTATAATTATAATTGGGAACAGGCAAAACTAAATTTAAATGTAAATAGTTTATAACTATATGCATCAGTCTAGCGACCCGTCAGAGAACTTCGGGTAGACTGCATAGTTTCAAACTATAGATTCACAACGTGCTGCTCGCTTCAGGACAAACAGTGTTGAAATAACACTACTGAAAAAATAAAAGAAAAACACTTTTCTTAAAAAAACATACATTTTTCTACATGAAAAGTAATTTTAAAAAACATTGTAAATATTTTAAAATTTAATATAAATTGCGGAGGTGAATTCCAATAATATTTCGGATATTAATTGTGCTCCAGTTAGTATATGATTTGTTTTATATTTCACGGTTCGCTGGTCGCGGTTTCGGCGACGTTCATATTTCGAGATAATTGGCGAAACAATCGCGTTGACAAATGCGGACGGCCGAACCCTTCTCTATCCCAGGGTATAAACATGTCAGCGGTTTTATAAATACTCCCTCGGCAAAACCAATATCCCCAATGACACCAATCGCGAAAAGTCACACCGATCCCACCCAATCAAAAACGGAAGGAAATTGAAATCATTTCAACGCAACACTTTTTCTCTTTGTCAATGAATGATTGAACAATAAAATATCATAATATCGTCATCATCTTTACATATCTTCTAAAATCCAACGTTTGATATGTCAGCGGCGGCTTACTTAGTTAGCGCGCTCCGACTGAAATTGAGCTGTGTGATGTCGGGGTTCAAATCGTAGTGTCACCAATCGTTATTCGAGGTGTGCAAATTAAGTAATAAGCAAAGTGTCGTTCGATCTGTTAACAATTGGGACACGGGACTTAGAAATGAGGCAGGTGAACATGTTGTATACCTTCGAGTTTCAAATCGCTAGACTCATTTGGTTGTTCTAGTGCAATGGAAACTTTTACAAAACTTAATCAGACCTACGGAGACAGTGTTATTTCAAGGGACCAGGTTTTTCGGTGGTTTTAAGCCTTTTCAGAAGGAAAAGAGTCGATTGAAGATGAAACACGCAGCAAAAGGACTTCTTCACGAACTGATGAAAATATCGACAGAATCTGGAATCTTGTGCATTCAGATCATCGGTTGACAGTATTAAATTATTGGGGAAGACTTAAATTTGATTCATACCACCGTTCATCAGATTTTGAGTAATTCATTGGGGATGACGAATGAAAGTTGAAGAATGATTAGCTGTATAATAATCTCACTTTCAAGAGAAATAAGTTCAAAAGAAATCCAGAAAAAAATGTGTATAATTCAGCGTACAAGAAACACATATGGTGTCAACATCAATTTTTTTTTACTTTCATTTCAAATAACTGGCAAAGAATTCTTGTTATTTGAAGTTTTTTGTGGACATATTTTGCCATGAAAGAAAATATGATAGTTATCGACATATGGTTTTGATGATAATGCCAACAGTGGTGATTAGAAATCAGAGGTGCAATAAATCGGGCATATTGCGTTGGACATTCGGTACAATAATTCACGATTTAGCCATCGGTGCATATCTGTATTTTTGCGCTACATGCTGTTGCCACTCATGTCATTATTAATTATGGCGTGCATGTCGGCATTAGAGAGGTTTTTGTAGATAAACGTGAAAAACGGGCCATGCAAGTCATTTATCATAACTAGCGACCCACGCGCTTCATTTCCGATATCTGCGGATTAGCAAGACAACCGCTCTTTGTTTTATTCGTTCTGCCTTCAGCGCATTTTAAATTTCCAGCTACTCTTAAAACTACCACTTTGTTCTGGCTTCGATTACCTGCAGCAAAAAATAACTTCCTTCTAAATTAAAAAGCACTCTTCATTTCTCACAATATTGTCATTTACTTAATTTTTTCCTTCTATATCTTTGAATAACATTCCTAGGAACATAGCAGTATTACTACTACAGGATATTTCAAGACATTCTTTGGTGCAGGTTCTCAGAAAACTCTAATTCGATGTTCAATAAAAGCAGTAATTAAAAAGAAAGATAGTTTGTCGGATTCAGTACCTCACTGGTCACAGCAATGATTCTTCAATATTTCTGCTGTCTCGGGTTCGTATCTCGCTACGACAAGGATGATTGTTTGCCTGTTTACACCCACTCTGTAATTGGGATTTATACCAGTTGAGGAGTTATTACAATAAAAATAAAATAATTATGGAAATTGTAGGCATTAGTGTTTTATTAACAAGTTGTCTAGTTTTAACTGAAGTGTGATATCTGGGGTTATATTATTAAGACTAGCCTAGACTAGACTATATGGGACAATATATAGTACAAGAAATGGTACAATATCTTATACCAAAAATTCTGATTTTGATTCTGCACACTTTCCTTGAATATGTCAATGTTACAAGCAAAATTAACCATAGATTCATTTACATTTCAAGTTTGCAATATTTACAACTTTAGCAGTAGTAGCACTACAATACAATAAAAACAAAATAAACGTTAGAAACGTGAGATCAGAAATTTCATATATGAGCATGTTCACAGCCAAATTGATTGACAGATTGTATGAAAAATAGAACGTGTTCTGTTTTTTCAACACATTTACGATCTTACACAATATTTCAACCAATTTGATGTTTGATATGAGCTAATTTAAATTGTACCAAAAATGGTGCAAGATCCTATACAATTTATAGGCTAGACTAAAACGGCTTTTAGGTCATCTTTGATTACCCAAATAAAATAACGCTATATTTCAGTTGTTTATAATTTATTAAAAACTGTAAGTCATTTTTGCGCTACTAAACTATTTCGAAATAATTACCTTTAATTCTTGTAAAATATAAGTACAAGAAAAAATAGTTATTACCAAATAAATTATTGTTGTATATGAGTAGTTCATAACCTATTATACTCGAATCTAAGCTGTAATTCCCTTTAAGAGTCTGTAGGTTGAATTTTCTCGAAACAAATATTTATAGTATTTGAAATCCTATTCCGCGTAGAAGAAATATAAACTATTCTATTTCCCATTGATCAATTTCTGATTGAATCTTGAATTTAATACCCAGTGGACCTGCGCAGGAAAACTACCCGGAGTCCAAACTCCGGACGTCACGTTCTCCGGAACTGTAACCGCGTCTGTGAATTGTTATTTATTATTGCGAGTGATAAACGACTCGTCGCTCACTTTCACACACCAGCTTGCTGAGGTGTCCAATTGTAAATAAATATATCATTTTCAAACGGGGAGAAAAGGTACCGAGATTGAATTGACAAAATTGGAATTCCTAAAGCAAGGAAAAAATATGGACAGTGAGAGTTGAAAATCCAACTGAACTAGTGTTTGAAAGCGAAACCAAATGTTGACAACAACACTCAGAAAGTAGCACTTTGTTCAAGTAGTACTACTAGCTGTACTTAAGCACACATTGAGTCGTTGTGCGGTAACCCATCTAATTAGGCACGTTGCTTATACAAACGAACAGACAAGTATTTACAATTTATGGTGTATTAGAATTCTTAAGATTTGGTTCAATACATTAATATAACACTTATATTTAAATAATCGGGAAATATTGAATACTATTTAGTGACTCCGTGACATGAGACGAGACGAGAGTTTTCTTTTTCTCGTATCGTTTCATTTTAAATGTAAAATATTTTATCTAGTCTCGAATATTATTATCTCGTCTCGAAACTCGCCGGGATTTGTTAATTATTTCCATACCTAGGGAAATTTCCTAAATCTTAGGAAATTTAACAATCTTTTGGGAAATTAGGAAGAAAATATATATTTAGGAAAGTGTACAATATAATTATTTGTTCCACCTACATTTTGTCTTTATATAACATAGTCATAAAAAAATCAGGTTCCTGATTTTGTTTTATTGGTAAATCTGTCAGTTATTGATTTAGTAACTTTATTCTTAGGTTATCTAGTTTAATAGTGACATATTTACGACGATGTTGCAGGTTTCTATTGTACTAATTATTTTTTACTCCCTGATTCTATATAGTTCCTACGAATACTTGTTTATTTTTCTTTTATATCTGCAGTGTAGAAATTTAATTTCTACCTTGTCAATCAAGTTATGAAAAATGTCACATTTATGGCGTTTGAAAAAATAATTTTAAAACCTCGAGAAATTTTGGCGTAATTATTGAAATTCGAGAATCTCGATTTTATTTTCTCATCTCGAAGCTTTCCATTTCAGAGACTGTAAGCTGACAAACTAATCTGCTAAAATGCAAGTAAAACTTGGTACTTGAGGCACTGTTCCATCTAGGAATGTTGTACCAAAGATAATTTTCGTACGAGAAGGATTTTTTACATTTTCGTACTAAATGTGACTGAAGATACAAGTGTAGAAAGGGGAGAAGAGTTCACTGTTTTAAAATTTGGTTGAATCCTAAAGAACTTCTTTATTTTTATTTCCGTACCTGTAAAATGTTTCCCGAAGATTACGATTTAAGCTCCCCGAATCTTTTTTATCTCCATCAGCAAAAACTTTGCGGGAATCAATAAATTTTCATCTCCCTCAAGCAAGTATATCATAATAAAGAACACGGCGTTGCCGTGGAAATAAATGAACCAATAACAATTTTATGCATGGCCGTCATTTGTCATGGAATTTATGAGGCTGGATTATGTCTGTCACTCTCCAAACCATTCGTCAATGCGTCTTGCGTCTTTGTCGAGGAAAAAGGGCTGATTATTGCGACACAAAGTGATTAAATACATACATTAGTGTTTGAGCGGAAGTATGTCTGGAATTTCGGGTAGTTTCCAACTGTTGGAACTATGCTGTACGTTTAAATGTAATTTGTATATGCAATTTACACATCAATATTATTCATAAGCCGCAAATTTCGGATGATTAACAATATATTGTAACGTTTATTTATGTAGGTGAAGTGCAAAAGTAATTGAAACACGAATATTTATATAATTAGGTTTAATAAATTCTAAAATGATAATAAAAATAACTAACATTACGAATAAACAAATATTAACACTAACATAGAAGTAATTATTAGGAACATTTATTTAAATACTTAAAATTAAGCAATATTCATTTTCACAATGTATTTATGTCGCCAACTAATTATGTACATCTTCAAATATTTATTTATATTACCAACTATTTATTTATATTATCAACTATTCATTTATTTCGCGAACTATTTATTTATTTCTACTTTACATGTCGCTGACATGCACTGACCAACCTTGACTTTCTTCAATGACTCTTTGTACACTCTGACCGATACTGCCTTCCATAAATTGCCCGATGCGATCCTTATATACCTGCCGCCAATTTATCTCTAGAACATTTCAGAGTCTTCCGAACTCTATAAAATTCCCGCACAATAGCGGCGTCGCTCCTTTTCCACTTGACCTTTAACGCGACTACCTGCTCAGACAGGTTAGCCGTGATGACTCATCTGCGGTGAGTCTAGTACGTTACAATATGTTTCCTGCAACCATTTGATAGTGGTACTCCTAAATTTTAAAGGAATAATAAAACAACCAAATCTATTAATAGCCCCTGAAAAGCGATTGAACTATTTTTAATTACTTGAAAACTGGATTGTTTTCCATTAAAAATTACAAATAGGTTTGTTCTATTTGTAATAGACGCATCTGTGATTATTATATTGATGTACTTATCTTTGTACAAAAGTCAATCTGTGATTGTAATTTTTATAAACTAGACAATTAAATAGAGTACCAATTGTTTACAAGTCCCCGTTTAATAACCTTAAAACTTTTAAAATATTATCAACCTCTAATAAAAAATCCGTAACTTGCAAGCATCTTCTTCCGTGAACAATTTTCTAGTAAATATTTTCGGCGTCCGTCGTTGAGTTTTTGCCGATTTGCAAAAACAAGAGGAACCAACTTGTATATAAAAAGCCCGAGGGATTCTCGTGAACGACCCGGCTAATATGAAGTTATTTAATTACAGCATATCGTCGAGTTTTTCTCTGATATGCGATATGTTCGTGAAGATTCATTCAGTAAATGTCAGAGATTTGATTTACTTATAATGAATTTAAAGATGATGGAGCATTCTCTTTCACGATATCCATATTTTATAAGGGAAAATAAAGGGAAATGATAAATTTTAAATTAAACGTTTATATCTCGTTGTTTTTTTATGATAGAATTTCAATGGAATGAAATAAATATCGACAAAATGTAAACAAAATTATATTGACTATTTCCTTCATAATTTAATAAGTAATGACATACGAAGATTTAAAAAATTTGGATCAATCAGAATATATACTGACAGCGCTAATTGTACAGTAGGTGAAAATTTTCTGAA
The DNA here is from genome assembly GCA_035578165.1 of Stenolophus ochropezus. NCBI lineage: Eukaryota > Metazoa > Arthropoda > Insecta > Coleoptera > Carabidae > Stenolophus > Stenolophus ochropezus. The sequence goes on along the minus strand of JAQOWZ010000005.1, from coordinate 23,860,256 downwards.
ATTTACAGCGACAATTGCACTGGTTTGACAATAACATTTAAAATATATAAACAGTTCCAAGAAATGAAAAACACTGAGATAATTACTTTTTAATGATACCCTAGACTACGTCTCAGGCACTTTTTGTCAAATTCCTGTCAACACAAACTCATCCAGTTTCTAGGCAACACATATTTTCATGCATCACATTCGAAATACATTACAAATAAATAGACAGTGTTTAGTTACAACGTCAGTCAATTTTTTAATTAAAAAAATATTTATATTTCTATGGATTGTCACGACGAATACCAATCTTGACTAGAATTTTACTTGTAATATTTGCCTAACTCATTCCTGATTGTTGTGACAAAAATAAAAAAGATTGCATATAAACAAGCAGTCAAAAATTGTTGGTAAAATTCTAGTCACTAGTGGTATTACATATGAATATTTACATTCATGTTTTGTTTTTGTTTGAATCTACGATTCATAATTTTTAAAATGTTCATTTGGAATTTCATCTATTTGTGTACTCGATACAAATTGTGTCCCTGTATTAATAGGTCCAAATTACACAGCAATCCAGAATAATTCTCTGTAATCGGTACTTTTAATCGCCGGTATTGGCTATGGAAATTGTGTTTGATTATCGGCATGTGTGCGGCAATTATAAGTTGTAACGAACATCGCTTGCTGCACTGAACTCCAACTTTGCTCTTATCACTACTGCTCTTATTGTCTTCTCATTACTTTGTAATTAATACCTCGAGGTAATGACTTCATGTCAAGTACTGGACCATAGATGCGGGTAATGGAATCGTCTTCAATTCCATTCCAGTTAAGCACTAATCTTACTTTGTATTAATAATATCATTGAATTGAAAACTTAAATTTTTCAATGACAACCAAGATTGTTATTTTTCTTTTTTAATAATTTTCACTTCTAATCTCTCCAGCACAATGATTCTTTCCGGAAAATTTTTTCGAGTGCTGTCCAACAACGTTATTATCTGCACGAATAGAACACGAATGCAGATTAAGTTGTAAAATTAATTTAGGTTTTATATTTTGATTAAAACATTCAAGTTATGATAGAATAATATAACGAATTATTCAGTATTTCTAAAACATGTCTTTCTGATACATTGACAAGTCAATATAATTAAAATGTCAAAGTGACATGGAGAAAATTTCCACCTATTAATTTTACTTAATAATCGAAAAATTTCCAAAAAAAAATTATATTACCATGGTATCCATACTTAATAAAATGTTTCTATTGGCTGTTAATTAGTGTCGTACCATTTTCGAAGTAACAAAATCAAATCTTCAATTTAAATTGAAAAATGATATAGCTTAAAATAAAAAGTTGTACGTCATACGTCCGCTAAAGATTTTCACGGCACTCATTTCGAAATTAAACATCTTATTCCTACCGTAAAAACCCATTTACCGAACTTTTACAGGAATTTACTATTATTTTATCTAATTGCTTACAACAATACATTTTACTTTTAACATCTATTTTATTAGATTACAATTTATTAATTATTTTAGTTTTATTTTAACATGTAACTCATATCCATGGTTACGAATTTGACAACAATGAGAAAATTACTAGGTTTGAAGCGACATCTATTATATTAACGTGAACGAAATATTATGTAGGTCCATAAAAAAAATAAAAAATGGAAATTTTAGTGGTTTATCTCGATAACTTCTTTTCGATTATAATATGTTTCTAATAGAGTTTATTTTTTCTTTTATTTGACCGATAAGACTTCAAACATCTCAATTTCTTCTTCTTTAACAATTTTTTTGTTATAACTTATAGCGGATTTCATATACTTCAAATACTGCAATATATTTTATTTCTAAAAATAGATATAAATATATTACAACATCGTCCTGACTTTTCAATCTCCTTTGTAAACATTTAAAACGTCGGTCATGCATCCTATGCAAACATATCTCCATCGTCCCTTACTTTACATATCCATCGAGGTGTTTTGAATGTTTTTGTCCTTCTACGAACGATGGATAAGTTCTGGAGTAAAACTAAGCTAATCACTCTACGTTTATAATAGGGAAGTTGAGACTGTTTATGCATTATGGATAATAGTATTTACACGTGCAAGAGATGATAATGAACAAAGTTACATTGTAGTGTATGGCTGCATATACCTAGTGTAAGCAAGGATAAATGGTTAGACATGTTTTGAATTAAAGCACGTGTAGTCCATTACTTTATTAAACGTTCGTATATTACTTTGTTTTTAAGTTTTACTACTGTGCACTTATTCGAACGTTGTTATTAAGGATTATACATTTCCAAAAATGTATTATAATAGTTATTTATGATATAAGTGTTAAAAGTGACATTTTATAAGTGAGTGGGGAAGTTTGAAACGAGGCGAAGCCGAGTGTAACAAACCCCACAAACGAAATAAAATCACTTTTAACACAAATATCATACATTATTTTTCCTACGACTCTAGTTATGTATTAGTAAATAAAAACTAAGCATTATAGAATGACATTTATGACATGTAACTAGATTTAGTTCCTTTTTAACACAAGTGTTAAAAGTAAATTTGTTTTTTTACTTTTAATTCGTTGTCAATGATAATGATTTAAAAGTATTCACTGTGTTATAAACTGTTATTTTTAACATGGTCGTAGGAAAAGTTTTACTGAACAGTTATTAAAGAATTCCAGAATTCTATCATATAGATAGTAGATATAATGAGATTTTCCGAGAAAAGAATTCTATGTCGAAAATAAATTTAGATTTATATAGAGTATAACGATGTAAAAATAAATATAATATGTTCAATATTTATAAATAAATATTTAAAATTCCTGGCTAGAGAGAAGTTTGTCACAGGTTTATTTTCGCATAAGGAGATGGAGGACATCTCTACTTCTGTTTCTTTATCGCCAATTGTATTTACGGCACGAAAATTATAATTTATTACCCGTTTCCTAAAAGGTTTTTAACAAAATAATAAAACCGTATTGTAATGTTTTGAATATATATTGAATATATATAAAATCAGAAAAACAAAGAAACGGAAGCAGGAGTATTTCAATTTTTATTTGATGATTTTATTGACAATTCCACTCATTATTTGTCATGCAATTAAATCCCAGTACTTTGGTAAATTGCACTAATCAGATTCAAATCTCACTGACAATTGTCAGCTACTGGTAACTGAGTGGAATTTACACAACTAAATGGGCGTTGCTTAGATTCAACGTCCCTCAAAATTGTGACAAATAATTCATTAAAAAATGTATACATTTCGAAAAATTGTTATGCAGAATACCATTCGTAACTACAATTTTACTTGTAATTTTTGCCTAACTCACTCCTGCTTGTTGCACTGGAAAATCGTCACTCGTGCTGTGCTGTTCATTCGTTTCGATTTTCATTGCAACAGTCAGTCGTGACCATAACGACAAAAATTTCAACTAAAATTCTAGTTACTAGTGGTATTACGTATTATAATTTTCTTTTATTATCATTTTATTTATAGAACTTTTGAAAATGGTGGAGGTGCTTTGATTAACAAAATAAATAAATAATCTTATTCCTTAGAACAGGCAGCATAAACATCTCTATGGTTACGCTTATTCTTATTCCTTATTTTTAAATTTTTGAGCATAAACCCACCCTTACTTATTAAAATCAAACATATTGCAAATACCTCAATGCCTAATTCGTTATATAAATAATCTATTTATAGTACATGAAATACGTAGGTGGTGTGTAGACTCTAAAATAAATGCGTGGTACAGGATACGAGATATTATTGTATGTACTACAGAAATATAGCGGTCAAAATCTGGAAGCAATATTCCATAACTTTATTTTGGAAAAACACTTTACTCGTACATCTAAATCTCAGTGAAGCAAGCAAATTCATTTCTCAAGTTAAGATAAACGTTTAGGGGCTCATATTCTCTTTGCAAAAACAAAAAATTTGGAACTGTTTCCGGAAAACTAAGTAAAGGATAAGTCACAGTAGACAAAAGCGACAAAATGCTTGAACCATCTTTCATAATTGTATACAGTAGAATATATTACAATATAGTAGAAGATGTCTGCATGCACATATTTCTATGTGAATAATAAAGTGTCGAATAGAAGTGATGTATGTAGTACTTACTAGTGCAGGAATATTTATGTGTACACACACTCCCAATAGTAGCGTCCATTTCAAAGTGTCCCCATTTGGAGATTAAGCCCCAGATGCAGGCTGTCCAGTTGATAGATCACCTGTTTCGCCATTGTGTGGGACGTGTGCTGTCAACACCACTGTCTTGAAATGTGTAATGTACTCCATGTCTACAATACGCCACTAAAGGGATGATATTTCATAAGGGATGCGTAAAGGGAACAAGCCCTTTCTTACATAATTAAATACTAGGATTGTTGGCTTCGAAATAAGGTTCCTGCGATCGGCCAAACAGTAGAATTTCAAGTAAAAATGTTTCATTTTGCATGAATCTTTCATATATTAATATTCTCCAATACCACTGGTGACTATAGTTCGTCTCATATAGAAATAAACAGACGCGAAAGATATTTTCGTATAAATTTTAATCAGCCAAAAAAAGATGGTACCTTCATTGAGATTTTAGCAGTATAATAAGATGGAAAATATGGCCCTAGTTTCCATCTTGTTTGTATACTGCATTTCTTCTGTGAACTACAATTTTTTTATTAGCAGCTAGACGTTGACATTTTTGTAATAAGAATTAGAAATTATGGGGCCAGATGCCGATGAGATCATATTTCACAGACAAAAATTTGTGTTTGATAAGGGATTTGGAGGGTAGATTTGCCTCTCAACAAAAATTTGTAGTTCGTAGTTCATAATGTAGTTTCTTTAATTTAATTTTTATTAAGTTTGGGCGTCTGCGATGAAACAGTCGCAGTTCAGAGCTACCGGCTTTGAAAGTGGGATATCAGTCCATATACTGATTCACAAAGAGTGTAATTCAGTTTAGTACTTTTGTTATGTTCAGTTTTATTTTAATAATAAAAATGTAAATAAAGTTAGTTTAAGTAAAGTGTGTGTGCTTCCATCATCGTGTTGAGTGTGTATTGTGTTCCTGTGTATCCTGTTACATCATCATTGGGCATCATCATCATTTAGCATGTCAGCCATCATTGCTTCATCTGTTTATCTCCTCGTGTTACACTAGTGGTGTACTTAGTATCTAGTTCATACGGGGAAACTCTATTAGTTCTAAATTAAGATTTAATAAACATGAAACAGCACAGGAATTGCCGTTCATTATATTAGCAGGTAATAATTAGTGGAGTGGTAATTCTAAATTTTACAGGTAGCAGAAAAAGGATTAACAATGAATTGGTTGGAAAATGTAGAGACTAAGGAAGTCGTTATTTCGAAAAAAATACCTTAATGCAATGAGCAAACCGATGTAAGCCATTCCCTTCTTAGTTAATTTGAAAAATAGTAAATATACTGTTAATTTGTATATCAATACAAAAAAAGATGATATCCGAGAGGACAAAACGATTGTGACAATAAAAAAGTTTTATTTTATTAATATCTATATATTTATAAACTAGTATTTTAAATAGTAAAAATAGACAATTAGATTTAATTCTACTAACTAAAGTATTTTAAATAAAAAATCATTATCTAAATGGTTTGGACTCCACTATAAGCTGTAGGTTCCTTGCAGATGTGATGTGATAAATGTGCAGCAATAAAACTGTTGATAAAATAAATGAAATTCCACTTTGATTTTATGCTCTTCAAGGAAATTCAAAAACTAAAAATGACAGAAACTAATTAAATGTAATTTATTTCCAAAAAAAAATTCAAAAATGTGGATGTGTTTCGCAGTAAAATTTCATTGCAATGTTTGCTAACACTGCTGACAATAAAATATTCCAATTTGCAACTATTGATTGTTTGATAATGAAAAATATTTGCCAATTAGCAGCAGGTTCAGTATCCGCTGTTCTGGTTTTGTTGGAGCGTTTTGATCTTGTTAGTCGTGGAGCAATAAAGCTCCAGCAGGAAACACCTGCGACGAGGAACAGCCTGCTGCCTGCCACATCCCAGGAACTTAAATAATAGATGTGCACAGCCACCAGAAACGACGCTTATCCTATCCAGAGCTCTTCGTTTCCACCAGAGTCTATCAATTTACGCTGATGTAAAGAAAAAAGGAGTTCGAATTGATTTAGGGTTTACAAATCATTGGATCGTTGTAATTATCTCTTAGTTACTTTTTATTACTTCTTTTTCAGGTGACATTGAAATAAGCATTTAGTTTATTTTAATGTTAGTGGCCTATGTGATTATAATCGAATTTCAGTACATAAAGTGTTTGGCACCGGGTATATTTCGTTTATTTAAAGAAATGAAAAAAATGTTAGACGCTTATCCTATCCAGAGCTCTTCGTTTCTACCAGTCTATCAATTTATGCAGATGTAAAGAAAAAAGGAGTTCAAATTGATTCAAAGTTTACAAATCATTGGATCGTTGTAATTATACTCGTACTCCAGTTACTTTTTATTACTTCTTCTTCTGGTGACAATGAAATAATCATTTTTAATGTTTATGGAGTATGTGATTATAATCGAATTTTAGTACACAGAGTGTATTTAGAGACTTACAAAAAAATGTTAAGTATCATAATTAAACTAGCAAATGGGCTCATAAAATGATGGTTGTAAGAATTTTGTGTCACTTTCGGTTTTAGAGGGAATGTAAACAATTTTTTAGATTAAAAAAAATATTCTCGGTGCCGGCCTTTCGCTAAATACCCTGCATAAGTCATAAAATATAAAAATTAACCACTGTATCTTTTCATTATAATAATAAAACCGAAACAATAGTTTGCAATAATAAAGTTAATAACAATTAAATATTTTATAGAAGGAATATGTGGTGTCGTTAGCATATTAGGATCGTGGAAGAGACAGGCAGACTATCTCTTTTGCTCTCAGTCTTCTTTCACGATTCTTCCACACTGACGTCACGTCAAAATTTTAATATTTATTCTCGTAAACTATGAATATTGAATCGTTTTAAAAAATACAGGTATTTTATTTTTTGTCATTATATGGTTCTTTCAATAAAGATAAATAGCTATATCCAGGTGGTTCTAAACCTACTTTAGCTGTATGGTATACTTACAGGTGCTGTAGGCTAACACTAATAATGCAAGTAAAGTGTCACGAAACAAATAATTTAAATACCTGAGGCCTTGTTTCACATATGAAGAATTATGTACACCTATATTTATTAATTCATAATGTACAGGGGCTGTAGAGTTTACAATTTGTATTTTTTAAAATTTAATTACACCTACACTTATAATTGGCTAAAAATAAAACTAAAACAAGCAAATGTGATGAAATAAAAACAAAAAAATAGTCGGCTTCTGAAAATGAAAATTAATTCGTAAATTTTGCGGTTACTACTTCTAGATTCTTATTTCGTTTGAATTTGTAAACGATTCTTGCGCAGATTTTTATCAATCAGTATACAATAAGATTTCTTAACCAGTTGTACGTTAAAATTTATGTCTGATTACGAAGAACATAACCAATTTTGCTTTGTCTATCAATGTCTTTCTGACATTCTGTATTGTGTTTAGCTTTGAAACTTGTGAAAACACAAAAAGCGATATCAAAATATCTTTTATCGCAGAAATAGTTGTAGAAGAAAAAAAGGGAATTATGAGGAAGAAATAAAGGTTGGGTTATAAATTAAGTGAGCCCATGACCAATGGAGCGGAGGCTTCTATCTGTTGGCTGGGTGGGAAGTTGTTTCAGTCCTTCCGATTGGATTTACTGCTGTGGCGAACTCGGCACTTTGTTATCAATCAATAACAGCCGAGAGAAGAGGTCCTAATCAAAACTCCAAGTCCTCGCAGGAATGTTGCATTTTAATATTTGCCAATAAGAAGTGCGGATGTTTAACATACCCCGCATTTGATGAAAATTCTTGCAGACTACTGCATTCTTCGCGCATACTTCCAAAACAAATGTTTTCTTTTCCCGATTCTCTTTCTTGATACGATTTGAATATCATTTGTCTTCTCAAAATCACTGCAGGAATTTAACTCTGCTGTATAATAACTTCTCAAGATTTTTACACAAAGAAAAATTCTTACTGCATTTTTTTCTTTCTTAGTTATAATTACAAGTTTTTAGAAGATTCTCAAACTTTTTGATGCAAAGGCACCCCAAATTGATTATGTAAAATTTCCGGTACCTTCATCATGTGCATTATATTTTAAAGACATTTTATTAATCATAGGAAAATATATATTTTTTAATGGGAACAAATGGTATGTAAAAAGCAGTGTGGTACATGAACTAAATATAATTTACATAATTCTTTATATTTGGGTTATATTTCTCTCTTTTTAATTTTGATGTTAGCAAACCTTCAAAATCTTAAGAAACGTTCACATAAGTAAGAGGTAGAAAATTGAACTGAAACTTTTATGTCAGGATATTTATACTGAATAATTTTCCAAAATTATTCGAATGAAAATTCAGAATATTTCATTCGCTACGTATCCAGTCAAAACTATCAATAGATATGTATGGAAAATACTAGTAAATTTTCATTATTAACAAATATTCATAAATGAACTTAATTATGTTTTCTTTTGTTTTAGGTATTTTTGTAAACATTTTCAAATTGCCTCTGTTTTCAAGAATTTTATCATGCCTTTAAAAAGTTTTAATTTTATCAAACGATTTTACCAAATTTTAATTTTTTCATTTCTTCATATAAATTAGTTATAAGCAAATTTAGAAAACAAAAATTCATTTTCCAACATGTCACAAAATTCATGTTTGTATTTTTGTTTAAAAAAAGTGAATAGGTTGTTCTACTTTAAATTCATATATATGATTCAATACTCATTTTTCGGACAACCATTTGACATCAGTGTAAAGAAAAAGGTTCAAATGTTCAGAACCAAGGTACAGCGGCACCCATTTTGAGAAACACTGATTTAAAAGAACGTTAAAAAATAATAAATGGAATATTATTCTGTATCCTATTGAATAATAAATAAATATTATATATTGTTAAGTTTTCAGTTTCAGATATGATCAATTGTCTATCTCTCATGATGTCAATACGTAGTGGTGCTGCGGCACCTATTTTGAGAAACATTGATTTAGACATTAAATGGGAATCAGTTTTGCTTGATATATATGTCCAAAAAACCAAAGCTATTATCGCAAACTGCATAAAATTTTCTGTAATTTCTCTTGGTGTTCTCGATGTTTCCCTTTCGAGGATACTTAGCCGTTCCTGTTCGCGTTCATATTGACTGTGTAAGAGAAAGGATAAATATACAAAGTGTGTAATTTAGGCGAGATATTCCAAACCACGTTTCCGATATTCCCATTTTTATGCGCGTGAATTTGTGTAAAAGATTAAAGGTGGAGTAATCCGCTTACACTCCAGTCAAAACTGTGTCATGTAAAAGAAAAAATGTTTCTCCAGATTATTCTGTGAACGATTGACTCGCAACGGATCAAGCCGGGAGTTTACACGTTTTACATGAAAATAACAGACATCGACAGCCGCCTCTAGCAAAAATTCACACCAAAATATTTTTTAGATATTGGGTTATCACATTTCAAACATAAATTATTAAGATATTTATACTTGCATGTTAATTATTCTAAACACTGTTCATTAATATTTGTAATAGGGTTGTCAATTCTTTGTAAATAGTGATCTTCAGAACTAATTAACATTATTATTATTATTATTACTATTATTATAATTGCAGCATCATATTAGTTCTGAGAAAAATAAAAATAAACTTAAAATAAAATTACCTATAGTTTTAAACGTTTTGCATATTCCATATGAGCAATACACAATTCATCTTTATTCAATATATTTCTGTTTTGTATGAACATATTATTAATTAATATTTCAATAAAAATAAACTACTGAATGAATTGAAAACGAAATATAGCCTCTAAAAATTTATATATTTTGAATGAAATATAAATAATTAAACCAATTTAATTTTTGATGCATATTTTTATTGAAGTTTAAACATTAAATTCCAATATTCTCTTTTTCTCAGTGTAACCTGCGATGAAAATTATTAACAACAATATTTTTTGATAAATAATGTTAAAAATTGTATATTGTGTTATTAAGAGTAAAAGTAAGTCGGACTATTACATGCGAGGCACACAAGACACTTTTACTTTGAATGACACATTTTATTTATTCTTCAAACGCAGATATTTTAAAAAATAACTGACTACTTAATATTTACTTTGCAGCTTATCATTTTAAATGTCAGTTGTTGATGGTTTTTAGTAACTTTTTTCTTCGGGTATCTAGTTTTATATTGACATTTAGGGCGATATGACATGTTTCTATTATACTTATTGTCTGATTCTACATAGTTTCTTTAGATACTTATTTATTTTACTTTTACTAAGACAAAGTAAAAGTAAAAAATTCTACTCCGGTGGCGTAGAAATAAAACTCCAACCTTGTGAATCATAACAGAAAAGAAGCCACTTTCAAGACGTTTGAAGAAAAAACAATTTTTAAAGAAAGATTCTGGATTTTATTAAGTCAATTGTGGAAACTTTTATATCATCACCTAGAGAGCGAATGTATGGGACGAAATTTTTGGATGAATGCATTTTTGGAAGAATTTTCCTCTGTACTATTTTTAAGATCTTTGTAAATATCGCAAATATTTTGAATTAAATATTATCAGGAATAGAATTAAAAAAATAAACTGGTGTCCTTGAAATTAAAAATAATGGCCATCATCATTGATACTGTAGAACCAAAATCCTGTCACGAAAAAATAATTGTAAACTGTTAGGAAGATTATAAATATTTAAAAATGTGCATGAAAATCTCATGGCAGTAATTATTAATTGTAGCGTGATATGTATGATTAGTATTTTGTTGGTATTTTTTGTATTACCCCCTTGCCTTGATAAATGAACGAGTATTCTGTGTGCTGAGCGCACGATTGTAATATAAATCAGAGGCTCTCAACAGCAGAGCCGCTAGAGATGAATAAACAACAACAAGGCTCGCGCTATCTGAAGAACGGTAAACGGTTCGCTTTCAGCCTCTGCATAAATCTTCACCCTATACACCCCCAACTAATCGCACGCACACCGGCCACAACAAAGGCGAAGAAACGAACTCTAAATAAATACACCACGACGAGGAGTTAAATTAACGACAACCAAATTTATTTGCATTTTTAATGGCTTCCTGAAACGGAAACAGACACTGAAAGATACAAATATGTAAATAAATATATATTTTATAATATAACAGTCTTCAAAAAGAAGGGACATTAAATATAGATACTGGGTTTAAAACAATTTAGAGATGCAGATTCTCAAGAAAATCTATAGTTCGTCATGGTGCCCCTAAACAAATATTTCTAATTGTGCCTTTTTAGGTAACTGCTAATTAAATGCAATTAACATTGACTTTTTGAGGAAACTTAGAATACAAGTTCTGTAGCAATTAAATACAACATCTATAAATTTTTAAATCAGTGCATCGCCTATAACCAGAGATATAGAAGATAGAAACTGAAACGTGACAATTAGTAAAAATGTAACATGTATTCTTCCGTTAACCTAAATTAACCTTTTCTACCAGAAATAACATTTAAAAAAGTGTATTGATTTTTGTGTAAATACATCAGTTATTGATTACATATATGGTAAAAAATAATTTGGATATTAAAAAAGTATTCAATTACAATTTATTCTTTTATTCCTATCTTATTGTAATTTAGTTAGGGTCGTAATGTTGGATGTTTTTATTTTAAGATTTAGACATTCATACTGCTTAATTCAATTAACGTGTTTTATTTATGTGAATAATACATTTTGGCTTAACAATAACAAAATTCAGATCTGAAGATGGTCTAAAAAAAGACGTCGTGTAACAAACAAAATAACTATCCTAACTAAACACTATTCTTGGCTTATTATTATCAACAAATTAATCTTATACTTATGTTTATTATAGAGATTATTAATTTTCATACAACAAAAAAGAATATTTTTTGTGCTTATTTTGAGCTATTTTCCATTTTAAATGAATTATCATTAGCTTTCAGTGGTATTAGCTGGTCGCACTGATCTCTTTAACGTAAATTATAGATTTAAATTTCAATGTGTTGAATCTTGCAGTTAATTTCTCCAATTTTTTAATCTATCTGTAGTAAAGACTACCCGTTCTACAGAAAACAATTTGCAACAAATAATACAAGATATATTTTTTTGTATATCACTCTATTTCTTTATGTCATCAATTTCTGTTGCAAAAATTATTAAACGTGCTCTTGTATCTTTGTCGTACACGCATATCATAGATGGTATTTTTATTTGATATCTTATTATCGTACGTGTTATATAAAGGTATATATGTTATCTGCGTCCAACCAAAATCAACAACATTCCAGCAGCATCCATGTCTGAAGGCGTCCGTAGATTGTGCCTAATGTATCTTAGGTTAGCTCGGTAACCCGAATAATTCTATGCATCTATTCAAGTCCCTTATCAAATTTAATCAAAGTCCAGATCTCAAACACCGTTAAATTCGAATACGTTCTTCATTTCTATTGCTGTATACATCAGTACTGTGCAATTGCTTTGATACAGATTCAAAATGTATATATAAGATATTTCGTTTACAAACATTATTCGAATGTATAATCGGAATATACATTTTCTGTAAACTCAGAATAAGCTCCAAACAACTCGTAAACAGCGATACTTTATTTGATTAATGGTTGACGATTTTAAAAACCGAATTTAAGATTTCAAACTCCGTTAAATTTGAAAGCATTAGTCAATTGAATTACTGATTTTTCAGTACATTTACTTATAGTTTCAAACCGAGACGTTAACGGAATGGTCAGTCGAATTACATTTATTCCCATTGATTACTTTTACACTTGAAGTAAAAATGTACTTTGGCTTAACCTTAATTTTGATAAGGGGCCTTTTTCCTTCCTGGTACGAAATAAAGGAAGTATTGAAATTGCGAAAAATTTCGGTTTTCAGATTTCACTAAAAATATCCATTTTGACTACCTCTGAATCTATTTTGACTAATTTCGGCGTGACGTCTGTACTTACATATGTAAGAACGTATGTATCTCGGAATTCGGAACCGCTATAAACTGTAGGTCTTTTTGCAGAAGCTGTAAGATGACAACCTACACCAGTAAAATTGCAAATTCACGAACAAGTACTATATTTGAGACCTTTTGCATCCAGGAATGTTGATTATTTTGCCACGTCGAGGTTATAAAGAATGACCACATTACGTTTCAACTTCGATATCTGTCGGTCTGTCAAATTGTCTATCTGAAAATATGTGAACATGTCCTGTTATTTGAATTTATAATGCAACGCCATATTTACGCTTCTGAGAACAATAGGACGAGTTGGTCAACTTTTAGTTAAAATTGGTCAAACATTTACCAATGGTCTTCTAGTTTCTTGCGAGTATTAAATGTATTAAACTTTAAGAAAATATTTGGACAAAGTTGATGTAAAATATTCAAGAGACGACCTTTATATTCTGTACTGGCGGTTAGTTTTTTAGTGGAAACAACTGACTTTTATTTCCAGAAATGTCTTGCTCTTTGTTCCTTCTATCTAGACAAATAATTATATTTAATGGTACATGTTGACTATTCCTTTTCTGTGAGATCTTGAAATCCTCCCGGGTGTATTTTTCGCTCATTACCAACTTTTCGTTTGTGTCGTGTAGCATGTTTCCCGTTTGCTCCACGTCTTCGGTTGGAAGGGCTTGGAAGGCCGTGCGTTCCAGTCGAGTGGAAGCACTCAGTTCCAGACGCGGCTTGGCTTCGCGACGCTTGGAAATTGCGCGACGCATATGAATAAGTGCGACTTATGGATTTGTGAAAGGTTACCTGCTGCCGGGAATCACTAACAGCCACGAGTTACGAGTTCCAAGTTGGTTTTACTAAAGGGGGAAGGAATTCAATGATGTGGTCGTTTACTACAAGGGACAGGAACTCAAGAAAGGTCTCTCGGTCTTTCTCACATTTTTATTACATTATAACTGGAGTTATGAGTTGATTTTTATAAAGCCAGGGAAATAATAGAATAAACACGAACTCATGTCTTTTTTACATTTTTTACAGAACATTTTAGCAGTAATGACATAATGGGACCATACAAAGAAATGACTAGAAGAGTAGAATGTAAAGAACAGAAGAGAAAAACCATAGAGGATTTAGGAAGACAACATAAAAAGCTTATGTAAGCTTGATAGAATTCATTGTTTGTTTTCTGTGGAACTTATAAAATATACTGAAAAACATTTATAAAACCATCGCTTATAACGAAAAGTCGCTTATAAAATAGAATGCAAAATAATGGTAGGTCTTTGGAATTAATTAAGTGTAAAATAATTCGGTTTCAGTGTCGCCAATTTTAATGATGAAGTCTCATCTCGTGTATTACACAGTAATTTAATTTTTCTGATTAAAAATATTTATTTTATTTAAAGCGAGGAATTGCTGGGTTTCAGTCAACCCAGCAATTCCTCCCTTTAAATCGACGTCCAGTCAAAAAATCTTCCATTCCATTAATTTTATTGCTGCTGACTTTCAAGTAGAAATTTATTTATTTAAATATTTGGGAAATAGTACAATTAAAGGCTTTCCCGTATAAACATTCCATTAGTGTTATTAGGATTTAAATAAAAAAAAATCTCGATTTAAATCAAATAATTTTTTATTCGAACTAAATATAAACTGTTTTCCAATCACATTCACATACAAATAATCCAGTAATGGGTTTTAGAACTGTATTTTTAAATGCAGATTGGCAACACCAATGAAATAGTACATCATTATCTCACTTAGAAAAAAAGGAATGATTTTTATTGTATACAAGTATTGAATACGAACTAGTTATTGAAAATAGTTTGTAATACTAAATAAATAATAATATAAAAACCGGATCAGATAAAAATCAAAAATATATATTTGTTATTTAAATAGTTTTACCGACGAAGTTAAACAGACACTATCCACAAGCTTTTTCCCTAAAATCACTAATTTAAATTATTGTATTCCTGACTGCAATAAAATAAAAATTATGAAATAATTATTATTAATTTTGAAAAGTAATATGAAAATTTGGCTGCTGGCTCCTGGAATGAGTTAAGGGCGCTGCTGTAAACACTGATCCCATTTTGATTGTACGCCCCTAATGTTTTGCTAATTGAATCCGCGGCAGATGCTCCCAAATCAATAAAAATGTGAATGGTAATCTGGGCGATGACGTTCATGAAATGTAAATTCGATACTAACTACGAACTAGACACATTAAACGCTCGTTTCGGGACCGTTGTATAACATTCGATTGCAGATTTATCGGAAAATGCCAGCCCTATTCCATTATCATCCTATTCGCTTTTTAACCCAACATTATTTACTTCCATATTATAAATTTTCCAATATATTAGAGTAACTAGAATTAATATATCGCTAAATACGTAGAATTTAATTATTGTAAATTAAATAACCCTTTATTAACTTCAATCAATAACTATTATTATTAATACGTAATAGATATGGTTTTCTATTTTTGATATCTCTATAAACAATCAGTGAGCAGAAGGAAATTCCAGAAATGCAACATACATGGAATTAATTTCATATGGTACACTGTACACTATCGCTATCTCTAGAACTATGAGATGTGTAAATTAAGTATAAGACTGTTGAATTGCAATTCAATATTCAGTGCTGGAGACGGTTTTTGATATCCTCATAGCTGTGCTAGAACTCGGATACTGGAATCACCTTCAGCTGGTCGGTTACACGCATTTAAATGTTTTAGAGTGTCCTAAAATGAGTTCTCTTGAGGTGATTTTTTAATCTCGGGTAGAGGAAAAAGACCCAAGAATTCAAGTCAGGCAAATAAGGAGCCTGAGTAGCCACAGGAATGTGTTTGCTCGCCAAAATCTCTTTTTTTAATATCATTTTTGTGCAGATTTTTCTCATCCCCAATGAATTAGTCAAAATCTGAAAAACGGCGGTGTGATTCAAATTTCACTTTTCCTCAATCAGGTTTTGTCGATATTTTTATCCCTTCTTGAAAATGAAAGCCTTCCGCTGAATGTCTCATCTTCAACCGATTTTTTTCTTTCTGAAAATGCCTAAAATCACCGAAAATCCTAGTGAATATATCACTGTCTCCGTTCTTCAGCTGCGTGTTTCATCTTGAAGGACTGAAAATGCCAAAACCAACCGAAAACCTGGTAAATATATTACTGGTTCTGTCCTTCCACTGCGTGTTTCATCGTCAATCGACTGTTTTCCTTCTGAAAATGCCGAAAACCAAGGAAAAAACCTGGTGAATATATCACTGTCTCCGTAGGTCTGCTTAAGTTTTGTAAAAGTTTCCATTGCACTGTGCCTAAGTATGATGCAAAACCTGATAGCACATCGTTGTTTGAAATTGACGTTACTTATTTTTAGAACGCACTAGAAAAAACTGTTTCACGAACAAAATCGCTAGTGACAACCAAATGAGTTCAAACTCAAATAAGTTTTAATGCTTCTCGAAATCATTAACAAGTATCAAATACGAGAGTACACAAATATTTCGTACTTTCTTTCTTCATTATCATAAATTCTAGAAAGACGAAAAAGAAGAGGATCTTAAATCCGTGTCCTACACGTTGTGAAATATACGCAACAAAGTATTAAAATTCTCTGCGTCCCGTTTTAATTCTTGGGGCTGTAAACTTATTCTGTGGCGCATTCCGAGCATTCCAGTGTCAACAATTTCATAATTAATAACCGTGGCGCAGTGTCCGTGAGCAGCCATGCGTTCACGCAGCATCAACTGATGTATACTGACAGCAAACACCGAACTTGTAATTAAAGACCTAACGAATTTCTGAGAACACAAGGCTCATAATCTTACACACTAAGGGCCGGTTTTTCTATATACTTATTAGTGTCTGATAAGTCCCTGTTATATTAATCCTCGTGGTAACCACAAATTTTGATTTTCAATATCTTGTTAGCCTTACCAAGAGGATAAGTCTTAGATGACAGGAGGATAAACTAACAGTTAGATAATGCTGCCGACAAAATTTTGCCAGTAAGATAAATTTACGAATTTGGTCCGAATATGGCCGAATGTAAAATATTCTGTAACACTTCTTTTTTAATTTGTCAAAATATAGAACTAGGACAATAAATTTTGTGAATTGCGACGAAGAAGAATTAATAGATTTTATTAACGTGGTATATTGGAGACTTTACGTTTTAAGATGTCAACCAGATCGTTTTAATTTCAGGACTCACCATTATTTTTTCCAACAGCAATGTATTTGTTAGAAAATGTAGAAAATATTATTCGATTTTTTACTAGCAGGTAAATAAAATTAGGAGTAGCATTTCATAAATATATTTAAAATTAAATAGTAACATTTTATTTACAAAAGTTTTGCAATTATCTGTCAACCATTGATATTTTTTTAGTTTAAATTAATACAATATTCAAAATTTGTTTAAAATGACGGTTGTTTACATAAAAATGTAGCTAATATAAGTCAAAAGTATTATCAACTTGAGAGTTGACAATTAAATCTAACTTTCTTACCAGCCAGATAAATTCATATTGAAAATCGCGTTTTCATTACCGTGAAGGTTATTAGCCATAGATAAATTTAGTCAATTCTGAACAAATCTGTTGAGCCTTACAGATCTGTAATTCTGTAAAAAGAAATGACACAAGCGCATCTATTTTTGTTGATTAATATAAAACTACATAAGAGTGGCTGCTTTCGTTGCGATTTTGTTCATTATTTAGATTTACAGGTCTGTATTACAGATTCGTTCAGAATTGACCTATAAATCTGTTTGGTAGTTAACAAGAACTTTGACAAACGATTGAAAAACCGAATTTAAAGCGGTTAAAGTTGCAAAAAAATTAACATCCATAAAGGATAAAAATTCAACAATGTAAGTAAAGCTTGAAGTCTTTAAAAGATGATAAACTTAAATAGCAGTTGCGTTTTGTCAGTGGCCGCCGTAAAGATGTTAATGAACGCTCGTTAAGTGTTGTATAAAGTGCGGTTAAGGGTTAAACTCCCTTTCGAGTTCAGTACTTCCGTAGGGAGTCATAACATTGCTGGTCTAATTATTTAACGAGCGTTTACTAATTACTCGAGATCCAATGGACCGCTCTAATTCATTACTGCAACAACGGACACTTCAGATTTGTCTGTGGCTTCGCACTTTCATCTTATCGATAACTAAACTTTGTTTCAGCCAAACTTACTATTTACTTACTTTAATTGGAACAGAATTAGTGATGGAACATAATGAATCACTCTAAAAATAAACTAATGTACTTGGCAATTCCACCATTTTTATGTTTAAATTTATATTTAGCAATAATATATTAAGTGAGTGAGAATAAACTGAAAAGAATTAGACATATTTTACGAAAAAATGAACCAAAGCAATAGCAATAGTCACGAAAGCCCGTAGTACTTGAAAGACTGCAAATGACAAATATTAGAAATTATTTTCTAATTTATTTATTTAAAATTCGGTGTTTTCCACTCATTTTACCTATGAGGAATATAGTCTTCATTCTGACTAAATTGACAGGATTGATTAAAATGTTGACACCTGATAATCATTGAAACATTATTTGATTTAAAGAAACGTTAAAAAATTATCAATGGAATATTATTCTGTATTCTATTGAATAATAAATAAATATTATTTTTTATTGTTAAGACTGTTTCAGTTTCATGTATAATCAAATGCGTATCTCTCATGATGACAATATGTAGTGGAATATTATTATTTCACTATTAGGTACTTTTTTCTTTATTTATATATTTTATATTCCAGTTTTCATGTTTCAAAAATTGAAACCAATAATTATAAATCAAAACATATGTTTTCAATGGCAAAAATATGAAGTCCTTTTCGTATTTGAAATTTTTTAGTGGATGATGGGTTTGACATGAAGATTATCCAAGATTAAACTTTGCTTGCAGAAGCTATAAAAGGAAATAAATAGTTTAAAGTATTGCGGCAAAGGAAGGCAATGTTGTCGACAGGATGCGAATCTCCGATCTATTTGTTTTTTTGTAATGTAGGTGGAGGAAACAATGTGATAGGTATTGGTGGTTGGCAGCTAATATCCGTAAAATCCACATAGGAAATAACGTAGAATTACTTCGGATATTTACCACAAAGTGTAATTACCTTTAGACTACGCTCAAACAAAATAAAATAAAAAACATTGCATGCAAGATGCGTTTGATACATATATTACATTTACATATAAATATTAATGCAACAAATGTTTGTAATCAGTACCTTAGGTATATTGTAATATAGAATACAGAGGTGAAATATTTTGGTGGAGGTTTCTATTATTTTATTACAAATATAAAGTAACTACATTATAATTATATTTATAACAAAAAATTATAATGTGTCAAACATTCTTTTCCCTAATAATAATAAAAGAAAATAGTGAGATATTGAATGAAATTTATTTTAGAATAATAAATTTAGTGCATTTGATTTACAATATTGGAAAAAACTGCTGTTATGTTGACAGTTTGACAGTACTTGATAGTATTGAAACACATAATCATAAAACAGTGTTTGTATAAAGTAAATAAAAATATAAGCTCAAAAATAAACCTAATGTATTGTACACACTTCTTACGTGAACTTTTTTCCCAAAAAAAATACTCATGCGGGAAAAAGGCATTTACCACACTTGATAGGTAAATAACTAGTACCTAGTAAAAATGATAATAAATCAGATATTAAATTTGAAATTTATATAACTCAGTAAACAGAACCTATTCCCTGCAATTCCCAACTGTACCTATTGGGAGTCGCCACTGATAACAGATGGCAGCAGTAATATGTGAATAGTAGGGAAAACACTGGATTTCACCGCATCTCACAGCATTAGTTTATAGAGTTTATCTTTCAATTTAATATTGTTACCGTAAATTTTAATGAGATATAGTACATAAAATATGTTTATTGCATTAGGAAATGTATATTAATTTATTTGAATAGAGTGTTGTGTGGTCTATGGTTGAATTTATTGTACAAATTAAATTATTAGTTTTTCCAGATTAATCATTGTACAATCGAAAATTACTCTCACGTTCTTAAACTTTTAAAAACATATTGGTATATTTAATATTTGCTGTAACTGTTCTTTGTAATAAAATAAAATAATTGGTTTTAATGTTAAAGATAGACATTGTAATGTTACATAAATATATATACGGTAGAGTGACCATTTTTTTTTAAGAATAGTAGTACGAAATCTATGTTCTTTAATTGTTAGGTCAAATGTTAGGGCAAAATATGGAAAAATTGTAGTAATACTATTGCTATAATTTTATTGTTATTGCTACAGTTGCTAGTTATTTTCAAAAGTAAACAAAGTCACTAATTAAACGTTAAATCAATTGTGTTATTACTGGAATCTATATAGATAGATTGCATTAATTTTAGTGAATATTTAAATACCAATTCAAATTGTTTATCAGTTCAAGGGTTTAAAAATCAAAATCAGGACTGTATACTGACAAAATCATTAATAATGTATATTGAAATTTATGGAAATTACATTAAATAAATTTCTTGCTTTTATTTTAAATAAAAAAACATTAATTTTTGTCTTACTGACGTTTTAAATGTAATATCAGATGCTTTTTGTAGGCATACTTCTAGATACAAAAATATTAACTTTCTTTTACCACTGAATGATATTAAAATAGTATCTCCTCCTATTACCACCTTCAAGAATAAATATTAATATTTTAAATTATAAAATGCACTACAAAATACTTAGATGAACTAAAATCGTTGTACGAAATGATGGAAACAAACGTTCTTGAATAGCGAAATTTTCTTCAAAATGTTTAAAATTATTTTCCACAGTTTTTCAAAACTTAGTCTTTTAAGAAATAGTGCAGAGATATTTCAGAACTTAAATAATTATCGCATAGTGGTACAAAATAATTATACTAGTTAAATTTTAAAGAAAATATACAGACTCCTATGCTTTTACTATGCGCATCGACCTTATTACACTAATATATAAGGTCGATGAATATGCGACAGTTACAATGTTTTCCCTACTATTTTTTTGCCACCAGATGTCAGCTACTTTGTTGGCGACTCCCAATTGAGTTTATCTTTATAAAAAAGAATAAACCAAAGAATTTTTTATTAGAAATTGATGGACGGTTTGATAAAAAAAGGATGGGATTTTAATAAATCTTAAAATTAATGCTGTTTGTTATTGCTAACTTCTCCAAAATTTTCGACACTATCTATTAAGTTTATCTGTAGAAAAATAACAAATCATAGAAGTTTTTATTGGTAATTGCTGGACGGTTTGATAAGAAATAAAAGAATCTTTCTCTGTGTCAAAAACGAAGCTGGTAGCGTCTGTTAATATCTGCTGAGCGTTGCAATTTATCCCTCATATAATAATTCCAGTTCCATTCACGGGTCTCCTCTGTTGGAGTTTTTTGGGCGATTAAGTAGCAAGGAACATTAAATACTCTAATCCATGCACGATGCTCTCTTGTTCATTTCATGCTCCGACTGTCGACTGTCTAAATAACCCTGTTCTTTTGTTTCAACAATATGCAAATTTATAGCAATTTTTTTGGACAAATTTAGCGGGTATATTATTTTAGGGCGAGATAAAAAGTTGAAATCTGATACGGAGTTGCAGAAGTTTTAACGATCATCGTTAGGGAAACATTTCGGGGATTGTTAAAATTGGAAACTTACTAGGCACATAGAAAAAAAAACACGAGAAATTTCTCTCTAAACTTTTCACTTTAATTTAATAAGATAGGACAGAATAACCGGGCATCTTTCTTCATAAAATGAAATGACGTGTTTGGAACTCTCCATACCAGCTAGAGTGTTCGGAAGATGACATCGTGCAAATGACCGCCTACTATAAAATTTATTTATTCATAAATAATACTCGTATAATAAGATCCAGGAATTTATCTGTAAATTTTACGAATAGTTGTCGTGTAGTAAAAGATAACCAAGTGTCAAAAATAACATTTTTGCACTTCCGGGAGTAAAAGCCTACTTTACTCTTGAATTTCGAAGCCGGAAGTAGCACTTTTAATTCCTGAGGGATTAAATATGAATTTAATCCCGCAGAAATTAAATTAATAAACAAGCATTATATTACTGCTGAAACAAGTAGGTATATAGGTATGAATGTAACCTAGTCTATCCACAGGACTAAATTGCCTTTAATCTCTCAAGTGATTATTTCCCTCCTCTACGGCTCGTGAAATAAACCTCACTCTCAGGATTAAATCATGCACTTTAGTCCCTCAGTAAATAATAAATTACTTTATACTTTCCGTTAACAATTGCTCTATTTTTATAAAGAAAACGGTTTAATAATTTCAAATACTGTTAAAGTATTTTTGATATTTTATATAAAACTAGTAGGTATAATAATATACTATTAAATCACGACAGCGAAGAATCATTTTTGACCAAATTGAATTAATAGCTCGGATTTAATTTGCTTGATTATTTTCGAATGACAACAGTTCAAACGTAAAATTTCATATCAACAATATTTAACCACAACGATGCGATGGTTTTATCAGGTTTTTTTCACAGAAATATTGCAAAAATTCTAATTGGATGAAAATGATTTGTGCTGAATAATCAAAATAATAACCAGAAATATTTTTTTATAAAGTGTTATATATTTTAAATATTTTGCTTAAAGCTGATAAATTAAAATAAATGTAACGAAAATCAATTTTAATCTTTCATGAAATTTCTCATTAGGAAATCCGCAAAATAATGAAATTTCTTCTGTTGAAACAAAATTCCCAATCTGTCAAAAACTCACATGATTACCCTAATGAATCCAATCAGTTCGCTTTGAACTCAACTTCTACATCACAAACTTTCCAAGACGAAAAAGACAAATTCCAAATTATATTTAGTGTAAGTCGGAGCTCTTCGCCATTTAAGCTTGCAGTGCACAAGCAAGGAAAAGACAAGGATATAATTGTCTTAATTGTTTCGCCTTTCATTGTCACTCATTTCCTTTTTAATTATTATGACATCTTTATAACGGACGAGCACCCTTTCAAAAACTCACTAAATTTATATTAGCTTTATTGATTTTGTACTTTTTTAATTTAATTAAAATTCTACATACATATTTATATATTTTCAAGTTAAAATTTAAATTTTTGTATGATAATAAATTTTTATTACAAAATACAATAATTCAATTTCATAAAGAAGACTGTCTATATAATATACAGGGTGGTAATGAACTTAATGTCATAAATTTAAGGGTGAGTAGTATGACATGTGTAGATTACGAAAGTGAAAGAATTTTTTTTAAATTCGCTTATTTAAGGGTAGTTTCCATTAAGCTAACATTAATTATTAAGAATAATATCTTGTAAAACTAATTTTCAATGTATTATTGATAGACATACTTTTAATGAAACAAGAATTAAAACGGCAGTAAAAAAGTTTCCTTAAGAAAAGTCGAATTTCGTTTTTCTTCAAACGTCATAAAAGTGACATCTTCTGTGACGTGATTGACAAGGTTGAAGTTTAATTTCTATGCCTCCAGAATGTAATTTTTTATTCTAGCCGCCGTTTAATTTTTTCGCCGCCGTATGTAGAATCAGCCAATAAGAAGTTATTTGTACAATAGAAATCTGTAATAAATGTCACTATAAAAACTAGATAACCTAAGAATAAAGTTACTAAAAATTATGAATAATTGACAGGTAACCTACATATTAAACGTCAAAAAGTAATTAATTTTTAAAATTTCTACTTTTGAAGAAAAAATAGCATGTGTTATTCAGAGTAAAAGTGCTTTGTGTGCCTCGCATGTAACTTCCATACTCGCCACACAAAGTATCACTTTTAATAACACAATATACTATTTTCGAATTTTTAAAAAAATCTCACTTTCGTAATCTACACATGTCATACTACTCACCCTTAAATTTATGACATTAAGTTCATTTCCACCCTGTATAATATATATTGTAAATATTCTTTCACTGATAATTAAACTTGTCTTCGGTGGAAACTTTCGGCTTTAGCTTTAATAATTATAAAACAATCTGGCTGGGAAAGTTATGATAATAATGAAATATTCTTCCCAACTTAGAGTTTTTATAAAGTTATCCCAAATAGCGACCCCGGGTAATAAAAGAGACTTCACATTACCGGACCATTAATCTGAAGTTTGTGTTAGTTTGAAGTTGGACAGCAGCTTTTGTTTTACGGGATAATGTTTAAACAAACGACACACGCAGAGCAGATGGTTGCGTTGCGCCTCCACCACTTCAGCAACAAGTTTACATTTTCGTTTAAATAGTTCAAACACCCAATAGTGTCAATATTAAATAAAACATTGTATTGAAAATTAAATCGAATTACTGCTTTCAGCACACAAAAGTGAACAGATTTGGGATTCAGATAAGTATTTTTTTATTAATTGTTGTTATTAGACACAAATTAAACTATGAATGGTTTTAATTCACTTTATATTAAAGATAATATAAATACAAATAATAAACATGTATGATAGTTTTACACACCTCAATCATATATGGCAACTCATTAAAACAAAACATATACTACTACCTAGGATCAAGTATAACTTTTATATCAACATTAATAATAACAATTTATTATGGAAACATCATTAAAATATTTCTGATCTCCGGAATTGTAAACGTAACAGTCACAAATTGTCGACGTCTACGGTAGTTTCAATTTTACATATGGCGTAATAGTCTCGCTTCGCTGTGCGGTACAGTAATGAGGTCTTGCAAAAAAATAAGTAAACATTTTTTGTTTAAATCGAACCTACAATGAATTCTATGTCTAATTTGTTGCTAAATATGACGTAATTCCTTTTTTTTACATTTTATGTTATATAATATGATATTGTTTTAAAGTATTATACTAAAAAAAAGTTGCAAAAATTGTATCGTCCGTAGGTTCTGGTGTGAAGTTATCCAAGTGTGGATGTCAGATCCCAAATATTGTGGTTTGGTGCGTTTGAAAATTGGTAAAGTGGACAGTCTGTGATTTAAAATATGTTAAGTTTTTTGTATGCCACTATAATTGCAAAAGATTATTCAATTTGTTAGTTTGGAAGTTAAAACATTATATTTAACGGTTGAAACGAAGTGAAATTGGGTAAGAACCTTGATACGTTACTGGACAAGGGGGAAGTGGGGTAATTCAGCCGCGTTTTGAATGATTATTTTTAATAGCGGTTTTTTCATTAATAAAAGTCAATTTACGGAAAATTAAAAATATGGACCTAATATTTTTTATTCTGTTGATTAAAGCTAAAAATGAAAAATCGTGCAAGACTTCATTCGATATTATTTAGCATGTAGTGAGCCTACCATATTATATTATACAACAAGCATGGAATAGAACTAATTTGAGATGGACATTCCAAGCGAATGACGTCTTCACTTCACTACTTCCTAGCAACTAGCTACAAAACAGAAATTAAAAAATATGATTTTTGACAGAATTTATACCTTAACTTTGTCCATGGTTACCGTGGAAATGAAAATATGTTTACAATATACTATGTATCCGTAGCAATAACAAACATACAACAAGCAAATATTTTCATGGTCGTAGAAAAAAAACACTAGTTAACGCAATATAGCCTTCAATAAAGTCTTGAAGAGATACAATTTTTTGATTATTTTGATTTATTTTGACGTTTCAATGTTTTTCAAAGCGTCTTGTAACAGAATTTATCATATACATTTTTAAAACATCTTGCTTTACATGTCTCGGTTTTATTAAAGTATTTCTTCACTTATAGTGTCTATAACTATTCAATGATCGATCTTGTTCGATATTGTAGTCTTGATTATCATAATAATTAGAAGTTTATATTACTTAGCATTAATTTATCATTAATATATTTTTTTGTATTTGGTCTTTGTTTAATTTACAATCATGTTTGTAAAAAAAAATGTGTGTGGCATATACGTATTAAAAGTGATATTTTGTGCACAGGGATAAAATGACAATTTTAAAACACTTTCAAACAGCAATATTTTAATGAGTTACTTTTTGCTGAAAGTTTTAGGAGAGCATATTAGTTATTACCTAATTAAACTGAAAATTTCAGCACACACTTTCATTTTCCGCGGAAAAATTTAATTTTCCTCTCTAAACACTTAGTAGCAATTGAAAAACTTTGGCCGCCTTAATGAAATTGAAAAACTCTTAAACTTTACATATTCGAAACAAGCAGGAGACATAGCAAATTAAATTCATATCTCCAGGCAGCGCGGAGAGGGACTAGTGAAATATGAGTGGATTAGGATCCACTTGTACTTAGAAGTATTCAAATGCCACAGATTTGAATTTGAAAGAGAAGAGTTTATTAAACGCCGATGAATTTTATACAGGATAAAGTAAGGTTAGAACAGTCTAATCTGAAGCAGATTATTTTATTAAATTCAAAGCAAAACTTTTGCATTTACTTATATTGTCACAAAAGTTTAAGTTTGTTTTGATTGGCTAGTTTCACTCACGTGATCAGAAATACAGGAATTCGAATGGATATTTATTAAACTAAAATTTTTCATATGTAATACCACTAGTAACTAGAATCTTACTTGAAATTTTTGTCGTTATGGTCACGACTGATTGTTGCGACGAAAATCAAACGAATCCGCAGAACGAGTGCCGATTTTCTAAAGCAACCAGCAGGAATAAGTTAGGCAAAAATTACAATTAAAGTATATATTTTTTTCATTTAATTATTTGCGACATTTTTTTCTGTATGTGTATCCAAGCAACGCCTATTTAGTCGTATGAATTCCGCGGCAATTGCCAATAACTGACAATTGTCAGTGAGATTTGAATCTGGTTGGTTAAATTCACCAAAATACTGTGATTTAATTGGCTGACAAATTATTAGTGGAATTGTCAGTGTAAGTGTGTTTTGATTGGCTAGTTTCGTACTCTTGATCAAAAATACAATTCGATTGGGTATTTATTTCATTTGCAAATTACTGTACTTCATTACCTTGCCTTTTACTATAATAATTAATAAAATTAATTGAAATCAGTACTTGTAATGCACCAGACAAAATACATTTTGTAAAATTAAATACGGATATAAAAATAGTAACAATACATTATTTTAAAGTGCACAGCAAATGATTTTAAAACGTATACACCATATTGATAAAAAGAGAAAATTTAATTACGTTTGAAAGCTTTGTATACGATTAAGCTTTTTTTCATGAAAATGCACTTTGGCGTGAATTTATATTATGGTTTATTTAAACATGTCACACATGTCAATAACAAGTGTATATATATTTATTGGTCACGACCATCGAACAATGAATAAATATCTCAAATTAAACTCATTACTTTTGTTTGAAAAAATAATAATTTATCCATTTTTAATGCGAACAATAAAAAAATTATTAATACCTATGAAAAGATTTCATTTCAAATGTTAAAATTTTATATTTATGTAGTATCCTACAGAATATATATGTCAGTTTATACCTGTACATACATCATAATGTCATACACCCCTGTAAAATAAATCAAGCTATAAAGTGTGTGATTTATTTATGGCCATGTTTACAGCACTGTGATGGTTGTAACATTGTTGAGAAGGGCATTACAATGTTATAGTACTCAGTAATAGTTACACCCTTCATAAATGAAAAATCATATATTTCAAATTTATTACAGGATTATTCGAGGGATGAAAATAAATTCTGCAATCGATAAAATAAACATTATCATAAAATTAAAAACTTTATACACAAGCATACAAAGAATATTTACTTTACTACATATTGTCTTAAAAAAATAAAATTCAACAAAGAATATTAAATTTACTAACATATTTTTGTTGTGTATATATATTCGCAAAATTAGTAACAAATATTTAAATGATAGAGAAGGAAATAAATTACATTTAAATTTAAATCGTGTATTAATTTTTAATACCATCTCATATTAGAGGCATTAATGTATGAATATTTTAATATGTACCAATTTTCATACATTATCTACATATATTATGCATAATATGAATAATACGCAAAATACATAAAAAAGTCATTAAAAATGTATTAATATTTTTTTGGGATGGAAATAAAATGAATAAGATATAATTTGAATCAGATATAATATAAAAGTATTATTTTTTTGTAATTTACTGTAATATCCTTACCCTCATTTTTAATTAATAATTTAAAATATAGCAAATTAAATTTAATTTTAGAATGATAAAAACAAAAGAAAAAACGAAATTCATATTAATATGCCGTCCCAAAATATTAAAAGTACATTTAATATAAAAATATTTATAGGTATTTATCAAATATAATAAATTAAAATATTAATAATAATAATGAAAATTTTAATAGCAGTAATATTAAATAATATTATATTAATTTATTAATTTTTGAGTAATATTAAATACGTAGGCAAAAAAAATTAATAAGGTATGATAAATATTGAGTTTACTCACGTTTAGAAATCACACAACACAATTGTATTTTCCCATGGCGTTCCCGTGTCCGATATTCCCGACGCTTTTCCGGAACTAGACGCCGGCGTCAGGCGTCGGTCAGCCTTCAGCGACGACTGCGGGGGCGACAGCGGGCGCTCACGCGGCAGGATCGGACGCCCTCGGCAGGGTTCGGGTACGTGGGTGTCGGAAGGAGGTGGCTTTACAAGCAGGAGATGGAAGGAGTTTACTTGCATTTCATCAGGATTCGTAACCGAAATCACAACCGGAAATTCTTCATAAGTAATATTAAGAGCCATGAATTTATTGGAAAATTTTACGAATAGTTGTTGTGAAGTAACAAACGAGAGTCAAAAATGACATTTAGATCACGACAGTGAAGCTGGAGTGATTTAAGACTCATTTTTGACCCGAGTTGTCGTTACTTTGCAGGAATTATAAGTAAATTTTACCAATTAAATTCATAGCTAGAATTAAATTTGCTTGATTATTTCACGAATGACAACATAATACAAACATAAAATTTTTGATATTAACAAAATGTAACTATGTCTATGATACCGTGGTTTTATCAAATTTCTACACTAAAAAACAATCTATGGTCATCAAACGAAGCATTATGATTGAGTGAAAATGATGTGTGTGATATAAACATTATAAAATTGTAGCGAAAGCCCACAAGACAAGAAAATATGGTTTTAATTCAGGGTTGAGAAAAATCCGTATTTTTCATAAAAAACCCAACCTACTAGAGTTTAAAATAAAATATTTATTTTGAATTATTTCAGATATCAGTAGTTCACATTAATTTCGGAAAATTATTATTATTATTAATTATATTATAACAAAATACGAGTATAGTTCTGTTGGTTCATGTTAATTATTGTGCTTAAATAACAATGAACTAGTACGTAGAAGCTAAAGTTTTCAAACAAAGCTATGCACAACTAATAATTGAATTGGAAACCTGACGAAAAACTATTTACAACAAAAGTTGAAAATAAAAATAGTTGAAAGATTGAAAAATTATAATTTTCCTCTAAAAACTTTGCAAATTATGTGAATGTAAATATATGTTTTCTTTCGAAATTATTAAAAGTTATAAAAAACTAATTTAAAAGTAATATAAAAACATGAGAACGATATCAAGTAGGTGAATATCTCAAAAATATATTCAAATTCTTATTATGAACTTATGGAATTTCAAATTCACAATCTCATTGTTAGAATTCAAAAGTTACTGAAATTGTATGGTCTGAATAATAAAATACCTAATATGTTAAATTGTAAGTTTCGTATTTCGTAGTTTAAAAATTATAAAGAAAACGGCGTAGAAATTTGAAGGCAAGAAAGTTGAGAGTGATGACATATTATTATTTATTTCATACGCGGGTATAAATATATACCAGGTTTTTTCCACCCCTCTTGAAGTCAGATAAAGATTAATGGGGCTATGCATTTATATTGCACATTTTCTTCTACACGCATCTACAAATGTAAATCCAATACAAACACCATTTTTTATAAAATTATTTTCCTACTTTTTTCCATTACTGTAAATACCAATCTGATTAATTGCACGCTACATTTCTAGGATGAAGAAAAAAGTAAAATTTTCAAATATACGATTATAGGTTTACGGGCTGCAAAAAAATCTATGTGGATCGTAGTTTTTCCAGGCCTGATATAACACATACTTTTTTTTATTACTCCCGTCCAGTCAGTAATTTCTGTTAGTAATTTCAATATTCGTTCTTTTTGTAATTTGTGTTAGAAACTGTAAGCAGAATATAAAATTAAAGAAAATAAAAATTTGCCACTAAACTATTTCGAAAGCAGAAGAAAAAACTAGTACCCACGAAACTGTTTTTCCTTCAAAGGGGTAGAAGATACTGACAAGAATTAACAATTAGACATAAAGATGTAAGGCGGCAAGAAAAAGATAGGCAAAATATTTTATTTTTTCCTTGAAACACATTTTTCCCTTGGTCTTGGCAATTAAACTTTTTTATTGGAAAATGTTGGTGTTCATGTAACTAGACAAAATGTCATCTCTTCAGTTCCTAGCCTTTACAAATTTGTGTGCAATTGTATAAATCGATTGGGATTTCCTAATCTCAAGCCGCGGCCAACTCGACGCGCTGCCTTTTGAATGATGGGTATGTGTTGGGCGCAACGTATATTTCTGGCCTTAGAACTCATTTAGAATTTGTTTTCAAAAAGATTTATCCAAAATTAATTCCATAACAGAATTTAACCAAATTATTCTGTTTTCAATATCCCTCTTTCGGTTGCTTCAGGGAAAAGGTATTTTTTGAAATTAAATTAAACAAAAACTTTGAAAGAAACACTAAGCATAACTTACTACCTAAGTGACTTATTATGTTACCATTGCGTACGGAGTATTACTAATGAGAAGAGTTCTACTAGTAGGATACTATTGAAAAATCATTTTTATTTCATATATATTTATCCGTCTAGTAAAGGGGAAAGTTAACTATAGAAAGTTGTAAATAAATAAATCTGAACTCTCAAGTGGTACACATTTTACAAATACTTCAACAAATTTGAGCTAATTGCTGCAGTTGGCGCGAAAAATATAATAAACGACTTGGAACTTACTGACCATTACGCATACCAAATTTAGCAATAAAAAAGGATCTATTAAAATATTAGTTTGACTACGCTGTGTTAATGAAGAAAACAGACAATAAATATTGAAAGAAGAAGGGAAGAAATAAAATCAGTTGAAATGTAAAAACTATGTATTTTAACTGGGCAATCATCAAGTTAACTTACAATAATAACAAATTTATTATAAACATTCAAAGCTCTAAAGCACAAATTAATATTGTGCATATTGCTAGACTACAACATTTGTAAGGAATATAAGCATACTCTATATTAAGTTTTTAATGGGACACACAGGTATTTTATTTGGTTAATAGTTAACGACTGCAGAATCAAATCCCTGATTCCTTCCTTACTTAACTCAGTTCGTGAAGTGTTTGCTCTATATTATTTTTATCATTAGTGGCACAATGTAGAATTACCGCCTGGAAAGAGTAAGTAAATAATTTACTAGAAACCAGAAAACCGCAGAAACCTGATCCAAATTAAGACTGTTCTAATTTCTTAAGAAAAATTGCACTCATCAATTTCTTTTTTAGTCATTTATTTCAATTAGTCAAATTTAATTTGTGGCCATTTACACCACTTTAAATAAACTAATTAGAAATTTAAAACGGGGTGTAGATTTTTCAACAGTTAACTAAGTTCTGTAAGGAAATGCAGCAGAAGAACACCTGCTGGACTTTTATTGAAACAAATTACTTCCGGAGAAGACCAAAATTTAAAATTCAATATTATTTAAAATAAGTACAATGTACTGAAAAAGCTTTCAACTAAAAGCTCTCTCTTTGGTATAAAAAAGAGATTTGTAAATTACTTTAAAGTAACTACTCTCAAGAGAATTTCATAATTGTGAGCCAAAACCGTACTGTTTGAATTTCAATGTTATTAAAAATAATAGCAATATATTGAAGAAAGCTTTCAGCTTAAAGCTCTCTCCTTCGTATGAAAAAGCGATTTGGTAAAGCTGTATGAAAGCGGAGTGGAGTCTGTTTTTAATTAGGCCTACATTAAGTTTCTATCAATGCTTATCAAACGTTCATCAGCTGCAGATAATTGAATTAAAACAGCGAACGTTCTGTCTCGCGTTCACTCGCCTGCGAACTGAAACTGAAACTGAAGTGACGCCAGGAGTTATCAGCGTTTCAGCCATTATTCAACGCATTTTCAACACATTCTTTTATAGAAGTAATCATTATTGTAACGAACAATGATTTTATTTCGAAAAGGTATTAAACCACAAGAAAGAAAGTAAGACGTTTACTTATTCTACTGTTTGTTATCAAAATTGTTTCGTTCTTTCGGACATCATTATAGTCGTTTGATGATGACACCAATAATAAGTTTGTTCTATGGAATTCTTGAACTAGTGTGCATGTACAGTTTACTAAAAAGCGTTTAGTTCTGGAATTTGAAATTATGAGAATTACCAGTTCGGCGTTCGGACAGGTCAGAATTATGAATTCAAATTCTAATGGAACGGTTTTAACAGTTCTTGCTAGGGATAAAGGATTTAAATTTCTGATCATGCTCAATGAATAAATTTAAAAATCTGCTATCAGCTACATATTAAATATAAACAAATTTAACTAATCTTACAACCACACGACTAAATAAAAAAAATGTTATAACCTTAGATCATGTATCACTAGATACTGACTTGCCTATATTGTACGTGTTAATTTTTTTGCCAGACATGGATAAATACACTATTTCAATTTCATTTTGTAAGCGGAAGTATGAATTAAACGTCAAATTTAAAATCAATCATGACATACCAGACATTGTATACAATTGTAAAAATGCTTTCAACATACTTTGGAAGAATTAAGAATTACGTTAAGTTATGTATAAGGCTTCAACTTAATGTGCTTTTCTGAAGGAATCTTTCAGAAAGCTAAACGGGAAAATTTGTAACTTTAAAAATGTGATTCTTGAAACATTAAATAATGAACGTATTTATTACTTACACAAAAAATGATAATTTTGATTCTTTTGTACATCTACTCGAACAAACAATGCAACTGATAATCATTTTCTTAGAATAATTACCAAGTAAGAACTGTTCTGTGTTCTGAATTCGCTTTCTTGGATGACATGCGCAGAACTCCTAATTCTGAAACAGTTCCGTACTGATGCATTGAATAAGCTTAATGTCTATAATATAAAATAAATAATATAATATAAATAATACAATATAACTTAGTTCTACCTTTCAGATCATTATTAAAAAACTGAAAATGGTTATAAGCAGGTATGAAGGACACTTGAAATCCTGTTGCAGGAATTTCGTGCCAATGACGATGATTAGATTAAGACCTATTAAATGAAAATATAAGAAGTGGTGTGGAAATTTTGATTGGAAATTAAATTGGTGAACCGTATATTCTTGGGGTGTTTCTGTATCGATTGGTGATAATTTCTTGGGGCATATTTCAGTGTCTTGCCGGAAACTCATTTGTGCGCTGTTTTGAGAGCATGTCGCCTTCTTTCTTCTGACGGCTTTCTCATTAAAATGTCCGCGGGCAAACGGCTAATAAAAATACGAGCGGCCAACAGCCATTCAACTTGCATCGTATTACTTACCATGCCAAAGTAGCAATAGTCAGCACTCATAAATATAAAAAATAACTGTGAATTTCAGCAATGGGGTATTCCAAGCCTACGACTTTTAAAGAAATTCTTATTGGATATCATTGTTTACCATATATAAGTAATATTAAAGTGAATATAATCATTATTTTTCTGATTTTTAATACCATAATATCAAAATGAAATTGTAATGCATTTGAATCGAGTACGTAAAATTCAGTATCAGCCTTGTTTAACGAAGAAGGCACTCGCGTCAGCCTATTGGTTCTTGTTCGAACGCGCCACGCCTCTGACTCAGACCTACGAATGATGTTCTCAGCTGATTCTCAGTGCCTGTGACGTCACACGCACGGCCGATTTTCTAGGGTGTAATTTATTGAAACTTTAAAAATTTATTTCTGGCGTGTTTGAAAAATTTCGGCGAAAAGAAAAAATATGGGTCTAATATTTTTATGCATAGAATAACATATTAAAAAATGAAAAAAACTTGAATACGTCAAAAAATACAGTAGACATTAAGAAGTAGTATAGATATAAAAATTATATAAACTAAAGTAAAATCTGGGGCAAATAATAAGAACAATTATTTGAAAGAATGTTGTATATTTGGGGAAAAAAAGTTGAAAAATTACCAGAAATTCATATAAATATTAGAGCAGGAATATAGGGCAGTAAGGTTAAGAATGAGATGAATTGGGACAAATTTTGTAATAAATAACTTGAGTAATTACTATAGAAGGATTTACATACTTCTCTACAAGTATCTACACCGAGGACTCCAGTTGTATTGACAATGAAATATCCAAAATAAGTTAATGATAAGGTAAATTTTTTGTACGACCACTATGGAAAGTGGAATTTTTCTCATACTTTATAAAGTTTCATTTCTCACGGTATTTGGCAACACTGCGCATGCGTAATTTCAAAACTCGTCTTCGAGTCTGCACATATACTATTCCTGCAATGCTTCACTTCTTTTTTGGATGAAAACGAAAAATATTTGAAATTAATTAATTTTTTTATCAAAAAATCTTAAAATTTTTTAAAATTTTGTTTTAATGTATATTAAAAGAACTAATTGTGCCAATTTGAAATTTTCAAACCGAATGTAATTACCTCTTTTCATTCCTGAGATATATGCTTCCAAAGTTGCACCTCAAAAAAGTGTGTTTTTTGAGGATATTTCAAAAATGAGTAGAGATACAATCTCAATGACTTCACCATTCAATTCTACAGCAAAAGTTACATAAAGAAATGTTTTTTCCATATATACGTTCTTTGGAACGATTGGGTGAAAAATAACAAAATTGAAAAAACCTAAATTTTAGTTTTTCGACCAGAAACTTTTTCTCTCCAAAATTATTTATTTTCTGGACTTAAGTAGACATCGATGTGCTAATTCCATATTTTCAAACAGAATTCAATTATCTCTTACCGTTCTTGAGATATTTAGGTTCAAAGTTATACCTAAAATATCAGGTTTTTTAGGTATATCCCTAAAATGGTTAGGTTTAAGGTTTCGGTGACCTCACCATTCGATTCTACGGGCAAAATTACATAAGTGTACCAATTTTCAGATTTTTATCTCAACAGATAGAATTTCTACAAGGAAAAAACTGAAAATGGCCAAAATTCGAAAAAATCGTCAGGGGTTCATCAGGCATTTTTTTCGATTTTGCCGATTTTCATTTTTTCGCTCTAAAAATTGTATCCTTTGCAATAAAAATCTAAAAATTGGTATACTTATGTAATTTTGCCCGTAGAATCGATTGCTGAGGTCACAGAAGTCGTAAACCTAATCATTAAAGAGTTGTACCTAAAAAACCTATTTTTTTAGGTTTTTCCAAAACTCAACTTTGATTACGAATATCTCGCGAACTGTAAGAGATAATTCAATTCGGTTTGAAAATTAGAAATCAGCGCATCGATGTTTACTTAAGTCTAGAAAATGAAAAGTTTTGGAGAAAAAAAGTTCCTCGGAGAAATTTTGAAATTTAGGTTTTTTCGATTTTCTCATTTTTCACCTAATCGCTCCAAAGAACGTATATGCGGAGAAAACATTTCTTTATGTAACTTTTCCCGTAGAATCGTTTGGTAAAGTCGTTGAGACTGTATCTCTACTCATTTTTGAAATATATTAAAAAAACACATTTTTTGAAGTTTAACTTTGAGGGCCAATATCTCAGGAACGAAAAAAGGTAATTAAATTCGGTTTGAAAATTTAGAATTGGCGCAATTATTCCTTTTAATATGCATTAAAACAAAATTTAATAAAAATTGAAAATTTTTGAGGGAAAAATTAACTAATTTAAAATATTTTTCGTTTTCATCCAAAAAATAAGTGAAGCAGCACTTCAGCGACATTAGTAATTAATTCCTTTGATGTTAGTACATAAAATCATTTCGTAATTCTGGTTTATTTACTGTAGATCAGTGGCGTGCAGTGGCATTTTGTGATGGGTGTGAACTCATTCTAGGGTACTTAAATAGAGCAATTATTAAATATTAGAATAAATACTATAGCAAGAATGTGAAGCAATAAAAATAGTGAGATAGACTGGAACAAATTCTGAAACAAATACTTTGTCCAATTTAAAAATTGCAGCCAATATACTGACAGAATATTGTCTGTTTACAATATTGCAACCTATATTTTTATTCCTTTCAATATGTCTGAAAATTTTCATTTAATACTTTTTTCTTTTTATTTGCTACGTTTTTTTGTATCATACTTGTCTAGACTTAAAGTACATATAAAAAGATCTGTAGATTTGTACATACAGAACATTGAGAGAATCTGGACAACTTTGCTCCGATTTTTTCATTTTAGATAATGCAGGAAAGCTTTCAAGTGACTACGTAAGCTTTAAGTTTAGACTAAAGCTTTAGGGGAGTTTTGTGGATATTGAAATTCGAAAAGAACACTTTAAAACTTACTGAAATACGAAAAGAAATATTTTTTGTAGAAGTTAAGGCTCATTCCTAACTGCTGCTTTAATTTTAAATTTTAGTTTTAATGTTAAATGTAAGTTTTAATTGCAGTACAAATATGCTGTTAACTTTTTGTTTTTATTTTATTTCATACCTTGATTGAGTTTATAAAGTATTCTTTTGAACACGATTCTGCTTTATAAGGTTACGCCACCATCGTGATCTGTTTCTTTTCATTTTGTTCGTTTAATTAAAATTACAGTTACAGCAATACCGAAAATTCTTCTTCTTTTCAAAGTTTATGTGTACAGATCAGCACAATCCATTTTAAATTCGATTTTGGATAATATTAATATTTATTTATGATATATATGGTATAAATTTTCTTAAATTTTCGGAAACATAAATTTGACATTTGTTTTATGACAGATTTTAGGTTAAAACCTAGTTAGGTTTTAATTTCTAGTTTTAGCAAGTATATTGTTTGCATACTTCTGCAACTAAAAAATAAAACTAAAATTGAAATTAAAACTAAAACATCCGCATATATTATATTTTTCTTGCGACTAAAATAAAAAATTAAAACTAAAACTAAAATTAAAACAGTAGCTGGGAATGATACATTTGTTACCGATTATTTCTCATATGGAAATAATCACTGATATGAATTTCTGTAATAGAATAATAAAGAAAATTTGTGCATGCAGTAATGTGTTATTTATTCAATAAAATATTTCGCTAAAGATTTTACAAGTTAGTAATGCAAATAAACCTTTTCTTTGATGTATGTTTTTGATTTGAAGTGGTGACTTGATTGAAATTTGATTTCACGTGTAACGAGCGTGAAATACTATAAACTCCTTCAGCAAAGCGGTAAAAAAGAGATTTGAATACTTCGATTTACTACCCTTCTCGACGACACAGATGTGCACGAGATTGCATCCGCAAATAACAAGACAGATGGAAATATAAAATGGAGTTTAAGATAAACTACAGCTCATCAATAAACTAGTTTGAAATGGCCTACAAAACTTACCTGTAGTACGAATAAAAATTCATCATTTTCTCATTTAAAAATTTAATTACATTATGTGTTATTCTACAGTCGACAGATAAACATATTCAAATAGTGTTTTTCCAGATAACAATTAAAAAGAAAAATACACTGAAAGTTAATTTAGGATTAAATAAAGTAAAATTTTTTTTTTAATCCTGCTGTTAAAATTTGTTGTTTCTTACTTTAATACAGATTTTGAAACATTGTTTTTTCATTTAAGTTATCACTATGGCAATGGGTGGTTAAAAGTATAATAAGTGTAAATTCACTTACGGTCACTATGCCCACTATTCTGTAACTCAATGGTTAATTTTTAACCAATTGCTAATTTTTTTCTCCACTGAAAACAGATAACACTGTAAAAAATATCAAAACGTCACTTATAATGTTTGTTTCATTTAACAAAAAAGTTAGCAACTGTCATTCCTATCGAGGTATTGTATACATAATATTGATGAAGTAAGACAGAATTAATAACATTTATTTCTTTGCATGAAAATTAACAGTATAATTATTAAAAACAGGAAAAATGACATTTGATTTATCTATGCGATTTTTTTACTCGTACTAGCGCTTTCTTCTACTTCATTGTTAATTATTTTTTAGAATATCTTTATCTACTATATCTTCAAACTTTTTTTAAATTTATTCAAATTTCACACAAATGTGACAGTCAACAATATTTGTTGACAATAACAAATGTTTATAAACATAAACAAACGATAGCAGTATAACCTGCTGTTTATTTATTTACATACCATTTACATTTATTTTAATTTTTGTAATATTTTAATAGCATGAACATGCTAAACACTCATGAGCAAACGAATTCGCTCACTATGTGCGTAAATATATAGATAGATAGATATAGAATTCATTTGGACAATGAATTTTGAATCCTCCGTATTAATATTAATCGTTGACCCTGTGAAAATTTTTGCATTTCGTGCAAATATAGTTTCAGTCATACAATATTTATATTTACAAATAAATCGCTTTTCACATTGATTATTATTAATAACATGACAAATTGATTACAATATCAGCTAAATACGATTTGTATCAATGTAATAAATTAAATTACAATCTGTTTAAAGAGATGTATGTACCTACATGTTTCTAAAGCAAAACATTTGCTTTGCAAATCAAAACTGTACACATGGATGTTTAAATACACGCAGCATTCAAACGTGAAAAATATCTTACATTCTTTTCATTTTTGGGATGAAATTTAATAACGGTCAGGGATTCTGTTTAAATTAAAATTTTAACAATTTAATGCTTTGATAAATAATAGATTAAATGTAAAATATCAATATGAAAAATGAATATTCCTGGTTCTAGCCTTTTTAATTGTTTTATACAATGCAATATATGCAATTCAGATTAATAAATTTATTTTTTATACTTTGCGTTAACAATTTCTCTATTGTTATATCGAAAACGGTTTAATGCCAAATTGATAACCTCAAATATTTTTAAATGTTTGTTAATACAATTTTTATTATTTCTTAGTACAAAAACCAAATAAACAAAACTAATTTAAGAGGATATTAAAATTTCGTGTCATAACGTATAGATTTGTATTTGTAAATATTTTCACAATATTTTAAATGTATTCTGACAGATAAATGTGCCCAACTTCGTTCAACAGAGTTACCATATTTCACATATATTATCCCTAGATTAGACTGTATTACTTTTTGAATTGAAATTTTTAAGATTTTTATTAAATAAGTAAAGCAAAGTGAAAAATAGTATATTATACTCGTTTTATATGATATATTGTCCCACATATGGAACAATACACCGTCTTTTATTACTTGTACAATAATATAATATTAGATATCTTCAATTCCTGGAAATGGTTATTGCGATGTTATTATTAATTTTCATAGGAATTAAGTGAAATTATTATGTTCTGTCGTCAAGGAAAATAAGAAATTAATTTAAAGACCACTTACATGTCTATACACTGTTCACATTAAGAAGATAGTAGAAGTCGCTTTCATCCTAGCTGTTTGAAAGAAATTTAATCATAACAATTTCTGGAACAATAATTACTCTAAATTATTGATTTTATTTAATACACATTCATCATATTATTAATTAAATTTTAGGTGAAATTTTTGTTACATTAAAACTTTTACAAGAACAAAGTATTTCATCCATTTATCTACAATTGAGATATAAAATAAGCAACCCTTTTTAAAACCAATAATTCGGAGATGAATGTGTATTTTGACAATTTCTGTTTGACGACTGATAATTTACATGTGCTCTCTTTACCTATAGTTAAAATTTTCCTGGTTGAACTAGTTTTATATTTTAACCAATAACAGAGCCGGAATTGTAATTTCAATATTAATCTTCGCTATGCAAGATGTATGAGTACCTAAACAAATAAAAAATGCAAGGAGATCATAAGGAGAAGAGTATCTTCGCTAATAATGTATTCAGATATTCTCCGCATAGCAAAGTGTTGTATATTAATTGTGTGCTATGTACCGTAACTATATCATCTTAAGATGTGTATCAAAGCTGGTCGCTAGTGATAATATATTAATTTAGGTCGACCCTCTTCAAAGCTTTCAATATCTCGTTGCATCCGTTGTCAGCTCAGGAAGTGTTCTAATGCTACTCTCACCTTTCATGAGTTGATACACTCGGGACACGCGAGTGCATTGATTACGAGATTAGGAAGGATTGCAACTTTCAAAGTAGATACTCAAACAACCTATAAATATAGTTTCAATTTCGCAAGTTTACAAAAAAACCAGAACTAACTTAAACCCAGCGGCGATTCTAAAATTAACTGATCGTTTTAATAAACTAGAAAATCCGAAAATACGTTATTTTTGTATTAAATGCGCGAAGTTT
The DNA here is from genome assembly GCA_035578165.1 of Stenolophus ochropezus. Lineage (NCBI taxonomy): Eukaryota > Metazoa > Arthropoda > Insecta > Coleoptera > Carabidae > Stenolophus > Stenolophus ochropezus. The sequence continues at coordinate 23,819,496 of JAQOWZ010000005.1, read as the reverse complement.
GTGTTTTTAGTGCGTGGGATGTCACTTTTTTGAAAATCATTTCGCACAAAAAATACAAATAATATATTTTCTACAATTAATTTGCATCATTAATTATAATATTCTTTTAATCTATATAAATTGAGTTAATTGAAGAAATGTTTTCCATTACCGTGGAAAACGTTTTCCAAAACCGTGAAAAAATATTTTGCTACGACCACTATCGAAAGTGGCATTTTTGTCACACTATATAAAGCTTGAAAGTTGCGTATTTTCCACAATCCTGGGTTAAAGTGTAAGAAATCAGCTCTCATAGTATTCGCCAACACTAAGCATGTGCAGTGTGAGAAATAAGAAATATAATTTCTCACAGTAATTGCAAACACTGCACATGCGTGAACATACTCTTTGTGAGGTTACGTGCGCCATATTGTTCATTAAGTCAAATAGCTTCCGTGCATGTTTTTTTGTTCTGTAACGTTTAGCAGAGTGGTCGTAGAAAAAGTATAGTTTGCTATTTGTGCAGTATCACCTATATCTCACTCTGTGTGATTCCAGCGCTCGACTTCGTCTCGTGCCGAAACTTTCATACCTAGTGGGAAATAGGCGTCTTTCTGCACTTGTTGTACAATATACTATTTTCCAGATATTTCGCCTGGTCTCAAGATGTTAACAACTGCGAAAAATTGCCTACTTTATGCATTGTTATTAAAATAAAAATGTTAACATTTTTGACAGTTGTAGAAAAAAAAATATTACTGACCAGAACTACGTAATACTGGAATAGTTATTTCTAAACATAACAATGAGTTTAGTATTATGTATTAAGAGATCCATAATTAAAATTGTTAATACATTTCAAAACTGCTTAATTAATCGTTTTCGAGCAAATGTATTGCTGCAATTTTACTAGCATAGATATAGTTCCACAAGTTAATAAATTCATAAGTAATTATTTAACTTGTATACTACTATGAGTTTTCTGAATAAATTTCTTTGCTATTAATGTATGTACTTATTGGTAGAGAGGTAATTGTGTAAATAAATTAAAATTTTAATCCTAGTGCCTCCCTTATCGACAAGGCTAAATATAAACTGTAAAACTGCACTCCAAGTTTCTAACTGTTTAAATTGCAATTTAGAAGTTTGAATGTTCTCTTCTAATTCCTTTATGACGTCGGAATTAATTCAGTTTGATATATGCATCTGCCAAGACATACGCCGGTTCTTAGTAAATATTGCGCAAACTAATTTCAAAGCGTAAGATAAAGCAATGAAAATCATATTTAAATGACTTACGGTTGAGGTGACGTGTACGCTCCCTCCGAAGAAAACCTGTAACAGAAAGAAGATTTAGTGATGATCATTATTGGCACGACCTTTCTAAAAGAGACAAGGCATTAAAAATTGTTTAAATTTATTTATTTATTTATTTATTATTATTGACCTTCTTACAGGATACAAATCCCAATTACAAGGAGGTCAGTAAAACAATAATGATACCATTTTAACATGTTTGACGTAAAGTTACATAAAAAAGTCTAATTAAACAAAACATTTATGAAATACACAAACGAACACTTATTATCATCAAAATGCTCGAAAATAGTTCAGCATAATATTTTTCAAGATCGCAAATTCAAGATGAAAAATATCGATTTCCATATCTATTTTTCTTTCAATGTCATTAAAAATGTAACACAGACGAGTAATAGGACTTTTCAAAAAATAGTTCCTCCTAAGATGAGGTAAATAAAAAGGAATATGTGTTCTGGATGAAAGGCGAGGTATACAAAAATATACATTGTTGAGGGCTGCAGTGTCATCAGTTATGCCTCTTATTAGTTTAAAAAGATAGAAACAAGAATACATCTTACGTCTAGACTCCAAAGTAAACATATTGAGATCGAACAAAGCATATGTATAACTTTAATTAAGTGGATTAAAGTTCGGTGAAGTTTTCCTAATACAATAACGAATAAATTTTCTCTGAACCCACTCAATATTATTACTGTGTGAGACATATATTGGATTCCAAACTACAAGACAGTATTCAAGTTTCGATCGTACAAGAGAGTAGTACAAGGATTTAAGAGTTTCCCGATTTGTGAAAAATTCTGAATGTCGTATAATGAAACCCAAGCTTTTATAAGCAGAATTGATTATATAATTGTAGTGTAAATCAAAATGTAGTCTACAATCAAATACAACTCCTAAATCCTTCTGAAAATTCACTCTGTCTAGACACTGGCCCTCCATCCAGTATGGAGTAATTACTTGACTGTGTTTTAAAGAGTATGACATTATTTTACATTTAGAAAAATTGATAGATAGATATGAAGAGGAAGACCAAGCTATAAGATTATTAATATCTTTTTGAAGTTCATGACAATCATTAGTTGTATTTACAACTTTGAATAGCTTCAAATCATCAGCATATAAAAGAACATTTGAAAACTCCAAACATTTAGTAATATCATTAATAAATAAAACAAAGAGTAGAGGTCCTAAATTAGATCCCTGAGGGATACCTGAGTGTGGAGTAAAGAAAGCTGATTTATGGCCATTGTACTGAACAATATGTTTACGATCAGTAATATAGGATCGCATTAATTCTAGCAAATCTGGTGAAAAAACAAATTGATGCTCCAATTTAAACAGTAGGACTTCATGGTTTATGGTGTCGAAAGCCTTGGCAAAATCCGTATAAATTACATCTACTTGCGAATTTTCACTGAAAGCATTAATTATGAATTCAGTAAATTGACAGAGATTAGTAGTAGTAGATTTGCCCTTTATGAAACCATGTTGCACAGGTGTAATTACATTACTGGTAAACTGATAAATATACTTAAATATAATTTTTTCAAAGCATTTAGAAATATTAGAAATAATAGATATGGGCCTGTAGTTAGAAATATCAGACATGTCACCAGATTTATAAATTGGGCAAATAAGAGATTCTTTTAAAGTGTCAGGAAATTTATTAGTTTTTAGGATTAAATTAAAAAGAATATATAACGGTTTAACGAAAATTTCACGGCAGCCTTTTATAATATAGGAAGGAAGTAAATCAGGACCAGGAGAACAAGAAACTTTTAATGATTTAATAGATGCAGATATATCATCTTCTGAAATTTCTTTTATATGTAAGACGGTATTAGAAGTTATTGGTTTGTAAATTTTTGAAAAATTGTAAAATAGAAATAGATAAATGAAATATTTATATTATACATAAACTTTCTTTAACAGCTGGAACATGTACGAATAGTCTTTCTAAATTTTCTTACCTTCTTTTCTTTATACTTTCACTGTTCCCTTATTGTTATTAAAAGAAAGCCAAATCCCCCCCTTTTCCCACCAAATATATCTCATCGCCCCCTTTCATCGTTTCACTAGTAGGCGAAATCGCGCAATTTGCGTACCAGTGATTTAGAAAGATAATGATTATGTACCATACATACATTTTTAATAAAAAATTAAAAATAAATATATGTAGGTATAATATAAATAAATTTTAGGACGGGAGGTATAACATTATGAATAATATTTAATAAAAGAAATGAAATGTAAAAATTTCTCCGAACCCTTCTCGGTCGCGTTCCAATTTAAGAAAACATTTGGTTTTATTTTCTGATTTGATATTTTCATAACGTTGTGTGGGCGGATCAAATAGTTCTTTTAAAAAACAAAACCTTCCGTGCATTATAAAAAGAGAAACAAATATGAAATATAAACTCCTATTTCCGTTTTTGTTCCAGTTATTGACATGGAGAACAAACATTTTTTAATTAAATAAAATTTAATTTCGCATTCTACATATTGTTGGCACAACGGATTCGCTGTAATTCTTTTAAACATGAAAATCACTTGTTTTCTTAGTAATTTGTGTTGAGTACTTTTATGTCGTAGATAGTTGATACGACGAAATAAGAAATTCAGAGGATGAAAGAAAAAGAACTGTTCAATCATCGAAAAGCATGAAATATTATAATTATTACCTCATTAAATGTGATAGTAATAATTCTAAAACTTAACTATTGCTCGAATAGATTTGTATGAACGATTTGAAGGTTAAAAAAAAATTGTTACTAAATGTATCTCATACTATGAAACGTTAATATTGTTAAGTATATCCTTGTGTAGTGAGTTTTCAACACATTGTATTGTTAGAGGACAAAATAGAAACTTTACATCGATTTGCATAAAAGTAATCACTTCTTATTCTATAAAAATATATTACTACGAGTAGCATAAGTATCCTTCAACATTTCCTCTAAAACTTCTAGATCGTTAATTTTCAATACTATTAAAATGATATTAGAAAGCGAAGAAGACAATAATGTGACATATTTGATTAAATTGTGACCCTTAATTTTACCAAAAATATTGCAGAGTGTAATTATTATTTACATCATATGTATGGTACGTTGTATTTTACAACGTGAAGTTCTATATTGAATAATAAAACCGAGCGATGTACGAATACCTAAAGCACAAATAATGTATTATATTTTTTGGCCGACATAAGTATTTCCTAAAAAAATGCTTGTTATGCGACCTTTATTCATAAAATGTATAGTTGGCTCTGCAACAAGACGCTTTGAAAAACATTGAAATGTCAAATTTAGTCAAAATTATCAAAAATTTGTATTTGTCCAAGACTTCATTGAACGATAAATTGCGGTACGTAACGTTTTCGTACGCATTTTTTATTATTACAAAAGAACTTTCTTCTTTAAAACATCTAAAAGCTAAAAAAATATTGAGTTAATTTCTCGCAACAGGATGTGTGATTTTCATGTTTACATTTCAAGAGGCCAAAAAGACTTTTACCTCCAAATTGAAAATCTTTTTTCTATCGTGAATTTTTTTTTTGGTAAAATAAAGGGTCATATTTAATCAAGGATGTAAAAGTCTTCCACTGAAATCCATAATCATTATTTTTCCATAAATGATATTTACCCATATATTTACCAGTATTTGTAATAAGATATATGTGTGTGATTTATAATATAAAACAATTCTCATACCCTTAGTTTTAACCAAAACCGTTGATATATCTAAATACTTTTTGCTGTTTCCTTCGTATGAAATATACATCAACCCTTAACTGCGTGGGATAAAAACGTTTGGGATAGCAAAAACGTCGTTTTGCGTATATCTGTGTTGTAAAACGATTACTTAACTAATTTTTTCCCCCGAGTAGCCATTTGCCCACATCCATCATTTCTCCGACCCGTCCGTCTTTCTCTCCCGGAAAATCTTTCTCCTGTTGCCCACTATCTTCAACTTTGGCCTAATTAGATTCCAGAACGCTTTTAAAACAAATTAATTACACACAAAGTTAATAAACTGTAGTTAACGATACATTGAAAAGCAATAAATACCGTTCACTACTTTCAAAGACGCTTTCATCAATTTCTTCGGAGATACTTTTTCTCTTTTAGAAAGCATCACGGTGCACTCAATTGCATTTTAGATTATACAATTATATTTTAGAAAAATATTATTATAATTCATATAAAGTCTATTCAATTTTAGAAGTATTTTTAACGTACATCGATTGGTTAATGGTTACTGCATTCTGATTCGAGTATAGTGCAGTGTCAGGATTTGATGTTCGATTCTCAATATTGTAACTATTAACCGAACCCAGTGAAACAACAGTAGAGCAGTCGCTTTATATACTAGGGGTTCTGTATTCGAACCCCGGGATGGGTATGTATGTTTTTATTTGTATTTGTCTTATCATCTCATCTCATGAAAAATGCGCATCAAAGAAAAATGTTAAAAAGGAAAATTCGTAAAAAAAAGTATTTTCATCTCCATAAATATTATGAATTGTAAAAACTACGAAAATTGATGCACAATAAAGAATTTATATATATATATATATATATATATATATATATATATATATATATCCCAAATAACTTGTTAAGGCTGGTTTATGCAACTTTTCATAAGGAGTAAGGAATAAAACATAAAATATAAATGTACACATATACGTTTAACCGTTTATGCAGTTTTGGAATAAAACATAAACATAACAGACATAAACATAAGTCATAAGAAATGAGCAAATTTTATTTCTTATGTTTATGTATTATGTCTTATCTCAAAAATTGGCAAGAGCGCATGCGCTGACTGTAGTGACACTGCCTACTTAAAATAACAAAAGTTACTAAACTTTGTCTAGGTTTGTTTTCGTAAAGTTTTGGTTAGGTTTGGTTTTGTTGATTTTGTAAGTTTTAAAAATGGATCAAAAAATAATGAGAATATTCCTCTGCCAAACTTCAATTTAAATTTTGTTAAATCACTGTTAATGTCAAAACAAAAAAATTTAAAGTGCATTTTATTTTTAAGTGTTGGTATTCCTGATTACACGAATTTAATTTTAATCGCCATCTCTTCTGTCATTGGTTGAAACTTATGTCTTACGAGAAGTGCATGAACGTACTTTATTCTTATGCCTTATGTATTATCACTATGTTTTATTCTTATTCTTTATGAAAAGTTGCATAAACCAGCCTTTAAGCATGGGAATCTCGACAACGGTAAAAAATACGGTTAAATTAGACCAAAGTTGGCGCATTAATGGACCATTTTACCGATACATCTGTTATAAAATGCGTAGGTTACTAGATACGAACAAAAATGTAAATTTTACCGTTATTAATTTTTGCTCATAACTTCCAAAATTAAAAGATTTTGTTGTATACCTTCCTGGAACACTTTTTGTAACGAATTTACGGAGATTCTCGATTTTTTTTTATCGCGTACAGTTTTGAAATTATTGGTGTCAATTTAATTTTTTCATTTGGATCTTATAGTAGATTGTGATAATTTTGAATACTTTTTTTTCCTTTTTTGCTACTCAACCTTATAAAAAAGACATCTTTCTATTCCTTTACCAGTAATGTTGTTCCTTTATATTTTCCTTTTGTTCTACCTTTTACTTTTATTTTATATTTTATATAACTTGATCTACCAAACCATTGTGTCTGGACACTCTACTAGTTTTATATTAAATATTTATTTTATATCATATTCAGAACGCACAAAATATATCAATGTATCATAGTTGTCAATATAATTAATTAAAGATTATGATTATATGAATTATTATTATTTCAACATCAAATACCATAGGTCGCCATATGACATTTAGAAATGTTGTGGTCCAGATGATGACTATTATTTTATATTAAAATTGATGTTAATTTTAGTGTTTATATTTGTTCTAAGTGTCATAAGTTAGTGCGCTGTATCTGTATCTTAGAGTCTATTATAATTTCCTATCTATTATAGTTCAACGTCCGCATGGAAATGACAGAAGCATTACCCATACTAGAAATGATTAATAGCGCTCATCTTACTATAATCTCTAGGTTTTGCCGCATTCTGCGAAATTCCAACATGATTTTTATTAATGACCTGCTATGCTCTATTGACACATTCGTTTCAAGTCGACGTTGATTTAAAAATACTACTACGTATAGTAGTATAAAATTTCATGCAAAAACTACATGTAACGTAATATAAAATGTCATTTGAAACAGAGAAACACATTTTGCGAACGTGCTGCATATTCCAAATATGTCAACAATTTCATATCGAAGGTATGGATGCTTGATAAATATGTATTTACCCATAGCAAAATTTTTCAATTACACGGCAATATCGTAGACATAAATTTGATTGGTAATATATTAATTATATAAATTTGGAAAATTAAATTATAGAAGAAAATTTACGAGTGTAATTAGCTAATGATGTATTATTATTATGATATATATTAATTAATATCGATGGTAATGAGAACGGTCAACACTAATTACTAACATAAATTGATATACAGGGTGTTTGGCGAAAGGTCGACAGCAAGAATATTTCGTTTATTTTAAGAGATACCAAAAAAGGCAAAATTAAACTAGACAAAGGAACTCAAAAAATGATCGTAGTTAGAATTTTGTGTTCCTTCTAGTGTTAGCGGAAATGTGTTCAACTTTAATTCTAGCATATAATATTGGCATTTTTATATTTTTTTCGGAATCTACATGGAATTAGCTTTAAAATGATATCAAAATATCATAATTATATTACAACCATTCCAAAACGTGAGTGAGACACATTTGGCAACATTCACGTTCAAATACTATCACAACTAAATCAGAACCTCACCTTACCCGTAGTGCATCGCATGTTGAATTCTGTCTGTACTATAATCTATTTAATAACTAGGAGGAGTGATCTGAAGTTGGCGCATTAAAATAAATACTTCTGATTCGCTGACGTAACGCTAATTTTACACTCAACAATATTTGTCACATCATCAATCGTGTAAAAAAGTGCTTCAAATTCCGTTTCACGGTTATCAGTTTTTTTAGTTCATTGTTCTTATCACGTTATTATTGTATTTTATATTTATTTGTAATATTTCACAAGTTTTATGTGCTTTAAACTTTATTGTGAATTATCACAGTGTAAACGTGACTACAGCATTCACTCCTCGTTGTTTTTAAATAGTGTAGTAGGAATTTTTAACGAAATGTCACCTCACACCCATTTTTGGGTATCAGATAAAAAATTATAATTTGAAATATTGTGTATTGTACCTAAAAACCATTGGAAACAATAGCCGAAGCTTGTGAAATAATGTCTGGTAGTATGGCACGTCATTGTTTAGCTAGAAGTTTTTGTGCGTTTGAATATCCATTTGTGGTGTAAACAACAGTAGCAGATATGATTTTTGCGCGTCCACGTGTAGTGTATGAGATAAGGTGAACGACCCGTGATAAGTCCGTGTTTTGTCGCGGTGTTCATTTGTTCGCTAATGCCCTTATCTCCTCTCGCTCCATTGTTTTTTCAATTGATGCCATAGTGAGTGATCATACACGGTGGGAAGATTTCATTTAGATATAAGTAGGCTTAGGATTTGGATGTTTCCAACTCGCGGGTTTTCGAGCTAATTTCCGGGGCTTATAGTCTATTGGATTTAATAGGCTTCGCAAACTTAAGAACCTAAATTTAAACCGTCAACATCAACTATGGGGTGACAATCACATCATTGCTATACATCAGAATGTAACTCAATGTACTGTGAATAATTTAATATGCCTTACATATATTTGTCTGTAGATACTTATTATTAAAGTATGGATTTCAAATAAAATTTCTATCGATACTTATTTATTTTACTTTTACCGAACTAAAATATGAACCTGTATAACTAACTTTAATCAATTTTTAAAAAAATTGTTATTTATACTACGAAGAAGATATTTCTCTCAATTGACTTAGGTAATTAACACACTTGTGCCATATAACTTTTTATCCATCTCCTTTTAATAATTGATATAAAACATATGACAGTCGACATTTTAAAATGACGTTTAATAATAGTTATTTATGGTACAAGTGTGTTACATTACAGATAAGTCATGTGGGAAAAGTTTAGCTCACGATGCCGTTAGGCCGAGTGTGGTATGTTTTCAAGTGACAGGTAATTAACACACATGTGCCATATAACATTTTATCCAACACATTTTAATCATTGATATAAAATACATATAAGATTTTTGACAGATGGAATTTCGAAATGACATTTAGGAACAAAATAGTGTAGAGAAGGTTTTATAACGTAGTTACTATGATACGAACCGAAAAACAGTGAGCTAATATATTTAGCTTACTAGTGACTTATGACCTACTTTATTTATCTAAAAACAGCATAGGTACTTATAGCGTTATAATTACATGGTGTTGGATAAAAAATATTTTAAAAAATGTCACGTTCCTATTGCAATTTGGTGATAGAATAAAAGATGCATATGTTGGATTGCATTGGTCTGAGCTGCTAGAATCAGTGCTTGCGGAATGCATATTTACCCGATCGCTATTTATAGAGCCGAGTCTGTGATTCTCGATCGAAGGTACTTAAGAAACGGGTTGGTATTAACAGCCTCGCTAAAAGCCTGGAAACTTCAAAGTTACCCTCTGCGCGCCAAATACCGGGAAAATAGAGAAAAGCTCCACAATAAAAACAAGAATAGATTGTTTCTCCAATGTTACAACAACGACGTTCTACCATCCACACAATATACTTCACACAAATATTCCTCTTAATACACTTTCCATTTAATCAATTCACTCGTTTAGTTACAAAAATTACCCACTTTATTTCAATACATTTATTCACCTAAATTCTGTATCTCACAATTATCTTTTCTTATAATAGTAGCATTCTTTTAGTTATTCTCCTCATCTTATCTCAATTTTAGGTTAGATGAGTCGAACTGACATTTTTGAATGGTAAAAAAAAGCAATTGTGATTACCTTTAGAACTATCTCTGAAAATCTGTACTATCCTTTGTACTAGATTTAACTAAGAACGTCCTTTTATAACCTTTTTAAGTATAAGTAAAATTAAACTTACTAACCAATTATCATATGTAATACCGCAAGTAACTAGAATTTTACTTGAAATTTTTGTCATTATGATCACTATTGATTGTTGCGACGAAAATCAAACGAGTCCGCAGGACGAGTGACGATTATCCAAAGCAACAAGCAGGAGTGAGTTCGGTAAAAATTATTAGTAAGCCAATTTCTCGGAATATATATTTTATTTTCAATTAATTACGTTTCACAATTTTGTATCTAAGCAACACCTATTTAGTCGTTTAAGTTCCGCGGCAATTGCCAGTAGCTGACAATAATTGTCAATGAGATTTGAATCTGATTGGTTCAATTTACCAATATACTGGGATTTAATTGGATGATAAATTATAAGTGGAATTGTCTTCAATATTATTAGCAATTTTGTTATTATTGCAAACAAAATGACAATATTTAAAATTTAATTATAAAACAATATTGTTGATTAACAGCAAAACATAACTCAATTCTTCAATTGAGATTATAAACTCAGCATGCACAACCTTCTTAGGTGATTATTTTCACTTTAGGTCGCTTCAGTTGTGACAAAAAGAACGGCTAACATAAGTAAACCAACTGAGGTGAGTTAAGATATAATGTGATTTTGTGGAACAAGAAGCGGCTTATGATTATAATTTTATCGAAAAATAGTGTTTGTTCTATTTTTTAATTAATGCCAAGTATTGACCGTTTTTCGAGGCAATTTCATATTTCGGGTTGTAAATGTGAAGTTATAAATCTTATTTTGTTTTCCATACATCTTTGGCACCCTACAGTGCGGGCAACACAGAAACAAAATATATCCTAGCATGATGGAAAAATAAAGCAATTACCCTCCTGCATCCATCATTCTAAACGGCTTCGATTCCACCGCCTGGAATTTATTGGAACCAGCGGTCCACTAACGACCCTCCATATTTCCCCACACACAAAAACTAGGGTTTGAATCCCGAAGATGAAAAACCCAACGAGACAACATAATTTGTTGGGAAACGCATTGCATATTCATTTGCACATTTTTCAATATGAAGTTGCAAATTTTCAGCAAAAAATCTCGTATTATATTATGTTTCATTATGTATTTTTTTCTCGTTTTTTAATTTTTAGTTTTATAACTTATTTGCATTTACTCGTGAAAACTTTAATGAGATAATGTGGATAATCTGATATGGAAATAGTACAAAGACCTTTTCAGGAATTGAAATATATTTATTAAACAAACTAAACTGACTGAACGGTTTTTTTATACATTATACGTAATGAGTAGTAATGAATGCTCTGTCATTATAATAACCATGAATTTAGTATTGACAGCAACGTCGTGTGTAAATGCCATGTGATCGTATCATATATTTTAAAATTTACCTGTGAAATGAATGCATTGAATCCTTTAATTGTGATGTTTTACATATCAAACATTTTCTAAATATAGTCTCTAATTATTACAATGCATCAATTTAGTCAAAACAAATAAATAAATAAATTGTTGATGTATGGGTGTTATAAATTTACATGACCCAAAAAATCCACTGTTTTTTCTGAAAATATCCAAACAAAAAGAATCCAATAAAACCCAAATAAAAAAACCTGATGGCCTATGTTGTCGAAACAAAAAAAATAATATATAAATGGGGCCCGATTTATATTTTGTTTAGAGCCCGCTGGCGTTTTAATTTGGCCCTGATTTCGAGTGATAGTCTCTAATACTACTACAATACTAAGCTAAGAACCTACATCTTATAATTGTTATATTTTAAGTTTAATACATCTACTAACGTCTGCTATACTGCCACAGAATAGTTATACACAGAAGCGACACACGTGTCGATACCTTTCATGTTCCCCTTTTCAGTTCTATGACCTTGAAGCCTTGTGTAGACCTATAAATTTGTGCTCTTCCCTTATCTCTCTCTAAGATGTGGGGAAACTTTCCGATTTTAAACAATGAGCCCTTTAAATTTGTGCACATTCCCCATCTCTCTCTAATTCTCGTTTCTCTGTCTTACTGACACTTCTGTATAAAGCTATTCTGTGATACTGCTATACATATTTTTTATCGACATTTATAACTGTAGTGAAAAGTGTACTTGGAGAAGATAATAAATAATAATAATGTCAGCATTTTGTGTGTATTTTGGTGTTGAAGAAATGATTTCCGTTCCCCTTTAAGACGCCGGCAGACTTCATAAACATTTATAAGATAAAAATAGCGGCCTAAGAAGTTGGGGGATAGTTGGCTACGACAGGCCGACAGGCCATTGTCCTGTGACAGCTGCTGAATTTTTTACCATCATTACAGGAACGACCAGGAAATTCGCAAGGGCTTTATCGACAGATTAAAGGACTCCGAAGGATGACGATCTGAATTTAAGGATTTGTAGACACAAATCAATTGCCAACGATAACGAAACCGGATATATTTTCAGGATTTGAATATAGAACACGAAGAGAGGGAATAAAATTATCGGATTGCATTAAGTTAAATTATAATATTAAATGCTGTGTTATCGATGATCGACTGGAAGTTGATAATGGGAAGAAAAAAAACATTTGTCGGGACTCAGTCTTCAAGATTTAATTTATTTGATTATACCAACGTTTCGACCACCACTGTGATCATCTTCAATTTTTTTTCTTCCCATTATCAACTCCCAGTCGATCATCGATATCACAGCATTTACATTGGTGGAACCAAAAAATGGACATCATACATCAAGTAGACGTTACCTACGGCAAATAAAAGGAAACAACACTAACCTTGAACCTTAAATTAAATCTTGAAGACCCGACAAATTTTTTCTTCCCATTAAAATATTAAAGCAAATTCTAGATGTATTTTAAAAAAAATTTGAGGCCGTGTTCCTTGTAAATACTATAACGAACAAAAAGCACTAATCTGCAAAATCCTGTAAGCATTAAAGTTATTACAAAATATTAAAACTTTGGAGAATTTTTTTCCGTGTTGAACTTTGCGAAATTACCCCGCAATTACATAAAGCATTAAAACCATCCTGTCCGGAGATTTCTAAGCTCGCGAGAAAGCTCCATTCCGTCCATCAAGACTTACGTGGCTGTCTCGAACGATCGAAGCTTGCTCTGAACTGAATCGTAGCATTGCAGGCGATTGTTCATTGTTTTAAGGTAAAAACTCTTTTAACAAACGTTCAATTAAAGTCACAGGATTAAAGTAAATTTTATCCTAAAATTATTATCGGAGTACATGTGTTTCAGTGTTCAGTTTATTTTTCTAAAATTAATGTATCATCTGTCGTCTATTTTTATGAATTCAGATTTGTGAATGTCATTTATTTCACTTGTTTTTGCAACAATGCCGGATATTAAATCAATATTATGTTACGCAAAAAAAAGGGATTGCAGTTTGTTGTATGCGTGTAATACAGCACAATGATTTTTATGTAAATTCCAGTGCTCCAATTAACTGTCAAACCACGAGGTTTTTCATTTAAATTTAATTAACGCGAAGTACTTAGGCTTTATCTGTGTAGTACAGTGAACTTGTTTAAAAAATAATATATGTTTGTTTTGCTATACTGCACGTAATTCACAGAAGAAAAATGTAATAACTCATATATAAAAAGGCTTTGTTCTTTCATAAAATGTTGCATTAAGTATCTGTGATTAAGAAGCAACCAGTATTACTTATAGGTGTTTTAAATCTTGTGGTACCCATGATATTAGGAAGGGGCATACAGTAATGACTTGCTTAATAGTGAAAAAATATTTTCAATCGTTTCAACTATAAACCTTCAAATTATATTAATAGTTTTAAGCTTACAAACGGATAAGATTGGTTCTAGGATTTAAAATGAAGAAAAAACATTTGTCAGTTTGTAAGCAATTATTTACAATAATTGAAATATTATAATTGAAAATTATTATTCTTCTATTAGTAGAAAATTAAATTGTTATTTATTTAAATAATAATTTATCACCTAGAAAAACATCTTAAAAACAACTAATTCCATGACTCTAGACTAGAAGAATGTCCTTTAGGAATGTCATGGTAGCAATGTAAAAATATAGCATGTCCTGTCAATCTGTTCAATTTCAGTTATTACAAATTGATATTCCTGTTTTTGCTCCAATTTCAGTTTAATGAGGAAATGGGTATTAGTATACGTAATATACGGGTTTTACTAAAAAAGTTTGAATTTACACACTATGATTTATAAATGTATTTCCACTTCTGTCATATAAACTAAATTTGTAAGTAGTAGTATTTAAATAATAAAATTTATAAATAGGAAATTTTTTAGAATGATTGTCTATAAATGACATTTAGACCAAGACAGCGAAGCTGGAGTGATTTAAGAGTCATTTTTGACCCAAGTTGTCATTACTTCGCTGGAATTATGAGGAAATTTTACCTATTGAGCACATGGCTCTATTTATATTTGCTTGATTATTTTACGAATGACAATAGATCAAACATAAAATATTTGATATCAACAAAATGTAACCATGACTATGAAACTGTAATATTATTAAATTTCCTCACTAAAAACTACCAATGGCAATCAAATGAAGCATTCTTTTGGGTGATAATGACGTATGTGGAATAACCCCATAAATATCCTATCATTCCATTAAAGAGTTTAGGTCAGATAAAATCAAAAGTAATCCATTCAGTTCTAAAGTATTTTATTTACAATTTATCGGAGTAAGTAGTCACGAAATGAATTATTCTTGTATCTCGAAGTACCACTATACAAAAATGTTAACATACAGTGAACATTTAATACAATTTAGAACAAACTTGCTACACAACGTTTTCGCTCTTTTGTAGAGCGCTGATGTGAATTCGCTCTTATGATGGATTGTTCTCCTACTTACACAATTTGGGAAATAGATTCGTTTCATGTGTGATTTTAATTCATACACAAACGACATGATCCGTGCTGACACCAGCACCATACCCGCCCCTCGATTAGAGATGGCTATCATTTAATTGCAATATCGGCGCGTGACAGGCATCGAGCGTGAGCGTGAACATGAAATCACGCCGAACGTGAGGGTTGCCTCCGACAGGGTGTTAACACCCAGGATTTAATACCATGATTAAAAATGCTGTATCATACAGATTTTTATTACTCTTTGTCAGATAACAATGATTCGTTTCAAATTTTCAAATAATTTTTTGCTTTACAGTTCATCTTTTTATATGGTTTGTGAAAGCAGCTTTTTGTTGTTGCTACATAGTACACACTTGTAAAGGAACTATGCAGAAATAACATTGCAGCACGCCTTTAGTAACTCAATGTTTATTACCCACGGGTATGCAATATCTGCCTTTGTAGCAAATATTGGTAATGATATATTTATATCACAAAGGACGTTTACCTAATCATTTAACGGGTACTTTTGTGAAGCACCTTACACGCCACATCTCATTTCCCCAAGGTTGGTGAGTAAAATTAATTTTATAGACTATTATGCCAGGAGACGACACGACACGAGAAAAAAACATATGAGTCTTGATTTTGTTGGAAGTAGACAGGGTTTAGAAAAACTCGGATTTTTCACAAAAAATACAATTCACCTGGGTTTTCATAAAAAATGATCATTTTTTTAAATTCGTGTTTTATTTGTTTTGAATTATTTTAGTTATCAACAGTTCACATCAATTTCTGGAAATTAATTATTTAATTATTTAACACGAGTTAGGAGTACTAATACGGTTACATATTTTTTTCTGGTTTTTTTTATGACGTGTATCGACTGACTCGTATAGTCTTCTTGGCCGGTATTAAGATTTTCAAGTTCAAGACGTCTTTTTAATAATTTAATTATTAAACTCAATATTTTTTTAACTTCATTTTTTAAAAACTATATTGTCACAATATATTATTGTCCTCGTTATAATATTTCTTAATAACCTAATTTTAATAAATATATGTATGTATTTTATAATATGAAAACCCGTAAATTTACCTTTTATTTATATTTTATTTCTGTTGTTTATTTTACATTGTATTTTTATTACTAATATACAGGTGTTCCTTTTATTTTCTCCGCTATATAAAAACTAATATAAACTTATGATATGTTTTTATCAAAATAATGTTATCTGAGAATATGCTAATATTATATCACTTAATTCAGAATAAAATTCTCTACAGTATAAATAAATAATAAATATATGGTCCAATTGAAAAAGAGACAGTTGATCCCACAATTTAAAAAAAAAATACTCAAATACTAAATTAAGATTTTATAGTTTACATTAAATAAATTATTAATTTATTATGGCGCCCCTTTTACTGACAAAAATCCGCCTGTGGATTATTCTAGTTACGCCACGGATAGTAGCGATTTTCTTGAGCTTAAATAAGTCGGAATTGCACTCACACTCACTAATTCTAAACACCCGTTGCCAAAGAGATAACCTAAATGAACAAATCATTCAAAGTCTATATCCAAGTTAGAAACATCAATTTTAACAGCAGGATTAAACAAAATAATAAATAATAGAACTCACAATAATTACATTTAAATTTTATAATTGTTTTACAAACATCTATTATTAGTTTCTTATTTTAAGGGCAGTAATTTTAATAGAATTTTCGAACCTCTGACCGGGTTCATAAAACCCGAGCAAGTTATAAGCTGAAGAAAATAAGTAACAAAGTATATCATATTTACTACCCATTAACGTCCCTTGCAAAAATATCTGGCCATAAGTTTCCTCCGCAAAAACCCGTGTTTTCTGCATCGTTACTGACTAATTAGCCTCGAAACAACACACTGTGCATCCGCGGACGTCAAATGCACCCGGAAACCCGGACAATGGCAGCCATTTCCGCCAAGGAGCCGTTCTATTAAGATAACTCATTTTTACCCAGAAACAAAAGGTTGCGTTGCTGTTTGGGTTGTTTCTTTTCATCGCTGGGGATGAATCAAGTTTTGTTAGCGAAAAGAGGAAATTTGTAAATAAACATCGAAGAACGGTTCAGTTTAAACGAAAATTCAAAAGCGAAAAGCGAATAAAAAGGTAATTAATTAAATTTAAAATATTTATTCCGGAATTTTCACTTTTATTTAGGTACTTTAATAAAACAATCTATATACAATTCACGATACCCAAATATGTATGCAGGGTGAATACTGAAAACCTTGACATAGGGAAATAACATGGGAAAACAGTTTTTTGCTGTTTCCATCTGTCCCGCTAAATAAAATCGGGTGTATATGGTATCGTTAGTTAGATTACTTAATTTAGTTAGTATAATTTAATTAAAAAAAAAAGGGCCGAGGTGGTCTCGAACCAGGTCTTGTAGATTATTTATGTTATGAAACAGCCCTCGTATCCACTCGGCTATGGAGCATTTTGTTTTTGATGTTTCTTATTCGAAAATATGAAGGATAACCTTCAAAATACAATTTATTTTATCAAATATTTCAGTTAGAAAAGGCCTTATTACACAACATTTAGTTTTATTAGATGCAAAATTAAGTAATCTAACTAACGATACCATATACACCCGATTTTATTTAGCGGGACAGATGGAAACAGCAAAAAACTGTTTTCCCATGTTATTTCCCTATGTCAAGGTTTTCAATATTCACCCTGTATATCTGTATAAATTATATACAAAATAATATATGTTTGCAGACGGTTACTCATCTATGTATTCACCTTTGTTAATTTTGCTTAAACATAAATTATGTAAATGATAAATAAATATTAGACACATATTTTTTTTATTTTGCAGAAAAGTTAACAGAAAAAAAAAACAATAAATAAGATTGTTAATGAGATGAAATTACAAATTTTATATAAGATTCATAAATCTATGAGATTCAAATTCACGACCATGTAAGAAATAAAAGTACTATTGTAATTTAGTACGTGTGTATTTTATTTTAGATGTCCTCGTATAAATTTTATAGTAAATATACGGTAATAGGTGCAACAATACCGTATGTGTAATAAATTATATGAACAATACATTGTAAGGAGCATATAATTTATTCATAGTAGCGGTAAGAAACAAGAACAGTCCTTATTAAAAATGAATGTAATTCTTACCTGTTGTGCGCTGTGGAAAATAAATAATTTCTGCCCTCCATAATGTTGCTTCTGAAACAAAATAGAAACATGAAAATATCATACTAATATATCACATCTTATTATCCCTTCTAGGGCTATGGTTTTTCAAGTACCAAACCTTAATAAATTTGAATGTGAAATTAAAAAAAATTGCTTTGAGAACAAAAATTATTTACAGATGAAAATTACCTTTAAAAAGATATTGTTTTTTTTTTGGATATTAATATATAATTATTCATTTTTTTTTAGGTTGACTGCAATAATTATTTATGAACAAAAAAGAAATGCTTATTATAGTCGAATAATGTAATAGCACACATTACATGCTTATTGAATAACATGCTATTTCTACTTTCGTTTAATAAGCGCCTCTTTATTTTACTAATTTCAGTTAGGTTATTAATTCCATTATTTCACTTGAAATCAAAATGAAAAAAAGCATATTTTATGTAGAAATATAAACAATTACATATTTTAAATAAAACAATACAAATTTACACTTTGTGCAACGGTATTTATCAGTCCGTTTGATGATGTCCGAAAGAATTAACGATCGTTAATATATTTTATAATAAATATTTTGTTTGTTATCACATGTAGTAATTATTTTTATTTCTATGTTGCCATGCGAGTTTAACACTTGTATGTATTGCAAGTCACATTATAAAGCAATTTCCATGTTACCACGTGAAAATTTCACCTCTTTTTAATATTTATGTTATCGATTTTCGTGCAATGTTTGGAAAGCAGTAAAGTTTAAAAATTGAAAATAAAGCAGTAACAAAGTTTGCTACGTCTAAACTTCATTTTTCTTGGATCAAGTTTCATACGTGATGTTGTTCTAACACCGCCATATAAATAGAGCTCGAGAAGGATAAAGTTTATATTTCTCTAAATCTCCTGGCGTTTAAAAAGGATTAAAATAGGACATGCCACTTTATTCGCGAAGCGTTGAACACAGTTTCAACGCCATTTTATTGGTGAAGGATAAAACCATTTTATTTTTACTACAACAGAATTACAAACTAACAAAAATGAAAATGTACTGTATACGCTTTAAGAACACCACAAGATAGTGTCACTAGATTTTAAATTAGCCAAAATAAAAACTGAAAATGAAAAGGAAAATAGGCAAAAAGATAAAAGGAAATAAACAACCTTATAAAGAAATTTGCAGCGTGCATTGCTCTTTTTAATTACGTAATTAGGAAAAAATGTTAAGAAATGTTTTTATTCTTTTTATCAGACATTTATTATAACATGAAATCTAATCATAAAAAAAGGCAGAAATTGAAGTAAAAATAAATGTAATAAAATAAATTGTACTCTTTAGGGACGAAAAAATAATTCTCTTTTAGTACCACAAAAGGGTGACTTTAACCAGGTTAACTAGAGAGGAATAATCTTGCTCAGTACCTCTAGGAAAATACTATCAAAAATTTTACTCGATAGAATAAAGGAAAAGTTTGAACGTAAATGAAGTAGAGAATAAGGTTTTCGAGAATGAAGATCTTGTACAGGACACAAACACATTCAGGATAACTATTGAGCAAATGATGGAATTCCAAGAAACACTTTATCTAATGTATATCCACAATGAAATCTTTCAGGATACCTTACTCTACCTACTCCTTAAAAATATTTAATACATATCTATTTCCTAAAATGGTAAATTTTTAAAATTTTAAGGAAATTCCTAGAATCTGGCAACGCTGATTTGAGCTAAAATCTTATCGTGTCATTATCATCGTTTTACTAATATGAAATGATTTTTTTTTTGTGAAATACAGTTGGAGAAGCTGTATTTGTTTATAAATTATAATATATAAATTCTGAATTACAACTTTTGTGCTGTTTTCAGAAGTTATTTTTTGTTTAACATAGTTGGATAATTTGTAGTTGTTCTGCATGTGTACCTGTTGAGAACGGCTGGTAAATTTGATTGAATTATAGGACCCACTTTATCTTGAGAGTAATTCACTTATCAGCGCTAATGCTGTAGTTCACTTCGTCCTGTGTGACGTCACGAACTGTTACCCCACTCCTAACCCTTCACATTTACACCCGAGTTCACAAAGTTCCAACACTTCAACTATACATTCCTAAATATATCGCCATGGCTTATTCATATTTAAACCGTACACAGATCAATAAAAATAATTTTCTCCCAACTTTATGTTTGACAATTAACACATACTAGATTTCCTTGGTGAGATATTAATAGTATATTTTACACCAAGATTGAGAAGAGTGACATTATTTACCTAGCGCCAAGTTGGGTCCCGAGGTGCAAAGCTATCGAGGGATATAAGGCACTGGTCAGTAATGGTCTTCTCAACCATGGTATATATATATTATTTTGCACTACTGTTATTTGAATTCCAATCCTATTTAAAAAAAATTATACCTATTGAAAATTTTTAGCCTAAAAAATATCCAATCTAATCCCTGTATTTAAGATCAAGTTTACGAAAGTGGCCAATCAAAACACACTTACATTGAAAACTTTTAACCGAAAAGAAATATCCAATCGAATCCCAATATTTCTGATCACGTGTGCGAAACTGACCAATTAAAACACACTTACACTGCAAAGAGCCCTAAGACTCTTATCACATGAGGTTGCTAGATAAATAACAGTTGTTGATATCTCTCAAACATTAATTATTTAATTGTTTTACTTTGAAAATGTCATATTTAGGTTATGGAAATAAAAAAATATCCCATTTCATTACTGTTTCTACAGTTCAAAATATTTCAATTAAGTATAGTCTCATATTGGTTTGTATTTTTTAAATTTTATCAAAGGATGATTACTTATATTACCGCCATTTTTGGGCGAAAATATAGCTATCTCTCTTTAACCCAATGGCCCTATGGATTGCGGTACTTTGTATATCTAGAGACTTTATTCGGTATATTTTTAAAACACCTGTATGTGTGGATAATTTTATGATTTTATTAAATTATATTTCCACCACGTGTCGACTATATGAATTCTTTTATTGTTACAAAATATAATTTCCTATTTCTCTACATTTTCTTGTAGATATTGCATACAAGTGATTCTTTGTTCACTTATTTTTCATAAATATGAATAAGATCCATAATTCTGGAAATGGAATATAAATCGGCTAAATATTGACATTTCGAAATTCTATTTTTGTGGAGGCGTCTAAGAATATAAATAAATAATCCAATTTTCATCGAGTATTTTGAGATATTTTTCTGGAGCAGTTCTTTGGTTGTATCTATATTTAGATCTGTAAGAAACCACTACTAAATATGACCACATTACTCTTCTTATTTGCAAGAAATTAGATTTTCTCGGTGGAGCATTTAAAGAAAAACCCGAGTAAAACAGAATTTCAGATTGAAGCAAAGAGTAAAAATCTTGTTTAAAAATGATTAAAGACAAATATCTCCACTTGGTTGCATCTCATTCGAGTCGGACTATTTACATCATCCGTGGCGGAAGTGTGCGCGGCTGTGACGTCACTAGACAAGGACGGTGCACTTCCGGTTGCGAAGGAGCAGTTTTTATTTTCAGCGAATTTTACATAATGAGATTTTTATTTGAGTTATTGAATCAAATATTCAATCTACTCGAGTTCGTTTTTAAATTGAACAGTAATTAATTTTTAACTTAATTATAAATCGAGTCGGAGCGATAATGACCATAAAAATTAGAGGTAATTAAATTGCCTGAAAATAGAAAAGGCAAGATTTTGAAAAACACAATTTCTTGATACTTTAATGCAGTATGCACCTGATTGAATTAAAGTGTTGAAGGATATCCTATGTAAATTTTAATATAAAACGTGACTCTTGACAAAATCAACTGTTATGATGAAAAATCATTAAAGATTCAGTGTATGAGAGTATTTATATTTATTGCATTCATTTAAATGTAAAACGAAGCGCCAGCCAAGTGGAACTTATCCTCATTCATTTCCCGACTTCCCCCATTTATCCACATTAAAAATGCGCAACACATGTGTCCTACTGTCCAAAAATGTTACCCCTACCCGCATTTGTTGAATATGTTACCTCTAAATAGCACACAAGTATTTGTTTCTCTTGGTTTGTCTCTCAATGTCAAAAATAATTAATAAAAATTCAGGTTACAGCAGTGTCTGCCAAATTGTGTGCGCAAGAGATACTAGATGTGCCGCGAAAGATTTAAAAATACAGATAATTTTCCATCAGTTGATTATCAGATGATCGACTATATATGCTATTATTATTAACATAAGAAAAAAAATATAATAGACTTGAAAAATGATACTGTTCACAAATCTTTATTTTCTGTGCTACAATTACCAGTATTTTTATTTCATTAACAGCTACTGTAACGAGCAAGACTCATCGCAGATGAGTCATCACGGCTGATTTTTCTTGGCAGGTAGTCGCGTTAAAGGTCAAGTGGAAAAGAAGCGACACCGTTATTGTTCGGGAATTTTATAGAGTTCGGAAGGCTCTGGAATGTTCTAGAGATGAATTGGTGGCAGGTATATAAAGGTCACATCGATCGGTCAGGGTGTGTACAGAGTAGAGTAAAGTAGTATAAATAAACGTTACGGTACTATATCGTACAGAAATTAAATCTCTTTTGTCATTTGGACTATGGTTTTTCAGATGGTAGATGAGGAATTACGTGTTTGTTTATCTAATTTAGAGTTGCGTTTTGACCAAATTCTCATGATTATTAATATTATTATGTTATGACTATTATGTCCATAAAACAATGTTACTTTAAGTTATTATAAGTAGATTTTTTATTGATATTCATACTAATAATGCCTATTTAATTTTATTGGGATTTTTATTTGGGATGCCCGGGTGTCGCAAAATAAATTCTCCTTTCCTCACTGGGTTACAGTTACAACATGCTCACATTCTGCACTACTAAAATACAAGTAATTGTACCTTTAGACATGTCCTTTTGATATATGACACTCTCTTCATTCCATGAATGTAGCAAATTCAAAACCAGCATTATTTCAATGTATTCGTCCTCTAGCAATATAAAAATAATTATTTCATGATAACAATGAACTTATTATCAATACAATACAAATTGTTTAAAGACCTTATTTATATGAAGCAGACAGTTGGGAAAAAATCAGACTTAGAAATAATGATGTACATAAACAATAGTGTCTGCATTTATTATTATGGAAACAGTGGACTACAAAAGTTACCAATAAAGAACTTTTAAATCGGATCATTCTAAACACGTCACTATAAAAGAACATTATTAAACTACATTCACCTTACTTGATATCATGTTCAATTATATTTAAATTCTTAAATTTAATATAAAATTCTGGGAATAGTTCTCATAGCGGAAAGGAAACCGTTCGACAAAAAACAACTTGGTTTCATGTTAAATTAGATACCGGATATTATCGTAATTAGATTCGACATAACAGTTGATTTCATTATCATTATGAAACAGAATACAATAATGGTTTTACTTTTAATGATGGTTAACTGTGCAATAGATATAACAGGTAATAAGAGCAAAAGTGAATACATTTTTTGCAAAATCTAATTAAAACAAAATTTTAATTATCTTATTTGTATACAAATTTAATTGTCAAATATTAAAAATGAATTCGATAGATGGAACCAAGAAAATATGAGATTCAAACAAAGCACAATGGAAAGATGTAATAATGAAAGATATTAAAACATCAATAGTACATAACTGGAGATCGAAAGTCAATATTGCTTCAACAAGAGACATATTTGTTGCCTGCATATTATTATAATTATTAATAATAATAATAATTTTGCGCATAAATTAAAATCGATAGATTGTAGAATGACTTCACTTACAAATGAAATAAGTAAATTGTGTAATTTAATAGGCTTACAAGGAAGTCTTATGGTGTGCACATCAGATTTTTTTTATTTGTACCACAGGTTTAGGCTAGGGGCCTAATCCTAAATACGGCCCTGATTGGAAAAATATATTAATTATATATATTTATTTTCAATTATTATAAATATCAATAGTTCACATTAATTTCGGAAAATTAATTAGTTAATTATATTATGATAAAATACGAGTATTACTACATCATTTATTTCTATTTCCTTTACAATGTATATCGACAGAATCGTGTAGTCCTGTTAACCGGTGTTTGCTTGTATGTTATTGTTATTAACTAACAATAAACTAGTATGTACAAGTTACAAGGTAATAGTAACAAGTTTTAAAAGGGGCTTTTTTGAGTGGGATGTTAGTTTTAAAAAAAACCGAGCGTGTTTTTTTTTGGGTCAGAGAAAATTGCAATAATCCTGCAGAATTCACACTTCAATCAGTTTGAGTCGGAGTAAGCTAATCAAATAAACTACCTTTGCCCGTGAATCCAAATATTATTGTTGTTAATTACTATACATTTTTTCTTACAACATGTGTAAGTAAGCCATTACAAATGCTTAATAACAATTATCGTATGAAGTTATTGTACATGCCACATAGTTATGATTATTTTAACTGCTAGTTGTAGAAAAAATATACTACAATATGAATTGCAAACCAAGTACTTTGCTTGTGACATCACAAACCCTCACTAAAGCTTTGCCGCAACTTTTTCATACGCATGTAATATGCTTTTTACAATTCCCGTTATGTTCCACATTTATATTACGGAAACCGTCAGTTACTGTTCCGTCGTAGGAATGCTGTCAACGATGAAACTCTATCAAGGATAATATCGACTTGGGCGTTTCTATGCACGTGCCGGTGTCCCTACCATCCATCACCGGACTTGCGTTCCGGGGCTCCGGGCAGCGTCGCAGGAGTTATGGCGCGAGAATTAAAAAGCCGGAGAGTTATTAGCCCGACGCCTTGTACATAAAAGGAGTAATTGCTTACGGAGGTACAAGGAATTAGCAGGTCCTTGCATACACGACGCAAAAAGGACCACCGAGTAATATATCATTTTTTATTAAAAATATTTGTTGTGAATTTCGTATGGCATTAATTTATGCGTAGATTTTGATGAATGAATATTTTACATAAAAAATATAAAGTGAATATGGTACGATTTTTTTTAATAAAATGTAAACATTTCACTCACGATTTATTACCCATTGCTGAGTATACAAAACTACTGACTTTCGACTAAAACGGTAGTTTTATTGATGGCACTGGCACTATAAAATTACAGTTAAGTATTTGTACATTATTTGTATTCAAAAAATTAATTTTGTATTCTTATTTCATTTGTACATAATTTCATTGAAATTTTATAGTGCTATAGCCTAACGTTTTAGTCGAAACATCGGTATTGAAATAAAAATCTTTCATCTGTAGTCTGCCTGTCCGATTATGTTTATTGAACCTAAATTATTATATAGTCAACCATTAAGACTTTTGTCTTGTCTGGTCTAGATTGTCAGGACAAGACCGGAAAAAGTCATGTCTTGAAATTTTAAGACAACACAAGATTTTCTTATTCTAGATCAAGACGAGAAAAATAGATAATATTTGAAATATAAATATATCATGCGAAGCTTGTTCCATCCGAGCTGAAACAGCGATTGTACAATCAAAAAGAACGCTGTCGAAGAATTACCTATTCTTGTCTAAAGCGTATGCGCAGCCTTGAAACAATCTAGAGTCTTAAAATCTAGACAACACTTTTTAATCTAGACTTAGTCAAATCTTCTTGAAATTTCTTTGTCTAGGCGGCAACACTAATTCTTATAAATATAAAATTATTTTCTGCCTAATCAAATTTCTAAATTCTAATTTGCATTAAATGTAAAAGCAGTGTAAGTGTAAATTTAATCATCGCATGAAAGCGAGCTCAGGTAGGCAAAAATAACTCTGCTTCAGCCACTGGTGAAATCTCTGCTTGCGTAGAACAAACGCAACTGTAACCGCATTAGCTATAAACTTTATGTTATGCGAACCGGAAACACTAAAACAAAATAGTGTAAAAGCTTTACAGAATGAGTATTTAAATATTTGTAATATTCTTTTTGAACTCATTTTCTTAATAATTGAAAAAATAAATCGTATCTAAAATAAGAAATTACATTATATGGTGGGTGGTTCTAACAATCAGAATGTCTGTTATTTTTCCTGAAGAAAAATCCATTTGCAATATCAGCTTTAAGTTCATATGATATAAAATAACAAAATATAAAGAATCATATCCTGTTTCATGTGAACTGAATGAAAATTACTTGATTCACGCGTATAATGGTGATTTAATAATGTTAATTAAAAGTTATTGTGGAAGCATTGTATTTTTAAATATCTCCAATTAAATTTCTGTCGATTCCTCTATTATTCTTCCCTCTAATTGTGCAGTGGAAAAAATAGAAGCATTGTGGGTGAAGTTTAATAAAAGCTGAAGTTATTGTAGTATTTTTTGGTGTGAAGAGGCGTAAAATAATCACAAACACATGTTTCACTTCCGTTCCAGCTTTTTGCTCCGGAAAAACTCCGGGTTGCGGTCTGCGCTTCATTCGCTGCCCGGAACACCGGACTAAGACGCACTCGCTTAATTGAACACCCGGAATTCCACCAAATAATAACGAAGGATTTAAAATCATTTTGGGAAATAATTTCACATTAAATTACAATTTCAACCGAACTTGTGACAGATAAATTAATTAAAAATTATAAATTCCTTTGCTATTTGCAATTTGTTAAATGCTGCAATATATTTTGATGAGATGATATGTTTAAATTTAAAAATATTTTATAAAAGAAAAAAATAAAATAAATTAATGATATATGATGTCGAGTATAAATTTTGCACATCAAACGTTAAAGATTGAAAGAGATTTATCTGACTTTGATGCATATGTAAGAAAATAAATAAAAATGCATTAAAATGTCATCATTAAATTTATAATGCAACAACCTATGTTCAAATCACATCGAGATCAAAATTCTGTATACTTTTTCCTTACAGAAATATCTTCCGTGGTGCGCTATAAATTGTAAATACTCAGTTTTTACGACCATTATGGAAAATGGAACTTTTTTTACACTTTATAAAGATTCAATGTTGTGAATTTCCCACAATCGTGGATTAAAGTGTGAGAAATCATTTCTCACGGTATTTGCCAACACTGCGCATGTGTAGTGTGCGAAATATCATTTCTCACAGTAATTGCCAACACTACGCACGCGTGAAGGTACTCTTTTTGAGGTTATCTGCGCCATATTGTTTCTTATGCCAAATATTTTCGTGCATTTATTTTTGTTCCGTAACGATTAAAAGTATGGTAGTAGAAAAAGTATAGTGTGCCACTCAAGTAGAATCACCTGTTTCCCACCTTGTGTGATTCCCGCACTCGACTTGTCTCGTGCCGAAACTTTCTCACCTCGTGGGAAATAAGCGACTTTCTGCACTTGTTGAACAATATACTATTTCGAAAGAAAACAGTGTTTTATTGAATGAAATTTAATTTAAAAATAATAAATTTAGTACATTTGGTACACAATGTTGGCAACAACTGCTATCATATTGACAGATTGAGAACACTTGACAGCATTGAAACACGTAACTATACAAAACAGTAGTTATAATAATTAAAAATATTTGTTCAAAACAAATATATTGATTTTAGGTGTTTCGTACAAAAATATTGTACAAACTTCTTGCGTGAATTTTTTCCCGGATTCGTTCTACTGGAGCACTCGCAAGAAATTTGATAAATGCTCTTAATGATTAAATTATATCATAATTAAAGTTTGTGATAAAGCAGATTGGTACTCTTGGAAAGTGTAATAATCAGTAGGTATATAGAAATATTCTAATAAAATTTGAAAATATAGATTTCTTATATTGAAATAGCAGAGAAACAATTAAATAAATAAATCTTGTTCTTCCATGTTTACCCTTATCCGTCAGCCTTCAATCCGGTTGAAAATTCAGCGGAGCTCTCGAGTTACATACGCGACATGATATGTGGAATGGGACTGACAGCCATCAATACGGCCCTGGATTCACACGCACAAATGCCAAATGTCACCCGAAAGATTCGCGATCGCTTCAAACAAAACTTTCCATTCGGATTACTACCCAATGCTTCAGTACAAACTTCGTTCAAATATCTTAAAGGTCATGAGCAATTGTTACAAAATTTTTAAACTAGATAAACAATGGCATACTATTTTTTTTAAAACTTTCCTTAATTTGAAAGCTATGTGTAGTTTCAGAAAGTTTAATTGTTATTTGCTAAGCGGTAATATATTTCTTGTAAATATTCTGTGATGTAGATGTATACAACTGCCAGGAATAGGGTACTAAACCATTGTTGAAATATTACCTTTTTTTAGTAGAATATGAAAATATATATTCATTAATGAGTATTAGTGAAAATATTTTATTTAAATATTATTTCGCGAACGTCTTGAGCAATTTCATTGGTACCCTGATTTTAAAAAGATAATCGCGTGCTCGCATTTCTTAGAACTTACGGAAGGGATACATGCATGCGGCCTGGCAGTGTCAAAATGTTTATATATGATTTTGTTTTTGTTACGAAAAATATATAAACATATTTTAGCTATACGAATACGAAAATAACCAATATCCTGTACAACTAACAGTTTATTCATCACTGGCAAAGACATAAAACGTTGTGTCAAAATTTTCACTTAAAAAATTTTATCCAGCTTATTATGCAAGATTTTTCAGTCTCGTTTTCACAAGTATACTCATTTCACAGTTTTTCCAGAAAAAAAAAATAAATAAAAAAATCGTATTAGCAATTGAAAGGATTTAAAAGACATTAACAATTGACACAATTTACCGATTGAAGGTAAGGAAATGTTTTCAAATGTATTTTTTTTTTGTTAAATGATTTCATGTTTGTTAACACATACAAAAATAACTTTTTGTTGATGTGGAAATTCGTTAAATTTGTTTGTTAGCTTGTTCCATTAATTTATTGGTTAGTCTGTTTTGTTATTTTACTTGTTTAATTGTTCGATTGTTCATCAACGATTATCACTAAATTTGAATAAATTAAATATGACTAAACTAAACGCAAAGTTATATTGTTGTGCAAAACTATTATTTTATGTTGCCATATGGCTTAAAACACATTAGTGTATTGTTGGTTGCCGACTTATGTCATACGATAAAATAAATAGAGCTTGCATATTATTTAAATATTTAATGTTATATTCTTATCCAACAGCTGGATAAGTATGTGTATGAAAAATAATAAAGTTGAGACATTTTAACGATCCTCAGTGGAGTGTATGTAGTTCTTTCCCGAGTACATATTCATCGTAGCTCGTAGCTAGTGCAATTTTTTTGCTGATCATACAAAGGCAGGCCAGTCGGCAAACAGACTGACAGATATATCGATACTGCACAGGAACTGCGCCGTTATTACCCGGTGTCAAATGTCAGCATGACCTACTTGGATAATTATATCCACAAAAATACACATCCACTTCGAAATTACTTTAATAAGCAACCAACATTACATAACAGTAATCAAAATCCTATGGCAACATATACGAAAGTAATATGTTCAGCGATAATTTTATTTTAATTTTGTTAGAATTAGAGATACATAGTAGGAACGAATCCCAAATTTCACAACAAGTTCTATTTTGAATTAGACGTTAGAGGAAAGTGCTTAAAGCTAAAGGCTTCCAAGTTGTAATTAAATTTTCGATTGGGATCCCATGCAGAGATTTGGAAAAATAAACAGACAGCCTGGTAGGCTGTCCATTAATTAACAGAGCACACTACCGACTGCAATTACTCAAAATAACAAAATTTGAATTTTAAATTCAACGACTTAGCAAAGACTTTAATTAAGCGTTATTTAGCTTTTACACCAAGCCTGGAAACACTGAGAAACCGATACAGCCATTGTAGAAACTATAAATAATATTATTATAAATTGCTTCTATAAAGAAAATATCAGCAATTACATATTAATATCCAGGGGCGCACTAGGCATGTTTGTCGTCTGGATGCGAAAAAAAATTGCCACCCTTTAGTAATTTTAAATGAAATACTCGTATTTTTCAGCGAATCATTTGAAAAGATAATAAATACGATTAAATAGCAATATTACTCTTGTGTTCATGCATTTTACGACTAGCAGTGAAAAACTGGAACCTTGAATCGTACACATTTCATTTTCGGTATATTCGATTTAGGCAAATTTAGAGTATCGCCACTAGAAGTTCCTGCGGTATATTCAACTTATGAAGTTTATTTAGTAGACTGTTGTTGATTTTCTTCTATAAATTCTGAGATAGAATCTGGAGTATTGTTTTTTCTTCCTAGATTTATATTTCTCCAACTGTGATTTAGAGAATTCTCCACCATTTTTATTTTTTGAAAATTTTGATTCAAGTAATTTCGAAATTGAAGATCTAGGTCATTTTATACTCTCTTCTCTCTCTAACTTTAATTTTTTTTTATAAGCTATACCCGAAAGTTTTTTTTTCTTGTTCATCAATAGAGAAAATTATTCAGCCCAATATTAATTTCTTGCTAATTATGAAAGATAGCAACTACAATGCATAGAAACGAGAAATCTTATAAAAAAAATGTTTTATAAAGTAGTTACTATGATACGAACCCCTAAACAGTGAGAAATTATTTCTAATGCACTAGTGCGTTATGACCTACTTTATTTATCTAAAAAAAAACCATAGTTATAGTGCTGATGTAATTACACGGTGTTGGATAAATTATTATTACTACATTTTTACAGATATTTATTAACAATGATTTTGATAACTATATTGTTAAAGAACAGCGATTGGCATAAATATTTTGTAACAAGCAGCTATAAATCACAATAATTAAATCCATTTAATAGTACATTTCAATTACCTTCATACAAATTTTAATACGACATATAATTGTAATTACATTCATTACTTGAAATCCTTACTTGTCACGTACTCTGTGCTCAACAATTACCACCCGCCCCAAACTTTAATTATATTTACGTGCCTAAAATCTGATACAAGTTATAAATTGCTGAACATACGAATAAATCATACAGTGCGACATGGGAAAGTTACCCCACCAGTAGCGCACACTGAACATTTCGTTGGGAAGAGCAAGAAAAATGTGCAGGCACGCTCATGGAATACAAATAGGAATGGGAATGAATAAATGTTGTACATGTACATATGAATAATTTCAAATGGGGAAAAGTTTAATTTCATGCAAATATGCATGGAAATTTTTCTAAACTAAAAACAAAATATTAAAATATTTTATGCTACGAGATCAGGTCAGATCTACAAGTTACCTACAGCTTATATATAATATAATCGAGATATTATCATTCGAATGATTAGATGTGTAGTATGTGGTATAATTTAAAGTTAATATTTACAAGGTTTCACTTTGGCTCCGACCTGTTTCGATCCCACGTGGGTATGATTAATTTGTAATATTTACATTTTTATAATAATACTTATTTATCTTTATTTTAGAAAGAAAAATGAGACAGATACATCTATAATCTAGTATAATCAATCAAAAATTTAATATACAAAGAACATCAATATCTATTATATCTTCATTTTATATATTGCACAATAAGCGATGTCTTTTGTGATAGAGAATTGTAGTTGGTATTTAATAGATTATAATGCTCGCTATAAAAATGACCTACTTGATTATTCCTCAATTTATTGTTTATTGCTATAACAAAAAAAAAATAGAAAAAACTTAATTAAGTTTTCTGATAGTGTTTTCTGAGGTAAAGACATATATAATAGGATAATGTAGATTCCGTATTTGGTCCTCATAATGGAATTAATTTTTGATAAATCTTTTTGAAAACAAATTCTAAATGAAATGAACTGGGACGAAATCGAATTCGAAAATCTGTAGCATATTTTATATATATCTTCTGACCCATTTGATAGAATTCATCGTTAGAAAGCAAAGCATTATATTTTGGAGAATAAACGTGAAAAGTTGTATAAAATTAATTTAATTAAATACTTCTAGTTTCATTCGAATGATCATGAGTTATATCGTCGAATAGTTCATAATTGATTGACAAGATCACATCACATTTAGCATTCACACATTCAAAAGACAGCGCGTCGAGTCAGTCGCCGTTTGAGATTGGGAAATCCGCCCGATTTACAACCTGATGATAACCCGTAATTTAAAATGAATTTGTATGTGGTTGAATTACAATAAAAATATTTGAGCCAGTCGGAACACCGGTAGGTACGTCACTGGTTTTTTATTTTTCTGATACAGTATTATAAGATAGTGGCGTTTATAAAATTTAATACAACATAATTACAAGGATGCAATTTTGATTCAGATATCTAGAAAGATGAAACAATTACCAATAACCAATAAATAGTGGCATAACCAAGTGTGTTATTTTCCTGATACCGATAATGTCTTAACTTGTATAATAATTCAGTTATAATGATGTGGATGCATTGATGGCCGTAGTAAGCTCTGGGATATATGGCGGGCAGTTTGCTTGATGCATTGCCCCAGTGCCCACTCTTACGTCCAAACTCGATTCCGGATGATGAATAGCGACCGAGTTCGAGAACTTGGGGTATAAATATGCAACGTGTCACTTCATTCACACATCCTGCAGGCGGTTCAAGTTGTTCTTGTTTAAAGATTAAGAGAATATTACTCAAATGTATAGTACCATATGAAGTTCAATACATGTTAATGAGGAATTCCAGGACTATGGCTTTTAAAAAATAGATATCATTGTTCATCAAGTATATAAGTAATATTAAGGAGAAAATCGTTCGACACTACTTAACAGTCCATAAAAATATTGTATTAAGCATGGTTACCATGGTAATATAAAAATTTCTTGGAAATTTTTCGTTAGTTGCCTTACCTACCTAAGTAATTAATTGGTGGAATTTTCTCCTGTCAAAAATGTCATTTTGACATTTTAAAAATATATATTGAATTGTCATTGTATCAAAAATACATGTTTTAGAAATAATAAATAATTCGTTTTATTATTCATAACTTGAATATTTTACGCAAAATATAAAACCTAAATTAATTTTACTTCCTGTGTTGATTTTCTTACCGAATCTACCCTCGAGCATTGGTTCATATCCTGGTAATAATTTTTTATCATACATTTCAACAAAACACGATTGCAGATTACGTTGATTACTGCACTCGAAAAACAATTCCGGAAAGATTCAATGCGCTGGGAAGATTATAAGTGATTATAATCTTTAATTTTCTAATTATTATTACCCTAATATCAAAATGAAACTTTAATGGACCATAATATAATTAACTACTAATCCCTAAACGTCTTCTACCATAGGTGTAGAGAAGATAACTCTTCTCTATTCTTTCCCAATTAGTGTTACAGAATCCAAAGTACTACAGAGACGTACTCGTAGAAAAACCATCCACATCGAGTAATATCTATTCTACACAATCACAATTTCACTGAATTAATCGAACTGAAAAACCATAGAACTACCATTTCGGGTTTTAGCTAACTTGGTAGGCTTAAAATATAAGAGTGTTATTTGCAGATTCAGTAATGAGAATGAATAAAACGAAAAGACATAATTTTGAAAGAATCCATTAATCAAACAAATAAATTGCGAAACAATGAAATTTCTGGAGGAAATGTTCCCGTGTTCATGACGTCACAACCGGGCTGACACCTGAACATCAAACTTTGAGACTTAGCAAGTTGGATGGACTGGTTATGTGCAGGGAAATTCGATTTCCCCTTCCCCAGGTTGGTATTATCTTCGTCCTCATGAATTTATTCCATTTTGCTCGGCGCTGTTTTGTCTCGGGTATAAATTGCACTTTTTCCAACTTTGCGAATATGGGAATTAAATTGTCTAGTATTTCTGCCGGGATTAAAACTAATAGCGAGAAGAGGCGCCCGGAAAATAGTTATTATTTTACAATTACTGGTCCCCGGAAACGAACACCAGTACAAAAATAAAATCCATTTATTGCTGGTTTTATCTTAATTAATAAATATAATCATGATTTATTACCCCCGTTTCTAGATAGAACAAAGACTCAAGAATCAAAGAGGTTTAGTTTGTGAGAGTTATCAACCAACTGTTAAGTAACTTGTATCTGTGTTTGTTTTATCTATGTTTGACGAAAGATTTCTGTGAAATAATTTACATGATTTACTTGATAATATTTTAATACCATTTATCACCCTGATGAAGACTGATGTACAGTGGAAACATTGATGTATTAGTGAATACTTTTAACACGTTAACTGCCATGAGGTACATCTTATGTGTCTCACTAAAATATCCTCGTATGCTCTGAGATACATCGTTTGTGCCTGAGTGTTTGAATACACATTATGGTCCGTGGTCTAACGTGCATATCTGTGAACGTAGTTTAATTCTCGGTGGTCTGACAGACCAAAACCTATTCTTAGCGCATGATTTTTTTGTTTTTTAGTCTCTGAAATGATATAATACTGAGGTGAAGTACATATATTGTGCCTCAATAAAATTCTTAAAATTTTAGAGGAACATTAAAAAAAAATCAATTCTGTTATCATACTTGTATTTTCTAATATGAAAACACCCTAAATCTGTAAAAAAGAAAAAATGGCCCAAGGGACCCCCCCTTTTTTTTTAATGTTGGCAGTTAACGTGTTAAATGAGTACAACTCCAAAAAAAACCTTTTTTATTAACATCCAGTCGATAAAACCAATCTTACATTAATTAAACAGACTTATCAGAACATTGAAAAGCCGGCCCTTATTATATCAATTATGAAAATTAACACATAAAAATAAGGAAACACTACTACTAAATATAAAGTACTTATTTTAAATATTTTTCACCATAATGACTAGTAAAACATGGTCGCAGTCCTTTTTGTGCCATTTCCGGCATATCCAGGATTAAGTCGCCCATTGTTTCCGGTGCTAAGCTCGCTGGTCATCCATATCGAGCAGACGGCAGCACACAGGCCCCTACATGCACAGCACCGATAGCGATATTTGACCGCTGAAGTTATTCTATATGATACATAGAATGTGGACATTGCAGCGTAAAATGGATCATTGTGTTATGTCCAACAGTTTATTAAAATTCTCATACCCGTACAAAGACATTACTTTGCTGTACTAATATTGTTATAGCCTATGAGTTTATCACTGCAGATATGAATTTACATATATTACTAGTATAGCGACCATAGTAACAAAGTATATGATGCACCTAGTATTATAAAATAATAAAAAGCAGAGGAGATGAAATTTATAAAAGTGTACTATTCCTATTGTTTGTAGGTAAAGAAAAAACTTAAAACATGAAAAGTCATAAATAAAAATAAAATGGTATATTAAATTTTAATTTAACAATGTCATATTAAATTATAAAGAAGTCAAAAATGAAAAAATGATTTTTCGAAAACCTTCTTGCTTCTAATAATACATTGAACCACAAGCATCTATGTATTATGAGTAATCTGTAATAGATATAGAACGTTTTATAATAATGTTTTTATAACGAAACACTACTAAACCTTAACATTTATTTTCAATGAAAATTTATTTAAAAATTGTTCTCCCGGTACAGCAATGTTCAGGATTTTTTCGAATGCTTGTAGAGTTTAGAGGTCCTCTCGAAAAGTAAAACATTTTTTAATGTGAAATATCGCGGGCAATTAGAATTCCAATTTCAGGGTAATCTTTGAAATACCGACTGAGTAAATTGTAAATAAATTAGGCATGTTAACTACAAGGGGCTAAAAATTGATTTGCAAACTCATCAGTGTGTACTTGAACATGAAAAAATGTTAACTTTTTCATTATCTCTTGAAGTTTGATGTGAATTTCAGCACGGGACCTCTTGTGGAATATGAACAGGAATCTGTATTACATTTAAAACGTCCGCAAATTTATAATTAAATAACTCTGAATACGTTTGAATTCCACTGGCGTCAATTATTATATTACTATTCTCCTCTTAATAATTTGCCTCTGTGGTGCACAAACCACAATAGAAATATTATTTCCAATTCTATTCTCTAAACTTTACGCCGAGTCAAAAGGAAATTAGCCGTTAAAAGAGGCGTGGTTAACATTTTCATACTAGATATACATATGTTGGAATCAATTTAAAAAAGTAAAATATGAAGTTCAAAAATTCGTTCCTTTTATTCAATTTTAAAATGAGTTCTTTTTCCAGGTTTTTAAGCTAGTGACATTCATTTCAAATACAACCAAATCAAAAAATAACTCCAATATATAATAGCAAGTCAAAAGTAAAAGTGACAGAAAAATTACAAACAACAGCATAAATTTTACTAAAAGTAATACTGTCTTTCTTTTTTCCCTTTAACTTGTTAGGAAGAAGTAGAGTTTCATCAAGTCAAGTAGCTTGATGATTTTATGAATTACTTGACTTGACTTGAAAACTAAGTTTCTCTTTCAAATAATAACTTGACTTACCTTGATTTTATCGTAGCTAATTGAAAACTTGACTTGTTAGCTAGCAATTGAAAGCTACTTTATTTTGCTAAGATAAACAGGTGGCATTACGTATATTTCAAATTTACTAATAAATATGAAGTAAGGGGGAAATTAAAAATAACTGATATTAAGTGAGCAAGACACAGATCAGCTGTTCGAATTTACTAGAAATATTTCATTTTTTCGTAGTTATCAGTTCTTCATTTCTAGAAAGAAGAACAAGACTTAAATCAGAAGACAACTATA
The DNA here is from genome assembly GCA_035578165.1 of Stenolophus ochropezus. NCBI lineage: Eukaryota > Metazoa > Arthropoda > Insecta > Coleoptera > Carabidae > Stenolophus > Stenolophus ochropezus. The sequence continues at coordinate 23,782,288 of JAQOWZ010000005.1, read as the reverse complement.
GGCTACCTTAAAATTGCGAGTTCAGAAGTAGGCTATTAAAATTAATAGAATTATTTGGTTTTGTAAATAAAAATCCTTATTACAAATCTCAATGTGGTTTCTTGATATTATTTACATAATAAAATTGATGAAAATTAAAGAGGTCTAGAAGAACTAGATACTTGATTTTTCAAGTTCTTGAAATATTACTACTTGACTTGAATTGATACTCGGCTATTAGCTATTATAATACTTGACTTGAAATTGACTTGATTTCAAGTCAAGTCAAGTACCTTGAATGCCAAGTCAAACCGTGAAACGTGAAACCCTATAAATATATCATCATTATTAAAATCTGTCAAAAGTCAGATTGGCATTTAGAGTTTATGGATAATAAGTTATGATCATACTGGTAGATGTTTAGTGCAGTACAATTTGAGATTGTTTTTTGCGTAGGGTGGAACTTTTCAGGGAAAGTACCCATGTTTCTCATTCCTTGGAATCGGAATAAATAAGCACAGCTCGTGAACGATATTGCATAGCTGTGTGACGGCTAGGAAATACTCGGTATTGGATTAAAGAAACAGCCAGACTTGTTTTATTTTTCTCTTTACGCAGAACGGTTCCCTCGAGATATATTGAAGTCATTTCGTTTTTGCTAAGCGTTTAATTGAAACCAGGAGAACGAATAGCGAAATATACAAATTCGCCCAGGGTATTTTTACATTTACAATCGTTTATTAAAATGTTTCTATTTATTCCTCCATTCATTTTCATTCACACAGCATTTTTTGAAGGACCAATATCAATTTTTATTATGTAACGAAATAACTTTAAAGACTCTAGGGTGATGCTAGTTTCTTCTAATTTGTCTTTAAAATCTTTAACATTTTTATTCTCTATTCTTAAAAAGCAATATTTTTTATTTTCTAATTGTCGATTATATTCTGGAGTCTTTATTTTGCTTATTAATAAATTGAAACTAGAACTAATTTTAAAATGTATAATAATTTATTTCTTATATTCTTACATTCATTATCATTTTGTTATTTACTTTATGAAGTGTCTTCTATAATAATATCGATATTATTTACCAGAGCATAAGAATACCCATGTATAAGTGACTGAATATACAGGGTGTTCTATATTTATAGATCAAACTTTAAAGACGTATACCTACAAGGTATTCAATAGCAAGGAATAGTCATCTGACCGACAATTTTCTTTAATGACATCAAAACTATACTGCTAGAAAAAGAATTTGGTATTTAAGTTGATTGACGTGTGAGTTTTTATAAAATAATTTTTTATCTAGTATTTTTCTCTAAATTCAACAACATAATTAAATATTTATACAAAAACGCAAGTAATAAAGACGGTAAAAAAAAAAAGAAAATAAGGGATATATTGAACATTTGAACCATTGACAGAACAATAAATAATAACAATAAACACTCATGAACACAAAATTAATAACTACGCAGATCACGTCACATCTATCATTTATTATTGATCACCCTGTATAACATGTTGTACGCTGTACTGATAACAGAATAAAATAAATTTTCCAAAACTTAAGTGTGATTTAATTATATAATACACAAATTCGCACGACATATTTTTACAGTTAGAATCATTTATTAAAATGATTCTATAATTCTTCCATATATTACCATCAAATGTTACTATCAATTATATATGTTGTTACATGACTTAAAACATAGTTGAGTAATGCTGGTTACCGTTCTTTACAATCTTTAAGCTTTCTATTACCCATTCTTGAGAAGCATCCGCCTTTCTTAAATTCATAATTGACGGTTCTTAACTTACAAATCGTTTTGCAAGCGCCATTCTTTTGAAACTAGCGTGAGTTATATTGCACGGGGATGAATAGTAGCCACAGTAATTAGAGAATAAATCCCTGGAAGCCAGCCCTGTGTGACCCAGTTGCCGCTTTGCACCTGAGACACCCCTGGACTTAACGACTTACTCTTTTTACGGCCATAATTTTAATATCAATTAAGGCGCGGGAAGAAGATATTTAATAAAGAGATTATATTATAATAATATAAAGAAAAAAGCTGGTCGTACGTTTTATTTATTTATGGATGTTTGGGAAGTCAACCCATTGTATGACAGAATTCCACGAATTTACAATAAGTTCAATACAAATATATACTTATACATATAATTATTTTGCACTTAAATCTGAAGCTTAACATAAATACCTATGTGTTTTTAAGAGCTGATTTGAAGGTTCTTAGCGATAAATTAAAATATATTTTTTGCTAATAGCTATTGTTATAAAATAACATCAATCTATTTAACGGAGAGTTTTAGTAATTATTTGAGTTAACCTTGTGAATGTAAAATAAATTGTTCCTGGTGTTAACGGTGGGAATATAAAAATTAAGTTTGTCGATCAGTTCAAAATTATCAATTTCTTATAAAGAAAGCAAAATTAATGTTTTGGTGATATCATCATATGAAGAATTCATGTTAAATTTGTATTTAAAAAGTGAAATGAACTTTATTAGATGGATATTGAATCCATCTAATGGTTAATATTTTTATTGTAAATTGGATTCCACCCAGGAGAAGCGTATACACTATGAGTCGTACAAAAGCATTGTATACTAAGATGAAGGACAGTTTATAACTATAACATTTTGCCAATCTATAGATGCAACCTAATGTTTTATACGCTTTGATAACCATATAATCTAAGTGATCATTAAATAATAGTTTGGAATCAAACTGTACTCCTAAATATATAGAATATAGGGATAACATAATACATTTTTGTTCCTGTATGTTTACTATGTGACATTTATCCAAATTTAGATGTAAATCGTTAACAGTGCAGTAATCTTGTAGTCGTAATATATCTTCTTGCATTTGAAGGAAATCATTATAAGATCGAATAGCATGGTAAAAGTTCAAGTAGTCGGCAAATAACAGAAATTTGCAAAATTTAATAGAAGTTGATATGGAATTGACATATAGATTAAAGAGTATTGGTCCTAAATGAGAACCCTGCGGAACTCCTGATGTGACCACAGAATAGGATTATACAGAAGCGACAGTAAGACAGAAAAACGAAAATTAGAGAGAAATGAGGAAAGGCAAAAAATTTAAAGGGCTCATTGTTTAAAATCGGAAAGTTTCGTCACATCTTAGGGAGAGATAGGGGAAGGCAACAAATTTAAGGTCTACACAATGCACCAAGGTCATAGAACTGAATAGGGTAACATAAACTTCAAGTCGTCGGTAAAAAGAAGAAATTTGCAAAATTTAAAACAAGTTGATATGGAATTGATATATAGATTAAAGAGTATTGGTCCTAAATGAGAACCCTGCGGACCTCCTGATATGACTTTAATATTACGAGACTTGAAGCCGTTGCAGATCACAAACTGTGAACGATTTAAAGTGAATGTGAGTGATCCGGTGTCACCTATGGATGTGAGTGTAGGGAAGAGTACTTGGAAAGCTCGTTAACGAACAATACAGGTCAATTACATGCCCTTCGCCCCGCAACGCCCTTGCAGGATCAGCCTGACAGATGGAGTTCTGCAAAACAACCAAAATTCCACGGCTTCGCTGCCCAAAACATACATTATAAATATAAACACTGATCCAAACAGAATATTTAATACTTTCTCGAATTTGGACGTTTTTATTTAACTGCTTGTTTGAGTTTTGATTTCCAGAAAAAATATTCATTATTCTCTTTTTCCATCAATCTACTCATTTCCAGTTTCGCCGGCAATTAATAATAATACTACTGTGTCCGCAGGCACGGAACACACTAAAAGCTGTAAATTCATTGTCGAGGCTGTTGGTTGACAATGTGGTTTTCCACTATTTTTTATTTTTTTATCTATTAATCGTCAAATAAAAATATCGGACATGTACCTTCAATTTTTAAAAATGCTTTATAATACACGAGCAATAAATAAATAAAGATTTATCATATCGTCATTATCCGAACGATAGCTAAGATAAAGATAACTAGATAACTTTTGTGTGAGACAGAAACTAGGCATAATTAGTGGTGTTTCATAGTCCGTTCTGGTTACTACGTCACAAGTATTCATAGGGGGGGCGCCCCCATTTTACTTCGTTACACAAAGAAAAGCAAGTATTGTAACCGTGAAAAATTTTTGTTTCCAGATTTCAACGGAAATATACGTTTTGACTATCCCTATTAGTGTGAGTGACGATTTTCTAAAGCAACAAACAGGAGTGAGTTAGACAAAAATTACAAGTAAAATTCTAGTTACGAATGATATTCGGCATGACAATTCCTCGAAATGTATATATTTCTTTCAATTAATTACTTGTCACAATTTTGACTAACGTTGTATCTAAGCAACGCCTATTTGGTCGTGTAAATTCCGCAGCAATTGCCAGTAACTGACAATTGTAAGTGAGATTTTAATCTGATTGATTAAATTCTCCAAAATACTGTGATTTAATTGGATGACAAATTATGAGTGGAATTGTCAATGTAAGTGTGTTATGATTGACTACTTTTGCACACGTTATCAGAAATACAGTGATTCGATTTGATACATTTTGAAGCTAATAATATTCAGTGTAAATGTGTTTTGATTAGCTACCTTCGCAGACGTGATCAGAAATACAAGGATTCGATTGACTGAGATACTTATTTAATTTGAATATTCGTATTCCTTCGAGTAATATTTCCAAACTTTATCTCATTTTGAAAAGAATATTAAGTCTGCAATATGTTTACACAATTATGTGTATTGTGCTTTTAATTAAAATGAAATGCCGGAAATTAATTTCATTTTCCTTAGACATACTGGTACAGCTTTCATTCACAGACGAGGACGATATGAATTTTTTCATTTAAATTATCAGATTTGAATGTAATTCGCATCTATGAACTGATGCGTACTTCATTTTAATATGAATACAGCAGACTGCATTGAAAATAAATTTTATATGTATTAAATCCATAATTAAAACATCATTTAAAGTCGTTCACGTCACATTACTATTATTAATTAAATTTTCAATAGATAAACATTATCTCGAGAGACTAAATTTATAACAAATTTAGTATGAAATTTAATTATTATTGAATTGGACAGTTCCATAGAATTGGCAGTTTTAATTTGGTTTAATCTCTTTTGAAAGCTTTCTATCGGCTGCTGCAAGAACATGACTTTTTAATTTGCTCTCTATCGGCTTTGCGCACTATTCGATAGTTAAAGGAGATTAAAGAGAAAAGGATAATTAAAAAATGTAGTATGTAATTTATCTGAGGTATAAACGAACTAGAAATCACGTAGTCATTTTTTTAAAATACTCCTATTGAAATATTGACAACAGTTTATAATTTTATAACATACGATAACTACAGCAAAAATATGAACCAAATAGTGCATCATAAATAAGATAAACTGGAGCCAATATCTATAAAATAGCCAGAAATTATATATTTTAGTGTCTATCGCCTAGATTTGAAAGGAGTTGGAGATCCCAACCGCGTCAATCTTTTTTACATAAAAATACTATCAAATGGTGTGGAACTCGCAATAAGATGTATTCTCTCGCATTAGGTGACAACTAATACCACTAAAATGCAAGCAAAACTTCTCACAAAACAAGTACATTAGATACTTGAGATCTTATTCAACTAGGCAAAGACGATGATATATTAGGACTTAGATAAATTGCAGCTAATAATTAGTAAAATTACAGTACAAATAATCTCACGTTCTGGGGTACTTCAAAGGAGTAATTACTCATAATTACAACAAATACTAAGAATACATCAAGAGTTAAATAAAGTAGATCACGAATGTGAGGAAACAAATAAACTAAATCAAGTAACATGCAACAATAACATGTAACAATTGTGAAATGAAGCTGTAATACCTTTAGAACTTAGAAAAAGCTAAATTTCCCGTTCATTTCTTTCTTTAGAAAATTGCGGCATTATTCCACCACGGGATTAAAAGCAATATTTTTCGCGTATACACAACGACGAGACTGAAACAATTTCTCGGTTGCTGCCTTTCTAGCCACACCACTTTGCAAGTTATTGCCGTAGCAATTTCTACAATTCTAACACCATTTCACTATTGTACCCCGAAAGAAGTGGTACATTTCTATCCTTGTAAATTGAGTATAAAGATTGTATTGCATAGGGGATTTCCAGAACTAATTTTAATTTTAAATAGTATAGTTTATGACTAGCACTGTAAAGATGAAAGGGTTATTATCTTGAATTTAATTTAGTAATTTCTGTAGCAATTTCTACACTTCAAACACCATTTCACTATGGGGTATTCCAAGTTTTTTTCATTTTTTAATATGTTATTCTATGCATAAAAATATTAGACCCGTATTTTTTCTTTTCGCCGAAAGGTTTCAAACACGCCAGAAATTTTATTTTAAAGTTTCAATAAATTACCCCCTAGAAAATCGGCCGTGCGTGTGACGTCACAGGCACTGAGAACCAGCTGAGAACATACATTCGTAGGTCTGAGTCAGAGGCGTGGCGCGTTCGAACAAGAGCCAATAGGCTGAAGCGAGTGCCTTCTTCGTCACAACATGGCTGATTCTGAATTTTACGTACTTGATTCAAATGCATTACAATTTCATTTTGATATTATGGTATTAAAAATCAGAAAAGTAATGATTATATTCACTTTATATTACTTATATATGGTAAACAATGATATCCAATAAGAATTTATTTAAAAGCCGTAGGCTTGGAATACCCCATTGTACCCAGAAAGAAGTGGTACATTTCTACCCTTGCAAATTGAATATAAAGATTGTATTGCATATGGGATTTCCACAACTAATTTTAATTTTGTTTAGTATAGTTTATGATTAAAGATGAAAGGGTTATTATCTTGAATTTAATTTGGTAATTTCTGTAGCAATTTCTACACTTCTAACACATTTCAATATTGTACCCCGCAATAAGTGTACAATCCTACCATTGCAAATTGAGTATAAAGATTATATTGCATATGGGATTTCCAGAACTAATTTTAATTTTGTTTAGTATAGTTTATGATTAGCACTGTAAAGATGAAAGGGTTATTATCTTGAATTTAATTTGGTAATTTCTGTAGCAATTTCTACACTTCTAACACCATTTCACTATTGTACCCCGAAAGAAGTGGTACATTTCTACCCTTGAGAATTGAGTATAAAGATTGTATTGCATATGGGATTTCCACAATTAATTTTAATTTTGTATAATATAGTTTATGATTAGCACTGTAAAGATGAAAGGGTTATTATCTTGAATTTAATTTGGTAATTTCTGTAGCAATTTCTACACTTCTAACATCATTTCACTAATGTACCCAGAACCGTTCTTTTCAATTTTAGCGCCCTGGGCTATAAACCAATTAGCGCCCTAGGGCCTAGGCATTAAAATTCTTAAATCTGATTTTTTAATATTTAATTGCAGTTATAAATAAAATTATTTTGTTAAATGTCATTAGGTTACACGCCTGCGAGTTTTTTCCAGTACGGACTCGCTCACAGTGGAGTTTAGACTACTCGGGATATGCTTTTATATTTTCCCGAATTTATTAATTGAGATATAGAGATTTAAGCATATTTAAAAATTCCTTATCTTTACGTTCGTGGCGCCTCTTAATTTACGGCGCCCCTGGCCTGTACCCCAACCAGCCCATAGGGTTAGTATGGCCCTGATTGTACCCCGAATGAAATAGTACATTTCTACCCTTGCAAATTAAGTTTAAAGATTGTATTGCATATGGGATTTCCAGAACTAATTTTAATTTTGAATATAGTTTATGATTAGCACTGTAAAGATGAAAGGGTTATTATCTTGAATTTAATTTGGTAATAAGCAGGCAGTATCGTTTGAGGATTGTGAGGGTTGTTCATTAAAAACCCGACGGCGTGACATCATCTGTTACTCGGGCCGAGTTTCCGGAGACCGAGTTACCGCATTCAACAGATTGTCAAGACGACTGTCTCAGATACAGACAAGGGCCGCGTTTACAAAGGCATTTACTCTCCGTCCCACCCGCATTGCAACTAACTTAACTCACATTCACACAACACCATTGTAAACCTTCCCTTAGCAATCAAATCCTTTATGTTTTCATCCTTGTTTACTTCATACCAAATATATGAGGAAAAACTGAGTCACACATTATAAGTAATATTACCATATGTGAGTTAAGTTTATCTTTTTGGTATATACTACACAGTTTGTAGTGTTGTGGTGAATAGTCGAATAACGAATAAATGTTCGGCTTTACCGAATAGTTTCTACAATCTGAAAGCGTGATTGTTTGGACCTCTCATATAATTGACATGTTGAGTAATTATTTAGTACTACTGATGATGATAACTAAATTCATGAAATACGTATATAGTTTTAATTAAAAATAATTTTATGATTAAGGGGTACTTTCATCAGTTTTAGTTATAATTCAACCTAAGTCTCCTTCTATTATTAATATGTCTCTGTAGTAAGTTTTCTTCATATTGCATAAATAAGTACAGCATTATAATTTTATAATAAAGCAGTGTGTATAAATTGAGTAATAAGACTGACAATCTGGTAATACTTAGGACGCGAGACTTGGAGGGATGGCAGGTGAAAATGTTATAGACCTTCAGTATGAGTTTGAATTCGCTAGAGTCATTTGGTTGTCCGTATTTTTTTCATGAAACAGTTTTTTCAAGTGCGTTCTAAAAATGAGTAACATCAATTTTAAACAAGGGTGCGCTATCAGGTTTTGCTTCAAAGTTAGGTACCGTGCAATAGAAACCTTTACAAAATTTAAGCAGATCTACGGAGACAGTGTTATTGCAAGAGGCCAAGTTCTTCGGTAGTTTTAGGCATTTTCAGAAGGAAAAAAGTCAATTGAAGATGAAACATGCAACGGAAAGCTTTCATATGAACTGATGAAAATGTTGACAGAATCCGAGATCTTGTACGATCAGATCATTCATCAGATTTTGAGCAATTCATTGGGGATGAGAAAAATCTGCGCAAAAATGGTTGAAAAACATTCTTGTGGCACCTCAGCCTCCTTAATCGTCTGACTTGAGTTCTTTTTCCCCTTTCCGATTATATCATTCCATATATCGGTTATGATATGTTTCTACTGTAGAATATTTACCAAATATCTTTTTTTCTAGACACTTTATTTGGCGTAGAGAATATACAAAGGCACTACAAGGATTATTTGTGTAGTTTATGAAATATTTTAATCTACGTAGAATTTAATTCGAATCCCAAATCTTTTTAGACTGAAGTAGTCATATCAAATAAAATGGTTATAGCAGGTGTTTAGGTTTCAATTTCTTAGATATTTCTAATATTTAAAATGCCTTTTTCTGCACATCGTTAATGTAAATCTTGATTAAATCCACGATTAAACTACAATATTTAACAGGCCCTGCACAAGTTTAGAATGTTGGACAAAGTTCCCAGTGTGAACATGGCTTGGGTGTCCCGAGCGCCTCCCTCGTAAGGAGGAAGCACGTCCAGACTATTTCCGGCTGTCCGGGTGCGATGTTGCCGATTGTCCGCTTGTCACCATGGTGATTTGGGTGCGATTTGCTGCTGGATATTAGCAGTGTTGCCATTTCGTGCTTCGGGTGTTAGTGCACGACTAACACTAGATCACCCACGCAACAGAAAATATCCAATACAAATCTTATTAACTTGTCAGTCCACAATTTCCATACGCTTGTACTCAGAACTATATAGTGTAAATGTGAATAGACAATGTAGTATTGTTTGCAGAGAATAATATAAGGAAACTATTCTCAAGTAAGCGAATATATTTCCGTGTGTAAATTAATTAAAGTGTGAATAGTCCAATTCTTGGAATGTTGTCAACTTACCCCGTTGAATGAAGTTAATTAGGCAAGGAAAAATTAGTAATTAAGTTATGAGGGATGCGTGTGACACACATCATCCTGAGCGCTGATATCGCACACAAAAGCGCATTGTACGGCCCTGACAATACGCCCACGCCCTGCTGTATTAAAACTCACACGAGGACGGGCCCAGCAGGAATTACACCCGATATTCCACTCTCAAAACCATTTGGAAGGCGGGAATTCACATACGTACTCGTATATTCCATTTCCAAGTTTTGGTAGGTGAGTTCCAAAACAATACGAACAAAATTGTTAAGAGACATGTAACGACTGCACTTGAAGTTCGATGGCTTCGAAGAAGAAACCAGCATTACACTAGTGTGTAAATATAATCTAATATACACCAACTTCACTATTAGGCTAAAAACGTTGTTCTTCTAGAGCTCCAACGTGGCATAGGAAAATTATCTATGACCATCAAATGAAGCATTCTGATTGGGTGAAAATGACGTTTGTAGAATAACCATTTTTATACATTTTAATACCTTAATATCTATATCTATCTATACTACTAGATATACTACTTCTACTATCCTATAGTAGAAGTAGTATATCTACTGTCTTAAACGTGTATCTAATCTGTGCATCTCTTTCTTACTAATGGAATAAAAAGCGATAGCAAATAGGAAGAGGAGGGGGGCATATGTTTTCCAATCAAAGTAAAGGTTAAAAGTATATATAGATTGGAGCATGTACTTTTAGTCAGATCATCTGACAATTTAATTTAATTAACCTCCTAATTGTATTTAAGTTTAAAAATGAGGTATTTTTAAAGGAGTCAGTGAGTTTTTTATTTATCTTCCACATTTATAGATTTATGTTCAGGTAAAAGTAAAACTAACTTGGCTCAATTGACACTAATGGCATTGACGGTTCAGAATCAGTCTGCAATTCGTTCAACAAAAACATGATCTGGAACTATCTGCGCTTGCATAAACCACGGTACATGAACTGATTCACGAACTAATCACACTCAATCAGGAATATCAAGTTGGAACAAACATTACATCTATCACTTTTGTGACTGTTTTAGAATTACTAATTTGATACAGATGAATATGATGTAATGACGTGAAGCCTACCATACGAAAAATGAACTATATTTAATTATTGGTGTATGGCAATGTAATTAAAGCAACAATTTTTTTAGACGAAGCATGATAAAAATGCTCTCGCAATTTATAGTTGAATCACAAATATCAACAAGTGAGTAACAAAGTACAGAAAATATAATAAGTAAAGGGTCGGTTTTTCCACATATGGTTAAAGGTCCAGTTACCTTAACCATCGGTTAGTAGAAAAACATCTCCTCGAAAAACTGATAAAAGTTGTCAAAAATATGTTATTTACTATATCGATGCGATATTTTTCTATTAACCGATAATGAAGGTAACCGGCACTTTAACCAGAAGTGAAAAAACCGGACCTAAATAAAATGCAAGTACAAAATATTGAGACACCACTTTTAACCAGTGTTTCGCTGGTCACCCATCCAACATGTGTCTTCGATGGCTAAATTGTCTGATCGAGAGAGCCGCTACGAATAGACGTAGCTGGACCGTAGCCCACTTTTAATAATAATAGTAATAATAATATTCTGACTAATATTCCTCCAATTATTTGTCACGACAACAATAAAATCACAATATTAATAAAATAAAATTAATTATTCACTCAACACTCTTAACCTACCTTAATTTGTATGACACAGAACATAATAATTTTATATTTTAGTTTAGTAATCACCCACGTACTCGCCAACAACAAATTTAACTCTGACTTTTGTTACATACATTTTGCGAAAGGCAACTCCGAGAATAAAGTCTTGCGTACATAGAATATATTTTGTATATTGGTATATTTGAATCGTACATTTCTGTTGCTATTGTCATCATTATCATCATCATTGTCGTGACTTGGTGTTGGCGTGGATTTAAATCAAGACGGGATGATGTTTATAGCAGAGCATTGTACGTGACGCTGCTGTAATAGAATTAAATTTAACATCTGTAATTTAATAGAAGTTCCATTTGGTAGTAAAACAGACGCCTGGGCTTCAGCGACGCCTGAAACTGAAACAGCGCTCGGCGTCAGGTAGCTCACAGAAAGCGAAATTCACAGCAAATTCACCAAAATTAATAAGAAGCAGGATCGATAAGCAAGCGAAAAGAAACTCATTCTAGAACGTACAACACTTAAAAACTATAATAAATAATATTAAAATTGTCAACCGTATTAATTTAATTACGTCTATGAATGAGAGTTAATTGTAACTCAAAGTAGACCGTGTGTAAAAAATTACATTATGAATACTTATTTTTATAATTATAGAACAGCAAATACACTTTCTACAAAAATAAAAATTTTAATAAAACTAAAATACTCCAATTTTTTATCTCTGTTGGTTTATAAGCTACAACTGACCATAAATGGCTGTTTTTTACCTACATTTTTTCTGATAACGAGACATAATTTGTAAATTGTAAAAACATGCTTATTTTTAATTGAATAATGCTGAATTCAATGCTATAAAAAGATTTTAATTATCTCTCAGTTATTGATTTGAAAATATTTTAGCAATTTTTTATTCATTTCTTCCAGAAATATTAAAAAAATTATGAATCTGCGATTACTTTATATGATTTTTTCCTAATCAACAGGTGAAAATTAAAGGAAGAAGATATTTCTAGTCAAATTAAAAAAAAATAACAATAATTATATATTTTTTCAATTCATTTCAGACTTATCCTTCAAGAAATGATATAAGAATAAAAATTTTAAAATTGATTCACATGAGTAAATTTGCAAACAGAATAAAATGGTCAAGTCTTATGTAGACCTAGACTCATTTTCGGGTTAACATTTATTTTATTATTATTAGGCATAAATTAAAAAACTTGTGGATAATAATCATATTTCAATAATTTTTTATATAAATTTATTCGCAGTAAAATTTATTTTTCGTAACAAAATCAAGAACATGCAGTAACATTTTGACACAGCCAGACTGCATGCATGTCTCCCTTTCAAGTAAGAAATGCGAACGCACGATTGTCTTTCTAAAATCAGGCAACCAATGAAATTTCTAAAGACAGATGACATGACAATACATCGCAATAAAATTTAATCTCTTATAGCTCGTGAACAAAATAATATTTAAATGAAATATTTTCACTAATACTCATTAATTGTTATATATTTTCATATTCTTCTGCAAAATGGTAATATTTCGACAATGGTACAAAATATTAAACAATTAAACAAGCTCTTACTAATAATTGGACTCATGTACCAAAACCGAAGGCTCTGGCATAGAAGGTACAATATAAATACATAACATACCTACACATATTCAGCATTGTGTGCTGTAATGACATATTTATTTATTTATAATCTCGTATATAACGTATACATTTCAGCATTTAGTAACGAATTCCCTTTGTAGGTGTATGAATGTATAATAAACAACAGCACTTGGTGTGGAATTGTCGAGTAATAACAAAACTCACATAAATTGCAATTATAGCTCACATCTGTTTCCTCAATAACTCGACCGGGAAAGTATGAACGTGAGTATAGGAGCCGGGGTTGTAAATGGGGGAGGTTTGGCTGACACCACCGAACAACGGTAATTAATCTCCTAGTGGTAAACACCACTGATGGATCAGTGTGGTTCTTTAACTCATTTACAACCAGCCTTCAAAGAAATGCGACAGCGTTCTTTAGTCATAACAAAACAGTAGTTTCGGTAACACTACACTTCATTTTAATTTAATTTAGTTTTGGTGAAAATTATTTATAATTAATGAAAACATACTAAATGAATTTTACAAGTTGGTTTAAATTGTAACATTGAGGTTTTATTTACATGAGTTTCAATATAACAATTTAAACTACATATTGTGCATAAAAAATAAAATCGCAAGTAAGACTTGAAGATGAGCCAATGTCGGTTTGCAGTGACGTCGTCAGCCAATTTTATTTAGGGCACAGGCCGATCCGTTTTTTAAAGTAGGCACCCAAAGTATTAAAAACCATTTTTTTTTAAATTACTTTAAAATACCAGTTACCTTAACCATCGATTAATAGAAAAATATCGTAAGTTAAAAATACATGTTATTTACTATTTCGTTGTGATATTTTTATATTAATCGATGGTTAAGGTATCCGAAACAAAACTTACATTACATTCAATTTAGAATTATCCGTTTAAAATGTCTTGAAGCAAAGGTGTCTATTGCTTTGTCCAAGTTTAATTTTTTAACTAAATTTATTTAGTAAATTTGTATTTTGCATTTATCCTTCTTAAACAAGAACAAATTCTTTCACGTCCTAATCAATTTTAAAAATGAATTATATTTTTATTTTAATTTAAAATTTGCCTTCGTATTTTTTAAATGTTTTTAGTAAAATTTGTAGCTCGCTTTGTAATTTTTTTATATCAGTCAACTCTGTAAAGTTCAGTGAAAGGTTTAATATTATCATAGTCGTAGTATACTCCTTAAAATATTTTTATTGTCATTAAACCGAAGTTTAATTTGAGCTATAACGCTAGGAATGGTAAATACACATAAACATGTAGTTTTCCATTACTTCCATTTTAAATTGTGTTTGACTCATTCATTGTCAGATTTCCCTTTTTCATTTAATTCAAAATTTTGTAGTTCCACCCAAAATTTGAACACTTGTTATTTATTTTGTCTGTCATAGGTTTACCTATAATTATAAGACCATTCGTTATGGGCCAATAAACCGATCGTACAAAAAATCTTGTATACCATTCTTTTAACTTTTTGTTTTATTTTTTGCCAATAACTCAATTCATACTAGGTCAAGAAAAGCAGATTTTATTTCCAATTAACAATTTTAAATTTATACATAACAATCTTTTCCGTTTGAAATAACTATTTTATTTCTTTGTACTTTTACAAACTGTAACACAAAACAAAGAAAACCACTTGTCTTTTCTTCAAGATGTATCATTTGTAGAATTGTTGTATTACAGCAATGAATCATATAAATTGTGTTGTATCTGATTGCAAGTGGTGTTTGATTTCACGGCATCTTTTACAAAGTGTTAATGTAACGTTTTTCCCGAGTGTTTTATTCGGAAAATAAAACAGTGTGTGAAACTCTCTATCAGTTTTCTCGGGAGTATTGTCCAGCACGTTAGTGAAGATTTATGACCCCGTCGTTTCGTCCACCAGGTCTCGTTTGTCTCGCCTAATCCCTCACTGGCTTATAGCTTCTTCACTGTGGCCACTCACACATTTATTTATTACACAAGTTTTACCAAACCTCCCTGTGTATAAAGTTGTTACAATTTACAATAAACACCAAATGAACATTCATTTCTCCTGTACAATTTAATATAAATTAATAACAAGCAGTGGCGACTTGTGAATTAAAATATTGGTGAGGCAGACGATAGGAACTGAATAAAAAATTATTTAAAAGATATTCATTTATCAGGAAATTAACAATATTGTAACAAGCGAGATTTACCGCAGATGAATCATCACGACTGACCTATCTGGTCAGGTTGTCGCGTTAAAGGTTAAGTGGTATAGGAGTGATGCCCCTATTGTTCGAGATTTTTTTTTATAGATTCCAGTAGTCTCTGGCATGTTCTACAGATTAATTGCCGGCATATATATATGGGTCGCGATAGGCAGATCAAGGAAGTTTATCGGTCAGAGTTCAAAGTGTGCAGACAGTCACTGAAGTAAATCAGTCTCGGTCATTTCATGTCAGCGACATGTAAAGTAGTAATAAATAATTAGTTGGTCATATAAATATCTTGAATATAAATTATTCTTAAATTAGTGATATTTCTTTATTCGTAATGTTACTAATATTTATAATTTTTTTTATAATTTATTATTCTTTCATTAAACCTAGTTACTTAAATATTCGTTTTTCAATTATTTTTACACTTTACCTTAATAAATAAATGTTACAATATGTTTCATTTTTCAAAATTGAATGAAAGTTCAAGGATACATATTTATATATTATGTGAGAAACTCTTTTGAATTCGGCGGGATTTGAACTTTGAATTCGAAACTTTTACTTTTAAATATATGGACGATTACATTAGAAGGAAAGAGCGAATGGTGAATGTAACAAAATTGAAAAGCAGGAAAAGTGTGCAAGTAGCACTTTTAGTATTTAATTTGAGTTTGCGTGGGAGTGTAATATCCTGCATGCCCCCCACCCTCGCATAGCGAGTCGTCAATAAGCCCTAAACAAACTTGACGCCTAAATCATGAAAATTAAATGTCGCTTCTATTTTCCGCTTTTATCCAGAACCTGCGCTGAATATTTCAACGGGAAATCTGTCGCAAAACTCGCCTCAAGCTCAACTGTAACCGACGCTCGGCCTGTCAAACTACACCCGCTAAAGGACGCTTTATATAGTTTTATTTGACAGAAAAAGGACGAAATTACACACGGAGTAAACATTATTTCAATGCTCTATATACTCACTCGCTGTTCCACAAAACCTACTCTTTCACTGCATTTTCTACAAAATGAAAAATAAATCTGTATTCATTTCATTCATACAAAAATTTATAAATATCAAATTAACACATCCAACAATGAATTATGTACTGTAATATTTTATTTATTTATATCAAATCTACTGAAAATCAACTTCACACGCTTAGTAATGGGTAATCAAAAACAATAAATTTGTAAATGGTTTGGCAAGAGTTACGCAGAAATCACCTGATCTTAAAAAAAATATATATCAAGACAAGATCAATCTACGCAAACACAAACATCGAAATATCAATCAACTCTTCAACTCTTGCTTTAGCGCGACTACCTGACCAGACAGGTCAGCCCTGATGATTCATCTGCAGTGAGTCTCGCTCGTTACATTATGATACATAAACATAAAACAGAATAAATTAGCAAATTTTATTTCTTTTATTTTATCTCAAAATAAGTCTACACGTCTACAATGTGTACGTAGATATCTTTCTCAATATATTTAGTGTTGGTATTCCTAATTATGTGAATATAATTTTAACCGTCAAATATAAATATCTCCTCTATCATTGGTTGGATTTCATGTTTTACTACAAAATAGTTACATACAGAAGCGACACTTCATGTCGGTACCTTTCATGTTACCCTATTCAGTTCTATGACCTTAGAGCATTGTGTAGACCTTTAAATTTGTTGACTTCCACTATCTCTCACTAAGTTGTGACGAAAGTTTCTGATTTTAAACAATGAGCCCTTTAAATTTGTTGACTTTCCTCATCTCTCTCTCATTTTCAATTCTCTGTCCTACTGTCGCTTTTGTGTAAACCTATTATGTGGTTTTACTATTAATGATGTTTCTCTATTTTTCTAGGTCGGCCAATTCTTCTTTTATCTTTTGATTTATAATCATGATCTAGTAAGCTATTTTGTATAAATAATAAATGATTCACAATCATTTTTCTCATAAGCTGATCACATCGTTTTTTGCTTGCTAATTCCGTAATCGTCGTCCTTTGATTCATCCTTCCATTTGGTATTTTTCAGGCATTCCGGTGCGTTGAGGCGAGGTTATAATTGGCCGGAATTGATGAGCGGGGAGGAATTCAGGGCGTAATGAAATTCTTCGGCAATAACGAGGCAAAGAATACGAAACAGAGTCGGAGATTTTGCTTGTGACGCGATTGTGCACCTGGGACACTCAGGGGAGTACTTAGGGAGATTCGGCCCGGCTTTTACTCAGATTAAACGTTGCTCAAACATAGTTAAACAACACGATGTGGTTACGACACAGCGACAATCAAAAACCAAAAAAGTATAAGACTTAAAACTAAGTCTCTCTAAACTGTCAGTTTTAAATTACTAAAACAAAAAAATAATAATAATAGAAATGTTATACTATTATATAAAGTACCTTATTTTCGTTCAACATTTCATTTTGTATTCCATAAAATGTCTCCAGTCGCAATTTAGAAAGTTTCCAATGTTATCTTTCATAAAACTATTAAAGTAATTCTTATAGCAACAAAATATTCATTATATATTCTTATAACATCCTTTAGGATTAAAATATGCCTGACCAATATTTTGAATGTTACTTGGAAAAATAGTTTATGTTGTAGTAACAACAGGGGAACTAATTCCCAAAGCCTCTGATGTTGTATTTTTGTGTAAACCCGAAAATATTTGAAAATATCGAATTTTTTGCTCAAAATTTTCAAATTTTACAAAATTTTGTTTGTAATAGTTTTTAAAGAATTAGTTACACTGACACCAAATTTACAAGCAGAATTTAATTATCTCTTTTCGTTTCGGAAATATTTGCTCTCAAAGTTGAATCACAAAAAAGTGTGTTTTTTCAATATATTTAAAAAATGAAGAGAGATACAGTCTCAACTACATTACCATTCGTTTCTACGGGAAAAGTTATATAAAGAAATGTTTTGCCCACATATACGTTCTTTGGAACGATTAAGTGAAAAATGAGAAAAACGAAAAAACCTAAATTTCAATTTTTCACCTCAAAACTTTTTGTCTCCAAAATTTTTCATTTTTCGAGCTTAAGTAGATATCGATGTGCTGATTCCAAATTTTTAAACAGAATTCAATTATCTCTGTTCGTTCTCGAGATATTTTCATTCAAAGTTGTACCTAAAAAATCAGGTTTTTTAGGTATACACCTTAAATGGTTAGGTTTAAGGTTTCGGCGACTTCATCATTCGATTCTACGGGCAAAATTACATAAGTGTACCAATTTTCAGATTTTTATCTCAACAGATAGAATTTCTACAAGGAAAAAACTGAAAATGGCCAAAAATCGAAAAAATCGTCAGGGGTTCATCAGGCATTTTTTTCGATTTTGCCGATTTTCATTTTTTCGCTCTAAAAATTGTATCGTGTGCAATAAAAATCTAAAATTTGGTATACTTATGTAATTTTGCCCGTAGAATCGATTGGTGATGTCACGGAAGTCATAAACCTAACCCTTGAAGGAGTATACCTAAAAAACCTGTTTTTTTAGGTTTTGCCATAAATCAACTTTGAACACAAATATCTCGAGAACGGTAAGAGATAATTGAATTCTGTTTGAAAATTTGGAATCAGCGTATCGATATCTGCTTAAGTCCAGAAAATGAAAAGTTTTGGAGATAAAAAATTCCTCGGAGAAATTTTAAAATTTAGGTTTTTTCGATTTTCTCATGTTTCACCTAATCGTTCCAAAGAACGTATATGCGGAGAAAACATTTCTTTATGTAACTTTTCCCGTAGAATCGCCTGGTATAAACGTTAAGATAGTATTTCTATCCATATTAGAGATATAGCCAAAAATCACACTTTTTTGAGGTGCAATTTTGAGAGCAAGTATCTCAGGAACGGAAAGAGATAATTAAATTCCGTTTGAAAATTTGAATTCAGCGTGTCGAGATTTATCAATGTATACTTTTTCCTAAAATCAAAATTTTGGGCACAAAAATAAGTATTTTTGGGATATTTCGCGTTTGTCAATACAATTTTTGGTTTAATACTGTTATTTAGTTTGTTTTAACTCTAAACAACTTTGATATGGGGTTATACCTATGTTTTAAAAATAAATAAAAGTAAGATAATAAAGCAACAGAATAAAATAGGATTGCAGGTTTTGAAATCAGCACATCGATATATACATACTTAAATCTAGGAAAAGAAACAAATAAGCAAAAATTAATAAAAATTTGCTTACAGCACTGAATTCGGTATAGTTTATATGGTAAATAAGCATAAGCTTTGTTTCATAATTACAGAAAAATGTGTGCGGATTTAAAGAAAAGGAAAGATAGAGACAAAACATATTAAATACGTGCAAAATATCCATTGTCTATTAGCTTATAGATTTGAAATCAAAAAAGACATTAAAATTTCATAAGGATACTCAAAATCAGCGTTCGTTAATCAATTAATTACCACATTTTCAATGAAAAAAAAAAATAACAAGATTAGGAAAGAGTCAAACAGTCATGTTTTCAGGTTTTCGGAATTTTTGTCCGAATTTTTATTTTCCTCTAGACATTGTATATGCAGTTCAATAGTGCAGAAGTAAAATTGAATAGTGAAGTCAACGAAATCGCACATGAACTCATTTTTGCGTTTCAAGTAAACTCATCCTCACAACTCAAGAAACATTATTGACAATTCCTTGTGTATATTTTCCCTCTCGAGATGGGGTGCCTTCTCCAGGGGTTGAATTCCACATGGAGGAATCCCTGATCATTAATTGTATGTTGTTGCGAGTTCCTTAGACCGCACAACAGATGCGACTCGGGTTCGTTTCAATGGCATTCGTGTTGTATAGCTAACATGTCTGACTGCTAGGATTAATCATGTTCCCACTGCGTCTAGGACCCGGGTAACAAATATCCGGTATTTTTACTACAGCCACAACCAACTTCTACTTTATTGTGAGACGACGGAAATGTATTGCGCTCGGATTCATACAGAGCAAAGTTCACGTCACGTCAATTCCAAACACATTCTTACAGAGTATGTTTCAATGAAAAGGTTACTAATACAAATGAAAACATTGTTTATTCAAAATAGATCCGAATGATTCAATATTCAACAATAGGGTTATCCAGAAAAAAAAATATTAAAGAAATTTGGATAAAAAAATATTAATTTTATAGGTAATGAGAGTACAATGATGATGAAAAGAAATAATTTACATGTAGAAATATTATCATAAGTAATATAAGTTTTGAGGTATACTCTTTAAACGAATTACATTTAATTGACGCTTGATATAAAACAACACTATTGTTTATTCTCATGGAATATAAAAAATGAAAACCTGCGATCAGCTCCCTGTGCGTATGTCATGTCCTATACCTATACAAATCATTCAAGAAAGAACTCTTGTGTTCAAGAATAAGTATTGTAAAGAGCATGACTCATTGCCGATGACTCATCTCGGCGACCTGTCTGGTAAGGTAGTCTCACGAAGTAGATCAAGTGAGATAAGAGTGACGTCGCTATTCGGAAATTTTATACAGTCCGGAAGACTCTAGAATGTTCCAGATTAATTACCCGCAGATAAGTGTCGCGAACTGGAGAACAGAGGGAGAGTGGAATCCAGACAAATCTAGGGAAGAAGTCAGTCCAGTCCAGTCCAGTTGGCGACATGTGACGTAGAAATAACTTAATCCATATAAACAAACGTTACAATAGAGTAGCAGTTGAACTGATTATTCATTATAAAAAAAAATAGAATTATATAAATTCGCATGAAAATCTTCTTAGAAACTTTGTTCTCCACTTTGGAGATCAGCGAGATCATTAAAAAATTGCCATCTCAGCACTTTCAACAAGCAAGAATTTCATAGTTGTAGAGCTTTTTATGACATATTTTTGTTGGATATGTTTCCATAAATCATGTTTTATAAATGTACAGATCATGTAAACTTTTTAAAGATGATGATCCTTGTGTGTAAAACACCAATCATTTTATTTTATCTTGCTATAGTTGAACACAACCAATTATTACATACACTACTCCCAGAATAGAGAATAATGACACGACATAATAAGGAAAAGTACACTGAAACTCGAAACTAGAGCACTCATGTCGTGATGTCGGTGGTATAATGATCCTGACATGTTTTATCTAGTCTCTACACCAACTCTACACCGACACTATCCTCCATGATCTAAACTATCCGCAAAGTGTAAGTATCTGAGGCGTCCTGCCTTAAATCTGAGTTCACCGGCGCCGGGAAAATTAGATGAGAGTGTAATAAAACAAGCTGCAAGGAGCGTGTTGGCGTAGGCGGTAAGTTGTGTACTTCATTACTCGGCCTTATCGCTGATAATGCCGCGTAAATAAGCGCAGGATGGGAGGATGTGGGAGCACACACGTGCACACTAGGGTACACAGCCTAGGATAATGAAAGGATTTAGACTAATGTATTCACTTCTTCATATCACATTCATTTATAATTAAATACGTATCTCTTGCAAGCTTATATTACTCATTGGGATATATGAATAAAAAAATAAATAAACTTATATTTGCAAAATGGAAATACTTTTGCTTTTATGAGTATAGATAAAAAAATATGTGAGGATGTGGGAGCACACACGTGCTCATACTAGGATACACAGCCAGGATAATGAAAGGATTTAGACTAATGTATTTACTTCATATCACATTTATTTCAAATTAAATACATACGAGAATCTCTTGCAGGTTATTATTGATTGGCCCATATGAATAAAAAAGCATGACCTTATATTTGCAAAATTAAAATATTTCTGTTAGTATGAGTATGTATAAAAAATAAAGTAAAACCTTTTGTTAATGAGTACATAATTTTAATATTCTTTTTATGGAAACGATTTTGCTTTTTTGATATGAATAAAAATAAAGGATACAAATGTAAAACCACATATACTCACGCCAATAACCAAATGGTTCAGACAAAATCCTTTAATATAAAAAAAATAAAGGGTATTTTCAAATATGCAGAGTGTGCAACGAAATACGGAACATAGGACTTTAACCTGGGATTTCAAAAAAATTCGGAAACTCTCCCTTCTGATAGATTTAAAGCAAAAATACAAAAGTACAAAGTTGTTCAAAATTATATTCTAGAAAGGCAAAGGTTTATGAAACAACTGACAATGGTGTGACAGTGACCCCTGTCCCAACTTCTGAAGGATGAGGATGTGGATCATATTTTTTATTGGAACACTTTATTGCACGCATATTCCTTTGGATGTTTAAAAATAGATCAGTTGGTATATATACAGAGTAAACTTGACGAAGCTCTAACCAATCAGAACCTTTAGTTTTAAAATTAAAATTCTTTTATTTAAAAAAAGGTTATTGTGGTCACAACATATTAATCTTTTTACCTATTGCTAGATAAGGCGGTCTTTTTTAAATCAAATTTCTTAAGTGATACATTTATAACCAAATATAAACCACGAGTGCAGAGGTTATCTCCAGGATAAAATACACTACAAGAGCCATTTTATATTGAAAATTGTTGAAGAAGAATTTTAATTTTAAAATTATTAAATTACATAATTCTAAATTAAAATAGGAGTAAAAGTTATAGAGCGAACCGTATTTGGAAAGAAATATTTTAGTTTCTGGTTTTTATTATACCCCAACAATATATATGAACTATTAAGTTTTAAAATTAAAATACGGCAAATTGTGTAAATATATCAGCATATCTAACATTTTTAATTTTACATTTCATTTTGTAGAAAGACTGAATAATTATAATTAAAATAGAGTAAGTTTTATTTGTATTTTATCTCATTACAGCACCGAAGTTTTTCCATATATTTTTCTGTTTTGTTTGTATATGATGTGAAGATAATATTTCTTCATTAAACTCTTGCAGATATCCTCAAATATTTTTAAATGTATTCTTTATATAATTTATATTATTTTTGAGTATGGAAACCCAATAAACAAAACTAATATAAAATTAGTAAGTCACAACGTATAGATTTGTAAATATTTTCACAATATTTCGAATGCATTCATCATAGTTCCCCATATTTCACATATAAATCCCTAGATTACACTCTATTATTTTTTTAATTGAAATTTTTTAAGTTTTTATCCTCCAAACAACTCATGGAACTATATACCGTCTTATAAAAATTATGTATTATATATATTAATGTTAAATCTTGTGTATTTAAAATATTTAAATTTTCATTACATGTGACGTTTCGTAAAACGTTATAATACAAGATTTGTATTTTATTGGAGAAATATACAGAAATTATAAAGTAAACTATGTTTAAAAGTAAAAATACAGTACACTCTGTAATATAACTATATAATTTTATATTGCATTTGCTGTGTTTAGACATTTGTTTTCATTTAAGTTATAAATATTAAATTGGTTACGTACACAAACAAGAATATATTTATAGAAAATGAATAACACAAAATTATGGATAACATTACTGAAGCATAACATATTATCATAAAAGAGCATTGTACATTGTCTTAGACGTTTGACAGTTGTAAAATGCAACATGAAACATAGAGAAATTTGGGACAACTTACAAAATTTTGAAATTAATAATAATATGTTATAGGGTCAACTGGGGTAAATATGAAATTTAAAAAAATTGAGGTAAATGTGAAACAGCTACGTCATTTGTTTTGTGTTTATATTACAAAAAATTTTAAAAAATTATGAGACAGCGCAAACCTTCTTCTATGCAGATTATTAATTTGAAATATGTAAGTTTAATAACCCAGTCTATAAAAATTATTTATTATTAGTCCATAAAATTGGCATATAAAAATTTCCAATTTCTTTGATAAACTTTCATTATATTTCATGTAATATTAAAAAATGTGAAATAAATCATTCAGATTTACAGAGGGAATTCTTTAAATTTAATTTTGCGATAACGTTTTTTGTTTTTAATAATGTGCTTTTTATTTTATTTAAATCTAATTAAAAGGGGTAAAAATGAAACATGATTCTGGGAAAAAGTGAAACAGTTTTCGGGGTAAAAATGCAACAATATAAAAACAATGGCAAAGTGGAGATTCTCATTAAGTAAATTAGAAGTTAAAAATGTTGTTGCAGACTTCGTGGATCAAAATAATTCAAAAACACCGTTTGGCAAAAAAGGCCCGGGAGATGACTGGTTTCAGTCTTTCACCAAAAGGCATAGGCTAACATTAAAAAAACCTGAACCCTTGGAAGCTGTGCGAAGAAAGGCTACTGGAGATCCTTTTATCATATATAATTTTTATGATTTGGTGGAAGACCAAATTTCTTTAATGGATTTAATAGAAAAGCCGGATCATATTTGGAATCTAGACGAAACCGGGTTTAATTTAGATCCCTCTAGAATAAAAGCTGTCGGAGAAAAGGGAGTCAAAATGCACAGAAATATTCAAGGTTCTGGAAAAGAAAATTTAACAGTGCTGGCGTGTATATCTGCAGCTGGAAAATTATTGCCTCCATTAATAATATTCCAGGCGAGTAAGTTATGGACATCATGGAAAGGGGACCAAGATATTCCTAACACTTTTTACTCATGCTCAGAAAAGGGGTGGATTACAGCGGAAATATTTCAAGATTGGTTTTATCAATTTTGCGAATATGTTAAAGAAAGACCACTTTTATTAATTTTCGATGGTCATTTATCCCACTTGGATTCAGGGACAGTAGAAAAAGCTGTGAAGGAAAATATCACAATTATTAAGTTACCATTGGATAAATGTTGTTTTCGCCCCCTTAAGATGATGTGGGATAAAGAACTCATTCAATGGCAACGAGAAAATCAAAGAAAACTTTCTAAAAGGGAATTCGTTAATTTGTTATGTAAAATATGGACCGAGGGAATCAAACCTGAAACTATAATAAGAGGATTCAGTTCAACAGGAATTTTTCCAGTGAACAGAAAACTATATCCAAAAGAAAGATTAGATACAGAAAAATTAAAGAGATATGAAGAACACCAAAAGAAAGAAACCCGAAGAGAAGGACAGTTACAGTTAGAAACAGACGAAACTGATAACACATCAATGGAAAACCCGGAAGTTCATGTAAGTAATGAACCTCAACCTGATTGTTCAAAAAATGTGTCATTTGAAAGTATTTTATTAAGCAAAATAGCGAAAACTAGTCCAAACACAACTAAAAGAAGAAAAATTGACCAACGAGAAAAAGTAATCACAAGAGAAGAATATTTACTGCAAATAAAAGCTAAGGATAAAAAAACGAATTCAAAAGTGAAAAATATTAAGAAAACCCCTGCATTAAAGATTAGAACACCAGACGCAGTAGTGATGGATTTCCCGACGAGTTTCCTGATAATAAAAGTGACAGTTTGGAGGAAATATTTGAGAGTATAGGTGATCCTACATTTGAGATTTCAGTCCACAACATCGACAATATTAAAGTAAGTGACTTTGTTCTAACTAATTTTAAAGGAGGCAAGAGAAATTCGTACAATTATAAATATGTTTGCACTGTACTAAAAATATCTGGAACAGAAATTGAAATAATGGGACTGAAAAGCATAAATAATGAAAAACGAGAATTTAAACTGATAGAAAATGATATTTCCACAGTTGACATAAGAAATATTGAGGAAACATTGTCTGTGCCACAAATTGTCACAATTGGCACAGACAGAATAAAATATGTATTTGATAACCCAGTTGCAGTATTGGAGCACTTTTTCCCCTATTTAAAAAAAATATTGCCATGACATTATAATTGTTTTAAAATTTGAAATTTTTTTTGTGTTATAAAAAGAAGATTACCTGATGATATTTATGATTTCAGAGTTTTGTTTATCATTTCTATTTGTTTATAAAATAAGTGTAATTTGTGTTAATTTAATACAAACTTTATTGTAATAATATATTTATTTATTTAATTCAGAAACCTTACTCTTATATATTAATATGATACATGTTTTCGATGCAATTTTTCCCGCTCTTTCCATTTTTACCCCGATCTCTGAGCTAGCATAAATCCTGTAGAAGTTATATGCCTGTTTCACTTTTTCCCAGCGGTGTTTCATTTTTGCCCCAAAGTCAGTTTAAAAGTGAAACGCGATTTTTCTTTATTTTCATATTGAATTTAACGTTCAAAAAAATCAAAATATCTACAGATCGAAAGAAACAGCTGAGGCGCATCGATCTAATATTTAACATGCAATTTGTAATTCTGTTTAGTGTGTTTTAAACACAAAGTTATGTTTTTTGTTGTATATTTACCCCAGTTGACCCTATTTGAGAACCTTATAATAAAAATAATAATAATAATAATAATTTATTGCCCAACAGTAAAACCATTTAAAAAATGATGAATAACTAAGGTGGATTTTTATCGCCAGTATCATTTTGTGACAATTAATTTTAAATATAAACCCTCTGTCTATTAGGTTAGCTTTTATGGGTTATTTTTTTTTAAATTATATAAATCCTCTATCTGTACACATATGAAATCGAACATATCGATAAAGTTAGCTTAGGTTATATTTGTAAATACACTAACGCCAGAGGCCTAGAGCGAGCGTTCCCTAATATATTGACTAATTCCTGATAGCTTTAAACCTTGTGCTATTTCTATTTCCACCCCCGTATATTATCCAATAAGTCTTGCGCGTTAATTGGCTTAGCAAGAAGCCATGTTACCGGAGGCCAGTGTCACCGGAAAAATCCCCGAAGCAGTCGCCGGCTCACCGGAGCGCTGTCTGATTTATGCCCGGATTAACCACATACACAACAGGTAATACATCTCCCGATCATACCTACTAATTTCTCAGTAATTGATGTATAGTTATAGCCAATATTCATGTGCATATATGTAGTTTCATTGGATTTATTACGCTATTAATTGACGCCACCAAAAAGGATACATTACTATAGTTTTTAGCTATTAGTAGATGTAGTAACATATGTATGTGCATTTATTTATAGTTTCATTACACATGCTAGTAGATAATACAGGGTGTACATTTTAAGAGGCTAACCATTAGGATCTTGAGAACTGTAAGAGATACGAAGTAGTTACAAAAATGTTAAGGACTGCTGTCAATTTCTCGTAAAAAAGTTTCTGCATTCAAATTCAAAATTATTCAGAAACTAGATTTTATTGTAAATGTATAACGTTAATTAAAACCACTATTTTTCATTTATTATTATAAAAATAAAATATAATACTCGTGTTGTATCAATTTACATTCGTTTTATTTTTTATGTTAGACCAAATTTCACTAAATTTTTCAATAAAACAAGTGAATTGTTTATATATTCATGTGAATCGTTACCAACATAAAAACCTAAAGTTTATAAAATTTTAAATAGCAATTATCTTTTTTTAATAAATTAAAAGTGTCATCGGCTCAAAAAAAAAATTGTGTACAAATAATTAATACAACCCAGTTTATAGTTAGTCAATGTTGCATAAAAAATTAGATTTAAAAAAAGGCAGTTAGTTTTTATTTAAATCAGATTTTTTCAAAAAGGTATAGTTATATTTTCAAAAACGTGTTTCACAAAAAAATCATATTGCAGAGAATAATAATTTATAGAATTTATAGAAACAATAAAAAATACAGTAAGATCCGTTTATAATAATACAACTTTCATATAGCGTCTTTCGGTTATAGCGACGAAATCTTCGGGGGTTTACTGTATGCCACTTCAAAAAAAATAAAATAAAATTAATTCAAAATAATAACATCTGTAGGTAATAAAGTCGACGAAGCTTAATATATTTTATAATTATAAGAAAAATTACATATTGAAACAAATATATTTTCTAAATAAAGTACATAAAGTATTTCTACATTTCTATTTTCTATATTTCTATTATTTTTTATGTATAGAACCTGTCAAATACCTTAACAATATTTTTAGGTTAATACTTTTGTATTTTTTTCTCAAACAAAGTTGGAATTTAGAAAAATGTAGAACAAAATATTTAATTGGAAACAACGTCTTCATTCTCCGGTGTCCCAAGTTTACATTGTGTTAATATCATCAATATAGTTTGTAATTCAAATTTGTCGGACAGTATGCAAAATATGACGGTTCGGGTTCAAGGCGAGTGACTAAAACAACTGAGTTCTCTGCTTGCATACGAATCGAGCATCAGTCACTGAAGTTTTGGTAATCAATACACTTCAACTCTCACGAATTTCATTACGACTGACGTACTTTACATTTTAACTATCTTTCAATTATTTATGATGCAGGGAATATGAATTGGCATACTCATAAACGGGTTATATTATTTTATTTGTACAGCAGGAAATATTAAGTTTGCTTTGGCCATCTTTGTCAATAAATATTATAACTAGACCAATGCAAATTAAAAACAAATACAACACATAGTTTGTGTCTGCATTTGAAGTCATTGTTTTATTGAATATTTGCAATAATATATATTTTAATAAATAATAAATAAAATATTAATCATTAGAAACGTAAAGTTTATTAAATGAAAGTTGACCACAATTATAATTCTTTTTACTTGACAAAAATATAATTTCTATTCACTTCTTTTTAAACATATTGTAACGAGTGACAAAAAAAAAACCTATTATTAACACTTCTCGTTCGCGAATTGAAGTGATATAAGTAAATCTATGTATTTATATAATTATAAATTATTCAAATATAAAATGATAAATAAATAATAATTTTAGAGTAAAAACAATATGTCTTCGATCAATATGACGATTACTGACTCATAAAAAAATTAGATTTCTTTCTTAATTCAACATTTTAAATTATTAAATTCCAATTTTATAAAAAGTACTAGTTCTGTTATTCTCCTACCCGCAATACATAGAAGTTTCATTGGTCATGGATCATATTAGAGATTTCAATGCCGGTACATAACAAATTTCATTAAATCATTTTTTTTCTTTTAGGTTTATATGATGAAGAAAGGGCAAAAGAAATCAAAAGCACCCGCCAGTCCTCAGCAACCACAAACTGAACCATTAGTAAACACAGAATACGACAGTGATACGGAAAATTCAACATTTTCTGGTTGGTTAAAAAATGGTCAAAATGTAGAACTTATGAAACTGTTTGTTATTTGCAATTCTATTATAGTTTTTTTTACTATGACATGGCCTCAGATGGAAAAAGTTTTTAATATTGTCTACGAACTATTAACAGAAGAATAAACATGATAGGTATATTGTTAAGAAGTGTTGTACTATTATTTGTTGTAATACAATATAGTATAAGTGTGTGGAAAATGATAGATGGTTATTTTACAGAAAAATTTATAAATTATCATAATTTTACAAACAATACTCTGAACGTAACAGAATATAGAAATATATATTTTAATACTAATAATACAGCAACAGAAAATTATTATGAATTTAATTATTTTTGTATCAAACTTAGTTTTATAGAAATTGTGGGAAAATTTTGCCCAAAAATAAATTAAACAACAACAAATTATAACATTGTTTCAAACATTTTTGTTAATAAATAAATATTAATGTAACCACATTCAAATATGAGTTTATAGTTTATATATTAACTAACAGCTTCTATGCACCATACAATGCAAACAAAATTACCACGAACCAAGTACCTGCAGTACTTAGTATTTGAAACCATCTTCCTTCTAGGAATGTTGTGACAAAGATAGAAACATATGCAAAAATTGTGTTGAGAAATCTCAAATTATTTACGATTTCTATTGTATCTTATTATAATATATGATTCATATGTTTGTACTTGACGATTCTAAACATGAATATTCATGATTAACAAATAGTTTCATTCATGTATTTCACAAGAATTGAATATCAACTATTATACTTTAAACATACGTATTATTATATTTTGTGATAAAAATATGTATTGTAGCTATTAAAAAGATCATATTTATTAATTACTATTGTAGTATAATACTTCACAAAGTATTTTATGTAGTTTAATACCTAAACTTAATAGGTATATACATAAATGCTTAATAATACCAAACTCAAATATGAGTTATATCTTATATGCAAAATATATAATGTGGAAAATAAATAAATGAATAAATAAAATAATTGATTGTTTATTTACTTACATATTTGTAGCCATAGTTTTTCTAATTTTCGCACTAAAACAGTCTCCACAACAAGCTAACCTTAAAATACGAACCAAAACATTTGATGAAAACTTAACACTTGTGATAAAACTATGTTTTTTATATGTCCAGCACTATAAAAACACTAAAGTTAATAGTCTACACAATAATATTTATAGTTTATACACTAAAAACAACAAAAAAATCATTTTAACTCTTGTGTACAAGCAAACGAGCTCTAACGTCAAACCGAACTTGAGAGGCTTACACACAGATGGCAGCAGTAGTTAAAGAAATTTATAAATTTTATTGCTTTTCTTGAAAATAAACCAATACTAACAACATATCTAATTGTTTTAATGTGTAGTTTAATATTATATAAATTGTTATGAATATTTTTTACAATTTTAAAAGATTTTACTATATAGGCTGGTAAAGTTAAAATATAAATGTATATTATAATATACGAGACTACTTACCTACATATTTATAATAAAATATTTTTTGCTCTTACATCTAATTTGACAAGTGCATACAATGTTTTTTATTTTTAGTAGACCTGTGGTACTGATTTCAAAGTTCGATCCTCGCTGAAGACAAATTATGTAATATTTTTCATTTGCAGTAAAAAAAACTTCAATTAAAATTTGTAGAGCATAAAATTTTCCATCTGTATGATCAATGTGCAAAATTAATTATGCAGGGCTTGTAAGTTCAAAAATTCGTTATAAAAATGACGTAAACTACATAAAAAATGATAGCCATAAAATTGAGACAAAAATACACAAATGTTTAATTGTTTATCTGTCACGTTAGCTGTGTTAGTTTATTTTTATTATTATCAGAAAATACTGTTGATGTGAATAATATTATCTAAATTAATTTTGAATTTAAAAAATAGAAACAAAATAAAATTGCTATATTTTTTAGCGTATTTTGTCAAAACAGTAATTACAAATAATAATAAAATAAACTTACGAATATATAATTTTAGATTTTAAATTATTTTAATATATTTTACTTTTGAAAATTAGTAATCCAAATATTTAAATATATATTTATACAAACATCACGTATTGTTATTGAAATCAAACAAGTACGTGAACGTAACAAATAAATATGTAGATTATTAAATAAATGTAATAAATTTTTATGGTTCGAATATA
Organism: Stenolophus ochropezus; assembly: GCA_035578165.1. Taxonomy (NCBI): domain Eukaryota; kingdom Metazoa; phylum Arthropoda; class Insecta; order Coleoptera; family Carabidae; genus Stenolophus; species Stenolophus ochropezus. The sequence goes on along the minus strand of JAQOWZ010000005.1, from coordinate 23,750,628 downwards.
CTTTTTTTGTGTTGTCAAAATAAAGTAAGTAACAACTCTAAATTAAATTTAACTACTCAATTGTTATGGTACGTAGGTGTACTATTCATCTTGCAATTATTATATCAAGAGAATGAGTGGCTCATTGAATCACTTGTAGTTATGAAGTTATCCGACTTTCTTCACACTTTGTTAGACATGTTATGCGTGCTAGTGAGTTGGTGCGGGTGTATCGATATTTGTTTAACTGTGTAAAATGTCGCCCAGTATTGGGACGTTGAAGCGGGGCAGCTTTCAAGTTCAGAAAGCTGCCAAGGAAGTCAAAGGTCAGTATGGAAACATTAATAAAATAATTAAAATCATCCCTCCCCCCTTAGGCAAGCATGATGGTTATTAATTTCAATAATAATAGTTAATAAATCTGCAGTGTAAACGCGTCTTATAAATATAGACATTACAGAAATTTGTTTGATTTGTAGCATACTTGTCAAGAACAAAATTATTTGCCGAATTATTATTATAATAAATTTGATATTCTAATGAGTACATAAATTATTAACAATATTAGTAAAACTACCTGCAAGTATGACTACTTTTATATTTAAGGAAATTATTGGTTCAAATACTCGTACTTTCTAAAAATATTATG